>OY282513.1:9589507-10329547 GCA_958296145.1 Hydrotaea cyrtoneurina | reverse complement strand
CTAATACTAATACTAATACTAATACTAATACTAATACTAATACTAATACTAATGGTTTCCAGGGACATTTGGAAGAGAAACCCAATTTTCAGAAGACGATTTCTCCTAAACTTTGTGTTCAATTAAAAAACGAAAACACGGTCTTGGTCAGATTAATGTTCGCTACGCATGATCAAAATATCAAAAAAAATTTATTTTTTCAAAAAAATCGAAAATTTTGATGGGTTAACCCCTTTGTTTTTTTTTTGGGCAAAAATAATTTTGTCGAATTTTGATACCATTTGTACTTGTACGTATTCTGCATTCAAAATGTTGCATTCTGAACCACACATAGTTTTTGTAACATAAGCCATTTGTTATTAATGTTCAAAAAATACATTTCGAGAGTGTACCATCGGATACACAATAAATGCTGTGACAATGGTGGTAGCAAACCACTATTCCTAATAATAATAGTATTAAATTCTTGCTTTAATATCGAAATACGATTGTGGCTTGTTCAGTTGCTGAGAAATTGAACAAATTATTTTAAGTGACTTTCGAATCTCTACTTTTGAGAAATCCCATTTTCTGAACACAATTTCTCCCACATTGTTTGTTCAATTTAAAAAACGAAAACATCATCTTGTTCAAATTAATGTTCGCTATGCATGATCAAAATATCAACACAATTTATTTTTTCAAAAAAATCGAAAATTTTGATGGGTTAACCCCTTTGTTTTTTTTTTGGTCAAAAATATTTTTGTCGAATTTTGATATCATTTGTACTTGCACGTATTCTGCTTTCAATGTGATCCATAGTAAGTAAGCCAAGATCTTCAATGAACTAATAATAAAAAAAAATCCTGTGACAATGATCGTAGCAATCACCTCGTAGCATTCGATACAGAAAATTTTGACAAATTGTATCAAATCTCCAATTGCCAATTCTAAGAACACTCAATTCTCTCTCTCAGTGGTTGTCACTTTGCTTTCTCAAGCATTTGATTGCACAAACAGTTGGCTGAACGTTTTACAGCGCAAAAATTTGGTTGCACAACATTTTTTTTGTTCATATTTTGGTTGCTCAAACATTCTGTTGCACAAACATTTCTCTGTAAATTGTTGGTTGTACATTTGATTTTTCGAAACAATAAGTTTTTCCCAACTATTTATTCAATCTAAAAAATTAAAACTTCGTGTTTAGATCACTGTCCGTTATTAATGAGCAAAATATCATCGAAATAAATTTGTTTAAAAATTTTTAATTGTTTTTCGATTTTCCAAATCTTTTGCTATAAAAAATTTGGGATTACTGTATTAGTATTAGTATTAGTATTAGTATTAGTATTAGTATTAGTATTAGTATTAGTATTAGTATTAGTATTAGTATTAGTATTAGTATTAGTATTAGTATTAGTATTAGTATTAGTATTAGTATTAGTATTAGTATTAGTATTAGTATTAGTATTAGTATTAGTATTAGTATTAGTATTAGTATTAGTATTAGTATTAGTATTAGTATTAGTATTAGTATTAGTATTAGTATTAGTATTAGTATTAGTATTAGTATTAGTATTAGTATTAGTATTAGTATTAGTATTAGTATTAGTATTAGTATTAGTATTAGTATTAGTATTAGTATTAGTATTAGTATTAGTATTAGTATTAGTATTAGTATTAGTATTAGTATTAGTATTAGTATTAGTATTAGTATTAGTATTAGTATTAGTATTAGTATTAGTATTAGTATTAGTATTAGTATTAGTATTAGTATTAGTATTAGTATTAGTATTAGTATTAGTATTAGTATTAGTATTAGTATTAGTATTAGTATTAGTATTAGTATTAGTATTAGTATTAGTATTAGTATTAGTATTAGTATTAGTATTAGTATTAGTATTAGTATTAGTATTAGTATTAGTATTAGTATTAGTATTAGTATTAGTATTAGTATTAGTATTAGTATTAGTATTAGTATTAGTATTAGTATTAGTATTAGTATTAGTATTAGTATTAGTATTAGTATTAGTATTAGTATTAGTATTAGTATTAGTATTAGTATTAGTATTAGTATTAGTATTAGTATTAGTATTAGTATTAGTATTAGTATTAGTATTAGTATTAGTATTAGTATTAGTATTAGTATTAGTATTAGTATTAGTATTAGTATTAGTATTAGTATTAGTATTAGTATTAGTATTAGTATTAGTATTAGTATTAGTATTAGTATTAGTATTAGTATTAGTATTAGTATTAGTATTAGTATTAGTATTAGTATTAGTATTAGTATTAGTATTAGTATTAGTATTAGTATTAGTATTAGTATTAGTATTAGTATTAGTATTAGTATTAGTATTAGTATTAGTATTAGTATTAGTATTAGTATTAGTATTAGTATTAGTATTAGTATTAGTATTAGTATTAGTATTAGTATTAGTATTAGTATTAGTATTAGTATTAGTATTAGTATTAGTATTAGTATTAGTATTAGTATTAGTATTAGTATTAGTATTAGTATTAGTATTAGTATTAGTACAATTCGTCTTATACATACATTCCCGCGAATCCTTGCGGCTTGTCTGCAGGATAATAATTAGATATTTGTTTAACATAGTTTTTAATACTACAGAAATTATTTCAGCTCAGCTGTATTCATTACATGAGATCTGATATTCACATATTTTATTAAACATAATTAAATTCAGAAATAATTAGGCAAGAAAGTGTTGTTTTTATTTTATTAAGTGTTGTAGGCAGTGTTACAGCTAGAAACATCTTTCCATCTTCGTTGTGCCCGTCTTCTTGTATTCTGTGGGTGGTCATCATTGTAAGTTTACATCGTTGTAGAATTCATTTACTATAGATGTTTTATATATGAGTTCAATATTAAGAATTTTGAGATCCTTATATAAGTCATTATCATTATGAGATGTTTGATAACGACTTATGTGTGTGTTAATGTGTTGGTTGGTACATTGATTATTTCAGATGGTGTTGAATATTGTGGTTTTTGTGTACTAATTTTAAGAGCCTATTTTCAGTTTGTTTTAAGTTTCTACAGTATGTCGGTGTTCCCCATGTATGCAGTTATTCCATTTCGAAGATATGATTCGGCCAATAAAAACATGCCTGTTGTATGGTGAGCACTTACTTAAGTGGCATAGAGCATATGTAGACTGTCAACGTTTTTTTTGAACACTCTCTATGTGTGCTTTCCATTTGAACTGTTCATCAAGATATATTTCTAGATATTCCAGTTCAATCCAGCTGTTTGACTGTTGTGTGTGTTCAGTTGCTTAATAGTTGGACAAATGGTTCCCAGGGACTTTTGAATCTCTACTTTTGAGAAACTTTATTTTATAAACCCAATTTCTCCTAAACTGTGTGTTCAATTTAAAAAATGAAAACATCGTCTTCTTCAGATTAAGGTCAGCAATGCATGATCAAAATATCAGCTAAATCTATTTTTTCAAAAAAATCTAAAATTTTGATGGGTTAACCCCTTTGTTTTTTTTTTTGGTCAAAAATATTTTTGTCCAATTTTGATATCATTTGTACTTGTACGTATTCTGCATTCAAAATGTTGCATTCTGAACAACACATAGTTTTTGTAACATAAGCTATTTGCGATTAATGGTCAAAAAATACATTTCGAGAGTGTACCATCGGATACACAATAAATGCTGTGACAATGGTCGCAGCAAACAACACCCAGTCGTTTAGTAGTAGTCTTAATTTCTAGCTTTAATTGTATATGTTTTGATACCAAAGTTCATTGCTGCGAAAGTTGATAAATTGTTTAAGCAACTTTCGAATATCCAATTCGGAGCAAACCCCGTTCCTCGCAATAAATCGTGTGTAAATGACAAGTGGTTTGTCATTTGGTTGCACAAGCATTTGATAGCGCAAACATTTTGGTAATCAAAAATTGGCTGCACAAAATATTAGATGCTAAAATTTTTGTTTGACAATTTAATTTGCACAAATTTTTGTTTGCACAAATTTTTGGTTGGTAAAACATTTGGTTGCACAGACATTTATTTGAGCATACATTTTGTTGAACAAATTGCTGGTTGCTCTTTCATTTGCCAACAAATTGAGCACGAGTATCCGATTAAAAACAGAATAAGTACTCGCATAAGTACTCGCAACAGAATAAGTACTCGCATATTAAATACTATTCAACATATTGTCGAAAAGGTTAAAAACCAAAACTGAATGAGTAGAAGATAAAGCGTCGCGACAACAGAAAATTGATTTATGAGGGGTCGTCACTTCCCTTCTTCATGTCAACAAAGCGTATTAGAATCGCGCTGACAAATAGCCGTTATTTCGGGTTTTTTCAAGTTTCTCGAAACTATCTTCCAACGCCGCGATTATCATGTCATACAAGTAACAGTCAAAACATCTAATCAAAAAACTACGAATACGTCAATATACGACAGTCGAGGTCCACTGCCTCTATATCACGATGCGAACAAAACTGTATCAGCAAAGTTTTAGTTCCTGCCAACACGATGCCGGGAATGCTGAATATAAAATACATACCCGAATCATTACTGACTTAATTTTAAGAATTATAATTTTATTTTATTTAATTGTTTAATTTAATATATTTTTAGTCCAACTGATTTCGAATTTATAAAATGTTATATATACATACACAATCATATATAAACTCGTATGTATGTATTTATATAGTTGATCAAAAAAGCTGTATGTCGGTGTGGTCCAGAAAATACATACACTTAGCTGATGTCTTTACCATTCAGAATTCACCACTGTTACGGTTAACAGCTTTCTTACATTTATCTAAGTCTGGTGAATATCTGTAATACCACATGACAACACACTGTTGATTAACAGATAAATGTTAATTTAACATGGATCTGTGGACCAATGGCATTACAGGCAATGACAGACATGCACCATCTACGACCACATTTAAGAGAGACGAAAACACAGAGATAAATTGAGCGACTGAAAAAGTGTCATCATGAAATGTCATTGAAACAAACAGAATATCCGATGTTTACGTAATATAATCCCGATGCCTTTATCGGTCCATGATTTTTTAAAGATTCACGTATTTTCTATTGATTAAAATACCCATAAAAGAATGCAAGCAATGCCGGAATGTCATAATGTTTACGATAAGCCTCAGTGACTTTTATTTTTCATTATCTTGTTATTTGTGCTGAAATGTATGATTACAGTTTTTTAAAATACTTTGTTTTTGTTGTGCATTTAAGGGAGTTTTTGTTTACCTTAAAAAGCTCTGCACGCCTCCTTTGCATGTCCTGCAGTGTCCCATTAATGCGCATGATTTTCTCCTTTTTCACATTTTGCAACCAAACTGGTGATAAATGAAAACGTCTGCTGTTGCATGAGGTTCAATGAATTGTTTAAAAATTGACTTTTAGTTTTTGTGGCAGCATTAAAATGAAAACACATGTCGGTGTTTGCTTTTTCGGTGAATTCTGCAGACACCGCTTTTTTGACGTCGTTACGTATTGATTTTGTAAACGTTTACCTTAAAGAAGTTTCAAGAGATGGCAATAATTGGATTGCAAATTGTATTTTTACTTTTCGCCGCAAGGCAGTTATGTCACCTTTTTAGATTCATGGTTTTGGTTTTTGTAATGTTTGTTAATGAGATTCAGGAAGAGTAGAAGGGACGCTATATGTGATAAAAAGAGGAATTATTGAGCGTTTTGTGGAATTTAATTTATGTGTTGTTCAAAGATTGAAGGTTTTATGATTAGGACATAATATTCTGAGAATTATTATTAAGTTTCCAGTTTGCAGAATCGTATTATTCCCGCAAACATAATTTTGGATGAAAAACAATAAACATTGCAAATTTTGTTTGGTTTTTTAGAGAAATTCATATAACAAATGCAGTGCTAAAAATGATTTGTGTTATCCTAAATTATCCCATTTTTATTAATGTCACCATTCGCACATTTTTTTTTATTATTAATATGCTCATCAGAACGGTCGAAAAAAATATACATATTTTTTCCTTTTGCTAAAATGGATTTTGTCTTTATGTGAAAATTTGTCATTCATTGTTATTATATAATGTTTCGTCTTATATAACAACTCCAAAATAGTATCGTGAAAAAAGGGGGCAACCCCTATTTGCCTGGAACTCTAAAAGTTCGTTAAATCATGCGAAATTAATGTTGGAAAAAAAATATTTTAATTACATTTTCTTTTACACATCTTCCGTTACCTTCGATTGAAACCAAATCCCAGACGAATTTTACTTTATAAAAAATAAAAATAAAAAATAAAAAATTAGAAATAAGAAATAAAAAATAAAAAATAAAAAATAAAAAATAAAAAATAAAAAATAAAAAATAAAAAATAAAAAATAAAAAATAAAAAATAAAAAATAAAAAATAAAAAATAAAAAATAAAAAATAAAAAATAAAAAATAAAAAATAAAAAATAAAAAATAAAAAATAAAAAATAAAAAATAAAAAATAAAAAATAAAAAATAAAAAATAAAAAATAAAAAATAAAAAATAAAAAATAAAAAATAAAAAATAAAAAATAAAAAATAAAAAATAAAAAATAAAAAATAAAAAATAAAAAATAAAAAATAAAAAATAAAAAATAAAAAATAAAAAATAAAAAATAAAAAATAAAAAATAAAAAATAAAAAATAAAAAATAAGAAATAAGAAATAAGAAATAAGAAATAAGAAATAAAAAATAAAAAATAAAAAATAAAAAATAAAAAATAAAAAATAAAAAATAAAAAATAAAAAATAAAAAATAAAAAATAAAAAATAAAAAATAAAAAATAAAAAATAAAAAATAAAAAATAAAAAATAAAAAATAAAAAATAAAAAATAAAAAATAAAAAATAAAAAAAAAAAAAAAAAAAAAAAAAAAAAAAAATAAAAAATAAAAAATAAAAAATAAAAAATAAAAAATTTAAAATATTTTTTTTTATTTTAAATGGATCGCTTAACTATCACACAACGCGTAAAAATTATTAAAACCTACTACAAAAATGGTGATTTTGGAACAGCCACATATGCAGATAAACCTTTAACTCGTGAGCACTTAAGAACCAATATTCGTCAAGTTGTGACTGAGATACCGCCCCTCGTACGAAAATCGTTGTCAGTTACTAGGTATGCAAAATCTGTCAGATCGTAGAAAATTCCAAGGCACAATTCTTATAAAAGATATAATAGATTCATGTATCGATTCACCAGAATTGCTAGCCATCCTACCATTTCACCTTCACCTTCACGTTCATTAAGGGAAAACCATTTATTTGCTGTACGATTTCACAGAACTAATTACGGAATGAAGGAACCATTAAGTAGATGCTTAAGGTTATTTATTTTTGATGTAATAATATTGATATTACAATCAACAGATTTTCATTTAAACGTTCTTAGTACAGAACGGAATAATTGTACTGAATAATTGTAAACAATTAAAAAAAAATTTCTTTGATTTTGAAATTTAAACACATGTTTAATATTGTTTACATGTACATATACCCATATATATATAGTTATTTGTAAGCTGTAAGAGCTCGACTCGGTAGATGAACTAAATAAATAATAAAAAAAAAATATGTGCCAAAAAGTGGTCCAAAATGACCTCAAAAGAATCAATGCTTGCAACACTTCGCGTGGTGGTCATTTAAATGATGTAGTGTTTCACACATAATGTCAATGTTCAAACTTTATAATAAAAAAGAAATATCATGAAAAAAAATATTTTATATGTGTCTTATTTACGTTTACTTTTGGATAACCCTTTATATTTTTGAAAATTTATTTAAAAGGTTTGCAGGTGCTGACCTCTAATTTAATTTAAATTCAAGGGGTGTGTATTTCGTTCATGTTAACCTTCTGTATCCGGTCCAGACCAAGTAAGTTCGTATCGAAAAACGTGCATGTTTTCTTATCACAACATGAACACAATATTCCTGTGAAATTTCTCAGTGTTATCGTGGTAGCCAATGTTTGTCAAGATCACGAAATATGTCGACATTCATGCATGCATAACTTTTGTGGTTCTCTGTATTACGTTTACTTTGTATTCAATTAAATGTATTTCTTGTATTGTATTGTGCGTTTTGTGCAGTCTCTGAGTGTATTGGATATGTTCAAATTCCATTGTGCTCAATTGTTACTTTCAATGCAAGAAATGCAAATAATTGCAATTGATTGGAAAGAGTGTCTTTCTAAAGGCTAAACACTTTACAAGATACTTTTGTATGTTTATGTATTGATTTTTATACCGAGTTTTTTTTTTTTGCTAAAAATGGAATTTATTGTAATCTTTGCTTTTGACCGACATAAGCTCTTTCACATATTTCAGATATTGTTAAATATTTAAATTAAATGTGTGAATTTATGTGACTTACATTTAACATAATGGGTTTTAATAATTGCAACTATTTATGGACACTTGACTTTGTATAAATCTCAAAGGTAAAATTACACACATTTTAGATTGAACTGGAAAAGTTTTAAATATTTATAAATATACTTTTCTATGTTAAGGAAAATAAAGCAATTATCAAATTAAACAAAAAGATTTAATTTATATTTAATCCTACAAATATAACTAACAAATCTAGGGTGTTTTTTAAACTACATGAGAACTATGGATATCGATGACTATGGTTTGACAGCTGACAATGTTAAACTGTGTTAGACATTTCTGTTCGGTAAGGTTGGCCCAGTTATTATGACTCGTTTCACGCCAGAATAAAGGACCCAAATTGTGGATATTAATTTTGTAAAAAGTAAATCTGTTTGAGAAGTTCATAGAGCACTTCTTCCTTTTTACGGGCAATAGCTGTCATACTTTATTTTTTTTTTGGATTTCTAATTAATATGCTCATCAGAATGGTCCAAAAAAATATTTATATTTTTTTCTTTTGCGAAAAAGGGTTTTGTCTCTATGCTGAAATTTGAAACACTAAAATAATACAGTGTAAAAATGGCGGCAACCACATTTGTCTGTAATTGAAGGAAGTGTAAAAGTTCTTTAACTCATGCGTAATAAATGTGGAAAAATATTATTTGAATTTGAATGGCATTTAGAAAGCAAGTAAAATTGCCGTCGTTGTATCGAAGAAAATCCTGATGCAGTTAACGAATCACCATTACGTCAATTCAAACTGACTGTATTGTTAACACTCTTTTTTCAAAATGAAGAAGAAGCTGCCTTTAAGGAGGATGGCGAACGTTTTCGAGCTAGGCTCTTTGAATATTTGTTACCAAAAATTAATCAGCTCTCTTAACAATCGATTTTTTTCCAAAATAAATTTGGTCACAACTTCATTTCCAAAGGAGCTCCTGTTCACTGGCCCCCTCGTTCCAGCGATTTCGGGACTCCCGATTACTTTTTATGGGGCTAAGTTAAGTCATTGGGTTAAGTCGACGAACAGGCAACTCTCGAAGTATTTAAAGGCCAGATTTATTGGAAAAACTAGTCCAATGTTATCGAACTGATCGAATGGACCATATAACTTGTAGCCACAGCGGTTATTTAACGGAATTGGTATTTAAATATATAAAAATAAATGCTATGAAATTATCTATCAGATTGTAACAAAAAATATTGCATTCCTATTATATTTCTGTCTTGTATTCTCATTTTAAGTTCTCAAGCTCTTAAAACTCACCCCATTTATCCATTTGTTCTGAAAGATTGCCAGCACCATATCTTAATATATATTTACCCTCGACACTGATTCACTGATACACTGATTCACTGACTCTGTCACGCAGTACGTAGGAATTTAAATAGGCATTCTATAATTTTCTATTTCTATAAATAATAATAATAAAAAAATAATATTTTTTTTTTTGTACAGAAATTGTGTTTTCCCCAAATTTTTTATTTACCAAAATTTTTTTTTCCAAAATTTTTTTTTAAATTTTTTTTTTTCCAAAATTTTTTTTTTACAAATTTTTTTTTTCAACAAAAATTTTTTTTTACAAATTTTTTTTTTTCAACAAAATTTTTTTTTTCAACAAAAATTTTTTTTTTCAACAAAATTTTTTTCCCATATTTCAACGGGCGCATTGGCGCATTACAACTTACAAATTATATTTCATGTATATAAAAATGTTTGTTGCATCCATTTTAAATTAACACATATTTCAACGGGCGCCATAGGTGCATTAGAACTTACTAGTTTAACATATTAAATCCAAAAGTTTGCATAATTATATTATAATCAATGGCTTTTCGTAAATCCCATCCATGTAAGTTACACGTTGCATTACATTTATTGCTCGTAAGGCATGATGTAAAGCTTCTTCTTCTGTAGTCTGAAGAAAAGAAATTCCAGTTGTTTTAAATCGTCAGATACAAGTCATATTAGTAACAATATTATTCTACACACAATGTCTTTTCTCGTATCATCTCAGTCTATCAATTTCATTTACTATGGCGTAGATTTTCTACTATCTTCTAATACCCTATTGATTGCAGTTTCCTTTTAGATTATTTTTGTCTTTCGTAAATCGCTTCGCATTAGAATCTTCAGCTTACTGTGTAAGCTTTAGTTATCTTTAGCCCATTTTCAATTTTGTTTCTTGTGATGTTTTTTTTTTAGTATGAAGACGAATGATTCAGGGACACTTTTTGGAAGTTAGTTAATAAAAGTTAAAATAGGTAGAATTTGTTTTTCCCATAGCCCTTAATATTCCATGAAGGAACTGGCGGGGAACTCCTCTCGATTGAGTGAGTTGTATACTATATAATTTGGATACTCACGATATAATTTGGATTTTACAGGGATGTTCGATAGAATTCTGTAAATTATGTTACGTGAATTGGGAACAGTTGGCTTTCCCTTTACTCGGGATTAACTAACGAAGGAGGACATGGTAATTTGGAGCTGCCTTTGAGGAGCATAAGCCTGAATGATTTGGCAAGCCATGCCTCAAATGAAATATGAAGCCCCACCTATCTCGACATGGTCATATGTATGTGTCATCTCAACAGTTTTGTTATTGTGCCCCCGCATTTAATTTATCTACTTCTAACCTTCATATTGTCCGCATCGACGGCCAATAAAATGTATTAGTTCATTTGTATTTGTATAAAATATATTAAATTCATACAATCGCCCCATGAAATTGTGTAGAAAGGGCTAAGGATTTGCCACAACAACATTTCGTCAACCAACGGCAGAATACACAATTTCTTTCGACAATTTCATCCGGCACATTTCCCTCTTAAGCCTAAAACAACCGAATGTTTTTGGGGGAAATTTATTCGCAGTGTCGGCATTGCCAAACAAAACAAGACGATGTCTACGATTACGAAGGATTGACGAGAGATGAGAGTGTATGGGTCGGGCTAACTACCTAACAGCGTCATGCAATGAAATTTTATCTATTATATCCGTATTAAACCATTCCATTCTTCTTCTCTTTTATTATTTCAGTGTGGTATTTGCTTACGTTGTTCTTGTTGTTGTTGTTGTTGGTATATCATTGGATGGGTCGGTTTTTGTGAAAAGTGAAGTCTTGTTATAAAAATAAATACCATAGCACAAGTATAAATACACCACTTACACAGATACATTCAGACTTGTGTGTGTATAGATGGGTATTTAGGGGCATCTACGTATGAACATTAAGCTGGGTTACAATCCTAACAAAAATAAATGCACTTCCTGTAATAATTTGAATATAACACTCACCTACCACACACATTTTGTAATATAAATGGGGAAAACAATGATTTCTTTAAGCGGGAGTGAAAACCTCTTATCACTTTCCCTTCACACTTACTAATTACCAAAGAACCCAAAAAAGTATTTCGAAGTACCAACCGCTGAAAATATTGCTGCGTGCCCATCTAATACACATGTGCCACATACTGGGTTACGTTTTGACTTTTTTTTTTTGGTATTCTCTATCTGTGAGTGTATGTATGTACTTTACATTGAAAGATTGACAAACAGGCAGCCGTACTCGTATTCGTAGAGCATTTGAAAAAGTATTGTTGTGCATATTAGTGTTATGGTTGACATTCTTATAACCAAAATCATCTATGACGGTTAGAGTGTTCGGCACAGTGGTGTGGATATTTTGGTTATGGGAAGTAAAAGGTGGGAAGAATTTTAAAATGCATTTCTCCGAAAGTTCACAAACGATGGCGACTTTTCGAGTAAGAGAGTTATCTCTAAGTCATGTTAAACATCTGTAGAAAACCATTTGCCGTTCATTGCCGGCTTAAATCAGTAGGTCAGATATAGATTATATCGTAAACAGCTCACTCGAGAGAATTTCCTTCTTGGAATATTAGGGGAAACAAGTAAATTATAGACGGCACGTAATCAAAAAGCTACTTTATAAAATGTCTATATAAAATATATAGTATATATTGTTTATCGGTAAATATACATTCTGGAGGGAAAATTTTCATATCTCTTTTTTTTGTGAGATACCTTATTTCCGTTAGAAGAAATCTACTTATTCTCAAATTAGAATCTTTAACTGAGCTACTTTTCTCTAATCTTTTAGGAAATGTTGAATCGATAATATATGTTGGTGCACAGGATAGATAAATTCGATTATCCCCTTTAAAGATTGCACGAAACTGGTATGATAATCAAATAAATTTGTAATTTGCCCATATTTGTTAGGCGACCAAATGTACCAACAATCACGCAATAATTCTTAGTTATTCTGTGATAATTATACATTTACATTTAAAAACAAACAGAAAACGAGTTTAAACCACAAAAATTAATATTATCTTCCACTGAAAATGAGCATTGTTCATATCAACCGTAGCGTATGAATGATGAATTTAACCTAATGAATATTGCGTATACGACACCCTGTCCAGCAAGTTCTGAACATGTTGTTGGGTACAGTCACTTTTTTCTGTGTAGCACGTGCTCCTTCCACCAGTGTATGAGGGCAGTTGTACTTATTGCAAAAACTTCCCGCACCGATTGCAATTACCAAACATTTTTAAATTTTTAATTTGATAAAAAGACAAAATTTGAATCAGGATCTTCAATCTGATTTAAAATATACCTTTTACTTTTTGAGATATAATGCTTCTAAAGTATTGCAAAAAATACTTATATTTTGAAGAATTTAAATATTTTTATAAAATTTAAATAAAATTAATAAAAATTTTTTTTTTGTCAAAATCTAAATTCAAATAAAAATAGAAATTAAAAAATAAAAGCAAATGCATGCGTATTAGAGCGTCGAATACCATAGCTCCTCATCTGATTTTCGAAAGCTTCTGGTGTAAGGCATATCTGACTTGTTTTTCAGATTTTTTTTAAAAAGCTTAGAACACTCCTGACACCACCCGGAGTTTTTAGAAGTTTTTCGGAGTCTCAGCCCTTGGTCTTCAGTCAATAGCATTTTATATTTCTTTGAGTCATCACTTCTCAAGAAAAATTTTCGAATTTTAATTTGATGTACATAAATCGTATTTATTTATTTATTTATTTATTATTAATTACAATACAAAGTAAATTTATATTCTAATTTTTGGGTCCAAGGGTAAACCGGGTGACACAGACCATGTGGCTAGATTTTTGCAGCGACAGACCAAAGCCTCTGGTGGGAATTGAACCCACAACCCCCACGCTGATAGGCAAGCACGCTACCAACTCGCCTACCGGGGCGCTTACACACATAAATCGTAATCTTCGGCAGTTTTTTTGCTTTTTTATTAGAACTATATACATATTTTTTTTGGAAAGCCTTTAAAAACATTTTGGAACTTTTAAAATGCAAAAACTCATTGATGTAGTTTGAAAGACTGTAAGTTATTTCTAGGTTATTTGAAAAGTAAATATTGACTTACAGAAATTTATTGATTTTGACGTTTAAAAGTTATGACTTAAAGGGTCTATGGACTTTATATATTTGATATCAACCAATTGTATTCAGTCATAGCATGTGGGTTTAACAAGGTATTTTGAAAGCACATTTTCTCAACGTAATTTAAAATTGGTCCTAAAACATAATAACTGATTGACAAATAAATGGATTACAAAGTTGCAAGGCTAGTCTAAGAATCAAAATATAATGGATATATAGATATTTACTCATTGTACAGTGCTTTTTCAATATAATAAATCTAACAATATTTGTTTGGCTCACGTTTCCATATTTAAATGAGCTCTGCTTTTAGTAAACCACTGTCTGCCGTGGCCTGTCTGCCTCCCACATTGTTTCATTCTATTTTTATACGTTCATTTTTTTCTTCTTTTGTCTTGATTCGGTTACGTTTCATTACCGTCTCTCATACATTTGCCATGTCTGCTTTATGGGGTTTGGTGTTTTCCTTTCATAATATTTCATTTATTTAAGTAATACGGGAACATGTACAAGGATTTGCTTTTTGTGTGGGCTTTATAACCCACATTACCATCCCCTGACCCCCTCACTCTCACTCTCACTGTGGCCGAGCCGCAACACATTTTAATACTTTACATTTGTGGTGCTTTGCATATGAATAAACAAACCATTACGTCTATACTTGTGTATGCATGAAGATACCGGCTGTTTGCTTGTACACCCCAGCACATTTATGAAAATATGAAAACGAAACTTAAATTTTCCCCTCGATTTTCTTTATTTTTATTACAGATAATAAAAGTAGTTTTTCCGGCTTTAGTATCTGAACAAAAGAAAAGTAATTTGTTCCTTGTCCTTTTTCTTTTCATTTTATTTAAACTTCAAAACATGTTTGCTCGCCAGAGTTTCTTTTTTATTCATTGTAGTTTTAAAGTAGAAACAAAAACTTTTTTGATTTTCTCTACCTTGTTTTTTCCTGTTTCCTTTCTAGTCTCTGATGATATCGGTCGGTGATTACGGGACAACGAAGTGCCCGTGAAACTGACGCAAACTTTTGTAAATGATGAAATTATAATTGTTGTTTGCAGTTCGTTGTGTCCTCACGTTATGACATTTTTCTGTGTGCGATTTGTGATGCTGCGATGAGGTTTGTATGCCGATATTTTTAGTCCTTCATCCTTAGACCCTTCCCAGCAAAGTGACAAACTTTTCCTGATATTTGGACGAGGAAAACTTAATAAAAATGACAGTGATTGATATTATCAACGGGAAATATACACATAAATAACAATTTAATGATGTGTTAAATGGGAGAAGGCATCCCATTTCCTGTGGCAATACCCTTTCGAAATGTCTGTGGTAAAAGTTGGTGACCTGGGGTATCAATGTGTATCACATTTCCTACGTTTCATTTCCGTTCGAAACTATGGAATCGTTGCACAATATCTACTTAATGCTGACATGACAGCAATGGTCAATGCGAGATCAGAATATTGAATTTGTATTGCTTTTGTTTTGGACACTGAACCACATTGTTCCGATTGATAACATTTATCGCCTCTGGTTATGAAAATTGTGGTGTCCTTTTCATCTCGTCGAAAGTGTGAATGTTTTTATAACCGAAAACAAGCATACACTAAGTTTTACTAGGGTTTTCATCGAAAAGTGGTGATTATTCTGGTAACCTGCAAAGAAAACTAAGAAAATAAACCAATAATTGGTGTATGGAGACATATTTTGTCCAATTAGACAACAGAGAGGAATTTGCTGGTGATTACTGAAATTTCAGCTCCTGTCGCTCATTTTCTGCAAATTTCATTTCAATTATTAGCTTGTAATTCAAAATAAAAAAAAAACACATTACTCTAATACTCTGATGTTTACGAAATGCAACGGAAGACACATGTAACAGATTTTAGATTGGCTACTCTCACAAGCTGGGATGGACTCAATAGTAGTGTTACTCTTGGAGTAATTAACTGCCTAGTACGAGTAGTGTGACTGTAGACAAACGAATTCGCAAGAAAAGAAGGAGATTGAGTTATACGAATTAAAAAAAAAAAATCTTTGATTACCCAAAATAACACCTCTTGTTGGAGAACCCTGAATTTGCAGTGTGACTTTGAATACCATTTTGTTGAAACCACAAACCGCCCTCTCCTTCTCCAGGAGACATTTGCAATGTCAATATGTTGTATACAGATATTGGATTGTGTCAAATTTATATGTAGCATAAACGATTTGTAGAATATAAAAAGTGTTTATTTTGCCATAAGAGCTATGAAGTTATTCTTTCATTTCAAGATTTGATTTTAATTAAAAACACTTCCTTTAGCTATACAGGATGGGCCATTTAAAATTTGAATCGGCCATTAAAAAGCTACTGATAATTTTTTTAAAATTTCTGGTTTTATTGGAAATTTTTAATTTAACATTTAATAATGGAAAACAATATCATTCGTAAGAGTAGCACGACTGGCTCGGCAGTACCTCATCTGATCAACACAAGTTTTCAGTACATTTTTGATTGTTTCGGGACGAATATTGTCATCTTGCGTTGGCTGTGTGACATGTCTTGACTTATTGAAAAAAAAAACGTTGAGCATGGCGAGGTAATTCTCACCGTTGACGGTAACGGCTCCTTCCTCATTTTCAAAGTAAAATGATCCAATGATGCCGGTAGCTCCTTCCTCATTTTCGATGTAAAATGATCCAATGATGCCGGTAGCTCAAAATCCACACCAAACAGTATCTCATTGTGGATACATTGGCTTTTCTCAATAATCACGTTCTCTGAACTCAATATGCGGCAATTATGCTTATAGTCATAGCCACCGATATGAAAATGAGCTTAATCTAACAACACGAGTTTTCGGTAAAATTCTTTATCTCCTACCAAACAATCTTGAATCCATTGGGCGAAGCGAAAATAAAAATAAAACATAAACCTGAAAATAAAAATAAAACGGAATATTATTCAACCTTTCAAAATCAAAGTAATCGGTAGGTCAAATTTGAAGTTGTAAATGGTCCAGCCTGTATGTTATGCCTACTATCTTGGTAAAATTCAATCATTGTGATCATTTCCTTTATATGTGTCTATATTGCGTGGAACTGACGACTCAATAATTCTTACTTTAATGAATTACGATAGAGTTTGAGAGACTTTGTCGGTAAACATTATAGTCCAGTTTCTTTAACATTATTCTAAAATTACAAATTTTGCCTAAAATGTAAAATAGAAATGCATGAAAATACAAAAACAATTTTCTTAAAAAAGGTTTTTAAATTTTTATAATTAGTCATTAACAATTAGTCTTTGATAATTGAGTCCTAGCTTTCGATTATAATATTTTTTGTTCAGCACATCGATTTCTGTGATGATGATTACACCGTGTTACACACATTCTGTCCTATGAACCAAATTTACTTTTTCGGAAAGGGGATACAAAATAAAAATACACGTGTATCGGCGATTTTCATGTACACGTCAGAATTTTTAAGTTTGAAGTATGAAGCTCGTAGTGTGAAAGCCTTTGGACCGATTTTTAACCCTTTTTCAGTGATCCAATCGATCTGATTTTTTGCAGGCAGACTCGTGGAAATGTCTGTATCACGTCAAATTTTTTAAAAAATAGATGTTCCTAAATTTTTTTTTTCTGATCCTGACGTGTACATGAATATCCCGATACACGTGTATTTTTATTTTTTCCCCTTTGGTTTGGCATTTGGTTCATAGGACAGAAAAATCTATTTTTTGTAACACGGTGTTATGGAAACCGCCTTCAATCAGGTATGAATTTAATAGGGTGAATTATAATGTTTGATTTCATAGTTGTATCACTAACAGATAGCTTCAGAGCCTTCTGCAATATCCAGCAAATGAATCATCTACCCAAATATTTGGCTTCGAGCTCACATATTCCTTGGATTAATTTAAATTAGTAAAGAACAATTTCTATAATACTCCACATTAAATCAATGGAATATGTTGTCGTCAAAGAAACGCAAGATTTCGCCACCCGGCCACAGTTTTCGCCCTCAGTGTACTTTTTGATTGAAACTACTGTAATGACCTGAAATATGCACGTCTCCTTCCATTTAATTTCGACCATAACTCAAGCTGCCTGAAAGATGTGTATTTGCATGCATCTCATAAATTCATACTTTAACTTGAATTCCTCACCCATTCGTTTGCCAGTGTTTGTTAAGCTGTTCTTTACTTAGCAAAACGATGATACCCCAAGTCTTGACTAATTGCTCAGACACACTCTGACACTTTAAGCCATTTTCAACCATATTCTTGAGATTAAAGTTCCACTTTTTTCGTCGTCACTTCGGTGAGGTTGTCGTATATTTGGGGTTGTGTGAATCTTAAAAATAAATCTTTACATTTGTTTATTTATGGTTTTATTACATCCCAGTTATCTTTCCAGTTCCGCTCTGTCAGCACACTTTGGAGGCGGAAAAGGTCATCAGCTGAAAACACGGGCAAATGAAGAAGTGTTGGTAAATTTGTTAAGGACAAACATACGCTGCATAAAGCACTTTTGCTCATTTGAAATTCAAACAAAACCAAATTATCCACTTTGGCGAAATTATAAAGATATTTTCAGTGAATTTATTTCACATCAGTGTCACGTACACACATAAGAGCTTTTTTTTTTCGAGTCGGTGTGTGTGTATTTATGACAGTACATTACACCTACTGTGTCATTTTAAAAATTAAATTCGCATTTTATGAGATTTTAAGAAAGCACGTAATTGAGGACATCCGTTTGTGGCGAACTAATTGCTTATTGAAGATACTTGAGTCGTGATCAATAAAATAAGATATCTGGAAGCTGCGTGTAGCAAAGTTTTTTCCCCAGATCGAACCTGCAAAAGCTGACTATTAAAAAGACGAAGGGAGTGTTTGAATATAGGACAATCTGCATCAGTCTAGTTCAATTTTAAGATCACAGTTGTTTTTATTCTTAATCGTAAGTAAAAGCAACATTAGGTTTAATTTGCTGCACTATCTAAAAACAAAAACGTCAGGTTTGAGGAGCACCTTTGCATGCGGGCCAATAATTGGAATTTCTTTTATATGGAATAGTTTTTGTTCAAATCACTGCTCTGCTCTTGAGACAAGTTCCTTAAATTTGGTCTGCGATCCATTATTTGTGCCTTCATAATTGGACAAGTGTAGGTTGAAATACGCTTGAAAACCTAGAGAATCGGAGCTCTTTAGCTCGAGTGTTTTTTTAAGCTTCTGGTTGACTGCAGTCAATTGCTACAACTATTGAATTTTAGTGAACTATTACAACTATTGAATTTATAGAACTAATTGGCTATATGAAAAAAACTCCAAATGAAAAATGTCCCCAAAAAAATGAAGAATGTCCCAAATGAAGAATTCCCCAAAAAAAAATTGAAAAGCCCAATATGAAAATTTCCCCAAAAATTCTGAAAACTCCCCCAAACAATTTATGACAAATTTTTCAAAAATACAATAATAGATTTTCGTAATTTGGAGTTTATTTTCTAGCAAAAAAAAAATCAAATGTTTCACTAATCACCTCAAACAAGCCCAAACAAGAGTAAAAAATGCATATATAGCGCGCGTTCCGCGCTAATTATCACATTTGAAAAATGTGAGAAATCAGACTTTTGAAAAATGCCCCCCCAAAAAAACGCCAAAATTAAAAAATTGGGGCATTTTTCATAGTAAAAATTAAATATTACCTAAAATTTATGAAAACACCCCAATTCTGTATGAGAGTTTTTTTTTGGGAAATTAATCATTTTTTGCGGTATTTTTCATTTGGGGCATTTTTGATAGAGCCGACCTAATTTCTCTGTTCATGAACCACTAATGCGAGCTTTGAATTTGTTAATATCCTAGATTTAAAATAATTTTGTTTTTAAGTTGTAGTAATATTCCATGGACTGAATAAATTATTAACAAACAGGTCTCCTGACCCTATACAACCTTTCTTGCCAGTTGTCATGTAAACAGTTGTGGGTATCTCTGCAATCCTGCAATTGGGCAACACATAGAACCTTCACACCGATAAGCACTACCCACCCTTTTCCAAACCATTGCCAATGTCTTTTCCTGCAAATCTTCATCAGTTACAAATAGCTGCGTTTTGTGCTATCCTTTGCTGTTTTTTACACGCTCAGAAAGCTTCAGAAAACATGACATAAAGTTCGAGCTTTATTTTTATTTATACACTCACGCACACATACAAACTCTCATGTAGTCGAATAGTACTGTATTATTTGTTTGATCAAATCCCGGTCATAAGAAATTAAGTTTACATTTATGATGATCCTGTCTGTAGACATCAGACTGTTCAATTGCACAGAAAGTCCAAAGAAATGTAATGATTTTACTTTACAATCTGGCAGGATTATGGGTATTTTGTGTGGATTGACTATAGTTTATGGTAGGGATACAAATATTAAAGACGACTCTTAGGAGAGAGTTGTCTTTGTGAGATGACAATATTTTGGGATTTGCAGTAGTGAGTGCCACAAATATGTTAGAGCTTAGGAATTATATGAAATATTGAATTGTATTGAGTATTGTTTTTGCAAATGCATACTTATGTATATGTTTTTATTGGCATTTGCCAAAAAGAGTACTCATGTTTTGTCTTATTTATGAAAATATGTATATATTTGTCGCAAAGGTCTACATGGATATTTGACTAAACATACCCTACAGATTTTGGCCCATTTGATAACACCAATTAAACTGAGCCAGTGTATAATATATTATTTAAATATTTTTCAACCCTTTTCTCCTGAACATCCGGTGAGTGTCAAACAAATACCCAACTCACAATACACATTCAATACACTTGTTTCTGGCACTCATCACAAATTAAATAATACAAATCGAAATCAAATTGGTTCGAAGGTGAACCGATTGTTTGCCTAAACTGAAACGATGGCATCTCACCGTCCAAGGTAAATACGGAGCCAAACAATTGAACATAAAATTCCGACAAATCCGCAATGTCGATAAACTTTTGTATATATTTCACACATCAACAGATTTGTTTCGAACACGCTGTGGGATTATTTACAACAAATTTGTGAATATTAACATACGCATGCATGCCCGGTGTATATTCGGTAAACTTAAACTTTTAATTAAGTACTTAATTATGCAATTTATTGTTTGCCATTTAAGTGAGTGAGTTGAACAGCAATTCCAGGCTGAAGTTATTAAAAACTTTCAATGTATTTTGCTGATCTTTTCGAGAAGGATGGGTTCCGTTTGTTCGGTTAGTTTTGTTGAGCTTACTTTCATTGGTATTTATAATATTTAGTATTATGTTTGTTTGTATGTATGAATAAATTATGCAGTCGCACAGATAAACGTTGAAATTGCAACTGCCACAGTTTGTATGTGACTACTTTGGTATGTAGTTAAATTAATTTGAATTGTTGAGATAATATTGTGCAGCTGTGACGATATTTGCTAGTGAGGTTATAGGAGCAATGCAATGGACACATATCTGGGACGTTTGAAAAATGCCACAATTGATGTGTTCCGAAACAAATGTTGTGTTTGTACTGAAAATTAATTTTCGATGCAATATTTGCCAATTTTGCATAGAGGGTTAATTGACTATTTAATTTTATCACACCTTGAAGTATAAATCATTTGCAATATGTTTGCAATGTTTAGTAGATTTGGTATACAGACATTCGCACCACTACCTTCAATGAGTGTCCTGTTCGGCTGTCATCTGTAATGTATTCCTGTGTCTTATTGGCTCGTCTTCTTTGCAGTCAAATGCTTTAAGTAATAATTTTTATTAACCAATCAAATCCAAATATTCACTATTTTATATATTTTTATTTTAGTGGGATTTGCTTTGATTTATAAAGGTTTTTCCAACAAGAGGTGATATTTGAATCACCCGGTATTGCGGTAGCTGTCACTTGTCATGCTTTTATTCTTTGACATTTGACAAGTACAAACTACTCTATTTCTAAAAACAACGCATTGAAATTATTAAAATTCACAACACAAATGGTGAAAATCTTGCAGTCACAGTTTGCAAAACTAAAGTCCAAAAGTGTTGAAGTAATCCAAAGTGTTGAAGAAAACCAAGGTTTGTCCATTCCTCGTAATTTTTTGGTATTGGGCATTCCACAGAAGCCATTACATCGTATTTTGCATAAAGACTTGGATTACAAAGTTCAGTAACCAAAAGAACTCAAGCCGGTCGATCATCAACAATGACGTGTCCTTATTGATTGGGTCCTTGAAATGAACGAAAATGATCCGGAATTCCATCGGAATTCTTGGAATACCAAAATCACACCTGTTGTTGGAAAACCCTGTATCTTAACAACAGTCGCTGAAAATAAGATTATAATTATTTTGCTTACATTTTTGTATGATTGAGTTTTCTATCAAAGTGCAACACTACAGCCTAACAAAAGTGTTTTAATGTGAACTGAATTTTTTTAAATTGTAGAAATGACAATTGTGATGTGGTACTATTACACAGTAAACCTAGTTTCGTAACACGGTTAGACTATCAAACATATTTCAGCGGCTGATTCCACCTGCTAAATGCTGGCGACTTTACGAGTTAGTAAAAATGACAATTTCCATACCATAAAACGCTTTCCACTCTTACATTTTTCACAGCATTTTAAATAAATCCTTAAATGAAATACCCGCAAGCGTAAAAATTCTTTCAAATATACGTATGTATGTCAAAATAACTGCCGCGCTAACCTTTTTTTTTGCGAATATTTTATGATGGCAGCCTATAGTTTAAAAAAAAAACTGTATTATTTTTCTCTTTTGTATTTTTTAATTTCACCGCTGCATTTTTCGCATTTGAAATTCAAATTGCCTTTTTATAGTAATTGAACGTAAATGTTTTAATGAATGCATACATAAATTATGTATTAATTCATGCGATGGATATTAAATTAAGCAAATATTAAAAGCGACTGTTTTAACATTCATACATGCGTGCGCTCATTGTGTAAACGTGGTCAGCGATACGTATGATTATTGTCAAATGAATGAATTAAAATTGCGCATACGTCGGTGGTGTGTGTGTGTGCATGCATGTATAACAGAGTGGATTGAAATAAAAAAGTCAGACTTGAAAAGAGATGTTGTTTGCGATCCTTAATACAAGAATAATAAAGAAATAAATAGAGTTCGCAATCCGCCCTTGGAAGTTTGATTTTTTCTTTTAAATTGAATTTGTTTAAAATTGAAATTTTTTAATACTAAAAATTTTTTAAAATTGAATTTTTTTAAAATTGATTTTTTTTTAAAATTGAATTTTTTTTTTTTAAATTGAATTTTTTTTTTAAAATTGACAATTTTATTTAAAATTGACAATTTTATTTAAAATTAACAAATTTTTTTTAAAGTTATCAATTTTGTTTAAATTTGACAAATTTTATTTAAAATTTACAATTTTATTTAAAATTGAAAATTTTATTTAAAATTGAAAATTTTATTTAAAATTGAAAATTTTATTTAAAATTGAAAATTTTAATTAAAATAGAAAATTTTATTTAAAATTGAAAATTTTATTTAAAATTGAAAATTTTATTTAAAATTGACAATTTTATTTAAATTTGACAATTGTATTTAAAATTGACAAATTTATTTAAAATTGACAATTTTATTTAAAATTGTACGTTTTTCTTAAATACAATTTTTTTTTAAAATTTAAAAACATTTTGCAATTGGAAATTTTTTTTAATTTGGAATTTTTTTTTAAAAAATGGAAAATTGTTTTAGAATTCAAAATTTTTTTATAAAATATTTTTAAAATTATAATTTTTTTTTTAAATTAAATTTTTTTTTTATTTTAAGAGGCTCTCGTCAATAAATGTTCCCAAACCAAACTCAAATGGAAAATTAATGAAATCGATACCAATATTACCAATACGAATTTTGGCCGATCATACTCTTCTTTGCCTCAAATACTTTTATTTGGGTACTGAACAAACTCAAACTTGAAAATTTTAAATAAGTTGATTCATACATCTTTTTAAATCAACACCATCTGTACATTTTTCAAATTAAAAAAAATGTTTTCACTCCACCCTAATGTATAATAATAATCGAATTTTATTAAACGTACAATGCGTATGCAAGTGTTTAAATGACAACTCGAGAACAGCAACTGAGGCGGGGTTGTGACATTATGAAATTTGCACTGATTGGAGAATTATGATTATGAATCAGAGACTTAATAAAACGAAAAACAGTTGTTCTGGTAGTAGTACTTCTTTCCGAAAAACTGACCGAGAAGTCTAAAATGGAAACACAAATCAATCAATAAAAAATATTAAAGAAAAATATACAAAAATCAATAGAAGATTATTCGCAGCTACGAGGTGATCAATTGAAATTTCCAAAACGACTGCGAATACGATTACCGAACTTGGTGTGTTTATATGTGAGCTGTGTGGCCGGGTGTTTCGTCCAGCCTTTAACAACTTCCTTAGCGCTCACCGTTAACCGAAATGGTGTTTCCAGCTTAATTTTCAATGAATAATAGGCCAATGGAGAATGCGCAGGCCTATCGACGACCATGTGCGAGCTGCTACACAGGCTCATTTCCGCATACACCGTAATCGGCACCGAAAACGAAATTCCGTACATTTGCATCGAAAAAAAAACAGTTCGTTCGTCGATAGGCCAATGCAACCCCATAGACCTGATATCATAGTTCTGTTTTTCATTGAAAATTCAGCTGAAAACACCATTTCGGTTAACGGTGAGCGCTACAGGAACTGTCTCATTTCAGTCAAGACTTATTTTCAATAAACGCACTCCTTGCGCAACACAGCAATAATTTTGGAAGTAAGTTGGCAATTTATTTAAACATTAGATAAATAGTATCGATTTATTTCTATTTTAATAGAAATAAATCAATGATCTCCAACTCGAACAACAGAAACAAAAGCTGTATATTGGCTGTTGTGCTGCTACCATGATTTGTTTTGAGATGTTCCGCTCTTTAACAATAAAATTGTTATATCGACTATTCCTATACATTTTTATAATATTTCAGTGAAACTTCACAATGACTTTTGCCATACAACAGACCAAAAATCATCTTCCGCTGTCAGAGTTAACATTTTTAATGATTAGTCATATAACCTCTTTTTCCTACATTTAAAGCAACTCCAACACCAACATTGCCGCTTCACACCAAGCACCCTTCATAGGATGTAAAGACCTTAATTTCTCGCTCATTACCGCATCAGTACAATACAGCGAAAAAAATACGACATTGTCAGCTAGATATTTTCTTAACTATCATCTCTGACAAATTTCATAAGTAATTACATTGAAAAACTAAAGAAAAGGCTCGCAAGAATCTGCTACGAAGACATGGAAGTTCTGCGGAAGAAAAAAAAAACTACATGACACAGGAAACAGTTTTTATCTAAACTTTTTCTTCTTTGGAAGCATCTTCTACATTATAAAGGTAATTACAACAAAATGTAACACATACAAGGGCAATGAGTGTACAAGTTATCCAACACTATTTATCCCAGCATAACTTTTAGGGAAAAGTTTCCGGACCGTGATATCTCTCGAAGAGATGATCACAATTGGCCACAGACTTCTTCCTTTGGGGCCATGTAAAATATAAGTTCTACGCCAACAGCCCAGCGTCGATTGAATACCTCTAATATAGAATTCGTGAGGCTATCGAGGACGTAGGCCAGCCACTTTGCAATTTGGTTATGGTAAATGTCCTGTTAGCGCGGTCGTTTTGGTCGTTGTGGCCATTTGTCTTGTTGGAAACACCTGTAATATCAGCATTGGTCCCAGAACGCACCCGTAGGAAGAAAAAGGTCTGCGATAAGAACAACGGAGCCCAAACGCAAACACCAGGAATATTAAGAGAATATATTACTCATGTAATCTAAATTAATTGTGTACACTTAGTATTATTATAATTCAAACACTCAGTCGGTAATAAATACTCACTCTTATGAAGCCAAACAATAGTATTTTCATTCACTAGAGCAAAAAAATAGAAAGTTAATTTTGAATTGTAATTGAAAAGATATTCAAGTAAATGAGCCATATGAATTCAAACCAACTTTGACCTGGTCAAATTTCTTATTAATTTCTATATTTGTTGGTCGTGTTTTCATAATCTTAAGGTACATTTGTTCAAGCTTTGTCTTGAAAAAATGTCAAATTGAAATTTCCACATTAAAGTTTCGCTGGACATCCTTCTCGTACAGTCTGGTCTTTGTATATATACATAAAAAAAAGTCTTCTAACATGACATTTTACAAGGATAAGTCGTATAACAAAAATCTATATTTTCTTGTCAACAACTCTCACACACAGATACTAAACTTCCACACAAACTCCGGCATGAGTTTCTGTTAACGCTATTGTTGCTTTAGCACTCGTGTTGTCTTATGCCATTAAAAACACACATAATTTAAAAAATGAAACACCTCTTCTAAGACCACTCCGCTAATATAATCACTATTAACGGAAGTATTAATGTGTGTACGGTTGTATATGTCTTTGCCACTCCGAGCAGCAGACGTACATTATTTTTCTGGCTTCTCACATTTGGTCTCTACGCCGGGAACACAGAAACACATTTAACAAGTATGAGAGTCTAAGGAAACATTAAGGGAATATTAACAATTTTTTTATGGTTTTACGAATTATGTTTCGAAACCAACGCACACACACACACACACACACACACGCAGTGATGACGAAGTCTATTTCCTTTAATGTAGCATTTGCCTTAGCAGCCATTATGAACATTTGGCTATTGACTTGACCATTAAAAAATATGGTTTTGTAAGAGAATATTTATTTCCATTTTGGGTTAGCTCGTTTTTACTTTATCAAATCAATAAAGTCTTCGTAGGCTTCATAGTTAGAGGAAATAAAGTTTAATAGTTTGCTTACCAGTTGCCAGATCTTTATCTGAGTGTATTCTTATCGGGTTAACACTACAGCGTATCCCCTTTGGTTTTGGCTTTCTGAAATGAGATTGACTACATTAGACAGACTATGCATTAGATTATATAAAAGTTATATTTACCGTCAATTGTGATTGTTCACAACAATTTTTGTTTACAATTCCAATACATATTATTTAAGATACAACAACAAATTAATTTTGTTTCCTTGGGCCAACTGGAGTTCAAAGAGTTCGTGAGATATATGACTGTAAACCAGCCTTCGTATGCTAAATTTTTTTAAATCACATTCAATAGTAAACTAAAATTTAGCCTCAATTTATTTCTCTGAAAGTTCACTAGATTTTGTTTCACAAAACTAATTTTTTCTATATGTACATGAAAATAAAAACAAAATACATCGACAGCAATTGGCGCACTAGCAAAATATTTAACATGAACTGAAGATATCAAAGAATGCCGACTGCATACGGGAGGCCATGTCTTGGTCTCACCGAATAGTTGCTGATATGAACACTATTATTAATGTACACTATTACAGAGATAATTCTTAGGAAACCAAGTAAAACAAACCCAATACAAACACTTCCAGGTATTCATGATGTTGCACGCTGTGTATTTTTTTTTGTTCTATATTTATTTAAGGTTTTTATTATTTTTCATTATCTGTGATTATTGTTTATATTTTTCTTGCAGAGAACAAAGTAATGTCTGTTCATTTATTTACTAAGGTAGAACTAGCATTTATTTTGATTACATTATATTACAGTTTTTATAGACACACTCAGACTACGCAATTTCATCTTACAGTACGATCGGCGCAGCCACATTATATCTGGGGAAGTGTACACACAAATTAATACAGAATTTCGAGATTTAGTTTAATTATTTGATCAATTGATCAATCGTATCAAAAATTCGATTGTGAATTACTACATAGATTGGGGTTATCAATACTGCTATACGTAATTTCTAAAAATCCATTTTTATGGGAGGCAAAAAATCAACAAAGCGTATATCAAAAAACGAAAACTACGGGAAATTCTAAGAATATTTCACTAAGAAACCATAAGTCTAAAAAAAACCCTAGCTTGCGCAAATCGATTCTGTATTTTTTTTTTTAAATATTTGCAACAACCAAACTACATTTGGTACAAATAAAATGTTGACGTCATAATAAATATAAGAAAACATTTCTAATAATACAGTCGAGTCCGGTTATAACAAATTCCTAGGCAATCGACAAATAAGTTCTTTATAAGCGATCCAGGATAAAAAAAATTCCACCACCAAAAGAAAATATCGGTTTTATGTATATATATTATTTATTTTTAAGCATTAAAAGAACTCGGTTAGAGTAAATAATATAATCTAATTCAATGAACAGAACAACACAATTAAAACACAAAACAATATGAATTTATTATCTTTATGTGTACTAAATTAGAGTAAACAAAACGAGATCTTCCAGGTGGCGCTGTTTCCTCCATAAAAATCAGAATGACCCAGGCGTACTGATATTATTACACGATTTCCAAAGTGGGCGAAATAGCAGATTTGTATGGGAGGTACCCGAAGGGGTGTGACCATATAGCCAATATGCAATTCCATAAACAGTTTTGGGAAAATATTAACACATGCCAAATTTCACAGTGATTGTTTAACTCTTTCGAAAGTTATCGTTCGTACCAGCAGGACAGACAGACGGACATATCTGAAACGATTGAGAAAGTCATGAATCGAATTTGGTTTTAAGACACCTGGGGTGTAATGTGAATATTTCTATGTGTTACACTTTTGAGCCGTATCAAATGATATATACCCTCCTACCTGTAGGGTGAGGGTATAAAAACCTAAAAACAAAAAAATTATAAAAAATGTCCCTCCTCAAAGTGGAAAAATTCGAAAAGTAGTCAACTTTAGATATCTTTCTAAAATATAAGCAATTGTCCGATTTTTAATATCAGTAACTTAAAATGATCCCTTAATCCTTTGCAGATCACACAAATTTTTACTTGATCAAATGTTACAAACTTTTGCCACATGAAATTGGTTTCTGGACCACTGTACATCGGTGTTTATTTGTTGTTTTCGTTAGAATTCAATACTGAAACTGTTTTTTTTCGAATGTATCATGAATATTTTTTAAAAATATTTATAAAAATTCTAAAATGAAAAATGTATGAAAATACAAATGGAATTTTCACGTCTTTTTCATAAAATAAAAAATTTTTTTTTAGTAGTTCCCTTAATTTCTGTTTTTGCTATATGTTTTGTTGGTTTTTTTTTCTCCCAGACAAATCGACAAAGCGATTTGCGATAGCTAGGGATTCGGGGGGAAATATTCTTAGAATTATCTGTAGATTATATTTTTGCTATACCCTTTGCGCGAAAACCAAAGGTTGACCCAATTTTTGCCAAAGCCACAAATTTATATTTAACCATTTTCTTTGGCCTAACAAATCTACAAAATCGAATAGCAAACAATAAGTTAAGTGAAAAACCTAACACACTCCGAAAGCAATAGCCAAAGAGTTTAATACCAATAAGCATTAGCTAAAACAAGAATCAGTATTTTTAGCTAACACAATTGCTGCGGCTTTTCTTTAGCTTATTTGGTGGCTGATTCCAAGGCTGAAGATATTTTTTGTGCAGTCAAAATTAGAAATCAGGTTGAGTTCAGTGTGGGGTTTTAGCATTTTGGTTAAAAAAAAACCCAATTTTTTTTTTTTTTGAGAAAAAACAAAATTTATTTCATTATATTTTATAAAGAAAGTCAAGTGCCGGGAATTCCCATGAAGACGACGAAAAAATTCCCGATTTCCGGGAGTTGAAAAAGGTCGGGAAATTTAAAACCCCGGCTGCTGCTGATTGTGTACGGTAATAAAAACATCATAAATCGAAGCTGAGATAATTCTCGGAAAACGAAAGCCGAACTTTGCCGTTGGCTTTCATTTGTGTCAAAAACGGAAAAGTTTAGCTCATCCGACACCTGCTTTAAAACCCGGAAAGATAAAGAGAATTAACCTCTAGATTTGTTACTATCATCAAATTGAAGAACCAGTCACATTTCTGAACATCCTAAACAATTAAACAGTTAGGCTTTGTTCTCATCATAACAGAGAATTTCAAAACATTAACATGATTCTATGATCAACTCATGTGGCTTCCCAAATGCATCCTATGCATCCTTTACATCCTTCCATAACAATTTCATTAATATTGAATATTTACAAATCATTTTAGTGTTTGTCCCATAGAAATGTGACAAGTACACACACACACACAATCTGTCTTACAATCGAGAAGGCTGTCAAATCGAGACGCAGTCACAACAACACAACAGACAGAATGACAGACAAATGGATGGACATGGGACATTGATGTTCAAATATGCAATTTTCCCATATACAAACTTTGAGTCTTGTGTCTGATTATTTTCAGAATGTTTTGTCCCCTGTATAAATACACATGACATGCATGTGTTGTCGTATGTGTGTGTGTGTGTACACTTCGTGCCATTAAAATGTATGGATTTGTTTTGTGTACGAACAAACATTTTTCAATAGTGAGATGATGACATACAGTATATGAGACATTACGAACAAAATTCCCAGATCATTATCTATCCGATGTGTGATTCGTTAAATTTTGTCATCGCTGTTGACCAGTAGATCAAAAGTTATTTAATTTTGGTCAATTAAAATTTGTTCTGAGCCGCTAAAGAAAAAAACCACCTCCGGTCCAACTGATGATGTGCATGGGCATAATAATCGTTTGTGAATCTAAATTTTCTGAATGCCCCTTATGACGATGACATTCGGATGCACTGACACATTATTCGAACATCAGTCAGCAGCCATCTGTCAGATCTGTGATGAGTGGTGTTGTTTCTCATTGCCAGGGAAATATCCAACTTCGCTGTCTGTCTGTATGTCTGTCTGTCCGATGGTAAGCTCGGATATTTGAATGTTTGCAAATGGATTTGTGCACAACAAAACATTCATGTTCCGCATGGAACGTGTATGTTCGAAATGTTGTTGATATTGCTTGTGCTGTTGTGGCAGTTGTTTACGATTGCAATTGCAGTTGTACTGCTGTTGTCGTCATAGTTGTTGCTGTTGCTCGCCGGTTTAATTATCATTTACATTTTAATTGATTTTTCAAATGGATTTCAAAATAAAAGTGTCACCATTAAATTTATGAAGTGTTTTGTCCATTTCTGCCTGCTAACAGCAAACACGTTAGCAGTTCATGAGCAGTAGATATTTTTTTGTCTGGTTTTCCAGTGTGTCCGTGTGGAAATTAAGCGATTGTCCATTGTTACTGTTGTACAATAATGAAAGGAAATTAAGGAATTGAGGGACATGTACATAATTTCGAAAAAGTGAATAAATAGTGAATGCACTGGCCAAATCCAAGTGTTATTGTTTTTGGGAAATGAGTTTGTCAGAAACGCCAAGACGATTTAGCGACTCTATGGGACAAATGATAACCAGTTGACTGCTACGAATATGATTTGTATAGTTGGAGACCGATTGGTGTTGTAAATGGACATCAATGAGTTGGGGAAAAATATTCTTTTCCATACTTTCCACTTAAACATTTAGCCGGATGTGGTAAACCCAGTTTCGACACCTGGTAGGACCAGCAAACGTTTTGTCTCAACTCGTAAATGCTGGCGATTTCATGAGTAAGTATCAAGTAAAACCTTCTCTAAAAGCATTTGCCCTTCGGAGCCAGCTTTAAACAGTAGATCATAGTCAGTAGGTATAGAAATTAAATCGTGCACAGCTCATTGGCTCGAAAGAGTGTTCCCCTTCTGTTTCTTTATAGAATGTTAAGGAAATTAGTAAGTAAGTTAACATTTTTCCGGGTCCCATGTAGCGAGAGTTGCCAGCTATCCTGAATCCGCCTAAATTTTCCAGTTCTTTTATTTTGTTTAGGGTTCAGTAAAATTTGTATTTGTTCAGGAAATACATGTGTAATGCAATTTCAATAAATAATATAAAAAACTTCAACTTTATGTCCACTAAAGACAAAACTGAATTTTATATTATTTTATTTTTCTTATGTGTTTCTTTAAATAAAAAAAATATTAATTAAATCTGTCATTGGTTCAGGATATTTTTGGTGGGTGACAATCGCCTCTGTAGCAAATTATTAATCCCTTCGCCATTGTCAAATATCTGCAACAAATATCGATTTTGAAATCGACCTAAAATTAAAATCAAGTATACAGCGATTGCGCTGGCTGGGTCATGTCGGTTGAATACACACAAACACTCCAGCCAGGAAGGCGTTGGACGACAACTACCACGGAAGGCGCAGACAGAGAAGTCCGAGACTTCGGTGGAGGGAACAAATGGAAGAAGACATGAAAATCCTTGGTATCACGAACTGGAGAAGACAAGCCGAAGACCGAAATGCTTCGAAATCATTTATTAAGCAGGCCAAGACTAACAACAGGTTGAAGAGCCAACTTAAGTAAGTAAGTAATGGCTATGCAAATAAATCATAGCGCATCCTGTCAATCCTATTTTTCACACCTTGGTGACGGTTTCTTTTTGTATCTCACGAATGACATGCCCCATATTTGCCTGAAAGGCCTGAAACATTAATGGATTGTTGTTGCGATCCTTTAAAATGTCTATGCCCACTGACATCGCTGAGATTATCGAACTTGGTGCGAAAAAGATCGAATGTGGCATAGGGTTTGTAAGACGGACCATCCTGTTGAAATCGATAATGCTCCAAGTCTATTTCCCTGAAATGGTTCATCATTACTCTGTAGCGCTCACTGATGCATTTTTAAAGAAAAATACTGTAATGAAGCCACTGCACAAAATCCACAAATGCTCTTCGACAGAGAAGTTAATTTTTTGACTTGTTCTAAGATCTCAATTATGAACCTATATGGAAGCGATGTTTAATGGTTGATCCAATCGGTCTTTGTAAGCGAATACAAGGTCTTTCTGCAAGGACATTTAAAATAAAAATGATTCATTTCGTTTCACGGAGATATGACACAGACAAGAGTTCGAGCGGAAAATGTGTCTCACTGTCAAAAAAACACATGATTCAAAAATAAACCACTAGATGAACCACACGTTTCTATTAGGTCACTTGGCTAATCTAGGGGTTTATATTAAAGATTTCCAGAGTTTTCAATTGTCAGTTTTAAAATATTATCCTGCATTTCCGGGTCCTACACCAAACATACTTATACTATTAGATTTCGCTGAGATATTTCCCCATGTTTTCCTGACCTGGTGGAAAGTGTACGGATTCAATTTTTACAGGAAGCTTAAGCCAGCGAATATTTCAGAGCCATACAAAAAAGCAATGGCATTATAGTAATATTCTGGAATTATATCTGTTTTTCGAGACTTAATCGTGGTTTTCAGAAATTTCTATAAGCCGAACCCATATTATTTTTCAATTTGTCCCAAGTCTGTATTTTTATTGATGGCGGAACTCTAAAGCAAGAATATTGTCGCCCCATACCACCAGTCCCACTTTCGTCGACTCTGTGTCTCTCAGTCATAGATTGTTTATTCCTCTCCATGATGAGAAATATGCGTATATGAGAAACTTGGTTTGTGGTCTCTCTGTACTCGGTTTTGTTTGGAGTCTTTGACCGATTGTTCTATGATTGTTTGCATCAGATTTTATTTACTAAGAGATGATTTAATTAGATCAGAGTTTCCCATCTACACATATTTCAAGTTGATCGACACCAAGACACCGTAGCTTCAAAGTCTAGTGATTACTGACCATACATCGATTGAAATATAATCGATCGTTTATCAATTGATAATGCTTCAACGATCAGTGATCAGATCAAAATCACACTCTGCCTCTGCGTGAATTCCAACCATTTATTCGTACATTCATCAAATCACACCATATCATTTAATATTTCATTTGGACTCATTCCATAGATATGCTCTGGATTCGCAGACCTCCTGGCGCTTTGTTGCCAACACACTGCAGAAAATGGCGAGTTATTAGAAAACATTTAATAGAAACAACGGAATAAAATCCAACGAAATTGTACTAGCATTTTAATAAATCATAAAATACAAGAACAACATATGATAAGTATACCTACATGATCACCATATAAAACTATACAATTCAGACTATAGTATATGTTGACTTAAAAGTCTCCCGCAAAGTCTTTATTCTCGGTAATACTCACACTTAGGGAAATGCGTGTCAGTGTATCGGTCTGTGTGCGATAGTGTTTTTTTTTTTGATTTTGGTGGCCCATTCCCAAAAGTTTGTTTATTTGATGGGCGAAATGCGATTTTTATTTCGGCACATTTTTCTCGGGCATATCGTGCAATTCCTATAGAATTGAAGCAGAACAGCAGAAAATACAGCTCTACACCAGATACCAAATTCAATAGAGGTGGAATCTCATAAATTGTATGGGGTCTGCATCATGGTACACTGTGATATGAATCAGCAAACGGGCAGGCACCGTGTTTGGAAACCGTTCGCATTGGCAAATAATATTTGTTATTAAGTAGCAAACTGCAAAGGGCTTTTGTTTCTAGGCGACTGAGCCGTGGTGTTGTAGGTTAAAGTTATCTTGCTTTCTACACGACAACGAGGTGATGTGTGGTCCAGTAATAGCCACAAGAACGACAAAGGGAATGAATGAAAACGTAAGTATTTCAGACAAGAGATAGTTGGTCGCTTATTTATGCAAAACTGAGAAACTGGATTTACAAAGTTTTCAAAAAAAAAAAAAATCTGAACCACATTACTGAATTTAAGAATTTGCTATTAAGAACTAGTCTGTAATGAATTATATTTCCATAGACGAAACAAATAAAGAAAAGTTTTTAAAAAAAGTAAATGGCGTCATATTTTATTTACTTGTTGTGGTAGGTAGTGTGTGGACTATCACACTGAACCCAGGTTCGAAACCAGGGAAATACCATGAAACATTTTTTCAGCGGCTGTTTCTACCACGTAAATGTTGACGACTTTACGAGTAAGTGGAGCCAGCTAAGTGGAACACAAAATTTCGGGGAAATGCTAGCCTGTCCTGAACACCTCACGACGCCAACAATAAAAGTCAACGCTTGCTTCGTAATCTTAATATATATTTACCCTCGACACTGATTCACTGATACACTGATTCCCTGATTCACTGACTCTGTCACGCAGTACGTAGGAATTTAAATAGGCATTCTATAATAATTCTATAAATAATAATAATAAACAAAATAATATTTTTTTTGTACAGAAATTGTGTTTTCCCCAAATTTTTTTTTTACAAATTTTTTTTTTTAAAAAAAATTTTTTTTTTCGAAATTTTTTTGTTTTCAAGAAATTTTTTTTTCCATATTTTTTTTTTCAAGAATTTTTTTTTTTTTCCACAAAATTTTTTTTTTTCAACAAAATTTTTTTTTTCAACAAAATTTTTTTTTTCAAACAAAATTTTTTTTTTCAACAACAATTTTTTTTTCAGCAAAAATTTTTTTTTCAACAAAAATTTGTTTTTCAACAAAATTTTTTTTTTTCCACAAAAATTTTTTTTTTCAACAAAATTTTTTTTATCAACAAAAATTTTTTTTTTCAACAAAAATTTTTTTTTTCAGCAAAATTTTTTTTTCCACAAATTTTATTTTTTTTCGAAATTTTTTTTTACAAAATAGTTTTCTCAAAATATTTTTTACAAAATTTTTAAAATTAAGTAACAAATACTTTCTCAAGCAAATTAACGGGCGCCATAGGCGCATTACAACTTACTAGTATGAAATAATTGTATTGGTTGAGTTTTAATTCTTTAACTGAAATATTCTTTTTATTAATGTGGAAATTCTTACCTTCGTCACTTACATGCGTTGGAAGATAAGAAAAGAAAATACATTGGGAAAATCCATGACATGAGACAGATCGCATATGTGTGATTTGTCTAGGACGCATACGCGACCACCAGCATGCGAATTTCTCGTCATGACAAATACCCGCCTAATAACGAACGACTGTAATAAAACAAAAACGCAACCGTAACAAAAATATTGTAACCTTTTTTGAAAAACGAACCGTAATAAAAAATAGAAAATAAATAAAAAATATAGAAATAAATAAATTTGAAATAAATAAATTGAAAAACTTTTCTAGAAAAATAGAAACTCACATTTCAACTTCCAACTGTTATTTTGGTATGCAAAGAAAAATTCAATTGTTTGAGATAAATGATCGGATGTTTATTTCATAATAAAGAGGAAGGTACGCCGTTAATAATGAAAAACAACATCAGCCAAATGGTCACCACAAACACACTTACAGGACCATATCCTTTTCATCAATTTGTCCATAACCAAATCGCAAAGTTGCTGCCCTATGTCCTCAATAGGTCTTGATTCGACGCTGGGCTGCTGGCGTAGACCTTATCATTCACTTGGCCCCAAAGGAAAAAATTCGCAAGGTGTTAAATCACAACATCTCGGTAGCCAATTGTGATCACCTCTTCGAGAGATAACAGCGCCCGGAAACTTTTCCCGCAAAAGAGCAATGGCTTCGTTGCTTGTGTGGCACGTCGCGCCGTCTTGTTGAAAGTAAACGTTGTCCAGATCAATATCATCCAACTCCGACCATAAAAAAATCATTAATCAACCTAATTTTCGAAAAAGTAAGGTCCAATGCCCCCGCCGGAGTTTTCGATGGAATTCTGGATGATGCATTTCAAGAACCCAATCAGCAAAGACATCATGTTGTTGAGGATCGGTCGGCTTGAGTTCTTGTGCTAACTGAACTTTATAAGCCTTAGGACAAAAGCCTTTATGCAAAATACGGTGTAATGATGTTAGTAAATATACAATTCCAAAGAACGAAGAATAATGGACAAACCTGGGTTTTCTTCAATAAATTGGGCTACAGGAGCAATATTTCAGTTGTTTTTGAGCGACGTAAATGGGTTTTATTCTTCACATCACTTACTTGTCCCAACAGCTCAAATCTGTTCCACCAATTTCTGTATTGAGGTCCGAAAACGAACCGTAATACAATATAATATTAATACAAATATTGAAAATTTGATTGGTGCTTTGATGAATAAATAAATAGTTCTCCAGAAAAATATAAAGTCACTCTTTAACAATAATAAAAAAATGGTTTAATTTGAAAATAATTGAGTAGAGGAAATAAATGCTTTTGTCAGACTTGTGTTATAACTTTTGAAAGATCTACTACGAAAGCATTTGCTTAGCCCATACAGAAGTTATATTGGAATGCCTTTTACCTCTAGTATTTTCCTGTCAATCATCGAATTATATTTACCCTTCCCCGTGAATACAATTATGGTTGGTATGGCCACAAATTGTCTGCCAAGGCATTTGTCATTACCTTTTAAAATGCCCAGCCACGACTCTGCATCTTTTAGAAAATTATAATTAGATGCAGTCATGACCGTCTGATCACTTATCTGTTTGTTTGTAGCGCAGTGCACGCTAATCAGACGAGATGAACACAATTTAGCCGATGAATGGCGAATTTGTAATTGTAGGTCTGTCTGGGATTATAAATGAATGCAATTATTGTCGATGACAAATGTTTAACCGACAGGCATTTTAAATATTTGCAAGCGGTCAACTAATTTTTGTCATGACAAATTCTTGTTGTACCCTACGATGTGTTGCTATGGCTCCGATTTAAAAAAACATAACTCCATATGTTTACACTATTTTCACTTATTTCACTTTAATGGTCACCATTGTCAAAATTGTTGTGTTTGATGCGCGTTTTCAAAGGCTAGAGATCCTCCACTGGAGATAAATTTTATATTTTATTTTTCAGACCAATAGCCTTTGTTGCTAGTGCCCTTTATATTTTAGTTTATGATCATTTTAATTGTAATAACTATATAAATAATAAGCTCTCCGATAGACGAGATGGTAGCGAGCTTGCCTATCAGCGTGGGGGTTGTGGGTTCGATTCCCACCAGAGGCTTTGGTCTGTCGCTGCATAAATCAAGCCAAATGGTCTGTTTCACCCGGTTTACACGTACACCCAAATTAAGAATATAAATTTACTTTGTATTGTAATTAATAAATAAATAAATATATATAAAAAAATATATGTTAAGTTAGTTTTAAAACAAATTTTATGCATATTCCTCAATCCATTTTCTGTTAATGAAACAGACGAGTATAAAATCTTTCTATCTCAATAAAATATTTTCTTTTAGACCTAGTTTGCTCACTTCTACATAATTGTATCAATAACTACAGGAGCTTATAATCTGCGGCAACAAGTGGCTTAATAAAGGGTGTTTTTTTAGACGTGTGGTTTTCAAGAAGAAATAAAACACATGTAATTTAATGTTATGGACAAGAATTTATATTTATTATTATCTAAAGTTTTTTTCCAACTAGTGCTTATTTCGTTATCGGGCCAAGTTGAACGAATTTTTGTTTACAAAAAATGAAGACGAGGATATTGGCAACATTTGGTTTCAACAGGACGGCGCTACGTGCCACACAGCCGAAGCTACTCTCGATTTTTTGCGCCCTGTTTCTTGAAGATTGCATTATCAGCCGAAGAGCTGATGTCGTTAGGCTACTGCATGGCCAGCCGAGGCAGCAATTTGAATGAAATTAGTTTCCATTATTAACAGGAAGGATTGTACTTTCAAATAAAAAATTAAATTTGAGAAAATACCCAGTAGTTTTTTTTTATAGAATTTTCAAAAAAAAAAAGTTATTTGGCCTGTAGATAAAGCCGCGAGTCCCGAGTCCCAATTTTCAACCACTTTTAAAAAAAGTGTCAACAATAACACGCCGAATATTCTCTTCAATTGTGTCGGTCTTATCTGCGTAGAAAAGCGACTCCACATAACGCCACAAAAAAAGACCAGCGGTGTTAAATCGTACGATCTTGGAGGCGACGCCACAGGCACACGACGCGAGATAATGAGCTCACGAAAAGTTGCCTTCAATAAATTGATTGTTTCGTTGGCTGTATGGCATGTAGCCCGTCTTATTGCAACCAAATGTCGTCCACATCAAAATCCTCCAATTCAGGCACGAAAAAGTCATTAATCATGGCTCAATAGAGTTCCTCATTGACTGTTATATTATGATGATACCTATGATTTCATCTGGAAAAAGTGTGGCTAGATTAACAACCACACGTCTTAAAAACACACCCCCTCTGCTCTATATCTCTACACACTTCATCTGGATTCAGTCCAGGGACTGAACATTTTTGAAACACTGTGCCTACAAAAAAAAGTATTTATTTAGAAAAGTTGTTGTTGTTATTTGATTTTGTATTTTATATCTTTTGTTTAAACAATTTTTGGTGATTTCGTATGTGTACGTGTACGTGTGTGTGCGTGATGCTTGCTGGTGGCTGTGGCCGTTCAAAGTAATACATAGTTTGTTTTTCGGGAACATTACCCGGCACTTTTGCTCTTGCGATTCGATGAGATATTTGTTGCCATCGCCATCGCCAACGCCGTCTGTCGTTTTGCGTTCTTTGCCTGCCGTTTCCTCGTTTTTAGTTTTCTGGCATTTTCGCCACAGGTCTTGCCGCCACATTTTCTATTTACACTGTTCAGTAAGCAAGCAGATGTTCACTCACATCCGCGTTGACTTGCGCTACAACGTGCCGTGTATTTTGTGTGTTGCTGACTGTCTGTAGACCCCCGAAACGACGGAAGACGGTCTTTCAGCGCGCATGGTGTCGGCGGTATTTACGGGTAAAAGCGATTTTCATCAGAGACACAGAGTGTCATACGAACAATTCTAGTCTATTTGTTGTTGCTGCTGTATACTACACAACAATTTCGTTTAATACAAAATACAAATAAAAATATTGTAAATTTGATTAAAATATTTTTTTTTTTTTTACTAAAAGAGCAAACAAACAAAGTGAAAAGAAACGGTTTGTAATGTCCGCATCGTGAAATTCAAACAAATAATACTTTTCTCAATCAAAAACCAGTGGGTGATTTTCTTTTTAAACTGTTTTCAAGTGTAAAAGTTAACACAAAAAAATTGATGAAATGAAATGAAATTAATTAGTTTGTTTGCCTTAGAGATATGTGTATTTGTCGGAAACGGAAATTGTTAACATTTCATCGTGCAATTTTAATTAAATATCAGAAAAATATTTATGTGCCCAAAAGTGCGAGTGGTGTATTCCAAGTGATTTGTTCATGAAATAAGATATTTCGAAAATTATTAAGGTAATTAGCGGAAAATATTTATGTACCTCTGAAAGTAGTTGTTTATGTGTAAAGATTATTGCCATACAGACACAGTCGGAAAAATATGATCGGCCTTAATACGTACAACCAAACAGGTTGCCAATATTTTGTTATGCCCAATTTTTAAAACATGTGTCATATTCAACGATGAAAGTGAAACAACATTCATAGACGATCTAGTATTGGCTCTGCCCTACCAATGTGTATATACTTTGTTTGGCAGTCGGTTTGTAACACTTTTCTAAAATTGGTCTATTCTTTTTTAAATACAAATTTTAAATTAGAAAAAATGAAAATAAAACTCTAAAGACAAAAGAAGCTAGGCCTTGAAAGCCTTGTACAAGTTTTAGCTAATTTCCAAAGACATATAAACGACTTCTGAAAATGAAAAAAAAAATTGAATTAAATTGAAAAAAAATGCAAATAAAGTAATGGAAGAAAACAAATATTCGTATAAACCAGGGACAAGCACAGACTATATTTTTTAGGCACATTCTATATTTGACAGATAACACTTGCAGAAATGTTTTCCAAATAATGCTTCTTATCTGCTATAGAGCTATAGACTGGGAGTTATCGTCGAAAAGATTGAACTTCTCCGGTTCACTATGAGATATAAAAATCCTCGAATGATATCTCGACAGACCCTAAATAACTAAGAAATCTATAAGAAGGATTTCAGTAAGCCAGATGTGCTGGATTTCATAGAATTTCATGCCTACTCTCTTAAAATTTTGTATTCGTCTTAACCGGAGGAAGTTTCTTAACTCGACCATTTATCTACTATTGAGGGAAAATTCAGTGATGGTTTTTATATGTCTTCCGTTTGTCTGTTCATTCTTTACCTGTCTGTTAGCTATGCTGTCGGGGTTACAAACTTGTTGTAATCTTGGACGTGGCATTTTTTTTTTGCATATTTTACAAAAATTATAAGATGAGGATTTTATGGACATAAAACACCCCTATAGTTAAGGGGTTCAGGGCTATTGAACTTGCCTTCCGTGAGGTAGAATTCAAGCCCGTAAGCATTCGATAGAGTTTTTAATCGTACAGGCGTTCTCTCTTTGCTGATTGGGTCCTTGAAATGCATGAAAATGATGATGAAATTCCATCGAAAAATCATCTTGACTAATGAGGTCCATTTCCACCTCGGTGGAAAAATTGTCGCTTCTGGGGCTCGGAAATCCCAAAATTATTGTTGAGAAGCCCCTCCGTCCTCAAGGTGTGACTGTTTGGTGCGGTTTATGGTCCGGAGGGGTCATTGGACCTTCGATCAACAGTTACGATGAATGGATTGCGCTATCGAGAGATGGTTAATGATTTGTTTATGTTCGGAGTTGGATGAGATTATTCATTATGAAATAAACATCCTATCATTTATCTAAAAAAAATTTGAATACCAAAATAAGACCTCTTGTTGGAAAATCTTGTATTTAAAATCGCACCATTGCTATTGAGAAATGTCTATCTTGAATTTTGGAAAGGAATTTCGTTACAAGTTATATTTTCATTTCGTTTATCGGTTGTTTATTTACACAATTCTGCTTACAGCTAAAAAAAATATATTTTTGTTATAAGAATTTTAAATAACATGCTTTTTGAAGAAGTCCAAAAAATTAAATTTTTTCTTTAATATGAAACTTTATTTTTTCACTGTACATTTTTATTGTTTTGCGATTACGATTTATTTGCTGAAATTTGAGTTGCCCCACAGCCAGGGAACCGGCTCTCTTTTAAGTGAATATTTTTTGGTCATATTCTTCAGCCTGCTCAATTTCTCAAACTTTAGTTCTTTCCAGGCACAATTCCCCCCTTTCTCAGGGTAATTTTAAGGGAGGTACGATTGTTTTTTTACATTGGTATAGTCTTTTGAAAGTTATTAAACTTGTTTAGCTAAATTAGGGAAATCGTTCACTGTGCACCGCTGATACTGTGAATACTTTCTTCAAGGGTAAATACAATTCGTTTTCACCAGACTGACTGAGACTTTCATTTGTTGACGATTGTTTTGGTTGCGATTTTCATGGATTGCTAAAAATATTTTTGTTAACAGACAAAAAAAAGTAGAGTAGAATGAAAATATAGAAATGAAAAGTTTAAAAATAATTATTCGTTCACAAAAATAGATTTAATTAGATTGACGAACGAGATATCGACATAAATATTTATTAAAATGTAGTTGACGATTCCAAATTAGTTTGTAGATAAATTTTATATAAATATCAGAAAAATGATGGTGAAAATGATAATCACTTAGGAAATATAATGAACAACTTTTCGGAATATCCGTGTGGCATAAAGCAATAATCTTTCAATTACATTTTGCGAAACAATGCGTCACTAATTTGCAAACGTTTTATAGTTCAACAGCAAAATGGAACAACTTTTCCATTTCTTATTCATTGTTTTATCAATTTTTGTTTTATCAATTCCAACACGATTCGTCATTGATACGATCAATTACCGGGTGGTTCATTTAGAGGTTTCTTTTGGAATCTTAATATATATTTACCCTCGACACTGATTCACTGATTCACTGATACACTGATTCCCTGATTCACTGATTCACTGACTCTGTCACGCAGTACGTAGGAATTTAAATAGGCATTCTATAATAATTCTATAAATAATAATAATACAAAAAATAATATTTTTTTTTGTACAGAAATTGTGTTTTCCCCAAATTTTTTTTTTCCAAAATTTTTTTTTTTACAATTTTTTTTTTTTTTCAACAAAAATTTTTTTTTTCAGCAAACTTTTTTTTTCAACAAACATTTTTTTTTCAACAAAATTTTTTTTTTCCACAAAAATTTTTTTTTCCAACAAAATTTTTTTTTTCAACAAAAATTTTTTTTCAGCAAATGTTTTTTTCCCAATTTTATTTTTTTTCGAAATTTTTTTTTACAAAATAGTTTTCTCACAATATTTTTTACAAAATTTTTAAAATTAAGTAACAAATACTTTCTCAAGCAAATTAACGGGCGCCATAGGCGCATTACAACTTACTAGTATAATTATATTTTAGACAGCTCTTTCACACTAGAAATCTTGACAAAAAGTAATTTTCATAGAATGAATCGCATTATCCTTGAATAACATTGCAAAGCCTGTTTTTAAAGTCAATGCTGTGTAGCCCACCCGAACAGTGTTAAAACAGGTTTTGCTTGAAAGGAACCACCCATTGCGCTGCTGCATCTAAAGTTGGGCAGACCGTTGGTGAGACTGACCTGCTAGTAGACAACACTCACGGGCTAGAATGTAGCTGTCGTAGGCTAGAGTGCGCAACTATCGTCTGGAACATCGATAGGCATGAAGATTTCACACGCTATTAGGGCGATTATAGAGAAACCGTCACCAGGTTCTTGGGGAATTGCGAAGCCACATGATTGAAGTCATCTTCCATAAAAAAAACAATAATATGACAAACCAAATGGATTTTTGTTAATTCATGGAATATTTAAATAGAAACGTTTATTTGAATCACCCTTTAATGGAGAGAGAGAGAGAGAGAAGAGAGATTAAATAAACACAATAAATTAGATTAAATAAAACGATTTTTGCGAGATTAAGAATATTTCGTTTTCTTGAAATTAAAAACAAAAATGAATATGTACTCAAAAACCAATTATATTAATGTCTTTGGCAGATTTGATGGAAATATACATGCATACATACATTTTAAAAATAATGGAAAAATCCACCCACAGATTTTCTTTAATTCGAGGAATGTTAGCTTTTTTTTGCTTGATTTTAATTTCCAACACAGATGCTCGCTGGGCTCGCTAGCCATATATTCAAATTGTAGAAAGATACATTCAAGTGTTTAGGCTTCTGAAAGCGTTGCAAAAAATACTAAATATTTACATCACCTACAACCGACCTAAAATGAAATATAACTCCCATATATTGGCTAGAGCTTCAAAGACATGATTGAGATAACACGAGAGATAACACGGTCCTTTTTAGTTTTGCGAACTGTGACTGCAAGATTTTCACCCTGTTTTGTAGTGAGTTTTAATAATTTCAATGCCTTGTTGAAGCGTGTATTGTTCTATTTTTAGTAATGGCGTAGTTTCTACTTGTCAAATGTCATAGAATAAATGCTTCAAAAGTGACAGCTACCGAAATACCGGGTGATTCAAAATAACACCTCTTGTTCGGAGAACCTTGAGAACATATAACCAGAATCGAATGCCTATTATCTCTATTCATTTTTATTTTTTTAGTTTCAATGGAAAATTGTTCTATATTTCAGTATTAAATGCTTGGAGAAGTTTAATTAGTTTCTCAAGACAGAAACTGTGTGGTTTTAAAAAAATACCATTATCTTCAGATTTTTTAAATATATCGCTTCCAAACATTATTTTTTTAAAATTATGAAAATATACACAAAAAATATTCTTCGAAATAATAATTTGTATATCCAATGCTATTAGTTTCATGGTTTACCAAAGAATTAATGAATTGTGATTTCTTTTATTGGCTATTAAATGTTTCAATATTGTTGTTTTCGTATCTGTTCTCAATATTCCTTTCTCATTATTTACGTTTCTCGGTAAAATGCCAGACACTTTTGTGTTGCTCTAGTCTAAATATTGTTGAGCTATAAAAAAATAAAGACGAAAATCCATCAATATTTTGTTATTAGCGAATGACGAGGAACGATGTCGATTTTCATTTAATTATAAATAAATGAATGTTATACACGAGAAATCGGTACAGTAGGGTCTATCAGAAGACTTTCCAGATACACGAATAATTTTCCTACAAATAAAGGGTCCGCCATCTAACGTTTTTTTTTCAACTAGTGCTTATTTCGTTTTCGTTATAGGGCCATGTTGAAGGAATTTTCGTTTATAAAAATTGAAGAGGAGGATATTGGCAACATTTAGTTTCAACAGAACGGAGCTACGTGCCACACAGCCGAAGCTACACTCGATGTTTTGCGCCCTGTTTTTGTAGATCGCATTATCAGCCGCAGAGCTGATGTCGTGTAGGCTACTGCATGGCCAGCCGAGGGGCAGCCATTTGAATACAATTATTTTCCATTATTAACCGCAAGGATTGTACTTTCAAATAAAAAAAGAAATTTGAGAAAATATCCAGTAGTTTTTTTTTATAGAATTTTCAAAAAAATAATTTATTTGGCGGACCCTGTACATACATATGTCTATCAATTAAAGTCGGCATATATTTTATCTAGTCTATGGTACTCCTAACTTATTCTTATCAGCGTGCTCCTATCGACCAAAGGTCATATATTTTTCATCCCCGGATGTTCTCATTATTTATTTAATTTCTGTTTTTTTTTGCGACTTTGTTTTTGTTTACGAACTGTACGCTGTAATAAATTAAACTTTTCACTTGATGCCTCGTAATTTAACTTGTGAAAGAGCAAATATTTGGTTTATTTATAAACAAAAGTAAAATATAAGTATACAGCAAAAGCAAGGCAACATGATTTACAAAACGTTCGGTTTGCCACATGCAGCAAAATTGAACTAAAACCGAAAACAAAACACAAGGATTAGTAAATTGTCTGTCTAACAGACTTTGTACTAGGGTTATATAAAAACTACAAACACATTGTGATGTGAAGTGATTTCTTTAAAATGACACTAAATAAGTCTATGGCTTATAAATAAAATTGAAAAATATTGTGATGACAAACACGCGTATTGCGGGTTTTTCTCAACGTTGGTAAACACATGGCAAAACCGGCTCAAATTTTAGGTACTCTTTTTTTTTGCTTTTCGGGATTTCTACAGAGTCGAAAATTTTATTCACTTATATTTGAACTATTTATTTCCAAATTTGCAATTGAAATAATAAATTAACTGAATCCTTTGAACCTTAAAATAATGACCTGGAATTCTTCTGAGATAAATCAGAAACAATTGCTAAGCAAATAGATTGAAGTGGTCAACACTGAAACACAAATCCGGAGAACGAGCATTTGCTGTCTTAATCCATTTCTTACCGCCGTGTGTTTGAACACACGTTTATTATTTATCCACTATGAGTAAATACAAAAAATAGATAAATGTAAATAATTATATTAAGGGTTGGTTTATAACCAAACAAAAAAATATTTTTTAAAAACTTTTAAAAATCTTAATATATATTTACCCTCGACACTGATTCACTGACTCTGTCACGCAGTAGGTACGTAGGAATTTAAATAGGCATTCTATAATTTTCTATAAATAATAATTATTAAAAAAAAAATATTGTTTTTTGTACAGAAATTGTGTTTTCCCCAAATTTTTTTTTTCCAAAATTTTTTTTTTAATATTTTTTTTTTTTACAAAATTTTTTTTTTTACTAAATTTTTTTTTCCAATTTTTGTTTTTTTCAACAAAATTTTTTTTTCAACAAACATTTTTTTTTCAACAAAATTTTTTTTTCAACAAAAATTTTTTTTTCAACAAAATTATTTTTTTCCCACAAATTTTTTTTTTTTTTCAGCAAATTTTTTTTTCCATATTTCAACGGGCGCCTTAGGCGCATTACAACTTACTAGTATAAATATATAATTAAAAAAAATTAAAAATTTAAAAAAAATACAAATTATTATGTATGTATTGGTGTATGCTGAAAAATGTCCAAACAAGACTACCAAACCTATCGCCAGCTCCATTGGGCCAAGAAAACACTTCAAAACACCTTAGAGTACCAGTGTGTGGTGAAAAATACGGAAATTGCCGGAACATTTTCTTCAGATAATTTTATTTTATTAGGTTCCTGAAAATTTCATAAAAAATGCCAACGTTTAAATTTGTTGTAACTAATGGGGTTAGAAGTGACACTTAATGACCTGAGAGTTACATATAATAATCTACACAGAACCGATATAAACCAATGTCACCTGGTTTGTTTTCCGGTTGATCGTCAATGGCTTCTGGATTACTTGTACGCCAAATCCAGACTTATAGTGGGGATAAAGTCCCCCTCTGCTGATCTATGGGTCACAGCACCCGGTTGAAAGGCAACACCAGACCGAGCTGAAACTCTCCCCGCAATTTGGGTATAAACCACAGCCATCAAGATACTCCCCGAGGGGCCGTACCTGCTGGTCAAGCCGGATCAAGTTCCGGCGGCTCTTAACCACCCGTGGTACCAGATTAAAGTCTCCGGTCAGACCTCGTTACTAAATGCTAATAAGCAAGAAGTTACTCCCAGTTTTTGTTCCATACAACATGGGACTGGTCACCCACACCTTGGTTGTAGAACCAACTTCGCCCACCTACGTTTCACAAATCAACTACCTAGAAACAACAACTGCCTAACCTACTACAACACACAGCATTACAACACACTCAATAGTAAAAACACACTTCACATTCATACCTGCGCTATCCTAGCCCGACGCCTAGTAAACACTTTAACGGCAAAACGATTCGCTCTACATTATTACATTATTTTTTGAGCTATCTCCCAATTTCGTAAAACCACGCCGGTGATCAGTTATCTTATATCTTTTATGTTAATTAGAAAGGATTGTGACCTGATAAGAATCGAGTAAGATTATTATGCTGGTAAGTATGTTCGAAAGTGATCATTGCCAGAAACCAAGCAGTCCTCGAGTTATGATTGTGCGGCAACGGATTCCTGCAGCCAATTTCATGAGTGAAGAGAGAAGTATTTTTAAAGATTATAAAAACCAATGAAAAAGGTATCCGAAGGGGTGTGGCCATATAGCCCATATCCAATCCCATAAGCAGTGTTGGGAAAATACTTTCGAAAGTTATCGTGCGTGCCAGCAGGACAGACGGACATGGCTCAAACGATTCAGAAAGTCATGAATCGAATTTGGTTCAAAGACACCTGGGGTGTAATGTGGATATTTCTATGTGTTACATTTTTGGGTCGTATCATATGATATATACCCTCCTACCCATAGGGTGAGGGTACAAAAATTGACACGAAGAGGCGTCAATCAAAGTCATCTTCCCCTGAAATGAGTTATGCGGTTTCACGAGAGATCGACCTTCTGCACATTCTGTTAAAAATATACTTTAAATTATAAACCGATGACGCCTTGGTTCATATAAATTAGCAATTTTCAAAAACCTCAAAGAAAGAAGTGGCCTCACGAAATCGGCGGGCCTGGTTGCATCGGCATTTCGAGATATGATTCGGTCTAGTATTCGTTGCACAACTGTTTCCTGCAGAAATCTAAAATCCAGTTCTATACCGAGTCGGGTTGAGCGACAAGAAATTATCATGTTCCTGCAACGAATATTATTCCATGTCAGTGGATTGTCGTCATCACTTTCAAATAAATAAAAATCAACTATGCCGACTGACCAAAATCTGCCTCGAACAGCATATCTTTGTGGACCAGAAGCGTGATTTTGGAGCACCAATGCCGTCAAATCTTTCTTTGTAGATTATACTCAATATTAAACTCTAGCGAAGGATAGCCGAACACGGCCTTAATTTAAACATACTTAAGATTTCAGTGTTTTATGGGTTTCTTTTGATACCTTCCATACAATTCTACTGCAATTGGGTAGTTAGGTGAAATGGACGACTACAAATTTAAACATTAGCCAAATTCCTTTCGATAATTCTATTTTTGGTAATTTTCTCACTTTCTATGCCGGATACGCTTTATAAATAAATGGAATGTTTGCGTTTCCTCTGTCGATTCAAATTTGTTACATGTTTTCTTTGAGTACTGTAAGTACATTTTCGTATGGGTTTCAGGGAACTCCCCCTTTTGAGACGGAAAAGCTTAAGAAAAGTCCTTCACTTTAGTAATCGCCTTTGATCATTGCAGTTGGTACTTTGGCGCCATTTGATTTCCGTTAAACATAAAGAATTTTATTTCAGAAATTTCCTTTTAAATAAATACTATAAATATGCCGTAGTTTTATTTAATCTTTTGTTTTCGGTGTTTATTTATTTTTTCCGTTTTCCTATTCCCATTTGCCAGTTGTCTTAGCTTCACTCTAATTAAATGCTCGTATATAAATATTTTGGCGATTTTATAAATGTTTATAGTACCTGCATATCAATCGATTAAACAATTCACGTTTTCTTCTGTAAATAAACAGTACGCAACTGGCTTTATTTACCTTTTTGTATCGACGATGTTGTTTTTATTTTAGCTAAACATTCCCATTTAGTTTTAAGTTTACCCCGCCCCCTCAGCAATTAACAAATATTGTTTGGCCTCCACAGAGTATCGCGCGAAATGTCTTGAACATGTGTAAATGTTTCATTCTATTTCTGATGATGGCTGCTTTGATTTGATTTTCTTTTCTTTTCATTTCTCTTCGGTTTGTTTTGTTTTGCTTCATGACTTTATCGTAAAAGCTGTTCGATAAAATCACTGTCAGAGGTGTTTGTGTGTATGCGTTGTTTTCACACTCATCGCTTATAATTTTATATACAATTAATTACATTTAAATTGTTTCTACACTTAAAAGAGATTTTAAGAAAAGAAGAAGAAAAACAGCAACAACGCAAATCAACTAGGCACAAGAACAACAACAATAATTGTAATTATACCACAATGTGTTTGGTCTATTTGAATTGGTCGTGATTGGATTTTGTCGATACCTCAATTAAATTAAATCACAGTGTTGCGCAATTAGATAGCAAATATAATAAATTATTTAAATGTGGTTAATACAACCAACCACTTTTTTTGAATTGCAGGAAGTCTGTTTAGTTTCTTGTGGTTCGATACAAATTAGATTGTAATTTATATGAAAAGCATTGAGGTGATAACAGCACAAACCGCAAAGAAATAGTTTTGAAATTTTGACTTTTGTGAAGAATTAATGCTTTTGAATTTCTGATACAGTGTCTCTATTTGGATTGGAAACTAAAAGTCTACATTCGTATTTAGGGACGACAACTTCTAATGTCGATGGTATACAGATCCGTATTTTTAAAGATTATACAAAAAATTTACAAGAAGAGGCGTCAATCAAAGTCATCTTCCCCTGAAATGAGTTAAGTGGTTTCACGAGAGATCGACATTCTGCACATTCTGCTAAAAACATACTTTAAACGCTGGAAGTATAAATCATACTGAAATATCAGTTATCTATGTAAATGCATATTTATAAATGTGGTTAAAATCATTATCTGACTCTCGCGGATTAATTATCACTGGAAACTTTATTATAAAGGTTATTATAAAGGTTATTTATTTATTTATTTATTTATTTATTTATTTATTTATTTATTTATTTATTTATTTATTTATTCATTTATTTATTTATTTATTTATTTATTTATTTATTTATTTATTTATTTATTTATTTATTTATTTATTTATTTATTTATTTATTTATTTATTTATTTATTTATTTATTTATTTATTTATTTATTTATTTATTTATTTATTTATTTATTTATTTATTTATTTATTTATTTATTTATTTATTTATTTATTTATTTATTTATTTATTTATTTATTTATTTATTTATTTATTTATTTATTTATTTATTTATTTATTTATTTATTTATTTATTTATTTATTTATTTATTTATTTATTTATTTATTTATTTATTTATTTATTTATTTATTTATTTATTTATTTATTTATTTATTTATTTATTTATTTATTTATTTATTTATTTATTTATTTATTTATTTATTTATTTATTTATTTATTTATTTATTTATTTATTTATTTATTTATTTATTTATTTATTTATTTATTTATTTATTTATTTATTTATTTATTTATTTATTTATTTATTTATTTATTTATTTATTTATTTATTTATTTATTTATTTATTTATTTATTTATTTATTTATTTATTTATTTATTTATTTATTTATTTATTTATTTATTTATTTATTTATTTATTTATTTATTTATTTATTTATTTATTTATTTATTTATTTATTTATTTATTTATTTATTTATTTATTTATTTATTTATTTATTTATTTATTTATTTATTTATTTATTTATTTATTTATTTATTTATTTATTTATTTATTTATTTATTTATTTATTTATTTATTTATTTATTTATTTATTTATTTATTTATTTATTTATTTATTTATTTATTTATTTATTTATTTATTTATTTATTTATTTATTTATTTATTTATTTATTTATTTAGTTATTTATTTATTTATTTATTTATTTATTTATTTATTTATTTATTTATTTATTTATTTATTTAGTTATTTATTTATTTATTTATTTATTTATTTATTTATTTATTTATTTATTTATTTATTTATTTATTTATTTATTTATTTATTTATTTATTTATTTATTTATTTATTTATTTATTTATTTATTTATTTATTTATTTATTTATTTATTTATTTATTTATTTATTTATTTATTTATTTATTTATTTATTTATTTATTTATTTATTTATTTATTTATTTATTTATTTATTTATTTATTTATTTATTTATTTATTTATTTATTTATTTATTTATTTATTTATTTATTTATTTATTTATTTATTTATTTATTTATTTATTTATTTATTTATTTATTTATTTATTTATTTATTTATTTATTTATTTATTTATTTATTTATTTATTTATTTATTTATTTATTTATTTATTTATTTATTTATTTATTTATTTATTTATTTATTTATTTATTTATTTATTTATTTATTTATTTATTTATTTATTTATTTATTTATTTATTTATTTATTTATTTATTTATTTATTTATTTATTTATTTATTTATTTATTTATTTATTTATTTATTTATTTATTTATTTATTTATTTATTTATTTATTTATTTATTTATTTATTTATTTATTTATTTATTTATTTATTTATTTATTTATTTATTTATTTATTTATTTATTTATTTATTTATTTATTTATTTATTTATTTATTTATTTATTTATTTATTTATTTATTTATTTATTTATTTATTTATTTATTTATTTATTTATTTATTTATTTATTTATTTATTTATTTATTTATTTATTTATTTATTTATTTATTTATTTATTTATTTATTTATTTATTTATTTATTTATTTATTTATTTATTTATTTATTTATTTATTTATTTATTTATTTATTTATTTATTTATTTATTTATTTATTTATTTATTTATTTATTTATTTATTTATTTATTTATTTATTTATTTATTTATTTATTTATTTATTTATTTATTTATTTATTTATTTATTTATTTATTTATTTATTTATTTATTTATTTATTTATTTATTTATTTATTTATTTATTTATTTATTTATTTATTTATTTATTTATTTATTTATTTATTTATTTATTTATTTATTTATTTATTTATTTATTTATTTATTTATTTATTTATTTATTTATTTATTTATTTATTTATTTATTTATTTATTTATTTATTTATTTATTTATTTATTTATTTATTTATTTATTTATTTATTTATTTATTTATTTATTTATTTATTTATTTATTTATTTATTTATTTATTTATTTATTTATTTATTTATTTATTCAGTAATACAAAAGCCCTCAGGGCCAAAAAACGTATTACACAGTTTTAAAATCCCAAATAGAACTTAAAATTAATACAATAAAGTATATATAAAAAATTTACATACACTTGCAATCATACACAGTTGGCTTCCCAGCCATATTCACATTAAAATATTATTATAATAATAAAAAATTTAGTAGTCACTATTAGTCCAGATTAGTACGAAACCATGCAATGTTATGCTATTAGCAAAATCTGTTAATGAATAAGTTATAGGAAATAATTAAAGACAAACACATGTTTATTTTTGGAAAATTATTATTATTTTTTTTTTTTTTTATTTTCGTTGTAATAGCCAAAATTACATGCTTTGACAACCCAATTCTCCAAGACATTGGTGACGCTTTCTGACTCTATCTTATGACTGACTTGCTCGATAACAAACATCGGTCATCTGTGTACCACACATGGACATTGCCGAACATGCTGATAACTCGATTATCGAGCACGGTGCGCTAAAGATCAATTGTGGCGTGAGCTTTGTGGCAATCCTGCTGAATCCAGCAGTTCAAGAAATATTGGCTTTCAAAGTGTGTGAACCATACACCATACGCTTGTGTGTATTTCTTGTGGTACGCATGAGTTGAGGTATAAGTATGGGCTATTGAGAGTTGAACATAAAAAAGTCTTAAAAATAGAGTCTTGGCATAATGTTGTGATCATTCTATTAATTATTAAAAAATGTGAATACAAGGTAATTTGATCAGGGTTTGGTTGGCGTCAAATGACAAAGAAATAATTTGTCTGTGGTACTTTTTAAAACTCACCAATTCTGATAAAACAAAGTAAATTCTTTACTGTATCTCATCTTAGAGTAGGTCTGCTGCTTTCTTTGTTAATAACTCAGTTTGAATATTCCTATCTGTATTTAATTAAAAATATCTCTTTATTATTTCAGGATTTGACCGCATTAGGTACGTTTAAAATATTTTATTTAAAAGATACGTTAAGCCAAAATTTTAAATATTTTTTTTTATTCAAAACTATTTTTTTTTTAATATTTAAAAACGGGAATAATATTATATTATAATATTATTATAATATTATAAAGGGTTTTTCAACAAGAGGTGTAATTTTGAATCACCCGGTATTTCGGTAGCTGTCACTTTTTAAGCTTTTATTCTTTGCAATTTGACAAGTAGAAACTACGCCATTACTAGACGCTTCAACAACGCAGTGAAATTATTAAAATTCTCTACAAAAATGGGGAGAACCTTGCAGTGACAGTTCACAAAACTAAAGCATTTTTGGGTCGACGAGAAACACCTCGTCGGACCGCAATACAGAAATTGGTGGACAAATTCGAGCTGTGGCGACAATTTAGTGATATGAAGAATAAAACCCGTGCAAGTCGCTCAAGAACAATTGAGAATATGGCTGCTGTAGTCCAAAGTGTTGAATTCGTGAGGCTATCTAGAACATAGGGCAGTCACCTTGCAATTCGGCTATGGACAATTTCATGAAAAGAATATGATCCTGAAAGCGTGGTCGTGGTGGCCATTTGGCTATGTTGTTTTTCATTATTTACGGCATACACTCCTCTTTATTATGAAATAAATATCTCAAAAAATGGCATTTTTCTTTGAATACCAAAATAACACCTATTGTTTGAAAAATCTTTACAAGTTTTATAAAAGTACCACAAGAAGCCAAAATTTTAAATATTTTTTTTATTCAAATTTTTTTTAATTCAAAAGCGAGAATAACGACGCAACTAAAACTGAATTAATCGACCCATATTATATAATTTTTCTTCATTAAAATTATACATTCACATCTCCGCAGAAATATTGATTGTTTGAAATTGCCCAATTAAGTATTTGGAGGTTTTTTTTTTTTGTTGGCAAACAATACAGTTAAGTCAACACACACATGGCCACCAAGAAAATGAATGATATGTACTTTACAAGAACGTGATGGAATTCGAAAACAATTTCACTTTAAAGTTTGAAATACCAGAGCAACCATAAGCAGCAAGTCCTACAGTTCTGGCCAAACAATTACCAGCCTGTTGACACCAGAGACACTTTTGCGGAATGTACACAAATCATTTGATGTTCATCGCGTGTTTGATGAGGCTACTAAAGTAGATGATGTCAAAAGTTTTTTGTGTAAACCCGTGATAGTTTGCTGTAAATACGAACTTCGGAAAACGTAGGGTAAGGTGCGATGTAATGAGGGTATTAAATAGTGTTTATATATTTCCTGGAAAGAATGTTCAATATGGCTAGAATATATAGCTTTATAGACTGTGAATTAAAAAAAAATAATATGAAAACGAAGTAATTTGAGGCAGTTCTGCAAATAATTATGCTGTGCAACAAATTCAAAAGATGAATTTAAACCACATCATAGTCTAGGGCGTATTAATTTTCGGAAGCTCTCATTTGCAGCAAAATTAGGATCAGAGTGGCAAAGTCGGGACGTTTCTAAAATGCTACTGGAAACACCATTTCGATGAACGGTACGCGTTACAAAGGCACGATGAAACATTTTTTGTTGAGGGAGATTGAAGACACTAGAAAGGCACCACACAGCACAGACCACAATCGATGGAATCGCACCAAGGCCCATAATTATATTATCGGCTACGTAATTTTCCTGGTGTTTACAACTTTTTTGTGGGATACCGAGAAGGACCGATATTATGCGAACTATCCAATAACTATTCAGAACCTTAAGCCGTGAGTCATTCATGAGCTAGAGTCAGAATCTAATACCCAAGACACATTGGACTAATAGAACACCTACTGCGAACCACGTGATGAAGTGGAGTTCCATACAAAACGCTAAGGTTTGCTGTATTCTAATATGTATTTAAATAGGTTCTGGATCATATCTCATCGGCTGAGCGACTTTTCAATCTCTATTTTGCCCTAACGCTTTCAAAGGTGTGTTATCATTGGCACCAACATGGGACAGCAAAATAGTATGCGGCCCTCACACGTTACAACGGGTTGTACAATTGAGTTTAATAAACAAGTGGGTCGTTGTCCTTACACGATGCACCTTTTTAACCTATTTCTTATCCAATCTCATTTGCAAATATTTTTCGTAGCGCCAAGATACAGGCATATGTTATTTTTGGCTCTTTGATATATAACCCAAATGAAAAATCCACGAAATGAAGATTTCCCCAAACATAACCTCCCCTAAAAGACCAATATGAAAATGTCCCCAAAAATTCTGAAAAAACCCCCAAACAATTTTTGAAAAATGGCCCAATGAAAAATCAAATATTATGAAAAATATCCCAAAAGTACAATAGATTTTCGTAACTTGGAAAAAGTGTATTTTTTAACACCATAAAAAAATTCAAAAATATGAAGAATTGCCCCAAATTTGGTGTGATTTCTTCATTGTACAATATCATCCCAACCTCAAATGTGAAAAAAACCCAAATAAAAATGAAAAAACAACCACAAACAATAGTGAAAAATGTATATACCGCGCTCGTACTACGGTCCAACTTTATTATAAAAAATTCCGCAAAATTTGTATGAGATTTTTTAGGGGGAATTCTTAATTTTTTTTGGCACTGAGCCTCATTAAACTGCTGTATCAAATTCTAACGTTTCAGGGCCGCATTAGACATCCAATTCATTTTGCTTTTTTTTACCACGAGTAGCGTTTATTGCTTTTAGTATTTTCCCACTCATCACTAACAATGGAGCTAGCATATGGCAATACTAATTTAGAATGGAAAAAGGTTGTATGGCCGAGTATTATCTTCACTTTGATAAAAGCGAAAGGAAAACAATGTCATTATAATGTCTAATAGACATTTTCATAAAAGCACTTTTTTATTCTTTAATGTTCTGTTTCATACTCATTTTATTTAGTTGTTATTACCGATTCATTTGCATAAAATTCCAATCATTTCCTCCTTCCGTTCCAAAAAATAAAATATAAATGTGACGAAAAAAAAAATGTTGTTTTTTACACTCATATCACTGTCGAATGGGCCTGTTTTTCAGGACATAGAAATGTCGAAATATAAAGCTTGACAGGAGTAAGCACACGCGTGTGTATGTGGCTAGAATAGCACCAGACTATAGCATTGTGGTGTCACACTTGTGGAAATGCAGTGGCCATATCAGTGAACATTTTAACAACAAAAAAAATGAAAATAGTCTGCTCCAACACGAACCAAGTGAAAGTTGTTTCATAATTACTTTGATACTTCAAAATGATATAGTGACAGATGCTGCTTGACAAATATTGTGTAGCAACAACGGCAGCTGTGGCACTTTCTTGTGCTGTTCCTTTTCTTTATGACTTTGGCAGTAACATATTTCAATGTCGTCCTAAACCATTATTATTTTGGTCATTTAACTCATGGGGCGTATGAGTGATGATCTGCCAATTTTGGAATTGCTATGTTACGTATACGCTCCGTAGTCACATTCTTTACATTTTTGTCAGACATTCGTTCATTTTTTTAGTGGGCATTAAAGACCAACAAGCAAAAACGAAAAGTTTCTCATGTCTTAGACATTGTGAGGATACAACACGAAAAGAAACGATGTTTCATAATTACTCTGACACTTAACTGTTTTATCCGGTTGCATGCTAATTAACGTCACATTAAGCGCAAGTTCGGTGTACATCTACTTTAACACCAGCGCTGGTTTCGTATTTCTTCTATGCTTCTGGTAACTTTATAACTGATTATTTAAGCTGTCAGTTGTAGTGGCAGAGTTTTTCTGGCAGTTTCTTTGCCGTTGACCAACTTTAAGTGTACATTTGCACAAACTGCCAGTCGGCGAAGAAGCAATTCGATGCACATTTCAAGTACATAAAACCCTACTGAGATAAGTTCTTCTGGGTAGAATATTTGTGCATTCTTATCGTTGATATTAGTTATACAGGTTTCGAAGACATCACTTGATATTCACTTAGTTACTTAAAAGGAAGAATTAGGGCATTGACTTTTTATTATAGTTAAATGTCTAGATCAGTGGTTCTCATCAGGGGGGCCGCGGCCCCCCGGGGGGCCGTTTGAGTGCTCTGTTGGGCCGCAGCCACATTACATTATCTAGTGTAAAATCAAAATATAATTCAAAACTAAAATACTACAAAGCCTATCCACAGATTGGATCTGCTGCAATGAAAATTTTAATACAGTTTGCATCTACTTATTTATGTGAGTCCAGCTTTTCTGCTCTTCTAAGTATTAAGTCGAAAAAAAGAACAACAATGAATGCTGAAAACGATCTTAGATGCGCCTTGTCCTCAATACCTCCAAATATTAAAGACATAATTAAGACGAAAGTATCAAAAATGTCTTAAAAGTATACGTGTTATTCTCATCACTCCAATATTTTTATCTGAATGAAGACTGATTCTTTGTGTTTGCTTTTGTTCAATTTTTTATTTTAATTTAGATTTTTTATTTTGCGTTTTTGTGACCTGAAATATTTCGGAAAAATATTTAATTTTTTTTAAGTAATCTCATTTATATACTTGAAGTACAAACATCTTTGTTGTTTTTTTTGTTACGTTTTTTTGTTCTTAAATACGTTAAATAAACGATTGCTTTTTATAACTAACATGTGTTTTTAGGGTAAATTACTTTTCACTGAAAGGGGGGATATGAGCTCATTGAGACTTCAGATTTGGGACATGAGAAGTATCAGGTTGAGAACCTCTGGTCTAGATTGGAGTAGGGTATAACCGGACTTCAAGAACTTCTAACGTTGAAGCTTATTCAATTTTTTAGTTATATCTTCAGTTGAAAACCTTGTTCAATTGTTGCTATTTTTCATGTTTTCTCTATAACAAAGTGCAGTCATCTTCAGCATCCGGACCACGAGCCAACAGCCTCCTCGTTCATGTTCATGTTTTATGGTCTACATAAAACAGTCTGCTAATGAGTTCACAGTCTTGTGGCTAATTAACTTAACGTCTGTTTCTGTCTTCATGTTTTTTTTTTCTAGATCCTGTTTAAATTACTTCTGTTGTAAACAAATTTCGAATGAAGTTTTTGCTTTAACAGTGTTGGCGTTTTTCAACTCATGTTGTTTGCATTTAGTGCTCTAGCGGTTGAAACACTCGAAAAGCTTTAGGTGTTGTGGTAAAAGCTTTTGGTTGTTAACATAAAACCGTGGAGGTGAATATACTACGTGTAGTAAAGATTTCAGGACATAATTAACATTTTGTTGGCACAGTGGGCTAATTGGAAAATGTTGTGAATAAAGAATTTATTAGAATATCTGACCTAACTGAGTTTCTGTAAGTCTGATATATGGGAATATTGGTCAACATAGAGGGAAGTAGAGCTGTTAGGGTCCCCTGTAGGGATATTTTTGCAGCTATAGCAGACCGAAAAACTTTATTTATGCTTTGATTTACACAGTTACAAAGTTAGTTACTAAGTTATTTACAATAAATAATTGATTGGTTTAATTAGTTTAAATCTCCGTATAAGAAAGACGTCATACTACAAAAGCAATATTAAGATTTCATAGATTATTATGATTTCATAGATGTATGGTACTTTAAGAAAATATTGAAAAATAAAAAATCCGTGTTTTACAAGCATTCAACCGTGCGAGTGCAATTTATTTCTGTCTCGTACAGACCGATTCGTGTGTTGTGGTCAACCCGCAACCCGAGACCGATAACACAAACCAAACGAAAAAGAGGGGTGCTGTTTTTTTTGTTCGGTCTTTTCAGTGAGCGGACCACACAGAAAAATTTGGTTGGGCCTATTTTGCCAGCTCTGAAGTAGCGACTTAATGTCCACGGTTGTGCATTAAACCATAAGATTGATTGTGCTTTCAATGAATCAAAACAATTGGCCTGCAAATAAAGGAATTATATAGCAAAAGAAAATTAATCAACATACGAAGTATTCTTTAATGATTTAAGATTTTTTCTCTATCTCTTGTTTACGTCAAAAGCCACGCTTTGACGTCATCGCACAATGCTGCAGAATGCCCTTAAACGGATGTGCAGTGTATGTGAATGACGCAAGTCAAATTTCTTGTCTTGTACTTCTAATCATTAATTAATCGTTTCAATAGTTCGAAAACGATATCTGGCTAAAGTGATTTCAATTGTTAACCGAGTTTGGTGCAGTCTCTTTGACTGCTGTACGCGTACACAAAAGAGAACAAACTTGTTGTTAGTGCTCACCGGAGAGAGTATAGTTTACAAAAACAACTGCAAACTAAAAAGCCGGCAAATGTGCAACAATTTTCCTTGAACAATCTCAACGCCCTTAACTCTCTTAAAATGTATGTCAATGCTCTTGACTCTCTCTCCCTCTCCCTTTCCCACTCATTTGCAGTTGGGGGAGTAAAATTGAACTGTGCTCCATCCACCAAAAGCACATCCTTGTCAAAGACTGTTGCGTTAACGACAGTTTGGAAAAAAGACCGAAAAGCTTTTCAGTTGTGTTTTAGATTTCGTAACTAAATAAACGTATCCTTGCGATAAACGGACTGCAGTATGCTATTCCACAGCAGAAGAAGCAACAACAAATTTAAATTGAATTTTTGAAAAAATAAAATTAAACAATTACAAGAGTAAAAAACCCATAATCGAATAAATGTAAAACGAGTGTTCTTGAAATATATTGAGAACAAATGCTGAAAGCAAATTCCGTGCGAATGTAATAAAAAAAAATCTATAAAAAAGTTTGTGGTTATTTTTTTTTTTTATTTATATATTTAGATGGATTTTAAGTCGTGTATCTTGCACAATGGTAATTTGATGAGTCTGTGTGCTTGTGGAAAATGAAAGCCATAAAATCCTATCCAAAGGTTTTCCAATCGTCTCCCAGCGTGTGAGTCTAGAACTGAGCGGAAGGTGTTGTTTTTTTTTATTGATAAAGCATAAAGTGTATGAAATACTTATAAAGAGGAAAGGAAACCAACACGAAACGTAATGTCTAGAGAAGATAAAAAATAGAAGAAAAACAAAATAATAAGCAACAACAATTTTTATTTCGCTGTATATCTGCAACGGTAACACCCCCTTTGAAGCCGAAAAATGAGGATGAGTGGTGCAATAACTGAACCCCTCCATACGTGCATGTTTGTACATTTTTTTTTTTGTATCTGTGTTTAAATTTTGATACAGTCTAAAAAAAAAGCCGAAATAAGACAAAGTTTTACAAAAGTTTGCAACATTGTCCGTTTGTGCCTGCCCTTCAACACACCCCCTCCAACTGGCAGCAAGGCTGGAATTTCTAGTCCCTTTCCACACGGGGTTTCGGTGACTTTACTCAACCACCGCCGAGTATTTGTATTTGTATCATTTACGGTATTCTAAAATGTATGTGTGTGCGTGATTTTTTGACTTATATATATATCTGAACATCCGTCTTCCGACAAAAATAGAAGCAACCAACAACACCGACAATAGATATTCGACGACAAAATAAAGGATTATATAAAAGGGAAGTTTTCGCCTGAAAAGTTACAAATTTGTCTCGGTTTTACTGAAAATCAATAGAAAATAAAACCTTCAAAGAAAAGGATTACGACAAACAAGCAAACAGCCGAAAAGCCAACAAACCAACATCACAAATACTTCGCAACGTATTAAGTGATATAAAGGTAATTATGGTTATTTAAGTTTTCCCTTTTCATCTTTATCCTTTTTTTTTTTTTTTTTGTTGAGTGTTTCAACAGCTACAAAAAAAAATACTTCCTTGGCAAAAAGGTCAAAAACCGTTAAAAGTTTGTCACGAAACTGGCAAAATACAAAAAAAAAAACGAGAACAAAAATTGTCCATGAATGACCGGCCAACAAAAGGCTTAACATAACGACCAAGTTCTTGACATTCACTGTGCAGTCCCTGAACTGTGCGGGTATGAGATGATTGTATGCAAATTTGTTTTGGAAGAAGTCCAAACAAATGTTCAGACAATGTTTGTGGAAAATAGAATGAAAAAAGGGAAACTAAAACAATTAAAATGGGAAGTTTAAAACTGAAACGTATTGATATAACGAGAAAAAAAATCCGAAACAAAACAAATATTCAGAATTTTTACAGAAATTAGGCGAAGAAAACTAAAGGACACTTGTCATCAGCATAATGTTGAAATGGTTTAACCCTAAATAGCTGTCAGCATATTTTTCATAGTTTTTGACAAAATATCAATTCTTTATACAGAATTTTGTGTTTCTTGGTGTTAGAATAATTAGAATAATGAAAAAAAAATCCTATTCTACTTTTATTAAAATTGAGACAATTTTCTCTCTCTCTCTCTCTCTGGATGCTGTGTTACTGTAAAAAAACATTGGAACGGCTTTTGACTTCCTGATGAAGTTGTCTTTGGCTTTTGAAACATGTGTTGATCCACAAACAATCAAACCAAGCCAATGAATACTTTCGTAAATTGATCTTCACTGAATTTATGAACAATTTCTTGCCTTCAATAATTTATTCACTATAGAAATTTGTCAAAAAAAATGAATTTATTTATCAACTTGGACTACTGTCTACTTACTACTCGAAATGATTGATGAAAAAATAATTTTATTTTCGTCCTCATATCGATGATATTTCCAAATTATACAATTCCATGAAAGCAAGGCACACTGGTCCCAAATCAAGTTTTTTTTGGCATAAATTCGTGGAATGATAATACAGTCCTGTACTTTGGCATACTGAGGAGATAAAAAAAATCCACTGCTAGAAAAGCATAACATTTAAAGAAACAACTACAGAAATTCATTACAATTTAGAGAAAAAAGGTACAGTTTAGAAAAAAAAAAACAGAAAACAGAAAAAAACTTTCATTAAATTTTTGTTTCTCCATTGCGTTTTGGTTTGATAGTTTCAAATTGGGAGTTATTTCGTTTATGTTGGTACTTTTTTCTTTGGGAGATATTTCATTTTATTTCGGAAAAATAAGAATTAAGAATTCAGTCCCAAATTTCGGAGTTATTTTTTTTTTTTTAAATGGAAGGTATACGAGTACTTATGGGTAATTCCAAAATACCCAATGTGGATTTTTACCCTGTTGAAAATTGGCACATATATTCTCCGCGTTACTGTCTGTCGAATGACACATCAATTGTCTTCGTTCAGATTTTACATCATCTCAAAGTTGGCGTAGACAAGCATTTTTCCGGAAAAGATAGCTGAGTTAGAGGTCAAATGTGTTAGGATCGCGGCATCTTAAATTAACAAGTGAGATGTCGCCTGAGAGGTATTGATGTCCTCTTTACAATAATGTATGATATAACTTCTTAATAAGGAACATATATGGAAACGGATACTTTTTTCCCTAAATTTCAGAAAATTGACCGAAACTTGATCTAGTAGCCGTTTCCAAATCGTAAAACTTGGCGACTGAGTACACTCACTGATTCGAGAGATGTCCCTCGTCTGTTACCTCATGGAATGTTAGGGAAATTAAGAGTTCAAAAGTTATAGAACTTTTACTGGAGGTTTTACATATCTTTGTGGTCTTGTTACCCAGATACATAGCTGACTATCAGCCGATTTTTACTTTAGTATTTGGCACAACTCAAAATATGAACTTTTCATAGGTCTCCCGAATAAATAAGAGCCCTGACTTATGTATGTAAAGGGTTATCCATTTTGCTTTTTATAATGTTTGAACGTTGACATTATGTGTGTGAAACACTACGTCATTTAAATGACCACCACGCGAAGTATTGCAAGCACTGATTCTTTTGAGGTAATTTTGGACCAGTTTCTGAGACGAACGTTGGTTCTTAAGTGCTCAAGAGTTAAAGTCTAATGGTGTCAAATTGCATGATCTTGGTGGCCAGTTGATGTCGCCAGGAAATGTCTCTTGCAATAAAACCATATTCGCTCGAGTTGTGTGGCATGTGGCACAGTCTTGTTGAAACCACATATTCTCCAAGTCGCGTTCTTCAATAGCAGACAAAAAAAGTCACTTATCATACGACCATAACGCTCCGAATTGACGGTGACAGTCGTTCCCTCGTCGTTTTCGAAGAAATAAGGTCCAATCACACCTTCGGACCAAAGAGCGCACCAAACAGTGACTTTTTGTGGATGTAATGGCTTCTCTTCAGTTACTTGAGGATTTTCAGAACCACAAATAGAAAGTGAGAAATGTGCTTCGTAACCATAAACCATAATCTCCTCTTAAAGCACGATATGTGGCTGTGCAAGAATCATCATTTTTGTAATGTGATAGTTAAGCGATCCATTTTCGTAATTGTCAGACTTCCAACTGAAGAGAAAAAAAAATGTTTTAACAACTTAGCTTGACAGATGTCGAATTCCAGCCCTATACTTTTGAAACCACAAAATGGATAACCCTATATAATACACGCAGTACAAAGTACAACTTAAATATGCGATTAACAGCTTTTTCTTGAGCAACAAAATTAAATGTGAATTTTGATTTGTAAAACCATTGAAATAAATGAATGATATATGCCAATTTTCATCAAAATCGGAATCGTAATTTTTCCAAAAGTACAGATTTTGGTTAGATTTTCTTTGGAATTACCCGTATACGAAATTTGAATAATGCACGACTCTTTTTCAATTGTAATGGAGAGACAAATAATTAAGACAAAATCAAAAATTATAGACCTGTATGTGCTTTGTGAGAAAATGAAAATTGTTTAAGCTCGAGGTTTTTCTAAAAAAAATATTTTTTATTTAATTAATATTTCGTTCATCTCTGAAGAACATCTTCAGGGAAGACAACAATAAATGACATAGGAGTTTTCTCAGCAGTTGTCCTTAAATAAGTCTCAAAAATTCCAAGAAAATATTAATACTCTACGGATATCAATAAATTGCCTGCAAACAGAGACACTTACCAAGAAACCATTTAAAAAAAATCTATTTTGAAACAACAACAAAAAAATAGAAATAATAAATTATACGTTCCCCTATACCATGTTTGGAAATTAAAACTTTTTCTTAAACAAAATGGTTCGAAAGACAAAAATAGCGTAATTTTTTCAAATTGCTTTAATTCCACCACAGTTAGTTCAATTTGCAAAATAACTTTCTCAACCCGTTCACGTTTACAAAAGCCGTGACTCCCTCCATTCTCTGTCGCACAAATACAAATTCATTTTCATATGCAGTCACCATTGCCAAATTACGTCTATGGTTTTTCTCCCACTCGTTATTGTTTTCCGCGTTCCCTATTTCACATTGCTGTTGGCATGTCTTCTAGGGGGAACGAGACAGCGAGAAGGAATGGTGGCCAGCGACTGTTGCACAGTGAATGATATCCTTGAAAGTATTCGCTTCAAACTACTTTGTTGTACATACATTCTAACAGACTTTTGGGTGGCTATATAAACGCATGCGTACGTGTGTTTGTGTTCATAACTATCGGTAGATCAAATGCATAAAAGTGTATCGACGAAAAATGTGGAATTGGAAAAGTTGTTATATTCAAAATAATGAATTCTTAAAAAATTTAACAATATTTTTCTTTTGTCTTTCATTTTATGTATAATTATCTGTTTGTAATTGCACGATCTAATGTGTTCTTATGAAATATCCTTGAGTATGTTTTAGTTTTAGAACATGAGATTATGAAGTTTTTTTTTCTATAAAACATATTATAATTTTATTTGAAAAAAATTCTAGTTTTGCTCAGAATAAAATCAAGGACTCATAAAATTTAAATTTAAATCTCAACAATGAATTGAATATAGTCAACTAATTGCTGTTAGGTTTTTTTTGCTCTTCACAAGACAATATTTATTCACGTACAATATTAACCATTATTGTGACAAGGCTATAACCTTTTATATCATAACAATCTAAAGTATGCACATATATTATTTATATTTTCATGTGTACATGCACAGAAAGACAAATATTATTCAATACAAATGAATAAACACGAGTGTGGAAGCAACAAATAACTAAGCGTAGTAAAAAGTGTCATTGTTGAAAGCCATCTTAGTGGATTGACAACAACGGTTTCAAATATGTAAATTTCAGAATTTTTTTTTATCAAATACACATCTGTTTTGGGGAAAAAAGCCGTGTGACTACAGTACAGGGTACGCCAACAAGAGGTGTTATTTTGAATAACCCGGTATTTCGGTAGCTGTCACTTTTGAAGCTTTTATTCTATGATAGTTGACAAGTAGAAACTAAGACATTACGAAAAAGGGAGCGATACACGATTCAACAATGCATTGAAATTATTAAAATTGAATGGTGAACATCTTGCAGTCACAGTTTGCAAAACTGAAGCATTTTTAGGTCGTCGTGATCAACAGTTGCGGAGAATGCATGGCGCTATATTATATACATCCTGTGATGACCCCAACTAGCTTACTCAGCTCATTTTTGTTAAACCCGAGTATTCTCCTTCTAAACTTGCAACATTGAACTCGTTTCTGTTTTGTCGATCTTATTCTTTTCACCGTATTCTGTTTCTGTTAATCACGTTTGAGATCATTTATTATTTTTCGGTTTCCTTTTGACCAGAAATTAAAAAGTTAATTTTTGCATATTTATTTAATTTTTTTTTTTTGTTGGCCCAAATGTAGACATCCTTGTGAACCCTCCTTGTCAACGTTCCTTTCTGCACATCAACAACAACGAATGAAATCAACTACTTTTAATTTATTATCTGCTACTTCTACTTTACGGTCTCATTCTTTGCACCAACCTTTAGACTGATAATTTTGTCATCATCGTCATCATCACCACAGCGCAGGTTGATTGTTATGTCTGGAAGTCATTTATAATGGTTTTTTGGTATTTCGCTATCTTCTTTCCCCCGTTACAGCAGAATATGTGTACGTGTATGTATGCATTTCCTTTATCATATAATTTTTTTAGGGCTTCTCTCTTTTGTCCTCTTTACAAATAACTTTTAATGGCTGATTGTTGGTAGTTCACTTCTTGTTGAGTTTATTGCAGTGCAATCATTAAACTTAATATTTTCAGCCGGTTTTCTTTTTCGTTGTCACAGTTGTCGTCATCATACCTGTTTCCTTTCCGATAATTTCTTGGCGTCACGTTATGGTGGGTGTTTTCCTTTAGGGTATGGTGAGGAGTTTTCACCACTTGTTTTTTTTTTTTTGGAGGGTTGTCGTTCTACAATGCAGGCACATAAGGACTTTTGATACTAGACATACATATGAAATGAACAGGCCGCAGGGGAAGGTGGAGTGGCATTTGGGAAGACATGTCTACGGAGTATTTAGTTTATTGTTGCTGAAACACAAGCATTTGAATTTATATAATCAAATTTACGGCCGCCATAAGCTTCACTTTCGAGGCAACTAAATGTGTTTATAAATGACATATAATAATAGTTATTGTGGAAAAGGAAAGAATATTTATTTTCCGTTTAGTACGTGGGGAAGTTTTCCGACCAACACAGATAGACAACACCGGCATTTTAATTAATGTCAAGCCTGAAGACGTAAGGGTTAAAATAAAACGCGCTAACGAATGTTAGGCAATGTCACCATAAGCTCAATTGTAGGAAAATTTATCACATTCTATATGAGACCCACAAGGAAACCAAAGGATACCGCCCAGCAAATGGATGGCAAAGATTTGTAGAGTCAGAGGCACTCGAAGTGAGAAATAGTTTGAGAGAAATCAAAGAATTATCAATAAATTGAGTTATTTTTAAGAACTATTATTGAAAATATAAATATATAGATCTCGAAGTAAGACATCTTTGAGCTCATGTTTATGAGTAGAACTCTTGGGGCCTAAGGTATGGGGTATAAGGCTCTTAAAAGGTCTTCTGTATGTCATATATGGTGTAAGGGATCTGAAAGAGCTGTACGTTATTTCCTGAAGACAGTTATTTCCCTAAAATCTACTTGCATTAATTACATTCCTATACGCTCTATAGCTTTGGTAGGTATATCCTCAGCCAATGTTTTTGGTTTCGTGGAGATTTGTAAAGGCAGTAGGTGATTTATATGAATTGTATGAAGTTTTCATTTTGAATTATCATAGAATGTTTGTGTGTAAGTTTTTCGTACCATTTGTATCAGCCCAATAAAACAATATCTGTGATCCTTGACACTAGTTCATATTTTTAGAATTATTTGATTGCACAGAACTCTGCGGCTATGAGGACTTGATTGATTTTAACATTTACCCAATTTTTTTAAAACGATAAGGGGTTTCTGAAGAGCTCATATACCGCCTGAAAAGAGACACAATTGTAATGACATATGTTTTTTGAAGAATTCATATAAAGAAATTGTTCAAATTTACCAGACGGTACTGATTGGGGTCTTGGTTAACTCGTTAAAAAACACTAAATGTTTCAAGAACATTTCCATTTTAAACAAATTAATTTTAAACATGTAATGACGATAGTACAGGATTATAAACAACAAGTGGTGTTGTTTTGGTATTCTCAACAATAAATGTTGGGTTTTACGAGCCCCAGAAAAAAAAAAAAAATATATGATTTTTCAATGGAATTCCTGATCATAGGCAAAGACCCGATCAGCAAAGACACGACGTTGTTGATGATCGGCCGGCTTGAGTTCTTGTGTTAACTGAACTTTATAAGCCTTAATATCCAAGTCTTTATGTAAAATACGATGTAATGACCGTTGTGGAATGCCCAATTTCCAAGAACGACGAGGAATGCACAATCCTGGATTTCCTTCAACACTACAGCAGCAATATTCTCAGTTGTTCTTGAATCGTGTATCGTTCCAGTTTTAGTAATGGCGTACTTTCTACTTGTCAAATGTCGAAGAATAAAATCTTCAACAGTGACAGCTACCGAAATACCGGTTAATTCAAAAGAACACCTCTTGTTGGAAAATCCTTTACATTTGTATTGGAGGAACCAGTAGAACCCCATAATTCATATATACCAAGGAGTAGGTTACTGTGGTCGAGTTTACCAAAAAAGATTCCGATAAGACCATAACATGAATATTTTAAAATTTTCTTTCGAGATTTACTGAGCATAGCAACCATAATGACAGACAGGCTGACTTGGTTCAAATGCCTGCTGAAGTCATAAGACAGGACACGAAGTGACCAAATTATACACATTGGTAACGATATCAATAACAATTCGGAAAATGTTCTCCATTTCCCAAAATTAGAATTTTTAGAAATAAGACCAAATTTATACGGCTGGACTATTTTTTGTTTTTCTTTTATGCGGCCCTCACACGATGAGTTTTTGGCTGGACTTTTTTTTAATTCTCTTTTATGCGGCACTCACACCATACAACTGGTTGCAAAACTGAGTTGAACTACCATGGTGGACATTTTCCTCACACTATATCCCATTTATCCCATTTGCGAATATTTTTTGGAGGAAGAAAAAACAAAATTTTGCTTTTTTTTAATCAAAACTCCGCAACAAAACATGAATCTTGTTGATTCGTAACAATGACCCGATTTTCACGATGAATTTCTGCTTGATTTTAAAATCATGATTGTCATGGTTGTAGGCGAAATGTAGACAGGAAAAATAATTTTAATTTTCCGTCCAAAGGAGACATCGTGAGCAGCAAAAATCCCGTGAAACTGTTTCTGTCGTTTCATCCTCATTCTGAAAACACTGTGGCCCGATGATATAACTGTCCATAACACCGCATCTAATTGGGAGAGTCTGATATTGAAGTATTCCCCTTGGATGTTGAGTGTCCCACAATATAAAGTTTTGCTTATTGACCTAGTTACTTAACTGAAAAATATCATAGTTTTAATTATGTTATGTTTAACTATGTTCCAACATACAAAAGTTGTTTGTGTTTTATATCAGTGGGTCTCATTTGGGCCACCCGTTACCATTCAATTAACCTAATCCAAATGTTTTAATATTTGTTTTTGTTTGTTGACATTAATCTGCCATCCTGCGTCTCGATTTCTTCCATTTATAGCCTAGAATATATTTGTAACTACAGCTGATATATTTTGTACTCCAATGTGGTTTTTCCCATACAGACAGATGAACGAAATTTATTTTACTCGCATGTACGATAAATATTTTATGGTCTGACCAAAAGTAGCACATAGTAATATGGATTACTTTTTATTGTAAAGAGTGAAAGTTATATTACAATATCTATTGTCGTATTCACATGAAAAAAACTACAAAATAATTAATGAATTTCCTTAATAGTTGTCACTTGTAATATAAATTATCACCAATAGTCACGTTTATATTGTCAATAGATGTCCTCACGAGTAAATCTGTGAAAAAAAATCCCTGTTGAATTACATACATACATCTCCCATCATTTCCCAATGATTTCTATATGTTGCACGCCCATTTCATTAAAATGTATTCTAATGTAGCCCGTACGAAAACTACCAAACAACCCAATCTAGTGAACATTCCGGCATGCACTTACACCGAATACCAACAATATGGCATAATTATATGTATACCTGTGTGTATTGCGGTATATATGTGGTAGTAGTCAGCTAGTGTTTAGTTAGCAGGACCCTTGAGGGATACTAATGGACATCGAGTTTTAACTATCACGTCTTTTGTTAATTTATAGATGTACTGCTATTCATATTGTTGTCATCATAGACATGACATCTGAGTCCTATGTTCAGCCTATGTGTATGTTTGATTAGTGGGTAGAGAGGATAGTTAGGGCAAATGGGCCACATGACGGCATTTAAAGACATAAATAAGCAACACACAGGACCACTCATACTCTCCGTCTACTTAAGTATGTGCATACACTCATACATATCTACACTTGTTGGAAACCTAAACATTCCCCGAAGATGTTGTCGCCCATGTTACACACACACACATGCACACATATTGAGCGCATTAGTTGTCGTTGGGTGTATGTAGTTATGGTTGTAGTAGTCGTCGTGCCAAGAACATAACACCTAATAATAATTGTCAAAAGGCCTCTAAGAGATACACTCATACTCCGTCATAGATGAGAGCACACACATACACTCGTACCTACTAGCACACATTAAATAAATTTCCAGCAATAAAAAAGGTGTTTTACGAAATGACCTCAGTAGGTGACGATGACTATGACCACAGCGATGGGATTGGAGATGGCCTAGCCAATGAAAATGATGATGATGATGATGATGATTTCAATCTCAAGTATTTCCTTGAAATTTGTGCTCGTATTTCCAATAAAAGTTTATTAATACTTTTAATGCTAGGCCAGATGAGAGGAATATTAAAACTATGTAAAGCATGCTGCGACCACACTTCTAGTTTATTAATCCTAAAACCCTATAAATGTTCACTCTTTACTTAAATCATTCTCAATCATGGCGTCATGTTGATTGTAGTAATTTGGATTTATTTATTTATTTATTTGTTAATTACAATACAAAGTAAATTTATATTCTAATTTTGGGTCCAAGGGTAAACCGGGTGACAAAGACCATTTGGCTTGATTTTTGCAGCGACAGACCAAAGCCTCTGGTGGGAATCGAACCCACAACCCCCACGCTGATAGGCAAGCACGCTACCAACTCGCCTACCGCGGCGCTTTAATTTGGATTTATATTAAAAATTTTCCAAGAACCGAGTATTCCCAATTAGGCAGCTGAATTCGGACAATTTACAGATTTTGGCTCAAAGGCACTTCAGCCATTCAAACTGAACCAATTTTTCAAAAATGCCACACATTTATCGAATTCCCCCAAAGGACGAGGTTTTAAATATAAAGGACTCATATCAATAGTTCATGGTGATGCAAATGGAGTGTGAAATGTATAATCCATTGTATGATGAAGGGTGCACATTAGGGTGTTCAAAAAAGTATTTGTTTTAAATGATTTTGATAGCTCAAGTAATGTATTTTTTAGAGTTTTTTCATATTTTTTGGAAAAGAGGTGCCACAAACCAAATTTTGGGTTTTCTCAGGTCTTCGTATTTCAAGCTCCATCTTATAATAAAAAAATATTTCTTTTAGCTCAACCTGATTTTGGTAGCTTATGGGTGTAAAGTATTTTTGAGAATTTTTTCAGATTTTTTTGGAAAAGGTTTAGAGTTGACACAACCCGGTTTTTAGCTTTTCGTATTTCAAGCACAAGTTGATCAATAAAAAAGAATTTTCAAAGTCGTTGTGTCATCATTTAGAACGAAAAATATTCGAGGTTTAATTTGATGTATATGAATCATAAGTTTTGTACTTATTTGCGCTCGTTTAGCTTTCACATATACAATTTTTTTTGGGAAATTTTACCTAAAAAGCAAAAGAATGGTTAAATAACTTTTAAAAATTTGCATGAAAGTATATAAAACTACTGAGGCTGTTTTAAAGCTGGAAAAATTCAAAGTAAATTTAAAAAAAATGTAAATCCTACTCTTGCCGTTTCAAAGTTGTGGGTGTCAAAAGCACTTTACCCCATATGCTTCCAAAAAAAGAATGTGTCCCTATGGTATTCGAAAAACAAATTTTTTTGGACACCCTTGTATACATATTTTGTTTTAACTGAATTTCATTTAATTGCATTTCATGCTGAGGGTTTTTGTTCGCCATTTTGACGATTTTTTAAACGATTTCACCAGAATTACAATTGACGATTTTCCATTTAAAATGATGATTTTTTGGATTTCCAGTAAAAATTTAAATCTCGCAAAGTACGCCAAAAAATTACATATTGGATTAAATAAAAATACTTTTTTAAGGAACACCTTGATTTATGTAAACAAAATTTTCTGGCAAATAAAAAAAAATATTTTCATGTTTGGACATTTGCTAAAACACGCCAATATATATACAATATTTTTTATTTTTTTTATACATGGTTGTCCAACAAGAGGTGTTATTTTGGTTATTAAAGAAAAATTAAATTTTTTGAGATAAATGATCGAATAAGCGCCCCGGTAGGCGAGTTGGTAGCGTGCTTGCCTACCAGCGTGGGGGTTGTGGATTCGATTCCCACCAGAGGCTTTGGTCTGTCGCTGCAAAAATCTAAACATACGGTCTGTGTCACCCGGTTTACCCTTGGACCCAAAAATTAGAATATAAAGTTACTTTGTATTGTAATTAATAATAAATAAATAAATAATAAAAAAAAATAAATGGTCGAATGTTTATTTCATAATAAAGAATCAGCCAAATGATAAAGGTCTATGTTTGGATAGATTTCAAAACCCAATATTAAAGGGTTAGGACTTTTTTGTTCGCCATTTTGACGATTTTTTAAACGATTTCACCAGAATTACAATTGACGATTTTCCATTTAAAATGATGATTTTTTGGATTTCCAGTAAAAATTTAAATCTCGCAAAGTACGCCAAAAAATTACATATTGGATTAAATAAAAATACTTTTTTAAGGAACACCTTGATTTATGTAAACAAAATTTTCTGGCAAATAAAAAAAAATATTTTCATGTTTGGACATTTGCTAAAACACGCCAATATATATACAATATTTTTTATTTTTTTTATACAGGGTTGTCCAACAAGAGGTGTTATTTTGGTTATTAAAGAAAAATTAAATTTTTTGAGATAAATGATCGAATAAGCGCCCCGGTAGGCGAGTTGGTAGCGTGCTTGCCTACCAGCGTGGGGGTTGTGGATTCGATTCCCACCAGAGGCTTTGGTCTGTCGCTGCAAAAATCTAAACATACGGTCTGTGTCACCCGGTTTACCCTTGGACCCAAAAATTAGAATATAAAGTTACTTTGTATTGTAATTAATAATAAATAAATAAATAATAAAAAAAATAAATGGTCGAATGTTTATTTCATAATAAAGAATCAGCCAAATGATAAAGGTCTATGTTTGGATAGATTTCAAAACCCAATATTAAAGGGTTAGGACTTGCGAACATTTTCTAAAAAATATTTTTTTCTTTGTTTATAAACCAGAAGATACCTAAAATCATAATGAAATATTGTTTTTAATAAAAAAAGTCTATGTTTTCATGTTATAAAGAAGAAAAGAAAAGTACTAACATACTCTTAAACAGCAAAATAGTCTTTTTGAGTAATGACGATTTTATTACGCCTTTTTTCCGTTTTAACGATTTTGTCTTAAAAATATGATTTTTATTATCAGTTGAAGCACCAAGAAAATGTCAGTAAACATAAAGTGCAAGAAATCTTCCATCACACGTGGCAGTTTGTTTTTGTTGTTTTAATTAATTTAAAAATTTGTATACCATAATTAACCAGAGCTTGCCAGGCTCTGCCTAATGGCACGCAAGACGAATGCGAAATGTCAAAGGCTAAATCCTCGTGTTACTATGCTCCAATAACCTTTCGAAATGTGCCATAATTATCATACCACTTAATTGACCACACGATGTTGAGGTCAGCTTTGAATAAATTGAAATTGCATAAAAATGAGTGAAACGAACGTACCGTCGAATGCCATATGGAAAAATATTTTAATTAAAACACAAATAAATGCTCTTCACTTACGCATGCACATTCTGGCATACCCCACTTTTTTTTAATGGGTCTTTATTTAAATTTAATTCAAAGCAGAAACTGGAAAACAACCGTATTTTATGCGAATGTGTTTGAAAACCACAAAAAAATCCCTTTGTTTACCTCTATTATCGTAGCTTGTTTGGCGGTGCTCTGTGAGAACTGTGGAGGGCTTATGCAAATTACTGCCCTGGTCCCTTAGGTGGCACAAAAAATGGGAAGGTAACGGAAAATAATTGGGACATGAAAATGGGTTCTGTTTGGAAAATGCATGAGTGGAAATACTCAAATTTAAAATGTGTTTAACAAAAACAGAAAATACAATTTATCTGGTATTTATTTTGGAAATTTCTTAAAACAGCCAAGTCTTAATTATCAATAGTGGAGTAAGAAGATTTGAAAAAAAATTAAAAATTAGCAGACTCCCAGTTGAAAGCAGATTTCCACATTAAAAAAAATATAGTGAAACTACTTCATCTAGATGACAAAGATTATTTGTCTCAGATGACTGCTAAATTAAAGGTAACGAAGAAATATTAACCAAATTTCCAAATGCTATTTCTACCTGAATGTATGACATCCCCCTTTACTCGTGGCTCTATCACGATCTATATGTGTTTTTTTGTTGCCTGCTTTCAAACGGATAATATGCCCCAGCTAGAGAGGAATATATAAGTCGAGTTTCACTTATAATTACACAGAACAAGGATTTTGTTCCCCTGACATAACACTTGCACCATGCTCCGTTTTTTTTTTTAAGAAAACGTAAGTCATCTGTCATTCATAACACTACAGTCAATTTCCTTTTTCGTGCCATTTATGAAATTTGATTTCTTTTTCACTACAAAAGCAAATCTTTTAAGCCACTTTTTTCCCAAGACATTTCGGAATTTAGTTCACTGCTGTGGGAAGTTTCTCATCTACCATCAAAACATCAATCAATCAGAAAATCTTAGAAAAGATTTGCTTACATTTCCGTTTTGTTCTGGGTTGGTTTACGATTTCACACGCTTTCGCAACGCTTAACAAAAAGGTTCAACCGCTGAACAACTTTTGTGTTGACTTAACATTTTCTACTTTTTGTTGGATTGTGAAATAGAGGGGGCAAACGAAAACCCAGACTAAACCAACAGCACATTAGTCATCATTAATTCCAAAAAAAAAATGAAATAAGTTTTAACAAAAAAAAAAAAAAACAATTAAGTGAAATAAAAAAAAACCGGACGAGCCAGGGGAAATGTGTATTCCTTACAAATTACAAAATACTTTTAACTCATAACAAAACAAAAAAAAAAAAAATTAACGAAAGGAAGAACAGCAGGGATGAATCTCAAATAAAGGGCTCCCAATGTGAAACTACAGTACATGGCTATTGAATTGAAAAGGACAGATATGAAATTTATCAATAGAATGGAACACCGATTTATTTATTTAAATAGCTCACCTTCGACTCCGTAGTCGACTCCGACATCATTTGTTCAAAAACAAAATTTCGAAAATTGTATTTCCGTCCTATATTCCTATACTCTATATTACACTGAGGAGCGTTTGTATATTAAAGAAAAGAGTTCATATAACCGAAAATATTTCCAAAAAAAAAGTATGTACAGATTGACTTGTTTTCAATATATTTTATTTATTTTATGGGAAATGGAAGTAAATAAAACTCGAAGTCGGAGTCGAGAAAATTTATCAGACCCCAACTACACAGCCCTGGTTAAGACTGTACAGAGTTCGACGAACCCCAGATTCGTGTTATTCTGCTTAAAGTCGAGTTTTGTTCTCGGATTAATCGATTCCAAAAGTGCAAGCAAAACAAGTCGATATTTGAGATGAAAGTTGAACAGCTACAATTTTCATAACATGCGGGACAAGGGCCAGTGTACGTACAGGGTTTTCCAACAATAGGTGTTACTTTGTTTTTCAGAGAAAAATTAAGTTGTTGTGATAAATGATGTTTATTTCATAATAAAGAGGAGTGTATGCCCTTAATAATGAAAAACAACATCAGGCAAATGGCCACCACGACTATGAAATTTTCCATAACCAAATCGCAAAGTGGCAGCCCTATGACCTCGATAGTCTCACGAATTATATCTTTGAGGTCTTGAATCGACCAACCTGTTCTTGAACATTTTCTTCCGTTTATATATACTAATCTTCCTACGAAAAATCAGGTGAGATTTTGGCATTATTGACTAAGAAATGTATGAGTAGTTTAAATTGCCACCAAACCGAACAGAACTTGTCGTAGTCGCTAAAGTTTACGAGGTGAAAGTGGCCGCTGGACAAATTAGTTTATGTTCTTACTAGGATACCAACCTGGGGTTGCGTTCGTACTCAATTCCTACCAAGTTTAAATTGCCACCAAACCAAACAGAACTTATAGTTTAAATTATAATTTTTTTTCTCGTAGTCGCTGACATTTAATTAGTTTATATTTTTACCAGGATACGAACCTGAGGTTACGTGTGCACCCATTCCCTATCAACTACTTCACTTTGTATTTTCAAAGTTAAATTCTTTAATACTGTGTCAGCAGTTTTTTAATAAATAAAAAGTTTTGGGATTTTTGTTCAATAGAAATGGATTTTAAATAATTTGAAATGCAAACAACTTTTTTGGTATGACTTAAGCTGTGAGGTAATGAAGTGTTTTTTTTTAAATTATCAGTAATTTGAAAACACTTTATATTTATGTTGACTTTAGATCACGAATACTTCTTAAAGGTTTTGACAGAAAATCCTACATTTTCCTGATTCATTTTAAAATTATATCCTTACGATTGTTTTTTTTTTATTTAATGTTTTACTTTTTATTTGATAATTTTGCTATGCGCCCAGGTGGGAAAGTTGGAAGCGTGTTTGCCTATCACCTTGGGGTTTGTGGGTTAGATTTCCACCAAAAACTGCAAAAATCTAGCCATAACGTCCGGGTCAACCGGTTTAACCTTGGACTCAAAATTAAATTTATTAAATTTATTTCATTGTAATTTAATAAAAATAAAATAACAACTAATTTCTCCATTGATCTCAACTCTATGACCCGCAGGCTGTTGTTATAAGTTGGTTTGTTCGTGTGCACATCAGTTGTTTTCGTCATCACTTGTAAACATCCCCGCCATCCCCTGCGGCTCTACATCTATTGTTCATTATTCTAATAAGAAGGGCGTTGTTATGGTTGCTGCCACTGCCGTTGTTGTTGTTGTTCCCTCTCTTACCACTTCATAATAACGGCTTTTATTTCAAAAGTTCCAACAACAAGCGACCATACCATGAATGAGCATCTCCCACCATGGCCAGCAATGATGTGACTATGGTACAGAGTTTCTAGCAGCAAACCCCTTTTTTTTCGAAAAATACAGAGCAAAACAACTTAAGTGCCTAACATTACAGCAAGTCCTTTTTCTAGTGCTGTTGTTGTTGTGGTTTTGTATTCGCTTCGTCCATAATACAATATTGCATAATAATAAAGGAGAGATCTCGAAAGCTAATGACGATGAGGTACATGAGTCTTTTCATCAAGGCTAAGCGGCATCTAAGAGGTTCTATGGCATTGCAAGCACTGGGAATGACATAAGTTGCGGCCTGTATGTTTTTGGAATATCGTTGTATTGGAAATTAGTGCAAATGTTATTGGATAACATCAAAATGTGTTGGTTAAGTTGGGGTTGCTCAGCAAAGTTCACCAGTCCGCATGTTGTTTAGATTACAATAAAAATGCATTTCCGAAACAAAAAACCTTCAAAAACTACTTCTACTTTATGGGGAGCTGATTTAAATAAGTTTTAAGATTTACATTTGTTTTTTTTTATTTTTATTTAATTACAAAGTAAATTTATATTCTAATTTTGGTCCAAGGGTAAACCGAGTGACACAGACCATGTGGCTAGATTTTTGCAGCGACAGACAAAAGCCTGTGGTGGGAATCGAACCCACAACCCCCACGCTGATAGGCAAGCACGCTACCAACTCACCTACCGGGGCGCCTATTTGTATTTAGTTTTTCTTATTTTAATGTAAATGATTAGTTGCTTGTGTCCAATTATATTGACTTTAAAAGACAACAAAAATAAATAAAACCATTTTTGAAATTGTTGCCGCTGGGCTAATCGATAAACTTCCTTAGCAAGAGTTTAATGGTTTTGTTTGATCTTTAATTTTCTGATATTAGAAAGTCACATTAGGGTTGTAGCAACTGAGAAATGTTGGATAAGTACCAGAAGGGTGTACTTGTGGTCTATGACTTCATAGATGGAAACGTCGTACTATCACACTTTAAGATCCCACTGTAAATGCGGAAGATATAAAGAAAAATATAAAAGCGAGACTTCTACGTTTGGCAAGAAAAATTTTTTTTTTCAAGACTACCTTCGATACGGTGTACGGCAAACCCTTTTTTTCTAAATTAATCAACATAGTTGTCTCTTTTCCGTCAAATTCATAAAAGAAGAACCCTAATTATTAAAATTATTCATAATTTGCCAGTTTTAACTTTTGTATTTTCTCTTCTTTTCCAGGACACATTAAATCATATAAGGAGGTGAACAAAACAGGTAAGTCCTAATAATCTCACTGATTCCTTCAAAGGATTGTATTAAATTGGCCAGATAATCAACTGCATTAAGAGTTCTCCAACATAAAAGTTGGAAAAAGAGGGAAATCGAGACACCATTCGTATTATATCAGATATTTCTTCACTAACCAAATTACGAACAACACACAAATAGGCTCATATAGTCGGTGATAGTTTAAACTACTCATACAGTTTAGCTTAAATATCGTTTACATTTAAAACCATACCAAAAGTAATTTTAAACTATAGAAGAAATATATTAATCTCCCACAGAAAAGCTGAAAGCATCTTTCCGGTACATCGGTGCGTATGATTACTGAATATAAGGAGTGAACAATACGTATACGAGCCCTTGTCCGGCATGTATGACAATCAACTTTCGTCTCAAATATCGACTTCTTTTGTTTGGACTTTTGAAGTCAATTAATACCAGGTCAAAATTCGACTTTAACCCTTTCATGACCAAGACATTTTTTAAAAGAAAGTTTTATATTGAAAAAAAAGTGGTGTCCTGAGTTCGAATCCCTTGACATTTTTAACATTACGAAATGAGCCATATGGCATCGCTGGCGATGAATGGGTTAAGATAAATAACGGATCTCTGTGCAGTTTTAACAGACATCGTTATAGCTGGCATTCAAAGTAAGCAAATCATAATTGTATTATTTACCAGCTGAAATTCATAAATACTGATCTTGCTGTTTCCACAATTTAGGCGGAGTGTACAAATGTATTCTATGTTTTAAAAATCATTCAACTATACCGACCATTCAACGACACTGCGCGGACCTCTACAGAAACATGACTAAAGAAATGGACTTGAATGAATTTTGATTTCAACAGGATGGCCATTAGGGTGGAGTGAAATTCAAAAAAAAAAGTTAACCTCGGAAAGAGATGTAGTCTGGGGTCCTAATGAGGGGAAAAATAAAGAAAAACATTTTAAAAAAAATTTAGGGGTCGCGCCACTCCCTCGAAATTTGGAAATTATCGCTATTTTGGCGTTGATTTTAGAAAAATCCTAAAAAGTTTTATGTCAATAAATGTTTGCAATAGCGTAAACAATGAAATAAGGGCATGAAAAAATTTAAAAAAAATTTTCTCATTGTTCAAAAATTTCAAAAAGTAAAATAAGTCAAATTGTCCCTTCTTCAGAAAATTTACTGAACAATGAAATCGCCATCAAAGCTATAAATATTAGTCGATTATCCTCATATTTGCCTCAAATACTTTTGTTTGGGCACTGAACAAGCTCAAACTTTTAAATTTCGAATAAGTTAAGTCGTTAATTTTTAGGATTTTTCTAAAATCAACGCCAAAATAGCGATAATTTCCAAATTTCGAGGGAGTGGCGCGACCCCTAAAAATTTTTTAAAGTGTTTTCCTTTATTTTTCCCTTCATTAGGACCCCAGACTACATCTCTTTCCGAGGTTAACTTTTTCAAATTAAAAAAAAAGCATGTTTTCACTCCACCCTAATGGCCATGCCTTAGGCCTTTTTTGTGGAGAACCATGTTGGATCTACATTATGCAGTCTAGAATACCATTAGTTAAATTCAAAATTTGTGTTGACAAGATGCGCTTCTGCAAAGCCATATGAATTAAATAGTGTTCGGAATAAGCCGTTCGAAACCGACTTTAAACAGTAGGTCCCGGTCAGTGAGCAAATGAGGAAATAAGTATGTAAATATATAGCTATGTACCCAATTCCAATGTAATCGGTTTTCGTGTCATGTTGTTCATTGTCTATGATAAGAGATTAGCGTTTACTCCGAATATAATGCCCTGGAACGCCATGCATTTTGAAGTCTATAACAAATTTTATCTTCCAAAGTTAATTCAAAATGGGTTTCATGACTATAAATACAGAATGTCACAATTGTACAAAAATTTCCCACAAAATTGAATTGGGCAAAAATATGTAATAATCGTATGTTTTTTTTTATAGAATTGCGGTTTGCCTGGAAACGGTTTTGAGGTGGCACAAACCGGCTCCTCAAGAAGTTGGTCAATAAAAACCAATATCAATGTTGTTGAGACGACATTTGAAAAGAAACATTTTCTAGCTTTAATGTGATGTTTATAAAACATAAGTTTTGTAATTTTTTGTTGTCGTTTCGCAGTCACATACACAGTTTTATGAGAAATTTTACATAAACTAAAAAGGAAACATTACATAACTTTTGAAAATATCATGACAGTGTAAAAAACTTATGATGAAGTTGGAAGTTGGAAAAATTCTAAGTAATTTGAATTGTTTGCCACCCAATGGTTTGACACCATAACGTTGAAACGGCAAGAGTAAAAAAAACATTTTTTTTAAATACTTAGAATTTTACTACCGATGAAGATTCGATGCAGTTATGACATTTAATAAAAAGCATTTCCTAACTTATAAAAATTTCATGAAAGTGTAAAAAATAATGCTGTTTGAAAGAATTACCTTTTTCACTTTCATGAAATTTTTATAAGTTAGGAAATGCTTTTTATTGAATGTCATAACTGCATCGAATCTTCATCGGTTTGAAATGCCAATGAAACGTAATAGCCATATCTTTTTTTTCCAAATTGTCATTATTGTTTTACATTTTCATGAAATTTTTAAAAATTATGTAACTTTTATTTCGTAGTTTATTTAAAAATTCCCAACAATTTTTTAGACATCAAATTAAAACTCGAACATTTTTCTTTTTAAATGATTACCCAACGACTTGGTAAATGTTTTTCATTGACCAATTTGTGCTTGAAATTCGAAAAAACTCAGAAAATCCGGTTTGTGGTACCTTTAAATCTTTTTCAAAAAAATCTAAAATACTTTACCCCATATGCTTCCAAAAAAAATGCATGAGCCCTAATGGATTTCGAAATACACCAGACCCTAGTGTACATCAGGCTGACTTGCAGGATGTAGTGTAGTCTCTGACCCTTGAACAGGGGTCGATAACTACAGAAGCTGTTGTATAAAGAATAAAGATAAAAAACTAAAAACCCAACTATTTAAATTGGTTTTTTTTTAAGTTCATTCGATTTCCTTAGAAAGAAACTCCGTCAAATGCATTAGCAGTTACTCATATTGAGTTATATAACATTTACCATCTATGCTTAGACAAATCCTTAGAGAACCCCTTAGCAGTCTTTCTTTTCAGTAAATCTCCGTGGCTTATCTGAGAAAGAAACAACAGAAATCTATTTTTATGTGATTTCTAATAACAAATACAATGAGTTTTCATTTATATAAACCAATTTGAGCTGCGGATATAAATAACTATGCCTCTGGTAGATAACCCAAATAAACAACAGCAACAACGCCAACTCTTATGGATTAATTTCAGTTTTATTTTCAATTTACAGTTTGTTGCCACCGCTACCCGAACACGTATCGATTGATGGTTATAGCCGACCTTCGGTGAATCCAAAACAATTTTCCATCCATATTTAATTCGAAGGCAGTCCACCACCACCAGCTCCTGCTCCCTTCACATAAACTGAGTAATCCCAAAGTAAAATCCGTAAGCCAACGTAAAGCTGGATGGGGGGATAATACAAAACAAATGAAGAAGAAAGAAAAAAACAGTGAACGAAATATCAAGAAAATCATTTTCTCAGCTTAAACAATCTTGCCTGCTTTCGCTATGAATCTTTCGGATGTCTGTATGGATGTTTGGCTTACTTATCTCGTGTTAAATTCTGATGAGTATTTTGTGTTGCCTGCAGTTCTACTGTCAGTCCACCCGCCCGCCTGTCAGCCATGCTGGTGCTGCTGCCGGTTTTAAATGTTTTTACTTTATTTGTGTGTGTTATTTTTCATTTTATCTGTCACAAATCTCTCCGTGCAAATGCTTGAGTAGGGGCAGTGTCAGGTTGGCCGGGGGCCATAGGAAGTGTTGAAATTGTTGTACAATTTGAGTTGGTGGGAAAATCCGTATAGGCCTTCATGGGGCTTTTTTTCAAACAAGCATTGCGTTCGCATTACTTTGCGTCTACTACAGCTCTGTTGATGCTACCGCTGTGTTTTTGTTGTTTTGTTTTCTTCTGTTGCCTAAAGTTATAAAACTTAAACATGATTTTCATTTTAAACTTTTTCGCCCTCCCCCCTCAGGTATTAGGGTGTAGTGTGATAAGTAGGTCTAGGGGGGGAATTTCTATTTACATTTCAGTTGTTTCGGCACACGAAACTGATTTTACATTATTGCTGAGCAACATTAATTTAATCACATTGTTTTTCAGCTGAAGCGAGATTTGAAATCTGTCCGTGAAGGCAGATTTTTCGGCAATTGTGATTTTGTGAGTGGTTGTTGGCTGAAAAGTTTATTATCATTTGGCTAAGTCTTTATGGGTTTCTCTTGCAAATGCCGTCATTAATGTCTACTGTATAGACAGAATATCTGTTTATTACATCTGACGCCATTACGTCTTAGTAAAATACACAAACATACGACGCAATGTGCTGTTTAAGGTCTCTTTGTATGTAAAGAAATGAAAATGATTTTGCCTAGACAAAATGCAGTGTATAAGGTTGAAAGAATAGTTAATTTGGAATGTATTGGATTATCAAATTTACTATGATAAACTAGTAAGTTCTAATGCGCCTATGGCGCCCGTTGAAAAATGGAAAAAAATTTTGTTGAAAAAAAAAATTTTGTGGAAAAAAAAAAATTTTGTGGAAAAAAAAAATTTTGTTGGAAAAAAAAATATTGTTGAAAAAAAAATTTTTTCTTGAAAAAAAAAATTTTGTTGAAAAAAAAAATTTTTGTGGAAAAAAAAAATTTTGTTGAAAAAAAAATTTTGTGGAAACAAAAATTTTGCTGAAAAAAAAAATTGTAAAAAAAAAATTATTTTAAAATAAAAATTTTGTTGAAAAAAAAATTTTTGTAAAAAAAAAAAATTTGTAAAAAAAAATTTTGTAAAAAAAAATTTTTGGTAAAAAAAAATTTTTGGTAAAAAAACAATTTCTGTACAAAAAAAAAATATTATTATTTATAGAAAATTATAGAATGCCTATTTAAATTCCTACGTACTGCGTGACAGAGTCAGTGAATCAGTGAATCAGTGTCGAGGATAAATATATATTAAGATATGAAATACATTCTGAGCTCCAAACTGTTTAGAGAAAATGAATATTTGAATTTTTATTACGGAGTCAAAGAGCAGTGGGGTCCGGGACTAAAATCCGAAAATCCGAGCCTTAATATATGCTGGCTAATCAATTCGTAATTCTTAGCGGGAGATGACTTCGTCTCATCGGTCTAAGTTTTAATAACTGAAATAGATCCCATAGTATTCCGATGACAGTCCTACACTGTATATTTTTGATAACATTTGAATAATATTTTCCGAAACCCTTAAAATATTCTACAGACACACTACATTTCATAATTTTTTATTTGACTCAATTCTGTTTGCACTGGTTAATTTTTTAAGCACTGGGGAGATCACATCTACGTAGGCAAAATATCTGAAGTTCTTACCCGGATTTGAATATTAGTTTCGTACATGACAGTCGTACAAATTGCATACATCTGGAACTTCTCAAAGGGTTCATATATTTTTACATATATTTTTATGACTTTTCAAAATTGTTTTTCACTTTTAATTTTCGGTGATGCCTTACATTTTGTTTATCTCTTTGATAGAACTATCTGTCGTAACTTTTGCATCTTTTTTGTGTGATGTCATCCTTTTTCCATCGAATTGTTTTCCATTTCACTGGCATCTCTTCAGCATAGTTTGTTTTGTTATTGACGTTTTTCATTGCAACTTTTCCTGTTCGCTGTTTTTCCGGGCTGCTCGTGGACATTCGTTGCAAAAGGGGAATGTTTTCCTGCTGCAAGAAAACTAAAATGCAAGTGATTTTACCTTGACATTCAATTTATTATTATAGTTGCTGGAGATAGGAAATTTTTGATATAAATATATTATGCTTCAATGCAAGGTGAATTATAATATAATTTAGAACTTCTTTGCCGTAAGTTGTAACATTTAAAGAAAGCGAGGCAGTTGATCATCATTTTTAACATACCGATCGATTTTGAACCGATTTATTTATACATCTCGCACAATGTCCCAGAATCCAATTTTCATTTTTAAATTCTTTAAAAATATGTGGGATTATTTTAAGGCAACTATTATTTTTTAAATATTTCCAAAGTTGAATATTTCTCATATTTTTGATTTTTGATTTTTCAGTTTTTAATTGTTTTTTTTTTTTTTGTCAATGGAATTGGATTCTGAACCTGTGTGTGTGTCTTGTTCTGTTCGTCCAAATGTCAATCTATTGTCGTAACCAGTGGTAGCATTTGACCTACCCAATAAGTAAGATTTTGCTATATTTGAAATCATAATGCAAAGTAAATTTCGGGCAATTTGTTGGAACACAATTCGGAAATATAAAATTAAATTTCCGTAAGACTCAGTTTCCAGGTCCATTGGGAATTTTCTTTGGAACACGTACCATTTTAAGAATATCACATTGAAGTTGTAAGCAGAGACCATAAATAATAATTACAGTTCTTTTCTTTAAATCAAAAAATCAATCACTTAGAATGTACATAAGAGAAAAAAAAAACATCATAATGAATGTTGTTGGACAATCATTGCATTTCGGTCATGATATTTAAATTTTAGATTTTCACAGTTTTCTTCAACGGTAATGATAAAATTCCAGTAATATTAAAAAAAAATATTTTTAAGGAATAAAATAAAACTCAAAAATAATAATTATTTAAGATTTTTATTTTTTTCTCAAACAATGAAGTCGGAGAAGTTTAACATTGTGTTTTTCTTGTCTATGATGGAGGATGCGAGGTATTGCATTATGAAGAGGTATTGTGTCGATAAGGTAGGGGTATAGAAAGAAAACATGTATTAACTAAGCTCCAAAGCTCGGAACTTACCCAACACAATACACCACCCTCGCCATGTTTTCAGTTGCCGCTTACTCAAGTACTCATAGCTGATTTTTTGGTTACACCCCCGCTCAAGTTCGTTCATATCCCTCAGATTTAACGGCTGACACTACAGGATTTCATTACGTTTTGCCTTGTTTTCGTTTGTATTTTCCTTTTTCAGAGTTACTTTGGATTTTCATGTTTTTTTTTCAGACCGTTTGACATTTTGTAAACTCATGTTTTTCTAGTTTTTCTACAGGGGCAGGAGAAGTAAGGCTGCCTGACCTTCATCGTTGATTTGCTATCTCTTGTTGTTAATTTTTCTGTTTTCGTGTAATGTACAGCCGCAGAGAAATGGGAATAAGTCGTCAGCTAAAAGGCAAGTGTTTGTTTTTTTTCTTTTTTAACGGTCTTTTCTTGTTTTTTCATATTTAATTTAAAAAACGGATTGATCTTTGAACATGCATTCCATTGGAATTAATTTAAAGGCGTTGTTAATTTCCCTTCGATTTTCAATTTCTTTTGTACATTAGAATTGTACGGGAAATTAGGTTTTGGTGATCCGAAATGGAATTCGGACAAATCTGTCATGCGGCAATCAGCCCAAAATATACACCAAATAGTGAGGTTTTAGGCTACAGTGGATGCTCTTGGATTTCATGTAAATTTTTATCTCCCGAATAAGACAATTTTGTTGTTGAAATCAGCACAAAATGGGCATCTACTGTGAAAATTATAATTTGATAAAAACCTATCCTCAGTTTCCAACTGATCCAGGATCCATTCAACAAACACACGTTGTTTACCTTCATATATTCGGTCAGTTGATCCAGTTCCAAATCAAAACGCAACATTCGCCAAGTTGTGGTCAGCGAAAGGTGACGTTATTGTAAGCGACACGAATTAGACTGCCTCCGATTCTCCTGTACACTATTACAGACAGCTGCTGTGCTTTCAGAAGATCTTGCGTTTCCTACGTGCGGGTGTTACCCAGTGTATCCTTCACACTGCGAATTGTTCTCTCAGAAGACAAAGCGCGCTAAACATTTCCCGAAGAGAACACCCATTTTGGTAATAAAGAAAAGAGTTGTCATTTGCACATGTTCTGAAAATCTGTATTCGTCCTTGGCGATTTGGCAAAAAAGAGACTGAATATATGACAGCCACTTCGGCAGATGTAGCTTGAATAACACGGCCGCTATCATCTACTTATGTTTTCAAGTCCCTTTTGGAAGAACTGTTACTTTTAATCTTAGATTATATGACCTGTTACCATTTGATTGCTTAGAAAACCAAAGACTCAGTCAAATCGGTGCCTCATCACACAGTTTACACACGATGCTCTCCGACAACCACTTTGGCGTTGGCCGAGTGCCAAATTGTCCATTGTTCGTTGTTGTGTTTGCAGGCCCAGTATTCACAAAATACTAGCAATTGTTAGAATAAACAACGTTTTTTTTTTTTTGACAAAATTCATTTTTCATTTCGTATTGAAGTATCTGAGCTGACTACCACATCCAGTATTTGTTTAATGGCATGTGTGTGTGTGTGTGTGGAAAAATAAAACAAACAATTTTAATTCAAAGTAAATAAACACACGATAAACTAATTACTGGCCATCGAGGGACAAGTGTGTGAATGACATTAAATCAAACAATTTGTAGTATTTGCCCGAATACACAACTACAAATACTGGAAAAACATACATAGTCGTACATCAACAAACTGCTGCGTGTCAATGGATTCACGTAGATAAACAATTCCGAATATGATACGACATATATATTCACATATAAATCATATGAAATATAATAAATTAGACTATCGTCTGCTTAAGTTTGTTGTATGCCAGAATGTAAATGCCGGCGGATGGAAGTGATAACGAACACCTGAGCATAAGAAATAAATTCCTGAAAATTTGTTATTTATGTGCAAAGATCAAAGGACCCACAGAATATACCAATCATGTTGTCCATAATTTTATTTGCATAAGCTTTTTCCTCCGGTAAAATAGTATATGAGGGTTCAGCTCGCAGATGGAATGAAGAAAATCAAACAGAAACTTTAACTTGCAAAAATGACGGGGAAAAACTGATGGGAAAACTAATACGTCATGTGTTAATTTGTTTGATGGTTGAAACATGTACGAGTGCAGTGAGGGCGAACTATTTGAATCACCACCGTCTTTACTGAAATTAATAAAATTATCGACATTACTGATGGTCATCTGGCTTTAATTCGTACACCAACTAAACCTCGTAGGGTTTAACAAGGAAATCCTTTTATAAAATACTCGACATTCAATTGAGTTTTTCATAATTTACAGAGATTTGTGTTGTCTGCTACCAATTTGTAGATTTTTTTTTGGGGCCGCATATGTTCGAGATTTATTTCGTTTATTTTGTGCGAACAGCGAATACTGTCGACGATAAATATTGATAGACTTGTGTTTATGTATTAGGGTGTATGGAAAACTTCCTACTTTCCTGTGTGAAACTAAACCAACCAAACTATAGGTTGATATAATTTGAAAGATCAGAAGTGAAGATTGACCGACAAGGTCTAAGTAAAAATTGTCTACAATCGAAAAGGAACCGCCAATGATGTATCTGAGGGTCAAAGAGGACAAGAAAAGCATTATCATTGCAACTTCTAGACAAATAAGGCGAAATTGAGAAGACCTACCGCTGTAGAGTGGATTAGTGAAAGAATTGAAAATCCTCACTATGGCCTTCAACAGACAGAATGGTGGCTAGAACAAAATGATACACAGATCCTACCCTACGTCGGGCTAAGCAAATAGGTCAAGAATAGAGCCCCCGCTCGACGAACTAAAACATTTATTATTTTAGAAGTTTTTTTTTGTGGTCCAGGAGCGGGCAGCATTCAATTTCAATTTAAAGTGTTTTGTTTTTTTTTTTTGTCAATCAATGACTTTGTGTTTGTTGTTTAAAAATAGTTTAACATCTTTTTTATGTCCCTTTTATTCCACCTCACCCTCATATTCATATGTCTGTGAACATGCACGAATATAGAAAATGTATTTTTAGTTTACGTTGTAGACACAACAAAACATAATTCTAAATGGATATTGTGGTATTTTTTTCTGGCTGTGTTGGCATCTAGAAAAGTTATTTGTAAAACATAACAACATAACGATTTTATGGGCATATGAACATACAAAGTTTTTCTGTACACAAATTGGTTAAATTAGGGGGTGTACTCATAAGTTTTATGATTTCTCTGACTGGCGTGACACGCAATAGGAATAAAAACTTTATAAGCTTATGTTGAATATTCGCAGCTAAGTGTGCAGATCATTAGATCCAATCAGAAACCATTGTTGTATGTAAGACCCCCAAGTGTATGTAGTAAGACCTCTGCATGATTTTTAATGACCCAACGTCCATCCATACCTGGTCAATGTGTTTAATGGTAGCTATAGATTTTTAGGAAGACACAGTGTAATAAAGGAGGACACAGTGCAATTTAAAGGAAGACACAGTGTAATAAACACTATTACGGGGGGTTGTAGGGTTCATTGATCACAAAAACTGTTGGTATTCTGAAATCGTCTTTCGATGCTCAACAAAATATGAGGGAGTCCGAATCAACCTTATTCGTGAATTTATCTATTGTACACTACGTTTGTGATTTCCACGGTGGCGTATGAATATTATCAATAGGATATTAAATATTTATCATACGCTTGGGTGTCCAAAAAGTATGCTTTTTCAATATAAATATTTACATTCCCATCTGATGGAAATCTTCGGATTTCATAGGACATCTGAGAAGATAAGAATTCCATTATTTTTGTAGAAACTACATTACATTACAAATTTCTACAAATAGTCAACTATTTCGTAAACTGCCTAACACGTCCAGATTTCCTTTGAGATACAATTTTGTAGACATTTCGCAGGCAACAATTTTAATTTCGGTGTTAAGCTTACCCTTAAACATGATAAAACTATAGTTGCAGGATGTGGAGGGCCAGGATCGAAACCTGATAAGACCATCAAACATTTTCAGCAGCTGTTTTCCGCCTCGTAAATGTTGGCGACTTTACGAGTAAGAGAGCAATCTCTAAGCCATGTAAAACTTCTCTAGAAAAGCATTAGCCATTCGGAGCCGGCTTTAAACAATAGGTCCCGGTCAGTGAGTATACAAATTATATCGTACACAGCTTACTGATTTAAGAGAAGTTCCCCGTCTGTTCCTTCATAGAATATTAGTGGACATCAGTAAGTAAGAAATCATTTTTAGAACGAAAAATATAAAAAAAAAGATCTCGACTGTTTCATCCCATTTATGTGGAGTGGAAAATTGAGGCCATCTGTCATCGAACAACGAACCTCTAAGAAATTGTTGTAAGTAAGTTTCAGTATACTCCGATACTGCAATCTCAAATCATCCCTAAGGCAACTCACACATCATCCAATGCCGGATGGCACAACAGTTCAAATAGAAAATTTGTAGTTATGTGAACTTTAGGGAAAATCATTTGCAATCGATATGTTTAAGGGAGGCCACAAAAATACATTCAAACAAGGACAAACTACAATTTAAAGTTATTGAACTGAAATAAAATGAATATGTTTACATTGTCTAAAGACACTCCAATGAAAAACTTTATGGGCTATAATCTTCACAACATATAGATATATCTATAAAAAAAAACACAACGCAGCTATTTTTAGACCACAAAACTCATTATGACCCCACCGATCGACCTCTTCACACACGGCATCCACCGCTCGCTGTCCTTTTTCAGCAACCCACCGAAATATTGATTGAATGTTGATATGTTTGCAAAAGGAAAAAAGGACACAACACTCCAGCATGGCTGGCATATAAATAAAATAGAAAATAATGATGATGACGGGTCATCCGTGCACGGGACAGATGCGCAGCATACACGTGGCCTAGTAGTTTCACATGAATGGAAGTGAATGAATACTGATGTCCTTTAATACGGTGTTTATTGGGAGACCCGTATGTTATGCTTCGCATGCGATATGACGAAACTGGGTCTTCGCACGAATAGAAAAAGGCATTTCGATGGCATTCACTCCCATCATCCAACGAACGAGTAGAATATATTTGAATGAAATGAAACTGACAGGATAACAACATGGCCGTGTTGAATTTCAATGGTTTGTTGACAGACGTTGGTTGATTCATTTTGACAATGTAACAGTTTGACAAAAGTTGGCGCACAAGACAAATTCTATATTAACAGAAAATGAAATATACGAAATAATTTGCATAAAATCTATATTTCTATTTTGTTCTATGAGAAGTGACAGCAGTCTGTCTGAATTCAACGTAACATTTTCAACAAGCAAGACATTTCAATGATTTTTTAAGGTCAAATAAGGTTTGTGTTCCAACCGGTTCCCCTGACAGTGGAAAGTGGGTATACATATTTTGAAATTTCGGCACAGAGGGATAATTTTTTTATTTTATTGTTCTTTATTAGTACAATTATTACTTATACAGTGTTATGTATGCCTCAGTGGTTCTAGGGCATTTTCGAGGCTAGTCGACAATCACTAATCAGTTTTTTACTATATAAGTTATACTAATTGTAAACACAAAGAAATAACTTTGTATACATTGCAATAATAATAAAAGGACAATGAAAATCAAATGAGAAGCATTTCAATATGTTGAAAAATGTAGTGTTTTTAGTCTATTTTTAAAGATTGATATGGAATGTACAGTGAAAGTTCGGGTGGGCAGATGCCGACGGTCGCTGTGTTTTTGTCTGTCCACGGGAAATGTTCCTCTACGTGAGATGTCCGCCCAGCGGATATTAATTTGCTTTAAAAATAGCGCATGTGACCGAGAATTGTTTCCGTCTACGGGAGCTGTCAGCGAGTAAAGCTTTTACTGTATATTCTTAATATATATTTACCCTCGACACTGATTCACTGATACACTGATTCACTGACTCTGTCACGCAGTACGTAGGAATTTAAATAGGCATTCTATAATTCTATATAAATTCTATAAATAATAATAATAAAAACAAGTGGACAAATAGTAAGTTCGGCCGGGCCGAATCTTATATACCCTCCATCATGGATCCTTAAAAAGTCAATAAATAAGAAAACTAACTGAGTTTTTGGGCCGCTCGTGACCCGATAGTCCCAGGAACCCGATCACAAATTTTATCCAAATCATGAAAATAAATGCATATTTGGGTTCGCGAGAAAATTTCGTTGCATTTCGATACCCATATGTCCATGTTTTGTCAAGGGACGGTTTTTGGGCCGCTGGTGACCCGATAGTCCCAGAAACCGGATCAAAAAATTTAGGCAAATCATGAAAATAAAGGCATATTTGGGTTCGTGAGTAAATTTCGTTGCACTTCGATACCCATATGCGCATGTTTATCATGGGCCCTTTTTTGGGCCCCAAGGGTCCACGGAACCCATGAGCACGCCCATTTTTGGGATTTTTTTCCCCATCTATAAATTATATATATACTTAGAACAATTTTACCAAAAAAAATCAGATGTAGTGAAAAAAAATATTTGAAAAATTTGATTATGGCCGGGATATATTTAGTCCGGTAAAGGGGAACTTTTTCCTCTTTGGTCCGATATTGCCCATTCTTGAACTTAACCTGCTTCTTCTTTCAGCTTCTTAGCGTTGGTCTTTCGCACTCTATCGTGATTTCAACAGACAACAGACGGACGGACGGACAGACGGACGGACAGACGGACATCGCTAGAATGTCTTACAATGTTACACTGACCAATAATATATATACTTTATAGGGTCGCAGATCACTCTTTCGAGGTGTTGCAAACGGAATGACAAACTTAGTATATACTCCATCCTATGATGGAGTGTATAAAAATAATATTTTTTTTTTGTACAGAAATTGTGTTTGCCCCAATTTTTTTTTACCAAAATTTTTTTTTTACAGAAATTTTTTTTAAAAAAAATTTTTTTCAACAAAAATTTTGTTTTTACAAAATTTTTTTTGCAAATTTTTTTTTTCTACAAAATTTTTTTTTTCAACAAACATTTTTTTTTTCCACAAACATTTTTTTTCAACAAATTTTTTTTCCATATTTCAACGGGCGCCATAGGCGCATTACAACTTACTAGTTGTAATATATTGTTTGTGCTGTTTGTGCCAAAATTCCAAAATGAACACCACATTATTACGAACAAATTTAGCCGACTTAAACCTAAACTAAAGTAAATCATATGGCACAAAAATTATTTATGATAATCTGTTCCACATTTGCTGTTCCAAAATTAATAGAAAATTGGTCCATCTCAAAAATTCGCTCAAAGTACGTATGGGTGCCATAAATTACTTTACATTCCACACCCCAGGATCTCAATGATATCAGTCGAAATACTAAAACCAAATTTAAAATTCTATTAAAATAAACGTGGTGGCTTGAATATGCATGTGCTGGCGGCTGGAGGTGTACAACGTAAAATACAAAAAAAAAACACCTATTCTTTGGTATTCAAAAAGTGCACTTCGAGCAGCAGTTGTAAAGAAAATCTCTTTATGAAATTGCATCATAAAAAGTCTTTTGTTCGTGTGTACATGGCTCCTCTAGCTAACACCGACGTGTATTTAACACACGGTGAACTGAACCAACAACCGAGCCATAAATTAAAAGCTGAACTAAATTTGTTCTCCGTTAGACTCCCTTAGACTTTTAGTGTACCATGATGATGCTGCCGCTGCTGCTGCTGATGATGATGATAAAGTCCCAGCTATAATGAAAAGCAATATTTCCACATGCATACCACCATATCGTCTCACATAAGACCACCAGGTCCACCCACACTCGACTACACCTTGCCAAGGCCTCGCAGAGGTACATAAAGGTTTTTAGCAAAAACATAATTTACCCTACACGTAATTTCCAGGGGCCAAAACGTTCTTACGGCTTTGAAATTATGTAATGAAAAAGAAAGTACATACAAAAAATAATACTATTCAGGCAAATGTATGTCGTATGTTTCCCGGTTTGTGGATATGCAACATTTTGTTGCATACAGCCACACGAACTCTTTTACTGGGAATAGTTTGATGCTCATGGCGCGTCGAAAACTTATCAAAAGTCACGTATTTCGTTGCCATAACTTTTGCCACAAACATTTGCGTTTTCCCTGCCCGCCATGGTTGGAGATTACGCACGGCGCGAATTAAAAAGAATAATGTTATGCTAACTTTGCCAACATGTAGATGAATTGTACTCGTAAATAAACAATTAGTAATGTATTCATCTGTGAAATTAGTTTGCCTATGTGTCCATCAAATGGGTCAGACCCCCGATGGGTCACCCCCCTACCCCGTAGTATGTTTACTCATTTGAATGGCAGGTGACAAATACAGATTAGGCAATTGCAAAGCTAATCGAATTCCATGATTTCCTGTCAGTACAAAAGAAAGAACATATATAACATATGTGTATGTATCTGAATTATATTGAATTGTTTGGAAGAGCTTTTCTCGTTGTGGTTTAAAAATAGATTCATTTGAAGCCACATGAAATAAGTAAAATTATTTATCTTTACGATTGATGCTTGACGGGTAATGTGGGATAATTTTGAAAATGTCGGTTTATTTTAAACGCATCAACTCTGTTTTTGCATCAACTGAATGTTGATGTAAATCATTCGATTTTAAGCCAAAGTTAGATTCTTGTTTACTTATGGACTGACTTCTGATGGACGAGTTCCCTTCAGCTATTCCAATATCAGCCTCGATTTCTTTATATTTTTATGGAGCTTTATCAATTTGATTTCAATACAACTGAACTGATCGTGTTTATGTCTAGTTTCTCCACAACTTAATGTAGTGTGACAGTCAGACTTCTGCGATACGACACCTTGGAGTTTGGGGGGTAATTTGCAGCCTCCTGGCCTGGTGCTGAAATCGATAGTATATGAACAAGGGTGCTCAGATATTAATCTGCCTTAATAAATAAACATTTAATTTAGTCGTTCAGCATTTTTGTTCAGTGTTTGATATAGCAAAAAATATGACAGAATGTTCCAGAATTGCGGGGCAAGAGCCAAATTCTATGGAAGTTTTATATTTCTAACATAATTTATTCAGTATTACCATTAAGGTATTAACAATTAACTGGTTGAATATTAAAAATAATCGACATAAGGAAAACAAAAAAAAAAATTCCACTCGGTGTGCTTTTGCGTAGAATATCCTTGGGAATTATTTCATAATTAAGTGTATATCAGTTGCATTTAAAATTAAAAATCCATAACTTCGTGATATCAGGAAATTATATAGGATTCTCCAACAAGAGGTGTTATTTTGGTTTTCAAATAAAAATTATATTTTTTGAGATAAATGATCGGATGTTTATTTCATATTAAAGAGGAAGGTATGCCGTTAATAATGAAACACAACATCAGCCAAATGGCCACCACGACCACGCTTACAGGACCATATCCTTGATAAAAATTGTTTTTAAATTTGACGTGATACAGACATTTCCACGAGTCTGCCTGCAAAAAATCAGCTCGATTGGATCACTGAAAATGGGTTAAAAATCGGTCCAAAGGCTTTCACACAGGCCACTACGAGCATCATACAAAAAATCATTAAAAAAAAATAAATTCTGACGTGTACATGAAAATCGCCGATACACGTGTATTTTTATTTTGTATCCCCTTTCCGAAAAAGTAAATTTGGTTCATAGGACAGAATGTGTGTAACACGGTGTAATTAATAAAGAAAATATTGCTGCACAAATCATTGCAAATGGGTACCGATGAAGAAGTATGCCAGCTTCCGAAACGGCAAACGCAGTGCTTGAAGCCATTTTTAACATTTATATTTTTGCAAAGAACTAGAAATAGTCTTAAACTCGACTAACAGAAACAAAACTGTTTAAAGAATAAGGCCCAACAATACATAAACAAATTCAATAAAATAAAATAAAATAAAAAGATTCGTTAAAATTTTGGAAAACCTTTGTTAAAAAAATTTATGAAAATACAAAAACAATTTCCACATATTTTTCTTAACCAAGGTTTTTTAAATTTTTTATGAATATGGGGGTAGGTATAATTTAGCTGTCCTTTTGCCTGGTCTGTATCAAGTCCGGATTTAGCCACCAAACCAAAAGTAGTAATTCATTTAAATCTATTAGAAGACATTCATTGGTTTAAGAGTTGTCAAGGTCATATTTGTTTTACAGAAAGAAGATAAAGCCCTACTCACCATTAGTTGATATTTTAACGATGGCATTTTAATTTCCATTCACTCCTTAATTCAGTGGCAAATCCCTAATCTTCAACGTTTATTTTAATATCCCCGAAAGTTGAATAATCCATTCAAAATATTATAAAACATTCCATAAAAATGTACAAAATCATTCCGTGAAATAGATTGGCATTTCATTGCCCTCTTCAAAGAAAACTTTAAACATAAAAACTATCACACATCAAACTATGTATTTCAACAATGTCTACATGCACAGACTTTTCAAAAGAAGAACAAGTCGATAACGAAAAGTCCCAAAACTATAAACTTTTATAACTCCATTAATGAAATGTCTTCTGTCTTGTATTTTTAATTATAAATCGCAAAAGTCACCACGTAACTCCCCAGGCTCTGATGTTTAAATGCGAAGCAAAGGCGCTCTTAATGAAACGCATTTTAAATGAGACAAAGGGAGACAAACGGCATTTCTCTGAGGATTGTCAAAAAATGAAAATGTTTTCGTTTCTCTTCTTCGTGGTCGACGGCTTTTTCCTTGGCAGATTAAAATGTCAATTAAAAATACTTATGTGTATGTCGGTACAATCTCCGTTCTCTGTGCACTGTTTGTTATTCTTTGTTCATTCATTCCGTATTTGTTGTTTTAAAGGTTGACTGTCTTTGCCACTTTTCCAACCATCATGCCTCATTCAACTCGTTCCAAATTCCCTTTAAAGCCTTTAAGCCGCTTTTGATACCGCAAAAACCAATGGTTATCCACAACAGCTGCAATGTATGCCTGTGAGTATGTGCGTGTATGAATATGTATACATATCGCTCATTTACTTCAATACTGTCGCAACTCAAAACACGAGAGTAGTTTAAAGTTTTCAAATCCGCCTTACCTGGCAAATCTAGGCAAAAACCCATAAGTTTCCCTAATAAACTAGACCACTGACATATGCATATAATAATACAAGCAGAACAAAAGTCAATTTAAATAAGACATTTACAGCTTTTTCTTGAACAAAAAAAGTAAAAAGTGAATTTTGAATTGTGACACTATTGAAGTGAATGAGCGATATGTCACCTAAAATACAAAGGGGTGGAACAACATATTTATGATTTTACAGGACAAGCAGGACAATTTTTTATTTTTGAATGTAGACGTCAACAATTGTATGCGATGCGAACAGTCCCGTTGGAAATATAAATCAAAATAATGGATCCCACCTTAATCAGTCCTATATGAATTATATACATCGTCACCAGAAATTCTAACAAGCATTTTCATAATTTTTCCGGAGAAGCAAAAAACGTTGTAAAATCTAAATACTTATCTTGTTTTGTTGTTGTTCAACCCTGGAACTGGAAAATTCCGTGCCTGCTGTAGACTTGTGGGATCTCCCTGTTCTTTACTTCCACTTAACTCCTTTTAGGACACCTACAACACATTTGTTATGTTGTGACCTTAAATTACAAATAACTCATAATAAAGGGTTATACATTTTGCTTTTTCAAAAGTAAACGTAAATAAAACACATATAAAATATTTTTTTTCATAAAATTTCTTTTTTATTATAATGTTTGAACGTTGACAGGACGTGTGAAACACTACATCATTTGAATGACCACCACGCGCAGTGTTGCAAGCATTGATTATTTTGAGGTAATTTTGGACCAGTTTTTGCCACATATTGGGCGGTATCTCAGCCATAACTTGGCGAATGTTGGTTCTTAAGTTCTCAGGAGTTAAAGGATTATCTGCATAAACACGGTTTTTCGCGTAGCCCCAAAAAAAAAAGTCTAATGGTGCGAAATCGCATGATCTTGGCTGCCAGTTGATGTCGCCACGACAAGAAATTACGCGTCCAGGAAATGTCTCTTGCAATAAAGCCATATTCCCTCGAGTTGTGTGGCATGTGGCACCGTCTTGTTGAAACCACATATTCTCCAAGTTTTATTCTTCAATAGCAGGCAAAAAAAGTGAATGAGATTCTGATTTATGTGTTAAGACCCATTTTCAACTGTAATATGTTTTAAAATCATTTTTTAAAATTTTTCAAAAATATTTAGAGAATAGCTGTTTAAGGTTTGAATAGTTACTCACAAAATAACAGTTCTTATTCTGAGGCGAAAAATTTTTTTTAACAATTTCAGAAAATGTTTAACTGATTGAATGAGTTAATGGATTCCTACGATTTAATCATCGTATTTGTATAAGCTTCTCAAGAACACCCATTGCAGAAGATAAACGATGAAGATACAGTAAGAGCTCGATTTGCGCAACCGATATGAAATCAAGCCTGTTGCATTAACTGAGATTGTTGCACTTACCGAGCCCCAAATATATAACTTTAAATATTGAAATCGACGAATATGGGATGAAAAATAACTGGAAGGCAACGGTAAAATAACAGTTATAGTACGCTCGTTCACAGTGGACAAAGTCGAACAGAGAATAATGGTGAAAAGGGAGCATTTGGTTTAACCGTGACCTCCAAACAAAGTTCCTGATTTCAGTGCATCAGAAAAAAGTTGCACTTATCACGACCTTTTTCTTCGAAAGTTGCACTTATAAATACCGTAATATAAAAAAATGACGGTTGCGCTAATCGGGGAGTTGCAATAATCGGAGGTTGCAAAAATCGAGCTTTTACTGTATATGTGATTATGAAGGCCGTAACTAGGGAACAATGGCCTTCGACAAAAAATATGTTTTTTCCGCCTCCGAATAAGAACTGTTATAAGTTTGAATAAATTCTGCGCTATGTTGCTAAACTTCTGTTGTTCAGAATTGTTATACATTGAGTACAGAATGGTCGACGTTTTCTCTATGGATAGGTTTTTTAAACAAAAAAAAATTTGCACAATCCAATTATCTGACACTTCATTTGTCAGACATCAACAACGACTCGCCAGATTTTGTTAAAATACATTATTAGATTTTTTTCTTCAACTTTTGAATTAACCTGAATGACAGTTTTATTTAAGCCGAATGACAGTTTCGGAGTTATAAACCAAATTAAAACAAACAATTTTTTTTGTTTTTTTTTTTAAATGACAGAAATTTGAAATTGTGTTAACCCAGTTGGACGATTTTATTTTTTGGATTTAAACTGAAATTGTATTGCTGATCAAATTTCGTTACTGTTTTTCCCTTGACTATGGGTTAAATTGGCCAATTTCAATATTTTATCGTGCAGTCTTTTTCGCCCCTTCAGGATATGCCTGGGCCAATTCCGATGATGCTAGTTCGAAGAATGTAGTTAAAATATTAAAAATCAGTTCAGCATAAAACAAAAAACAACAAAAGGTTTTATAATACATAAAGTCACTAAAGAAGTAAAATGGTAAAATTGTGCCATGTAAAACGAAAAAACATTGTTCCCTTTTGTTCTCTCATGGAATGTTAAAGAAAATACATGCATAGAAATAAAAAAAAATGATGTCAAACCAAAATTATTAAAAATGTTATCTAATATATTATTTCTAAATGAAAACTGAAGCTTACGTTCGACAAACAACATAACGAGTCCTAACAGCAATAAATGATATAAGCGCCAAATAGAAAATTTTACAGGACAGTGTTTTCTTTTGTGATCAATACAATTGAATTTCCTTCATCTTCGTAACTATTAATTTTCAATATTTAATATTTTTGGATTAAGAGTGTTGGACAATTTTCTATCGAATTTCATTAAAAAGCGAGTTTTGAAAAAAATGGCGCTTACGTCTTTTTTGCGGTAAGGACTCGATAAATGTATTCTCTATTCTTCATTTTGCCACGTGCCACCTAGTGGACTAAAATATAACTCTTGATTTTTGAAGTTACGTCTTTATGAATTTTAGGTGACCATATGTTGGCGTTGATTTTGTTTTCTGTCGTGGAACCCCGCGGATATTTTGACAACGCCCTCAAATTGTTTGTCGTATGTTTTTGTCATGGCAGCAGAAGCAGTAACTTTTTTTAATCATTATTGATTTAATTGTTGCAGTATGCATGTATGTGTGCTTTCTTCATTCCGTGTTTGTTTTTATGTTGATGTTGCAGTAGCTGATGCAAAAATAAATGTTGGTTTTTTTTCGTAATATGTCCTTTATTTACGGTCTATATATATTTATATGATGGTGGATCGCAAATTATCCAGTGTCATAAAGGGATTGTATGGTTGCATTTGTTTAATTAAGAACATAATGGTGTAGTGTCTATACAGAAGAATCGAAATCAGTAACACAGTGCATCGCATTTATAGGGAAAGTGTTGGTAAAAAAAATATTCTGGCTCGATCTGCATATTTAATATGCAAACATTGTCACTAGTTGTTCGACTGTGCAGTGTAGAGAAGACTAATGAAACTACTCTCCGATCCACCTTCTTACAAACTGCTCTATATTTTTTTCTGCTACCCATAAAAATTAAATAAAATTTTTTGTTAAACTCTCTTTAAACAGATACTGACTTTGGGAATTTTTTTTTTGTTAAACGAAAATGACTGCTCAAAGAAAAATCCGACTGCACAAAAGAAAAATTCAATAAAAAGCAACTGGAGTCGAAATAAATTTAGTGCAAATTGGTTATAACAATTTCAATGCACTGAGACAAATGAGAACATGCCGAGCCTAACCTGGAATTTGAGTTATCAGGCCGATTTCTCACTCGGTGGATATGTTAATAAACAAAATTGTCATATTTGGGGTTCTGAGAATCCTCAAGTAATTAAAGAGAGGCCATTACATCCACAAAAAGTCACTGTTTGGAGCGCTCTTTGGTCCGAAGGTGTGATTGGACCTTACTTCTTCGGAAACGACGAGGGAACGACTGTCACTGTCAATTCGGAGCGTTATGGTCGTATGATAACCGAGTTTTTTTGTCTGCTATTGACGAATATGACTTGGAGAATATGTGGTTTCAACAAGACGGTGCCACATGCCACACAGCTCGAGCGAATATGGCATTATTGCAAGAGACATTTCCTGGCCGCGTAATTTCTCGTCGTGGCGACATCAACTGGCCACCAAGCTCATGCGATTTGACACCATTAAACTTTTTTTGTGGGGCTACGCGAATGACCGTGTTGATGCAGATAAACCTTTAACTCCTGAGCACAATCAACATTCGTCAAGTTATGGCTGAGATAACGCCCAATATGTCCAAAATTACCTGAAAAGAATCAATGCTTGCAACAGTGCGCGTGGTGGTCATTTAAATGATGTAGTGTTTCACACATAATTTCAACGTTCAAACTTTATAATAAAAAAGAAATATCAAGAAAAAAAATATTATATATGTCTTTTATTTACGATTACTTTTGAAAAAGCAAAATGGATAACCCTTTATAAATTTAAATTTTATTAATCTTAATATATATTTACCCTCGACACTGATTCACTGATTCACTGATACACTGATTCACTGATTCACTGATTCACTGATTCACTGACTCTGTCACGCAGTACGTAGGAATTTAAATAGGCATTCTATAATTCTATAAATAATAATAATAAAAAAGTAATATTTTTTTTTTGTACAGAAATTGTGTTTTCCCCAAATTTTTTTTTTACAAATTTTTTTTTTACAAAATTTTTTTTTTACAACATTTTTTTTTCAACAAAAATTTTTTTTTCAACAAATTTTTTTTTCAACAAAATTTTTTTTTCCACAAAATTTTTTTTTCAACATTTTTTTTTTCATGCAAAAATTTTTTTTTCATCTGGAAACTCCATTCAGATTCATCAAACATCTAGGCTTAGGAGAACTCAATAGTTCTAGAATGACTTCAGCGAACGATTTTAAATACGCCGAAGCTCGCTAAGGTCATACTGGACTCGATATATGCATTCCTAAGCGAATACATACTACCAGCCGATATTACTCGCACCTCGTTACCATCTGGCGAGAGTACAGTTGGATTGAATCGTACAGCAAGTGAAGTGCATAAAATCTGAAAATGACAATTCATGTTTGGTCGGTTTCAGTTGTTATTTTTCTGCTAATCGATTGATATACAACAACATTAACATGTTTCTTTCGTGGTCTATGTCTGTCCGTCTGTCCGTCTGACTGCCTTTCTGCAGTCGTCGTTTCAACTCATTTCTGCTGTTCTTGTTGTTGTCCAACGAAATAATGAATAATTTATGGAGCGTTTTCTTATTCATACGATCGTTGTATCGATCGTTTTGTTTCTTTAAGAAATGACATTTTTGTACAGAAATTGTGTTTTCCCCAATTTTTTTTTTTCAAAATTTTTTTTTTTACAAATTTTTTTTTTACAAAAATTTTTTTCTTTTACAGAATATTTTTTTCAACAAAAATTTTTTTTACAAATTTTTTTTTTTCCAACACAAAATTTTTTTTTCAACAAACATTTTTTTTAACAAAATTTTTTTTTTCCCAAAATTTTTTTTCGACAAAATTTTTTTTTCCACAAAAATTTTTTTTTCAACAAATTTTTTTTTTTTCAACAAAAACATAATCATCATACAGTTTTAATTTTAAATATGTTAGGACCAAGATCGTTGGACAATTATCTATCGAATTACATTAAAAAGCGCTTACGTGTTTTTCCCATGTCATGAACAAAAATTACAATTTGAATAAAAACGAGAATATAATTGAAACCCTGTCCTAATTCCAACAAACCTTTCTGAAACTTTCTATTAAATTCCGCATAACTTGGTCATAACACTTGGAAGCGTTAAGGAAATGAATGTAATTCATATTTTCGTGACTAGTAATTTCGGAATGCTTGCAGGGGTAAATATTTTGACACCTTAAATTATGTGTTAATTAAGACAAACACGCGATATCTTTATACGCCATCAGTCAGAAATTTGTTTGACTAACAACGATTGTGGTTTTGTCATCAGAGGTGGTGTAAGAGGTAACCGTGGGACAGTAAAAGCTAGACAGTATATTTGAATACAAAAGACATTTTCTGTTTATTGTTTCCCAGTTCCAGAAGCCCCTAGAGTTATTCTTGAGATGCTATTCCATGCTCAACGTGTGACTGTTTGGTTCGGTTTAAGGTCCGACGGACCTAAGGTCATTGGACGTTACTTTTTCGAAAATGAGGTTGGATCAACAGTTATGGCGAATGGATGGCGCTATCGAGAGATGATTAATGATTTTTTTATGTTCAGAGTTGGATGATATTGATCTGGACAACGTTTACTTTCAACAAGACGGCGCTACGTGCCACACAAGCAACGAAACCATTGCTATTTTGCAGGAAAAGTTATCTCGGGAAAAGTTATCCCGTGTTATCTCTCGAAGAGGTGATCACAATTGGCCACCGAGATCTTGTTATTTAATGAAATTTTTTAATTGTTGACTCTGGTATTTTGGCCTTCATTCTTACAACTATTTAAACTCATTTTAATCGTTATTTTTCGAAAAAAAAATCCGAATATTGTTTGTTTTTGTTATTGATGATTTTTGTGTTACACTAACTTCAAAATAAACTCAAATTTGAAAGACCCTGCAAAGGATTTTTACGTATGAGTACACCCAACTCTAGTTAACCAACTACAACCTTACTTTTTCTTTTTGCCAAAACAAACATTTTACATAACCATAAATATCTTATACAATTTAATAACTTGCTCCATTTCGTTTCTTTACAGGTTTTCAATTGTCCAGCAAATACACAACGGAAAAGTGATACATAAATTTAGTTTTGTAGTTTTGCTGAACAGCCAAAAAAAAAACACCCAACTGAAACAAAAAGATATGAATGAAGCCTTAGTTTGAAAAACAACAACCACAACCCAGTAAGCAAACAAACAAACAAAAAAGCAATAAATATTTCAAAAAGTAAAGTGCATTAAATACCCAGAAAAAACAACAACAACAACCCATAAATTCACTCCCCAAAAACGCAACCAAGGAAACCCAAAAATCCAACCTCAAACCAAACCGTATAAACAACTGACAACAACAGCGGCAACTGCGGCAACAAATTAACCTCAAACTACTACACATACTCACCAACACACGCACACACAAAGATGGGCAAGAAAAACTCCAAATTGAAGCAGGACACCATTGATCGCCTGACAACCGATACATACTGTAAGTATTCCATATAGAAACCGAAAAACAGCGACTGAAGTCAACTAAATTGCTCTTCAAGCGTTTAGAACAATAATTTACCAAATGAACCGAAAGCTTTTCGGTGTTTTTATTTTTGGGGTTGATGGTACATTGCGCTTAACAGAGCATGAAGAAGAAGCAGCCAAACACCAGCACTGATTTGCATTTGTTAACCTACAGCAAAGAAATCCTTGAACTTGATTTCATTTTGGATTTGTATTTTTCCGGCTATAAGAGTTTGCCAAAAATGTTGGCTTGTAGTTTTTTTGGGGTGTGCGTGTATATTTTAATAGCTTGCCATGAGCACTTTGTTTTTAAAGGATTTCTTTTTTCTTGTCCTTCATCCATTTCGATTCTTGGCTAGACGCGATAAAACCAATTTATAGCTGACATTGCGTGTTGGAGACATTAAAATGGGTCATGGAAATGGCTTCCTAGGGCTGAAGCGAATTGAAAGATATTTCAAAAAAAATAAATCACTGAAAGGTGACAACTATTTTCTTAGAAAACCAGAAATATTTACCCCCGTATTCATAGAAATCTAAAAAACCTTTGTTATGAAAAATATATGAAAATACAAAAATAATGTTCACATATTTTTCTTGACAAAGGTTTTTTAAATTTATATGAATATGCGGGTTAGTATTTAGTACTTTTTTGAAATTTGTAGCTAATTTTCAGGAAAAAAAATTATAACTTCGTCATTTTGCGTTCCACTGTAATGTGCCTACAGGGATTCCCCCCTTGACTGTTGACCAAAAAAAAATAACTCTGGAATTATTCTCTGTAGTCAATGATGTACTTAGATTTATTTCTTTTTTTGTCAACACTCGGGGGATGTTCCTATAGGGATACAATACAATAATGTACGGTCCTTGGAGAGGGGCAGAAGGAAAGAGGGAGTAGAATTTGTTTACATTTTTCTTGAGAATGCCACAGCTGGCAGAAAAGACCAATAAATGGATGTGAGTACTTCGATAGCCGAGGTTCCGGGCCATTATACGGATATCCGAAGTGTATCCATTAGAACAGAGATGTAGAATTCACGTTCCGGCAATTCTGTCAGGCGACACTAGCGTTATATATCCTACAATCCCCTATAATACAATCCCCACCACAGTCTTCTGTATATCACCAAGAAGATACAAAGAAGTCCCTGTCCATGTTTGAATCGAATTCCATTTTTGGTCGGGTGTATTGAAGCAATAGCTGTATTATTTAAAGACATTTCTTAAATGCAAACCATTGCAAGAACATACCTATGTTTGCAATGATAATGGCCAGATTAGTCAGTTACTCTGTATACAGTTGGGGGTCCTGGGGTCAAAAACTCAGAAGCACCTGTACAACATAGACATTGAGCCATGTTAAAAAAAATCACGTACTAAATTTGATTTGGGAAGGAAAAATATTGAAATTATGGGGGAAAAGAAATAGTCCGTAATTTCTCATAAATACGTACATATTGCCTTCCATGAAGGAAGAGACGGGAAATTTCTCTCGCATTTGTATAGTCCCAAATAAGACAAAAATCATTTGCTTTGCTTGCTTACTAGTTTTTGCAATTTTCACTCCTTTTGCAAATTTTGTATTTATTTTTGTACCATTTCCTCTTAAAGTGGTTGGAGGTACTCTTTTTTACTGTATTTAATCGTAGAAGTTTAAAAAGCGAAGTAATTCTTTTGAGGTAATTTTGGACCAGTTTTTGGCACATATTGGGCGGTATCTCAGCCATAACTTGACGAATGTTGGTTCTTAAGTGCTCAAGAGTTAAAGGTTTATCTGCATAAACACGGTCCTTCGCGTAGCCACACAATAAAAACGTCGAGTGGTGTCGAATCGTATGATCTTGATGGCCAGCTGATGTCGGCACAGCGAGACGTGGCCAGCAAATGTCTCTTGCAATAAAGCCATATTCGCTCGAGTTGTGTGGCATGTGGCACCGTCTTGTTAAAACCACATTCGTTATACAGAAAGACATAGAAAACTAAAATTTAGAAAAATAAAACGAGCTCATATGATAGTTTATTGGCACAGTGGTTATAACACTGAGCAAATTTCGAGCAAATTCTTAACGTGATCAGTATTTTATTAAAATAAACATTACTTTTAATATGAATTGTTTATAATCCCAAAAAGTTTTTTCATATATTTTTTGTATTTATTTTTATTTAGATCCATGAAGTAATTTTTTTTTCCATGAAGTAATTTTTTTTCTTTACTAAATGTTATGCTTTTTTACTTTTCTCTTTACATTAATAACTTTTTTGTGTGTTTTTTTCCTATTTGTTTTCTCTGCGAAAGTTTTTTCTTTACTTTGCTCATGACCCAACCTAATGTTTTTACACTTTATGTTTGAATACTCGAGCAAAAGTAATGAATCACCGACTAAGCGTGTCGAAAGCTAAAACAAAATATTTAAATGGTTTTTTTTAAAAAAAAAAGAAAAATTAAAACATTAGAAATGTTTTAGGTATCACAGGCGAAGAGAACGATCTATTCTCTGCCGCCGACACCTGTGTGTATCAAGTAGCCTGAAGTTAAAACGAATGGGAAAACATTTCGTTAGGGACAGTGAGAATTTGGCGCCTCATCCATTATATGTTTACAACTACGATAGTGCCTTATAGATTTAAAAAAAAGTTAAACGACAATTTAGTGATCAATTTTTTAAAGATTATTTCAACAGAATCGGAGTTATAAATAAATTAAATGTCTGAACGAAAATAAAATTTACGGAGAGGGTTTTCTTGTGGTCAACCGAAAAGACATGTGGTGTTTACGATACAATTGAATAGAAATTTTGAATTTTTTATATTTTTGGATTAACGGTCTGTTTTCATAAAAAGAATTTGTTCGTTACGAATCGTCAATATTGAAAGCGTTATAAAATGTATTTCAGACATTATTCAATTCGGGTTTTCAGATATATGTTAGATATCGACATATGGATGGATGAACACAATTTCAAAAGAATAAGCTCTTTTTACTTTTAAGAATTAATTTTATTGCGACTCCAATATTGACAGTTTGTAACGAATGAACAAATTTGTTTTATGGAAACAGGCATTAAGAGCTTTGGACAATTTTCTATCGAATTTCACTAAAAATATAATTATGTCAATTTTTCAATTTGACACCAGCAAGACATTATCCCATAAATACCATGATCGATCAAATAAAGATAATTCGAAGCGCACTGAAATCCGAAACACTCCGCTTTATAGTTTTTGGACTCCTGCCACTTGTTGCCTTTGTGGCCATCTGGCGATATGGTTGCATTTTCCACGGAAAACACCTTTCATCTTCTTAATCCATTATGCCAAGGCATCATCATCACATAGCATTATGTCAAATTGTTTTCAGTTTTAATATCTTAATATCAGTTTTTACTTCACTCAACACAAAGTTGAAGTCAAGTAATGTTGTCATTTCCATAAAATAATACGATTTGTGTTTTTCTTTCTGGACCCGTGGTGATTTTCCAACAAAGCACCACAGCAGACTTGAAAAGATGAAACAAAAGCAACAACTTTCAAACTTGGCAAAAAGAGATTTGAATAAAAATGACATATTTAAAACTCAGCCTAAAGCTAGGGAAAATACAATAAATTGACCACTGGTTGTGGGGTTGTTGTGCCCACAGATATGTTTTCAACTGAACTAAGAGATTGCCAACGAAAAGATACATTTTATAATTCCCGTTAAGATTTACTACGCAAACTAAGTGGTTCTGTTGCCACACACACACACACAGACCACAAACTTAAATGCGGGGACAATGGAATGAATTTGGTAAAACATTTACATAAATCAAGTAGAAATCCAATGTGCTGTGCTTGATTTTTAAAAGCCATTTTAGTTATTTAGAAAATTTAAGGTTGCAAACAGCTCACCTCTTCCAAGTTTTATTATACCCACAGTGCATTGAACAACTTTCCCAACCGTTTCCATCAAATACTTTATTCAGGCACTCAACCAACATCCACGCCAGTTTAGAAGAAATTTGCCAAAACTATTTTCGCGTTATAACCTCATTTTCCGTATAACAAAGAGCTGTATTATACAAATAAAATTTGCATATTTTTTGTGTGGTTTTTTTAACCCCCACCCCCCCCCAAGAAAATGTTAAATTGAAATTATTTTATGTGGTTGGAGAACAGGGGCGCTGCAAGGAATGATATGAAATTCACAATGTGAAATGTGCTACCTCATGTATAAACGGTGGTCCCAATACAAGATGTATTTATAAATTTAAAAAAATTTAAATAAAGCTTTATTCGAAAAAGTTCCCATTATTTATGGATCACGATTTTATTCACTTCGTTGTAGCGCATCTTTTCTATCCCATTTTTCAAGGCCTTATCGACGGTCTGTGGCCATATCCCACTAATGTCCTGCTCGTTATTAAACTTAATGTCAAATCAAAGCTCAGAGGTAACCAACTGACATTGCTGAGACGGCTGATAACACGATTGACACGAAAATTCCATCGTGGCGTGATCTCTGCGGCATGACACATCATCCGGATGAAACAAAAGTTCGTCCAGTCCAGTTTATTATGGCTCTGTATATCTCATCGTTACCCGAAATAAGACATTTTTAAAAAGAAATGACCCATTGACACCACCGCCCAAAAATCCGTGCGGGTTTTTCGATCCCGAAAATGCATGAAAATGCGCTTCGTCAGAAAATATGATTTTTTAAAAGCAAAATCCTAGTCTATTTCTATGGCTCAAACTGAGAAGCGCTAACAAAGCGTGTAGGATTGTGTGCTTTTAATAACAGAGTCTTATTGACCGAATAATGCGCGGCGTTTCTGAGATCCTTTACAAGTCGATGTTCCCGGACAGATGCACGCACTCTGGCAGCCATATTATCTGCAGTGGGCACCTTACTACGGCCAGTACCGCAAGTGCTGCCCACACGCTTGCCACGTACAGCAGGTACACTGGATGTCTAATTTTGGCCCAAAACTTAATGCCAGAATCGTTCTATTACAGACTATAATAGTGGCAGCCACATCGCCTGGCCACCTTAATAGAATTTGGTCGAGATTTATTTATCGCATGGCGTACCCAAACACACAGACGTTCTGCTCTCGTGCGAACTTTCTGTTGTGTTTGCTGTTTTCCAGTTCTAAATATGGCTACAATCTGCCTTATATGCCCTCTCCCTCGCCTTGCTTTTACCAATATTGTGATGAAAACCTCACTCCTTGTTTTAACCTATTGAACCTATTGTTCGATTTCAATAAAGTACATCCTCATTCGAATTTGTACTAATTCAATTTGTTTTCTTTTTCTTTGTTTTGCCTTTTGGCAAACAATCTTGTGAGAAATATTCCCAAGCTTTATTTGGAAATATTTTCGGCATAGTTCGAACATTAGGTCCACCTGGGCAAAACAATTTTTCGTTAGATTTCCCCAAAGAAGGGAAAGAAGGGAAAAAATAAAAATAACGTGTATCGGCGATTTTTAACCCTTTTTCAGTGATCTAATCGGGCTGATTTTTGGCAGGCAGACTCGTGGAAATGTCTGTATCACGTCAAATTTTTTAAAAACAATTTTTATCAATTCTCGAAATCCAATTTTTATTATTTTTGAAAAAAAAATATTTTTTTCACTTTTCTTAGCATAACTTGAAGAGACTCCACATTTTTAAACTACTTAAGCGTTACGAAAAAAAAAATGTTTTTTGAACTGAAACCTTAAAAAAACGATAACCATTTAAAAAAAATTTAGGAAAATCTGAGAATTGATAATAATCTATTTTTTAAAAAATTTGACGTGATACAGACATTTCCACGAGTCTGCCTGCAAAAAATCAGCTCGATTGGATCACTGAAAAAGGGTTAAAAATCGGTCCAAAGGCTTTCACACAGGCCACTACGAGATTCATACTTCAAACTTAAAAAAAAAAAAATTCTGACGTGTACATGAAAATCGCCGATACACGTGTATTTTTATTTTTTATCCCCTTTCCGAAAAAGTAAATTTGGTTCATAGGACAGAATGTGTGTAACACGGTGTAATACTCTGCGTCCTTTCCCAGCAGTGACAACTGTGGCAATGTTCCTCTCCTTTGGCAATGCTTATTTCTTTGTCAATGCTCCGTTTCCCCTCACAGTCGAGACCTCAGACATTTTCTCGATGTTCGCAATCGCCGGCATGTAATCAGATTTTTAGTCGCCTGTAACTACTTCCATCATTCCTTTTGCAGAATACCCTTTTATCCATGATATCATAACCAACGACTTATATAACATGTTAGTCACTATTGATATGCTGCAAACCAAATAAGCAAGGTCTGTCAGTATAATGTCATTTTAATTTTTGCTTAATATTAAGAGACCATCATCCAATCACATTTCATTTTTCCGCATATGCTTGTGAAATGTAATCAATGTGAATGGTACGATTGCACAATTTCACATTCAGTCGTTGGGTGCTGCTGAATGTCGTTCGCTTTTTTTCAGTTTTTTGGTTTTGGTGGCAAATTGGTATGAGGTTCCACTGATTGGATGTCCTTTTCACATAAATTAGCGTTGGCGTTATTTACCAAACAACATGAAGTTGTTTGCTGTCGCTGCATAATAAATACAAATATTCGCATACATATACATTTAATGGAATGACACAACAACATTTCATTTTGACAATTGTCGCAGCGGAAATATTTGCTGGTTTAGTTGCTGAAGCACCACAATCAAACCGACCTCAAAATGTTATTGCAATAAACATTTGCATTCTTTTGTGAAAGAGGGTGTTAAATTTGTATAGCTTGTTTTTTGGAAATTTGAAATAAATATTACTTAATGTAAACCAGGTTACACGGTCAGAGGTGCAATTGACATCACTAGTCTATAAAACAAAAGTGTGTACTCAGTTGTCAATTTTCTCAGCAAATTTGTGGGTAAAATTATTAGCCCTTCATGGAATAATATGGGTATCAAACGAAATAAGCTATTCCGAGGAAATCGAAACAAGTTTTCCCCATGTCGAAGAAAAAGTTTTTTTTTTACTAATACTCAGCTAATGTCCTCTATGAATGTATTGCACTGCGTTGGCGATAGGAAATGAGGCTATTAGAGGTGTGAAAGAGGGAGCAGTGTTTGATGACGTTTGCCTTGAATTTGAAAATTTGATAGTAGACAGGAAAACCATCAGACGGGTAAAAAGTTATATGAAAATCCAAGAAAAAACCGTTTCAAGTTCGTCGAAGCTGAAGTTTATATATCATCCTGGGGTTATCAGTGGTGGCATAAATTTCCAAAAATAATATGTCTCTCGAATTATACGAGTCTTACAACAAGAGGTGTTATTTTGGTATTCAAAGAAAAATTAAAGTTTTTTGAGATAAATGTTCAGATGTTTATTTCATAATACAGAGGATTTCATAATAATGAATAACAATATTAGCCAAATTGACCACCATGAGCACGCTTACAGGATCATATTCTTTTCATGAAATGTTCCATAACCAAATCGCAAAGTGGATGCTCTATGTCCTCGATAGCCTCACGAATTCTATCTTTGAGCTCTTGAATCGAAGCTGGGCTGTTGCCGTAGACCTTATCTTTCATCTGGCCCCAAAGGAAGAAGTGGCAAGGTGTTAAATCACAAGATCTCTCTTCGAGAGATAGCACGGCCCAGAAAATTTTCAGTTTAGCGAACTTTGACTTCAAGATTTTCACCACTTTTGTAGTGAATTTCAATAATTTCAATGCGTTGTTGAAGCGTTTATCGTTCCATTTTTAGTAATGGCATAGTTTCTACTTGTCAAATGTCAAAGAATAAAAGATTCAAAAGTGGCAGCTACCGAAATACCCGGTGATTCAAAATAACACCTCTTCTTGGATATTTCTTAAGAGAGTTACATTGAAATGTGAACCGGCTCGATGGTTGTCCAAAGTACTAACAAAAATTACACAAATCAATTATTGGCAAAAAAAAGGAGCACCCCACAAAAAAAATAAAATACGATATGAGAAGAAGCGACAAAAAAAATCGATATGAGAAGAAGCGACAAAAACTAGGGATCACCAAACATCAGGAAATCTCATGAGGATACAAAAAAATTAAAAACAAAATTGTGGGCGTGGCAACAGTCTGCCGCAGTTCACTTCCTATTTTCGATTCGCGGGCCGTTATATAAGTTTGGGTACTCAAACTTCATACAATTGCATAAGGATGAATAAAATGCAAGTTGTATTACCACTAAAAAAAATTTTTTTAAAAATTTAAAATTAAAAAAAAAAAAAAAATTTTTGAAAAATTTCATTTGTACGACGTATGTCCATGCATCTCAAATATTGCACGCAAAAGTTTTAATACTATGTAATTTTTGTGTAATTAAAGTGTTTTTTTCTTAGAGGTATTTTTTTCGATTTAGAGTTTTTTTTTTTTTGTATCCAAAGGGGCATTGAAATCTTTTTCCCTTCTGCTCGATTGTTGTTCTGGCCGAACATTGGTCTATATTATGCTCTATCAAGCTTTTGTTGACTGTTTCTTGCCATGTTACTCATCTTCTACCACGAGGTCATCTGCCTAGCGGTCTGACTTCAAGCACTCGATTCGGCAAGCGTTCATCGGACATCGGACATCCGGACCATCATAATGTGTGTCTTAATTCGTTGCAATTATGGATTGATTTGGTCGAAGGAATTCGTTACTCATTCCACTTTTTTTTTTAAAAATAATGGTGACTATTTTATTTTGGAGAGCTAATCACGTAAAAACAGCCCATGCACATATAGTTATTTCGCTTACTGTAGATCGTCCTGGAAAATCTAAATTCAGTTGAAAAATATAAATGTCAAGTGGCATATTTCCAACACTCTTCATTCACTATATGTCATTTTAATTTTTGAAATAATTTTCTGTCTGTATCTAATATGCGAAATTACTCAAATGATTTGCGTTTGTAATCAAAGCGCAAATTGAAGAATAAATAGAATAATTACTACCCAGCAAAATATTTGGTTGGAAGAAATTATTTGCTCGGCATAGTCTAATTTGTACAGGTATATTTTCCGTGGTGTGGTAGGTAGTGTGTGTGACACAGCGGAACCAATCTGATCCTTTATGTAATGTTAAGGGAAAGTAGTGTCCAAGATGACCTTGGTCATGGGTGCGAATATCAAACAACAACTGTTTAAACGGCACAACAACAATTTTCAGTGATAATAGTCCTTCTCGCAAACTTCGGTGACTTTAGAAGTAAGAACATTATCTCCAAGCCGAATAAAATATATTTAGAAAAGGCATCAGCTTTTCGTAGCAGCATACACAAATTATTTCCGAAACCAGAACAGACAACTGCCCCTTGAAAAGTGTACTGGGTAATATAGTCATCTCGCAAATTAGATTTTATGCTCTACGAAATTTCACCATAGATTTCGCGCAAAATAATTAAATAATACTTGCCTTGGAGTGATAAATTCATGACAAAGCCACTACTGCCATATCGCCATTACCTGAGGGCATTTTCAGCGTTATTGCACAAAATCAAGTTAAGACCATTGTTGTTGTTATTGTTGGCGATAGAATGCCATTAATAAACTATGGCCAGTTGGCCATTAATTTAACCACAACACAAACAGTTGGCTGGCCAAACATTTCAAAAGCCTTTTGTTCTCCATAATAGGATTATTATCGTAATATCTCTAATATAAACGTAATGAATTTCCTTTCGTTTCTGGTGCGCCTTTAAATCGTGTACAGCGAAAATAAATTGCCTTAATTAGTTGCAAAGCAAAATATTAATGAAAAATTTTCACATATAAAATTGTGAAATTTGTCCCAAAAAGAAAGAAAAAACAACTTTAAGCTTTGCCACATCATTAATAACACGTTGGCGAAAACAAACATAAAGCCGACATCAGAAAATAATGTTTTGCCATCAACCGGCCGGTTGCCTTTCCGGATTTTCATTTAATACATTTTCGCAGCAGTTGCATAGGATTGAAGACCGCAAAAGCGAACGGAAAGGAAGAGATACATGAAATTATATGAAAATAATATTTCACATTTTACAACATTAATTTTATCTTATCTTTTAACGTGCACCGTTGTTGTTTGTTTTTGTGTTGTTTGCTTTGAAATGTGTTTTTTTTTTTGGGTGGGCGATTCCAAACATTTTCGACATGACAAATTTGCTTTTTCGTACCAAATCACTTTCAGGGTTTAGGCAATTTCTACAGCAACCAATTTAACTAATTCATTTCCTGATATTGCTCATGAGATGAATATTACTTAGAGAGGACATAGGGCGGGGAGAGGCAGCGTTCGTGTGTTTTATATGATTCTTAAACTGCCAACCTTGCCTTTTACATGATTCTCGCTATGAGCAAAAAAAGACATACCGCCAGCTATGAAAGACATACAACACTTTAACTCTCTAGTGTTGACGGCTGTGTTGTGGTAGCTAGTGTGTGCGACTATCACACAGAAGAACCCGAGTTCGAAATCGGTTTCAGAATGTAAAAAACCAATAAATTCTATAGTCTACTTTGAATTGAACATACCGATGGCCCATCATCGTGGGGGTTGTGGGTTCGATTCCCACCAGAGGTCTATAACGTCTATGTCACCCGGTTTACCCTTGGCCCCAAAATTAGAATATAACTTTACTTTGTGTTGTAATTAAATAAAACAAAACAAAAAATGCCGATGGCTTAATTTAGAAAGGGCGTAACTCGCATTTTCGTAACTTTACAGGAGAAGGTAAAAACTAAATAAAAATGCGCAACAGATTTAATTCTGAAACTATTTTTTTTTTTTTTTTTTGGATTCTGATTACGCAATAATTCCAGTATTTTTGATCACAAAGCCCTAAAATTTCGTTTTTGGTCTACCAAAATATGTGAAAAACGCGATTTTAAAAAAATCGATTTGACGCCCTTTCTAAATCAAGCCATCGATACGTACTTGAACTTGCTTATCATAGCGTATGACAAATATTTGGGTTTGATTTAATATCACTCATACGACCGACGACCCAAGGCAATTACAAATTTAAGTTAAAACAGCATTTCTTAAGCTAGGCAAAACAATTGAAGAAAACAATATTAGAGTGCACTGAGAGTGTGAGTATGGTAAGGACAATTGATGATTGAGATGATCCTCTAAAGAAATGAGTCTGGTAAACATGTTTGCCATGACTGGATAATAACATCAATGGGTGTCTTAGAACAGAAAGTGACAGCTACGGCTGATATATGACAACGGCTAGTCATACAAGTGAATTCTTCTCTTTTGACATGTGGGTATCAGCAGGTAGACTTTGCAGACAATTCTGCAGTAATGAAAACTTTTCCTTTAGATTTTTCATCTGCAGGCTTCGGAACACTCAGCAGAGAAGGAAAATTGCATTTGTATGTTTGAAACCTCCGCGGCGGAGTTGCATCTTGGGTCATACAACAGCTAATTCAGTTTCTAATAAATTTATAAAATTTACAGAATGCAAAAATATTGTCTCTAAAGTCTCTCACTTATTTCTTTTTTTCTATTTTCTGGAATTGCCCACATAAAGTATACGTTATATAAGTTTATTTCTACATGCAGATTGTATGGCCTTATATTATTTGTAAGGGAATAGAAATAAAAATATGTGTGTGTGTGTGCGTGTGTATCTGTTTCCATACGCCGGGGTTTTGGTTGCTCTTCTGTTTTATTTGTTCCATAAATTTTGCTTTTTCACATTTAATGTAGCGGTTCCATACCTTGATATCATGTAGATGTTTTTTTTTTCTCTGTTTACCGCAGTGGGTGTATATCGGTCGACAGCTTCCTTCCACTTTTATTTTTATTACCCAAAATAATTCCATGGGGTAAATTTATTATGTTAAACAATATTAAACTGTACAGCCACACAATTTGGTATATTCGTATATACGCTCGCAAAATGTTGATATGATGTGAAATATTCTCATTTGGGGTAGGCAACCGAACGCGAGTATAAATCAACGAAGTCGCTGCGAAAAGTTTCAACATTTTTAGTAGAACACGATATCGAGACAGGACGTCTCTATGTATAAAGTTTAAACATAGGGCAAAATTAACATTTAGCAGGCCGAGTAGAGTATGTAGTTTCATTAAAGTCTTCAATGCCTTTACAAAACATAAATAAGTAAAAGACACAAATTGAAATATGTTTTGGAGAATGGTCCAATGGTCCAAATAAAATTGCAAAAAATCACCAAAAAAAAATAAATAAAAAAGAATTGGTTTATTCGAGCAAAGTCTGTCATTATTTATCGGACACGATTTCATTCATGTGGCTGCCTCGGCTGGCATTGCATTAGCCCCTCCTGCCAACCCAATTTTCCAAGCTCCAAGTAAAGGTTTATGGCTGCATGGCTTGGTGCGCAAAAGATCGATTGTGGCGTGGGCTGTAAGGCCTGGTGCGCTATTCTGCTCCAAGTCCTTGTCATTAATCTCCGACCACCAAAATTTGGCGTTACCAGCTGCATTTACTTGAATATATAGAAATGCTTCTCTTGTATTATGTTTAAACAGATTGTTTAATCATATTATGTATATAAATTTAAACTTTTTTAGACATAAATTCTGTTTACTTTTAAATAACTTTTGATTCAGATATGCCAACTCGCTCCAACAATGTTCATGTGGCACAAGGCCACTTATTTACTTGTATAAAACTTAATTAGAAATAAATAAATTATTAATCAAAAATAAAATCCAAAAATTCGCACCAGACTGTCAGTTCTTCTCGACGATGTCGTGCGGATTTTCCGAACGTCAATAGTTTCCAACACAGTCCGTTGTTCAGTTCATGCAGATCTATGGCTTAAACTCAAATAAGAAATAACGGTGTCGGTTGGCCGTGTTCCTCCAATTACTAAGTCTCTTGGTCCTCGGAAAGGAAGAAGGCAATGTCTTGGTTCAAAATTGGTAACATCGTGACCCCTCAAATGTTACGATCGATGGCGAGTCGTTGTTTGCAGGACCACATTCTCCCCAGTAGGCAGCTTTTGCAGACAGAAACCATGAGTGTTGACGCCTAGCTTGCCATTCAGATGAACTTGCCTTATTTTGGCCAAAAGATCTTTTCAATAAATGCTCTGCATTGACTTTGTAGAAAAGTTTGCATTATTTTCCAATGTTATTCAAGTGTAAATCGATCCAGCCCGTTTCGCGAAAATGTGGTACCGACTTTCTGTCCATATTTCAAGCCGAAAAGATCTGTCAAAGTCAAAACAATACATAATTCAAAGAAAAAACCTAAATGGTTCAACCGGAATATGTAATAAATGTTTAGTAATGAAACATGACAGTATTTCGAGTAAACAATTTTGAATCCAACTATTTTCTCTATTTAGCCTCTTTAAAGGGTTTTCCAACCAGAGGTGTTATTTTGAGTCACCCGGTATTTCGGTAGCTGTCACTTTTGAAGCTTAAAAAATAATTAAAATTCACTACAAAAATGGTGAAAAAATTGCAGTCACAGTTCGCAAAACTAAAGCTTTTTTTGGGTCGTCGTGAAGCACCTTGTCGGACCGCAATACAGAAATTGGTGGAAAAATTCGAGCTGTTGGGACAAGTTAGTGATGTGAAGAATAAAAACCGTGCACATCGCTCAAGAACAACAGAGAATGTTGCCGATAAAGCCCAAGGTGTTGAAGAAAACTCAGGTTTGTCTAGTCCTCGTCGATCTTTGGAATTGGCCATTCAAGAGCTCAAAGATAGAATTGGTGGACTATCGAGGACATAGGGCAGCCACTTTGAGATTTGGTTATGGAAAATTTCGTGAAAAGGATATGGTCCTGTCAGCGTGGTCGTGTTGGCCATTTGGCTGATGTTGTTTCTCATTATTAACGGCATAACTTCCTCTTTGTTATGATATAAACAGCCGATCATTTATGTCAAAAAAAATTAATTTTTCTTCTCTTATATAACCCCTGTGTAAAGGTCCCTCAAACATGTGAGCTATTAAGATAAGATTACCCGGTAAACAATTCTATAATAATTTAACCATATAGAACCATGTTTTCACATTGCCCCCATTCAAAGAGGCATTTGAGGCACCTTCACTCTAGAAGCCATATATGGCATTCAATCTTCATTAAATTCAGCCCAATTTTTTCGCATTTAATGTTTGAGAGGTGGATTATTTCGAATGACTTTCAGTGCCAATACGGTGTTAATAATTTTACAAGTGAAACCACTTCAGCCGTCTACCATCCATAATTTGGGATTGTAGAATTTGGGTGAAACTTTTTTGGAAACCATTCGATTTTCTTATTTGGATATGGAAAGCACACCTCAATTTTTTTTTAAAGGATCAACAAAAATATAGGCGATGTTATTCAATGCGGTGGGCAGACGTTATTTTGTGCTCTTAACTTTTTCCACTACCCCTCAGTCGAGTAGAAACGTCTATTTGTACACGACTACTTTCAAATATCTGTGTATTCAAAGGGATAAGGGACTGACAGTAGGTACTTGTCGAATAAGCAAATACAAATACAAACATACTCATGCAAAGCACTAGAGATGAATAGAATATGATAAAGTAGAATATGTTTCCTTTTCCTTGGAAACATGATCACGTACAAATATACGATTATATGTTTGTGTTTCTACATATGACTTTCTGACATTCTCTCTATACACGCGCGTGTGTGTGTGTACTGGTTTAAAACCCGGGAGATATGTTAAAAACAATACACGTAACAAGCACAGCAAAATAGTCATACCTTTTATCCTAATGCAAGTCTGAAATATTACTTTCTATATTAGACGCAGTAAATTCTTTTTTAACGAAAAATCTGTTAAACATGTTCAAGGATATTTCTTATCCAAATAAATGATGTCCCTTAAGCGTCACGAAAAGCGTATAAGTCAATAAATACTCAGCATACAAATATCGTTAATTTGTTTTCTCCGAAATTCACAAAGAAAGTTGACGACATTGGACGACCATTGGAGATAAATTTTGCGATTTTACATGCTTGTTTATTGGTAATGTCAAATATTCGGTCACTTGTTTACATGTTACGAGTATTCCAAGATTTGACTGAATTATTTATTGAACTTGTAAACTTGTTCGTTTATTAATGTTTGTTCGTTTATTTCGCAGTGGTACGGTGGGAGGATGTTATACTTAGTGCTAATGTTGTTAATACAGGGCGGGCCATTTAAAATTTCAAAATTTGAGTCGACTAAAAAATAACACTGATAATTTTTCCAAATTTGAACTTTATCAATTAATAATGGAACACAATATAATTTATACGACTACCACGACTGGCTCACCCTGTGTAATAGCGAGAGATGAAATGGAGATTGGTTACTAGAAGTGTGTTAATTTCCAATGTCTTTCAACTTTGTAAATCCTCCTCAACCAGAAATACAAATACGTTGACTCTATTAATATCCAACGGCAGACAGTGTTCCAGAATCCATTTCCAGCGACCGAAAGTGTATAACTTATAATGTGGTAAACATTTTGGAGTTACGTAAAAAATTGATTGTAGACAAGGAGTAAGGTGGAAAAACAAAAATGTTTGAAAAAAACATTACAATCAAAAGGAATGGGCCGAAAATTGGATGTAACGGAAAAGGGAATTAAATTGGTCAAAATCGGGACCAAAACTGGTATAATATAAATGAGAAATAATCTACAAACGAGTATATAAAATACTTGCGTGACTGACTGATTCATCCATTCCTCGCCAATGGCTGATTTTTCGAAATTCGGATAGGAAGGGGTCCCTAGACCCCTTCGGACTACCCAAAACTACATACAAATCAAATACTGCGAATTTTTTTGGAAAATTGCTTTGCAACAACTGCCGTAAAGAGTTTTAAAACGTACCAAAACGGGATAAAAAAGGTACAAAAAAATGTGAACAAAATTGCAATTGACGAGGAACGAATGGAAAAAGGGTACAAAAAAGTAGGAAAAGGGACAAAATGGGAAAAACTAAAAAAGAGTGAACATGTATTTCAAATTAATATGTAACACTACAAATTTGAAAAAGGCGATAAAGGCTCTGAGTCGGTATAAACCTGTTTTTTTAAACCACTTTAAACCAAATTAAACAAATTAAATTTGTGCTTACTAGGAAGGAAAAGGTACGCTTACGAAGTAGCGGGTATTTCCTAGTTATAAAATAAATATATCCCTTATATAAAGCGTCCGCCTAACGTTTTTTTTTTCAACTAGTGCTAATTTCGGTTTCGTTATCGGGCCATGTTGAACGAATGGTGTCGTGTACAGAGAGGTGATGTCATGTAGGATACTGCATGGCCAGCCGAGGGGCAGCCATTTGAATGAAATTATTTTCCGTTATTAACCGCAAGGATTGTACTTTCAAATAAACAAAGAAATTTGAGAAAATATCCAGCAGTTTTTTTTATAGAATTTTCAAAAAAAAAAAAGTTATTTGGCGGACCCTGTATATTACATTTTCTTTTACATTTTTCATTGGTATAATTTCTGTTTTTATTTTTTTTCTGCATGACGGGCAGTAATACTTATACCAGCACCGAATGTAAGCGACTTTTTTTTCAAAACACGCTTTTGGCAAAAAAAGCACTTTAAGGGCGTAAACCATCCAAAAAAAACAATACGAAAATCAATATGAGTGAGGGGGATCAGGTAGGGAACACCAAAAAATGGTCCCAAGGCCTAAACAAAATCAAGTGGGTAATCAAACTTCAAAAAGAATTCGGAACTGACACCCATTTTGTCCACAACGGATGGTGAACAACGAAGATATAACTGATAATATATTCAAGCTTTGTGAGATCGTAGCTCGAGAAGTAAGGGCTTGCGGCAAAATTTGAACAAAATCTGAGCTATGTTAGTAAACTGCAGTTTTCGATTTTGGATCCCTAGAGACGATTTTCGTAATCAGTGGGCAATTCTAAAGGGTGATATTTTTATTTTGTTGTGGGGGTGGAAGGGGGTTAAAATGCATTTCAGCTCTTACTCCTCAAAAAATCAAAATTAATATTTACAAAGATATAGCAAATTCAATTGTATTTATTGTAAGCATCAGACGCCTTAATATTAGACCACACAAAAAACCCGCTCCAGTAATATTTTTCTTTTGGCTCGATACATCCATCAACAGTAAAATCGTTTTGGGTTGGTAATTCTGATGCCAACCCAAAAGTTCCCAAATGCATCCTTATTTCAAATGGTTTTCTTTTAAACTACAGATAACAGAGTTTTTCAAAAGGAACAAAAGAATATTTTTTTTTTTTTGGATTTTATATATGCCACACTCATAGGCCCTAAACAATAACTTTACCCCTAGAATTACTAACAAATCTCAGTGGTTGGGAATGTTGAGGTTTATCTTGGAAATAGTTTTCTCACATCCACTGTCCTCTTTGTGTACTTAGTTATTTCTCAACAATGCTTCTGAAGTCCCTCTTTCACTGAAATATTTTTGAGATCTTTGCCAAACAAGCCATGGAATTCGTGTTCCCCCCGAGTCAGTATGTAAATTGTTAGTTAACATGATTGATCCACTTGATGGAAATAATGAGCTGTTCTTTTGTGGCATCCTTGTCGACGACTATTTTCATGGATAAATGCCGTAATGAAATGGCAATCTTCATAAAATAGACACAGAGACAGACAGGCTGCCTTTGATAGATGATGAATACTTATGCTGTAAGTGCAAACAATGGACAAACATATGAAATATGTAATGAACACATGGCATTTGGTTAGAGATGGTTAGATAATAATGTATGTATGTGGATATGTCCTACAACAAATACCCCCACTTGTCTGCTGGTGGCACAAATGGAAGTCATACATTTATACTTTTATATATTTATGATGTGGTCGACATGACAAATTAGAAAATAATGTACAAATCTAAATTTATGGATTGTTAATGTTTGCATGTGGTCTTTGGTATATGTATGTGTGGTGCCATGAATGCATGCCACCACGTATCCCAAAAGAAAACAAAACATGTTGTTCGGTAGAAGCGCGGTTAGACAGATTAGACAATAACCGTATCTCTCTGTCCGTTGATATTGCATTTGGGTGATGTATGGACATCATCGGATGTTGTGGTTGATATCGCCGGACCAATGTTTGTGCAATACCAAGGCAAACAAGGAGATTTTGTTTTGAATTGGAAAAAAAATTGCCCACAGCAAAATGTCATTTTAAAATGTGAATGAATGGCAAACAAGGATCTGCATAAACAAACAAGTGGACAATTCGTCAGTAAAAATGATTCGGCCAGTGCCAATTGTATATTAAAATTAGTTTTTTTCGTCCTTCAAATCGAATGAGATAGATTGTCTTTACAAATATAAAGTAAATTTAGGGGTAAATCGGATGACACTGAACATATGGCTGGATTTTTTCGCAGCGACGTATCAAAGCCTCTGGTGGAAATCAAAGCCACAACCCACACGCTGATAGACGAGCACGCTATCAATTCGCCTACCAGGTCTCTAATTATTCTGTTATCTTAGGGTCTGTTCGTATCCTAGGGTCTGCCACTAACTCAGTTGTTTTAATACTGTGTGTGGTGAATATGGCGTACGTGAAAGGTTCACCTTGACTTGAAACTGGCTTGACTTCTACTGGAGAAGTTCTATATTCTAAGAATTTGAGTTCTTCTCCGATGGTAAAAAATATCACCGTGTTACAAAAAAAAGTTTTTTTTCTGTCCTATGATCCAAATGCACATATTCGGAAAGAGGGGAAAAAATAACAAGTGGACAAATAGTAAGTTCGGCCGGGCCGAATTTTATATACCATCCATCATGGATCCTTAAAAAGTCAATAAATAAGAAAACTAACTGAGTTTTTGGGCCGCTCGTGACCCGATAGTCCCAGGAACCCGATCACAAATTTTATCCAAATCATGAAAATAAATGCATATTTGGGTTCGCGAGAAAATTTCGTTGCATTTCGATACCCATATGTCCATGTTTGTCAAGGGACGGTTTTTGGGCCACTGGTGACCCGATAGTCCCAGAAACCGGATCAAAAAATTTAGGAAAATCGTGAAAATAAAGGCATATTTGGGTTCGTGAGTAAATTTCGTTGCACTTCGATACCCATATGCGCATGTTTATCATGGGCCCTTTTTTGGGCCCCAAGGGTCCACGGAACCCATGAGCACGCCCATTTTTGGAATTTTTTCCCCATCTATAAATTATATAAACTTAGAACTTAGATGTAGTGAAAAAAAATATTTGAAAAATTTGATTATGGCCGGGATATATTTAGTCCCGTAAAGGGGAACTTTTTCCCCTTTGGTCCGACATGGCCCATTCTCGAACTTAACCTGCTTATGAGCAAAAAACATCCTACAAAATTTCAGCTTCTTAGCGTTGATCGTTCGCACTCTATCGCGATTTCAACAGACAACAGACGGACGGACAGACGGACATCGCTAGAATGTCTTAGAATGTTACACTGACCAATAATATATATACTTTATAGGGTCGCAGATCACTCTTTCGAGGTGTTGCAAACGGAATGACAAACTTAGTATATACTCCATCCTATGATGGAGTGTATAAAAATACATGTGTATCGGCGATTTTCATGTACACGTCAGAATGTTTTTTTTATGTTTGAAGTATAAAGCTCGTAGTGGCCTGTGTGAAAGCCTTTGGACCGATTTTTAACCCTTTTTCAGTGATCCAATCGCGCTGATTTTTTGCAGGAAGACTCGTAGAAATGTCTGTATCACGTCAAATTTTTTAAAAAATAGATTTTTATCAATTCTCAGAAAGAAGTTCCGTGAATATATGTTATGTTTTCTGTTATGTACAAATTAAAGAAGAATTAATTCCATAAATTCCACAGATGGCCCAACAATTTTGCCAGAAATATTAAGTAATTTTTATCATTTCAATGGCATTTCTTTCGATTTAGACCACCATGAAATTGGCCAACACTTAGCTGCATGGCTAATCTCATAGTTATAACCCTTTGTCATTCTTGAATACCATTCATATGTCATGCAATAAATATATTTACTAACTAATATTTCGTACTATTTCTAAAAACCCTTTTTATATCCCTTGCCAAGGTTAATAAATTTACTTTCATAGAACTTCCTTACGTGTCTAAAATACAAAGTCAAAAAAAGGACACACCACGTTTCACTTGCAACCAAATGTGTTTGTCAAATCGCCCGAAAAGTCGATAGACTGGAAAAACAAGTCCTAAGAAACGCAAGAAATGGAAATTCATGTGACCCATTAATAACAGCTCATTAAAGTCATCCGACTGTTTTATGACAGGCTTTTCTCCACATATAAAATGCAATCAATGATGAAACGCCACAAACACAGAAAGTAAATGGAACATTTCCTAAGTATGAGTATGAGTATAATGTCTGGAATATGAGTATTTATACTCCTGGTGCCATACAAAAGTATCCCTTGGCTTTCGCGTCCTGGCGTCCTGTTTTCTATGTAACGCCAGTAATTTTGTATTCGGTGTGGGTTGATGTAATGTCACGACTACATTTCTCTGTGTGTGTGTATGTGTTTTTGTAATGTTGGTAAAAAGTGGCATCAATGGGTTTTTTGACCTTTTCGTGTAACTGCGTGTGTGTGAGCAGGCGACATTCGGTGTGTGTGTGTGTGTATTGAAAATGATACGCACAAATACATGTGCACTCGCACACGCTGGGAAACCTTTATGTTCTTGTGGTTTTTGTGGCTTTTATAGTCACAAGAATCTACTATGTGAGAACATATACAAAAATATTAGAGTGGGTCGAAAAATAGATTGTGGGCTAGCAGTAAACTGATAAACAACATTCACGGTCCCCGTACGATGCACACTAAGGAGAATTTGGCTGTCATAGCCTAGAGCATGAGAGTCAGTCATAGAACATCGACTCGGCATCGCAATCTACATGACAATATTTCAGACATCGCCTTTTTGTCCAATTTCGAATAAACCAAAAATTTTACAAATTAAAAAAAAAAAAAATCCAAATTTAAAATAGAAATTGTTTATTTTTCTTTTCATTCTTATCAGCTCTGCGGCTGATAATGCGATCTTCAAAAACAGGGCGCAAACAAAGTGTAGCTTCTTACATTTTTGTAAACAAAAATTCGTTCAACATGGCCCGATAACGAAATAAACACTAGTTGAAAAAAAAAAACGTTAGATGGCGGACCCTTTATATGTGTTAGTGGTACTGCAGGAGTTTCTCCATAATGATTTAAAAGCCCACTTCACAATATTCACTCGATTGTCGTTATAAAAACGTGGTTTCATGCCACAAATGACACAAGTGAATCTTTCCTCGACCATAATGATATTAGTACAAAGTGTGCAGGGATATGTCACTGTGTGCGCCCAGTGCCCGGTACTTTACACAGTGTGATGCTATCAAATATTTAAAAGTTTAGTAACCTTAACAAAACAAAACACATACACACCCGCCGACAACAGACACCAACACAAAGTTCGTTTATAATTAGATTTTATAGAATTTTATTGGTTTGAACAAATTTAGGATATTAAATTAAATGAAGGTACTTTGGAAATTTTGTAAATTAAAATTTAACTAAACAATTTAATAAATTTCCAGGTAATGGCAATAAGACGAAGAGCTTTTGCCAGAGGCCACACTATTCGCCGAGCATTAATATGAAAAAGTACAATTTCACTTTCATTTTCTGGTATAATTAATTAGGTTTTATGAAGACGGTGGCTGGCGGAACCATTAATTGCATGTAGAAATAGAAATCGATAATTTAAACAAAGCCTGCTCTTAGGAAATATAAATATGTTCTTTTTTTTTTTGTTTGTGTGTTGAATAGTATTGGCCGCAGAATATTCAACATAGACTCTGTGCGATGTATTGTTTTGAAACCGCAACAATATTAGGGATGGAATATAACTTCCATATATGGGCAGTAGCCAAGAACATCTTTGCAGCTCCTGGATCGTGTACAGAGGAGAGCGGTGATGATGATAGGGGATGGTAGGGTATCCAAATCTATTGTCTCCCTTAAGCATCGCCGGAATGTGGGTTGTGTATCGCTGTTCTAGCGATATTTTGTTCATAAGATATCCGTCGTCTGGTCCCTGACGTTAGAAGATTTTGCAGGAATACGCGGCTATCCAGGGTCTCTCATCCGTTCATTGTCGAATGACCTGTTGACGGGATGACACACCATATAGACCATTCGGCAAGGGGTTTTTTCTACCTGCTATGACATTATCAAATTCAAGGACAACGTCAACAAACACAACTCCCTCTTTCCCCCTCCCTTCCTTCATATCGCTAACACAGTGCATTGCATTGCATTGGGGGCATCCCCTGAGTGTTAGTCTTTAAAAAAAAAATAATAATAAGCTATACATTCGGAAATAGATATCGAAACACCAGTATTTCGCTCTTCTTGAAGTGGAATGTTGGCCCATTTATTGAGCCTATGGACTATTAACGATACACATGGCTTTAAGGATTCCAGTTTAATTTTCAAAAATTGAGCGTACACCAAAAGTACAACGATTTTTTTAACCATGTGTCTGGTTAATTTTTTCATGGTAAATATTTGATTACAAAGTGAAAATAACGTTATATAAGGTCAAATTAACATGAAAAATAGTTGAATTAACATTATATAAGGTTGATTTTTTCGAGAGAGAGGCTGAAAAATGTGCGAAATAAACAACAATTCAAAGATCATTCGGCTCTGTTGTGTCGAAGTTCTTGAACTGCTTTGTGTTAGACGAAGTTCAGTATTATGTTACACGAAGTAGCAACGAATGCGATTGTGTTTCCCAGCCTCCCACACTTTTTCCCCTCTTACTTTTCTCTTAACATGTGAGAACGTTATCTCGCTCTTTCAAAAACCCACCACCAAATGCTATCGTCACTGCTTGTTGAGCTGTTGGTTTTCAATGCTTTAATGCTTGCTTTTTTTGGGATATTCGCTACTAAAGAGTAGTTCTCGTTTAATCGCTTAGAGCTAGGACACTTATTACACCAATAATTGCTGCATAAATCATTGCAAATGGGTACCTATGAAGAAGTGTGACGGCTTCCGAAACCTTGCCTGCAATCAAAGCAAACACAATTCGTGAAGCTTTTTTTGAAAATTTAGAAATATAAAATTGTTAAATTGAGCATGAATTGTTTCAATAAATTAACAATGACATTTTTATATTAACAGTCAAATTAACTATTATTATTGTTAAATTCCAGTCAACAAGAAGATGTTCAAATTAACCATATATAACGTAGACTCCAAATCATGTTTATTTATGGTTAAGTTAACCTTATATAAGGTTAATTTTTCTCTCTGTGTAGACAACGAAAAACCAAGCTCATTCAATCGGTCAAAAAATAGAAGGATCGGTTGTCGGATTTCAAAATTTGGATATTTAAAAAAAATATTTCGAAGTTGTCCGTCCATGACTTCCTATACCTTCCACAAAAATGTATGCAACGGTCTCGAGAGTAATGATAACCTATTACGACTTGCTTTTTTTTATTATATTCACATGTATACGATTTTTGCACAGTTTAGGGAAAAAAAATTCCTAACACGCTGTTGCAGTGGATTGAGCGCAAAAATATTGAATCGAAATACCTGAAAATGTTTACTATTTCACTGGTTGGTGTTCCTGAGTACAACACGAATCTGTATTTGAAATTTCCACACAACTACAAAGTCTTGAGTTTAGGGGGGAAAAAACTCGGTACCTTTGCGCACTGCAAAAATATGTAATTTACAACATATGTAATTTACACGTTCTCGATGTTCAATCGGCCTAAATCGATTTATCAGATAAACCAATAGTAAAAACAAACAAAAATACGACGCAAAGTGAATTATGATTTTCTATGGTAAACCATGTAAAGATCGAAGATGGATTCCAGGATTACGAAAATACTAGTTTTCCAAAAGAAAACTGAACAAAGTTAACTGTAAAAAAAATAATATACCTCTGCCAATTGATAAATTGGAAAAATATTTACCTTTTTTGTAACCAATAACAAACCGTAAAAATTTATTATTTTTCTTTTAAAAAAAAAAACACAATATTCTAATAGAAACGTGAACACTAAAATAGTGTTGCATAGCATAGCCTCGTGAGGCAGTCAATAATCGTATTTTCCACACAGAGACGATCGGCAATTCACAACAACTATGTTCGTTTCAAAGCTTCAGTCTGTAGCCGTATTTAACACACAAAGCAACAACAATGTTTTATAATTCTTGGGACAGCGGCATCGCTTAAGCAGAATTCTATTTTCGACCCCACATCGTGTTGATTTTCAGAAAGGGAATCCCAGAGTCTTAATGGCAGGGCACCAATAGAGACAAAAGTCGTGCCATCACTTTAAAAAAAAAGGAAATTTCCAAAAAAAAAAAAAACTCGAACCCAAAACAATACATCATCGAAAATCTACAGACGTACAGTAAATTATTGTGCTAATTCAGCAGCGGCTTAACTTCAAAATAACGAAAACAGGGGTATTGGCTACGAGTTCTATTTTCCATTCGATCAGTTTAATGTTGACTACTTTTTCCAATAAATCAGGCCGAGTGGCGTCAATGATGTCTTCAATACTTCAAGAGTTGCTGGTTTGTCGGTCTAAATCATGGTGCGCAGTCTTGTTGGACCCAAATGTCGTTAATGTTTAACTGATTAATTTTTGAAAAAAAAACTCAGTCAGAAAGGCTCGATATCGCTCTGCATACACCGCAACTGCAGCACCTTACACAGTTCAAAAAAAAAAATTAAACCGCACCAATCCTTAGCAATTTGATCCAGTCAATTTTAATGGATGTAATAGTGATTCGTCAACGGCTTGAGATTGTGTCCGATCTAAATATGGAATTTTTTTGTTATTGACATAGCATGCTTGCTTGTTCACTAGGCCGATTATGTTGACTAAGTACGAGGAACCTAGATGCCAATAGAATTTTTTTTTCTTCGAATCCCATTCCCACAATTTGTTGTTGATGCGTCAAAAGTAAGTTCTTCGCCTATCGATTTAAATATGGCTTAGGTATTACTGTGTTACTTTAAAGGTGGTGGTGTTATTGGTATTCTTGCCACGAGCTGTGCCTGTCACATACCTGGTAGATATGAAAGGGTACGCTGGCGGAAGCTGTGTCACACTTTGGTTGGGAGATATGAAAGGGTATGCCGCACCTGGCGGAAGCTGTGCTACACTTTGGTTGTATGTGATTCCAGTTAATTATCTTAAGACGATGGGATTAAAAATTGTCAGTCTTCAATTAACTTTAATGGAATCACATTTTCAATTCATGATCATACACATTTCCCCCACTAACCCACAACCAAACTAACGGACTAAGTTCTCCTAAATAAATTTGCTTTGTAACCACTATTTAAACTTCAGTTTCAACTTAAAGTCATACAGCTTATATGAATTCAAAATACATACATAGTTTGTAAGGAAGAACTGCGCTTTTCCCACTTACCAGCAACAAAGTTTAAATCCACAGTCAACTCTAAGCCAAAAACTACCAAAAAAAAAAAAAAAAAAACACCAGCTAGTAGCTTAAATTGTCCTCTGTTGTGTGTGTCCAAAAATCCGCATACGCTTTGTTGCTGCTCCTTTTTTCACAACAAATTCCACTTACTCTAGCCAGCTATCGGGCAACCCACCACTTTGGCAGACTAACTGCGTATATATGTAATGTCGCAATGTCATTCAGTAACTCAGTTTGGCATGAAGGAGCTCGTCCATATTTATGTATCCATGTCTTCATGTGCCATTTTATGATGCTCAATGTTCTTAACGCCAAAGCTAAAGTCAATAGCAACAGCAAAAGCAATTTGATAGTTTGTTTCGGCAGCAGTAGCAACAACAACAACACTATGCCCACAGCAACAAAAAAAAGAAACTACTTTGGGATTTATGAAAGCAATTTATATTGCAGCCATTGATAAATATCGTATCATGAGAGCTGCTGCTGATGATGATTTCAGTTTATATTACAAATTTATAGCAACACCAACAGATAGAAGAAGCAGAAGCAGTAACAGAATCGACAGTGTTAATGCGATTTATCGATTTGTAATAGAAGAAGCTCGTCGCAATTCGTTCAGTTTATTGCCAGTCTTTCTCTTCTGTTATGCGATACTACAGAGAGAGAGAGAGAGAGGAATAGTACTGGAGCAGCCGACTAGGAGTCGATTTTCTTGTGTAAACAGTCAAATGTGTTTTTTGAACTTTTGTTTTGATGATGCGTCTGTTGCCCAAGCGATAATAAATTTATGATTCGCAATATCTTCATTTAATTTTATTACCATGAAGGTGTCCATACGTTCTGAAAAGCGAACAAAATAAATTACATTGTAGATCGTTAAGGTATACAAATCAGACGTTTTTATTTCGGAATCTTAATATATATTTACCCTCGACACTGATTCACTGATACACTGATTCACTGACTCTGTCACGCAGTACGTAGGAATTTAAATAGGCATTCTATAATTCTATAAATAATAATAATAAAAAAAAATAATATTTTTTTTTGTACAGAAATTGTGTTTCCATAAATTTTTTTTTTACCAAAATTTTTTTATTCCAAAATTTTTTTTTTGCAATTTTTTTTTTTACAATATTTTTTTTTCAACAAAATTTTTTTTTTCCACAAAATTTTTTTTTTCAAAAAAAAATTTTTTTTCCCACAAAATTTTTTTTTTAACAAAAATTTTTTTTTCAACAAAAATTTTTTTTTTCAACACAATTTTTTTTCCCACAAAAATTTTTTTTTTTCAACAAAATTTTTTTTCCATATTTCAACGGGCGCCATAGGCGCATTACAACTTACTAGTTATTTAATAACAAGGTAGGATTTCGTGTTAGATGCGTCTGGTGACCTTTTCTAGTCCTTTTTGGACAGTATGTGATGCAAGAAGGATCACACTATAAGTATCGAAAATAGTTATAGAAATTTCTTTCTGGTCCGCAGGTCCGATGATTGGAACCTCAGCGTATTATATTCGATTCTAAAGATAGGAGACAAATCCTTGGACTAAGTCTCTTGGCCATCGCATACACGTAGAAGATCCTTTCTAGCATAATGTGCGATGATTTGAAGCTCAAAGGGGATAAACTGATTCAGACCTGTCGGCTTGGTTTTCGGACATACAATCCTACACTATCAGTCATATAATACAGGATATATTTCATCTTCCACACTGAGATAGCACAACAATTATTTGAATCCACAAAGGCGTATGAGAACCAGGGCTGGTAGTTGGAGTCTTGAAGTCGCAGTCTGACAAATTTGCCCAGAGTCGACGTCTGCAGTGGAAACATTAACCAGACTCCGACACCAAGTTTTATTTATTTACATTTCCCAGAAAATAAATAATATATATTTAAAAACAAGTTAATCTGTTAATATTTTTAAAAAAATATAAATATTTTCGATTATATGAAAATTGTTATCTTTAAGATACCAACGCACCTCTGTGTGATAAAAAGTCTAGGAGTAGTGTACAGAAATACAATTATCTAAATTTAGTTATTAAACCGTTGAAGCTGTAGTTGGAGATGGTGTCGAGCAATTGACAATCTCCAGCCAAAATGTCGACAAAGGAGGCCATGGCTCCAGTTGATGGTCCAAAGAGGAGGATAACTTAAAAGTCTTTGGTATGACAAGTTTTAGAAAGCACCAACAAAGGCCTGTATAGCCAACCCAACAAGGGTCTACTTTGTCTATTATTTTAGCATTTTGGTTCATGTTTTCTTATATTTTTATTGTCTCGCATATATTTTTCAATTGATATCTTCTTCTCTTTACGGAAAATAGCCCATATGTTCTGTGTTTACAAAAACAACAATTCTGAGCGTAAGAAACTCCGGAGAGAAATTAAAGTGCGTTTTTTTATTGCGGTTCTCATGCGAATTTGACTGCAGTCAAGAGAGCAAAGAGAACAAAGTGAATACAAAGTGAACTGTGTTGATTGGACAAATAAAAAATAACCAAAAATCAATTTTCTTTTAAATTTGAAAATTTGAAAAAAAAAAAGTGAACAGAATAAAATTTTAAACCAAAAAATTTTTGTTTTTAATCGTCAAAGATAATCTAGACATCTCAAGTCGCATGCAAACTTTTCGAAGAGACTGCAGCTTTAGCCTTTTCTACGAACAATACCCGCATTTGTCACAAGAGACGTAATGACATCTACACTTTGCAGACGCACTGCTACTTCTGCAAATCGACTTAGGTCGTTTGCCCTCTGGATTGTCTTTGCTAAAACGTTGGAATATCCTGAACAACGTTGGATGGATCATAATATAAGCATTTAAGTACATCAGTACATAACAACAAATGTTTAAATTAGTTACAAGACTTTTAAAAGTGGCCATAAATACTCACAACTACGGACTGTAAACGATGTTTAAATAACGAGCACTGTGGTGCAGCCAGCGGGGTTTTTGATGTGTCTACGACAGTAAATGCAAAACTACGAAGGGCACATGTGAAGTGTCTCTCACAAGCTCATCCTTTACTTTACTGAAAGAACAAAGATATAAAGTATTTTCAGTCGTTGCCCAACAAACTTTCAACCCCACCCTCGGACCTAGGCAATTGGCACAGAAACTTCAAGTGGTAGCACAGCCAACTGCTGCCAGTCAGCAGTTGTGCGCTGACAGAAAGCTAAAGCTAATTAATTGCAAAGAGGGCCCAAGGAATGTGAAATGGAATGAACCAAAGGACGATTTTGTTTGTACAAGGCTGTGTGTGTGTGTGGGTGCCTATGAATGTATACATAAGTAGAGATGGCTTAAATTGAATTGCAAAAAGCATAAAGTACTAAATACCAAAATAGTTTGGTAACATTATTCGCCTTACTGTCTCTGGTCCTGCCCGGCATCCACTAAATTATCAGTTTAATGCGATGGGCAACCAAAATGTTATTTTGGTCTTTGCTGTTATCATCATCCCAAGGGAATCCAAATGGAATTCTGTGCCATTTCAATTTGTGTAGATCCCTACAAATACCGAAAAGGGTAAAGTTCAAATTAAAAGAAGCCAATGGAAGACTTGCTATCAGGTGGTGGAATCAGAAAGTAGAATTAAAACAAAACTGTACTGTCACAGCAACAGTAACAGTTAATTAATGATAATTGGAATTCTATCAGCAAGAACAAAAGTATTAACAGCCTCTTTTCCCTTTTGGGAATAAATGTGTATTTTGTTGATATTGATGAAAATATTTCTTGCAACAGGGCGCAAAACATCGAGTGTAGTTTCGGCTGTGTGGCACGTAGCGCCGTCCTGTTGAAACCAAATGTTGCCAATATCCTTGTCTTCAAAAATTCGTTCACCATGGCCCGATAACGAAAATAAAGAAAACGTTAGATGGCGGACGTTTTAGTTAGCAATGCTTTGCGGCTCTCATAGCGTATGAGTAATATTTATTAGTATTTTTATTTCTCATACGCTGCGGAGCACAGAATGGTTTCGTTAAAGAAAATTCGGAAAATGATTAATCAAACTCATTTTTTGCATTCTTTTATTATTTCAAGTTTGGAAAGTGGGATTATATTTTTTTATTGATTCAAATAGTTAACTCAGTTCAAAAAAATGTATTCATCAATTGAGCCCATTGTGTGTCAACTGACAATTATATTTCAGTATCTTAAAATTCCACATAGAACTTAACAATAACTCTTAAAATAAAACTAATTAAATTGTGTTATTTTATTTAAATATTGAAGGAACGCAGTTACACATAACTAATACCAAGCCAAGCAAAACAATACATAAATTTAAATTCTGTTGAGAAACAACTTTGAACAAAAAGAATGGTTTCCCATAAAATTCAAATGAATTATGTTAATTTAGACAGTTGAATGTTTCGAAAATAATTTGGAAGAATTTGTAATTTGGAAAAATTCAAAAAAAAAAAAGAATGGGTTCCCATAGAATTTTAAATAAATTAAATAAATTTAGGCATGATATTCTAGGATGTTTGGAAAATAATTTGAAAAAAATCGTAAAAGATGCAATCACCATCAATGTTAAATATGAGTGACAGGCAAAATTGCTTGACTTCGACTCCACCATTTTTAAATAGCTCGACTCCGACTTCAGTTGCTCAATAATAAAATTTCAAAAATAGTACGTCTACTATTCCTATAAAGATAAAAATGTTCACATAATCGAAAATGTTTTAAATTTCAAAAAAAAATAATAACAGATGTAATTATTTGGAGACAGAGTCGAGCATATTTTTCGACTGCAGTCTTCGGGCAAATTTGTCAGGTTCCGAATCCAAGACTCCGACTCAACAGCCCTGGTTTCTCCCGCTAAACCACCATAAGCGCCCCCAAATGGAACTCCGCTCTCAATACCAATATCAGCCTGATGATTTAGGTAGCTAAAGATAGAAGAGCCCCGCCTTGATACACGGCTGTTCGCCAGGTCAAGTGCAAAGAATTAATTGAATTTTTCTTCTATTCATCCACACAGCTACAGCAGTTGTCGCTAATCGAAACCTTATATTTCATTGCGGGCCTTCCAATCAGACCAATACCGTTTTTGGTGCTTTTTGGTATCGGTACCAGTCATTTTTTAAAAAATTGGATTTAGTGTGCTTTTACCATTTCGTTACGGTGCTTTTTTCCGGTTCAATAAAGTTCCGGTTCAATAAAGTTAATTTATCCTTACCCATTTTGGGTAAAATTATTTTTATTTTACGTACATTTTTTTCCGTTCAATAAAATTATTTAAACCTTAAAAAAATGAACGGTGCTTTTTACCCCTTTTTGTGAAAAATGTTACCCGTTTTTAACCCTTTTTCAATTCGCCGGTGCTTTTTGTCGATCAAGAGTTGACATCACAGTCTAGGGCTCGTGTAGATTTCCGTAAGATAGAATCTAGACATTTGTGGGCAACTGGAATGTCAGAGAATATGTTTATGTGGTTTCTTCTACGTTTTTTTTTTATTGCAGAAATCTCATTACTTTACAATTCTAAAAATTCTCGGTAGTTTTTGTTAATATTGTGCTGTTCTACTTAAGTTGTTTTCCTCGAGAGCACCGCATTAATAACAACCTTCTCAAAATTTGTCTAGTTTTTATCAGTCATAAATTCTGCACTAACGTTAAGTTGTTGTTGACGAATCCTTTCACTTTATTGAAACATTTTAGTCGCTTGCCCCAACAGTTTACCCACTTGAGCACAATTTCAATATCTTTCGAGTGGCACGTCGTTTGAATATTATTTTTCCCAACTGCGGGCATGATGAGTCCTTGATGAAATCTCTCAATTTGGTATTCAAATCATAATTTTGTTGTTGGCTGATTTTGTAAATACCGAAAAGCAAAATCCAGTCAACCAAAACGACGACAAATAGCAAACAATTGTTTAGGGTTTTTTTTTTGTTTTGTTTTCTCGCTTGATGAAAAATTACACTTATTGAGATTAAAGCTGAAGGAATGCTCTAGTACAACAGCAGCAGAGACGCTGTGGCTGAATGTGATAATATTTACATATTCCAAAATTACAAAATCACAAACGATTTCATTGTTGTTGTCTTCTACTGACTTGGCTTCTCCCACTCTGCAGATTGTCGTAAAATAAACAATTTCGGCATTAAATTAATTTATGTTTCTTTTTCTTTTCATGTCGTTACAGTTACCGAAAAAGAAATCAGACAATGGTAAGTGTGGGGAATACAGAGTTTGTGATTAAACACATGTTGGTTTTATGTCTCAAGATTTAAGAAAATAAAATTGCATTGAAGAGTTCCCATATTGATAACTGACTGGTTTTTCCTATTTTGAATTTCTGGATATTTTTTCGTTTAGGCACAAAGGTTTTCTAAAAGACTGTCCGAATGGTTTACTCACAGAACAAGTAAGTACAAATTGTTGTATTGCAAATCGTTTCATTTGTTGTTGCCTCTATGTTTTCGTTGGAAATGCTATTTTGTTTTATGTTCTGTTTTGCTTCTGAAATGCTTTGTAAAATTGTAATCCAGTACGAGGGTTTGTAAGAAGGGAAAAGTTTAAATTATGGGGATTATAAATTCAAAAAAAAAAATCATCTGTATTTCCCTCAATATTCCATTAAGGAGAAGGAGACTTCTTTGAAATCATTACTTTAGTTTACACACTTATCGGGGTTCAAATCCGGCTGCGAATGGCTAACACATTTCTAGAAATATTTGACCTGACTTAAAAAGTAAGTTAAAAACTCGCAATAAAATGCGTTGAGGTGCAACTGTTTCCATGAGGTGAGGTCGCTACTAATCACACCAAGGACGATTCCTTCAGTGTGGGTGTTGTATACAAGTCTAGACTGGCATGATCCAACTGCAGCGAAATCTAGTACTTTTTCTTAAAGATGATCATATGGCTTAGTCTTCCGCATTCATCCTTCACACCGCAACAGTTTCTCAATTTTTTTAAATCAGATCTCATAAAGTCTCCGTAAAATTGTCGTACCAGACCTCGTACAAAACTAGTCATTTGCACTAAAACTCATAAAGGAAGGAAAATTACTGTTTTTAAAATGACTATCCGAACATTTGTTTTCTGACTACGCTCTGTGTTTTTGGCCATTGTGTGTGTGTATGCGTGTGGGTTATTTGGAAAATGCATGCAAAAGAAGTAAGAAAATAATAGAATTGGAAGTTGTTTCTTCTTAGTTTTGCATAAATTCAGACATTTCTGGTATGCAAATTGCAGCCATCAACATGCACATGCACCAGAACAAAACTCACCAACAACAACAACAACTAGACATTCACAACGACTGTCAGTCGTACTCTGAAGTGTGAATAGAGGAAGTGTTATTTGCCAGATATACTCGTACTTCAGGCAAATGTTTTCGTATGTTCATGTTCATCGTCTGGTCCGTGTTCTCTGTTTTCTTGCATTGCAAATGAATGCAGAATATCAAAAACTTGTCTTTTTGTTTTGCCATCTCCAGTTGTTGTTAACACTTTTCGGTAGTGCTCTTAAACTTCTAACATATCCTTTTTAAATTTAGCACATAATACGAATATATGGCTCCTTATTTATTCAACACACACACACACACACAGATGCAGGCACACCATGAACCACTCTGTGTTCATTTTAATGTGCTGTACAAACATTACCATAGAATGTGGGTTGTTGAGCAAAAGCTGAAAATATCCAAAAATAAAGAACGAAGAAAACAAACAAACATTGAAGTGGATTTTGTGATTTCATCTGTTTTTCGATTTTGTTGACATTTGGAAATGCATCAGAGCTCAGAAATAATTCGTTTAATTATTTCTATATCCTTGGCCACAGATGATTGGCATTTAAGATTGACACTGACAATGAAATACAGGGTGTAGCGGGAAGGTCGAGCAATGGCTTAAGGACGCCAGGTTTTTATATATTAGATTTATGAATTTTGTTTCTCTTACGTTGGTCGAAAATGTACATTTTTATTTAAAAACGTCCACAGAAGGTGTAGAAGATTTCCCAGCATATCAAAAAACCTATGAAATCATCGAATCCGGAAATCGGAGAAATTTCTGAGGATGTCGTAAAATTTTTTTTAAATTGTTAAATTCTGACCATGATAGCAGCCGTGCTGAATGTCTGTTGACAGACCCACATTATAATTCTGATGTACTTTGCTTCTTCTGAGTACAAAAATGGTAAAAAAAATGTGTGGATAGTTTTTTTTAATTTTTTTTTTATTTTCAAATATATTTTTTTTTCTTTAAAATATTTTTTTTTTAAAAAATATAAAATTATACAATTCATAAATTGCCATAACTTGAAAACTAATTGTCCGATGTCTTTGAAATATTTTTTTTAAAATACATACATCACTAAAATATTTTTTTTTTAAAAAAATATTTTTTTTTTATAAAAAATAATTTTTTTAAATTTTTAAAAAATACAAATATTTTTTTCTTAAAATTTGTAATTTTTAAGAAAAAAAAATATTTTTTTTAAATATTTTAAAAAAAAATATTTTTTTTTTAAATTAAAAAAAATACAAAAGTGTTTCTAGTACCCACATTACAATTCTAATGTACTGTGTGCTTCCGAGTACAAAAATGGTAAACATTTTTTTATAGATAATTTGTTTTTTATTTTTAAATATATTTTCTTCCAAATAAATTTTTTTAAAAAAAAAAAAATTTCTCGATTCCTAAATTGCCATAACTTGAAAACGAATGGTCCAATGTCTTTCAAATATTTTTTTTTAAATTCATCACTAAAATATTTTTTTTTTAAATTTTTAAAAAATAAAAATATATTTTTTTTAAATTTTTAAAAAAAAATATTTTTTTTTAAAAAATTAAATTTTTCAGTCCTAAATGGGAACAAAATTGTCCGATGTCTTTGAAATATTTTTTTTAAATTTATCACTAAATATTTTAAATCTTTACCTTTAGTTCATTAGAATTTTTTTTCTTTAAAAAATAAAAATATATTTTTTTAATTTTTTAAAAAAAAATTAATATATATTTTTTTAATTTTTTAAAAAAAAATTAATATATATTTTTTTATTTTTAAATTTTTAAAAAAAAATATTTTTTTAAAAAAAATTAAATTTTTCAGTACCTAAATGGTCATAACTTGAAAACAAATTGTCCGATGTCTTTGAAATAATTTTTTTTAAATCTATCACTAAATATTTTAAATATTGACCTTTAGTGCATTATAATTTTTTTTCTTTAAAAAAAAATATTTTTTTTAAATTTTTAATTTTTTAAAAAAAAATATATAAATTTTTTAATTTAAAAAAAAAAATATTTATTTATTAATTACAATACAAAGTAAATTTATATTCTAATTTTGGGTCCAAGGGTAAACCGGGTGACACAGACCATTTGGCTAAATTTTTGCAGCGACAGACCAAAGCCTCTGGTGGGAATCGAACCCACAACCCCCACGCTGATAGACAAGCACGCTACCAACTCGACTACCGGGGCGCCTAAAAAAAAAAAAAAAAAAAAAAAAAAAAAAAAAAAATATTTTTTAAAAAAAAATTAAATTTTCCTGTACCAGGTGTCATAACTTGCCCGATGTTTTTTTTTTAAATTTATCACTAAATATTTTAAATCTTGACCGTTAGTGGATTTGAATTCGAAGTACATTTTCAGAGTTATTAAAAGCCACATATGCATACAAATAAAATGATCCATAGATGGAGAGCTTTCGGTTTTATTCACAATTTAGTGAAGGTTTCTTCTGGAGTCTCCCAAGAAGATTTAATATAATTTTGTAATAAAATTTATAAAATTTACTTTAAAGAACTCGGACAATTCGCTTTCAACGCGACTCCGAGAATAGTGGCCCCAAGGAAAAATGGCGCCAATTCAAAAATGAAAATTGAGCCAAATTTGGAGAGATCATCCATTGTGCAATATCACGCCAACCTAAAATGTAACAAAAACACCCCAAAGAAAAATGGAAATCAACACCAAAACAAAAGTGACAAAATTCATATATGTTTTGGGATTACGACCCTAATTATCACATTTGAATAATGACACCCTTCTCAAAATGAAAGATGGCCCCAGCAAAATATGAAAAATCACCCCAAATTTGTTGTTGCATAGTGCTATCGAATCACTATGGGGACAAGTTTTTGAGCATTTCGGCCCATCGGTGAGTTCTTGTCCAGGAAGTTTTGGGAGGTTTCAAAAATAGTTTTAAAACCAACTCGAATAAACCAAACCAAACATTTTTTTTTTCTTTGATACCAACTTCGGACAAATTCCTTATTAAACGTCCCGTCTATGTCCAGAAAGGCTACCAAGTTCCAGACCTTGGTGTGTATGCTTTCTATGTCGATATATGTTTACCGTAAGTTAAAGGTATATACAAAGTCTAATATGTGTGTGTGTGTGTGTGTGTGTGTGTTTCCACACTTATATGATTTTTCCTATTCTCTATCCTTAATGAGAGCCGCACCAGACTGAGACGGCCACTTGAGTACAAATTATCGATTATTTCAATGTTTTATCTGCACATGTTTTCATATTTCAAGGCAAAAATATGCTTATTGATGCTCTTTGAGTATTTGTTTCTGTATTTGTTAACTTACTCAATTATCCTCTACTTGGCATCGTATTAGAGCCACTTCATATTGCAACTTGTTTTGTTTGTGAACATCAAATCCTTTTAGTTTTGAAACTTGTTCACTGCTTTTGTTTTGTCTCTTTCAGTTGCTGCTTTATGTGTGTTTGTGAAGTATACTCCGACTTTTTTTTTTGTTTTTCGCTTATATATTTGTTTAATTTTCTTTTTTGTATTCTTTTGTGAAGTGTTTTCTCTTGTGAGTTTTGTATTAAAGTATTATTTTCTATATTTTGTCTTCCTTTACATTCTTTTAGGGGTTTATAAAAATCTACAAACAGTTCTTTCCCCAAGGTGATCCCAGTAAATTTGCCTCACTAGTGTTTCGGGTATTCGATGAGAATAATGTAAGTTAATTGATATCCATACATCAATCAATCAGTCAGCAATCATTGATACTCATTTATAAAAGCCATACATCAATCATTGTAACACTAACATTAATTTCATTATGACAATCATTTACTGTAAAAGCCCGGAGGCCAGTATTATGTTTACTGGTTTCATGGTTTGGCACTTGGAATTTGGTTTTATCGTTTCTGTAATCTGAAAAATACAGGTATAGATTTTCGATTCGGTTTAATGTATTGAGAATCCAAAATGTTGGCTTCCTCCTTGAACACCACTGGAGGTTCCTTAGGTTTTGTATACAATTCATATCTGTTTTATGCAAAATTTTTACTAGAAAATATTAATTCTATGTCATGTTTAGGGTTGTTAAGGGTTGAGTTCAATTTTATTTAACCAATTTATATTGGTAATATTTTGACCATCGCTTTCCCCTTGTTGTCAATTACTTGTATTACAAGTAAATGAGCTATGCGACCAAAGGGAGCATTTTCGTTTTAGTAAAGTTCTACATTTTTTATAAGAAATAATTTAAAATGTATGACGAAAGTGCTTTTGCCCACATAAAAAAACAATCCATAACGCTGACCGTGACGTATGAGTGTTAGGATGACATTTAATATAACTCATACGCAAGACTCATCCCCAGCAATTGGACTTGTGTACAGTAGTTGAAAAAGTCACATGTCTTGGAGTTTTGTTTAAAAGGTTGTCGGATAAATCCAGAGTTTACGAAGTACAGAACAAGACGAGACAATAAAAAAATGAATTAAATAAAATTATTGGGTATTTTGTAAGGAAATGACAAAGATCTCCGGATTACACTCCACAGTTGTAGGTGGAATTTCTTCCCTTAAGTCCTCTGGATGTCGGGGACAAAAGGCGAGCGTTGAATGACTCACTCATCTGCCATTACATATGAGTGGGTAGTATATAATTGTCAGACAAAATTTCCACTGATCCAGATGTTTCGCCAATCTATATGGTTGTTGTGGATAAAAAAGTATCAGACCCTCTTGATATTCCGAGCATGGACATGCTAGTTGGGCTAATAACATTTTCATAGTGTCGAAAGAAATATTCAAGTGTTTAGGTGTTTTCAAGCGAATTAGAATAAAAATTTGTCTAACTTTGACTAAAAAACAATTGTTCCATCTACTTCAAGACCTTCCACTAAAATGAAATACTGAAAAATAGCCAAGAGTAAGATTCCAAAAAAATTCGATTGACACCACTGTCCTACACTTACAAAGACCAACTTTGCCATGACTTCATGACGTCTTTCAACTTCGGAAATTCGAAAGTTCAAAATGTCCTAATGTCTCTCACAGCCGATATCAATCATATCACAAACACACACTTACTCACACACTCAGCCCAACCACACCTGACTCAAGAGGAAGTCACCACATTCACCTCCAGAAAAAAAAAAAATACCAACATCAACCTGTCACTTTGTCACATAGCGAACACATTCATCACGGCCCATCACATTCTTCCCCGACACACGCATTCTAAAAATTCCCTACAAAAGAATATTGTTCTATTACATTTTTGTTTTGTTCTCTTTGTAGGATGGAGCGATAGAATTCGAGGAGTTCATCAGAGCTCTATCGATTACATCCCGAGGAAATCTTGATGAAAAACTACAATGTAAGTAAACGGAAAATGTCATATACGATACTGAGATTATTTAACGCTTTTTTGTTGTTGTTGTATTTTCTCTTTTATTAATGTTATGTCGGTTTTGTTGTGGTATATTTTTCAGGGGCATTTCGGTTGTATGATGTGGATAATGACGGTTACATAACAAGAGAGGAAATGTACAATATCGTGGATGCCATTTATCAAATGGTGGTATGTATTGGAAAATGGAAATTTGTGTTTGCTTCGTTTCTTTAGCCGATTGTTATGGGAAATAATAAATTAAAGTAAAGTTCGCTGATGCGTGGCACAGAATGGAATGGAAATCTGGATATGAAGCCATTGAAAATTATCTATTCGGAATTCAGTATTGAGTAAAAATGATACTCGTACTTTAAATGTCAGAAACACATAAACTGTACGTGACATGTTCCTCTGACGTTTTGGGTGATTGATTATGCTGCTACCTTAACTAATGGGGGCTACATCTCAATGACTTGACTGTAAGCCGCGCGAAAGTTTGGGGGTCTACAAGTTGAAATGTGACAGTAAAGTGGGAAATCAAACTACAGCGACGATATACTTCAAAATGACCTCGTCTATTCCATGGTCAATACTCTGGTATATTTATGTTTAAGGGTCACTTGATCGCTGTAGCTTTTCTGCTTGAAAGTATGGCTTGACATTTATGGGAAGACTAAAAGCTTATGTACAGAATATTACACCGTGTTACAAAAAATAGATTTTTTTCTGTCCTATCAACCAAATGCACATATTCGGAAAGAGGGGAAAAAATAAAAATACACGTGTATCGGCGATTTTCATGTACACGTCAGAATTTTTCTTTTTTTAAGTTTGAAGTATAAAGCTCGTAGTGGCCTGTGTGAAAGCCTTTCGACCGATTTTTAACCCTTTTTCAGTGATCCAATCGAGCTGATTTTTTGCAGGCAGAGTCGTGGAAATGTCTGTATCACGTCAAATTTTTTACAACCAATTTTTATCAATTCTCAGATTTTCCCCAATTTTTATTATTTTTGGAAAAAAAATATTTTTTTCACTTTTTTCCAAATTGTTAATCTACTTAAGCGTTACGAACAAAAATGCTTTTTGACTGAAACCTTAAAAAAAAAACGATAACCATTTAGGAAAATCTGAGAATTGATAAAAATCTATTTTTTAAAAAAATGTACGTGATACAGACATTTCCACGAGTCAGCCTGCCAAAAATTAGCTGTTTGGATCACTGAAAAAGGGTTAAAAATCGGTCCAAAGGCTTTCACACAGGCCACTACGAGCTTTATACTTCGAACGTGTACATAAAAATCGCCGATACACGTGTATTTTTATTTTGTATCCCCTTTCCGAAAACGTAAATTTGGTTCATAGGACAGAATGTGTGTAACACGGTGTTATTAATAAAAAAAATCCTTTAGTGTTAGAGGGGCGTCAGTGTTTCCATCGGCGGGATGAAATAAACCATCAAAGTGACAATGGTGACGAATTGAAACAACTTCCCAAATCAAAATGAAAATTAAGTAATATCGATTTTTTTATTATTCTGGTGTTGTTTTTTTTTGTATTTCATTTAGTACAAAAATCAAACGCTCCCGCCCGCGATTTTTTTTTATATTTTTTAGTGTTGACACAAATCAGAGCAACGTCGGTAAAGTAAATTTACGACGCGGCTTTTTTTCATTCAGAGGTTACAAAATGAAATAAAGCCCCAAAAAATTAAAAAACGCTGGAAAAACGTAGTAAAAATTTCACTGTACTGATGTTAGGGGCATTATTTCACCCTCGCCGATTCCATTATGAAATTCAGTTTGACACACGAATCACAAGCTGTGACAGTTCAATTACTGGACACTTTTCAGAAATATTCTGAATATAAAAAAACAAATCCTGAACAATTAAAAAAACATTAATTTGTGTTGTTAGAATCTAGGGTTACCAGCAGTGAAAGAAAAATTGCTGGAAAAGCTTCAAAAATATCCTGAATTTAAAACAAGTCCTAAACAAATAAAAATATTGTTTTATGTCGTTGTAATCTATTTATTTTACAGAACTACATTTAAAAACACACGAAAACCAAAAAAAAAATTTAAAATGAAGTCTTTTTGTTAGTGAAAATAAATATTAGTCATAATTTTTGGACATAAAGGGTTATGTATTTTGCTTTTTAAAAGTAAACGTAATTAAAACACATATAAAATAATTTTTTTTTTATGAAATTTCTTTTTTATTATAAAGTTTGAACGTTGACATTATGTGTGAAACACTACATCATTTAAACGACCACCACGCGAAATGTTGCAAGCATTGATTCTTTTGAGGTAATTTTGGATCACTTTTTGGCACATATTGGGCGGTGTCTCAGCCATAACTTGACGAATGTTGGTTCTTAAGTGCTCAAGAGTTAAAGATTTATCTGCATAAACACGGTCTTTTGCGTAGCCCCACAAAAAAAGTCTAATGGTCTAAGTCTAATGGTGTCAAATCGCAAGATCTTGGCGGCCAGTTGATGTCGCCACGACAAGAAATTACGCGGCCAGAAAATGCCTCTAGCAATAAAGCCATATTCGCTCGAGTTGTGTGGCATGTGTGGTACCGTCTTGTTGAAACCACATATTCTCCAATCGTATTTTTCAATAGCAGACGACCATAACCCTCCGAATTGACGGTGACAGTCGTTCCCTCATCGTTTTCGAAGAAGTAAGGTCCAATCACACCTTCAGACCAAAGAGCGCACCAAACAGTGACTTTTTGTGGATGTAAGGGTCTCTCTTCAATTACTTGAGGAATATCAGAACCCCAAATACGACAATTTTGTTTATTAACATACCCACCGAGTGAGAAATTTGCGTCGTAACCATAAACCATAATCTCCTCTTAAAGCACGATATGTGGCTGTGCCAGAATCACTATTTTTTAGAAGGTTTTAATAATTTTTACGAGTTAAGCGATCCATTTTCGTCAATGTCAGACTTCCAACTGAAAAGAAAAAAAATTGGTTTAACAACTTAATTTGACAGATGTCGAATTCCAGCCCTATACTTTTGAAAACACGAAATGGATAACCCTATATTTTGTAAATATAATTTTTCCTGAAAACTTGATAAGCCAAAAAAAAAACGAAAAATTTATGCGAATTCAGGGCAACTTGCCACCCCAATCACAAGGCAGTTGTCAAAAAGTCTATTCGCCGAAACCAAACACCAACAAGTGTTTCAATGTGACTAATTATTATGATTTCCTTTTGGATCACACTATGATCATATGTCTAATTGCCGGTTATTAATATTATCTATTTATGTTTTTCTTCATTTTTTTCCAAAACATAGGGGCAGACGCCACAAACGGATGATGAGAATACACCGCAGAAACGTGTGGATAAAATCTTCGATCAAATGGACAAAAACCACGACGATCGCCTGACATTAGAAGAGTTCCGCGAGGGTAGTAAAGCTGATCCACGTATAGTACAGGCGTTAAGTTTAGGTGGTGATTAACCAAAAGATTTATAGTTTAATTCCAATGCAAATTAAACTGAATGAAAACATAAAATAAAAGCCAAAAACAAAACAGTGAATAAATACACCATTACATTTACACAAACACACATACACACAGAGCCACACCAACACACGGAGCCCCAACACACATACTAACAGAATAATCAAAATTAATAAACGAACATATTTAGAGAGAATAAAACGCTAAACTTTTTATAGAATTAACTTTAGAGAGAGCTAGGCTACCCACGGAAGGACAACCGCAACCACAAAACATAACAAGGAAAAGTCAGGGGGGAAACAGCTGCTGTCAGTAGTTAAAGCTTAAAGACAGAAACCACTCTACACATACACATATGAACACTGTAAAAAAAACTCCAAATCGTAAATTGTGCGGCAAAACAAATGGAAGAAACGAAATGAAGAAGAAGAAAACAAACTAAATAAATACAACCAACCACCCACCCTACAGAACAGAGAAAAATCATACATATTTAGATAACATTTTCTATACTCAAAATGAAAATACCTAGACGAAGAAGAAGAATACAAAAAAATTACCAAAAGAATAAAAAGAAAAACTCCCCCCCCACAAAATTTGGGTCGAATATTAAGGTGCGTTCGTTAGTTACTTTTCTGTTTTTTGTTTTTTTTTTTGTTTTGGCAGTTTCGTTGGGCGTTTGTGCCAAGGAAGGGAAAATCGAAACCTATTAAAATTGAAAACTTCCTATTCAACTTAAACTACCTTTAATGCAGACATTATTACTATGCCACAAAATACATACAAATACTTCCAAAATCTATTAATTTTATTTAATAGAGTGTACTTAGAACGTATTTAGGGCAACAGCTTAACTACCACCACCACCACCAACACCACAACAATAGCCACCAAACACAGACACACGGCAACCAAGCTAACTAACAAATAACATGTGCATGTGTGTGTGTGTGAGTGTGTATGCACGTACCTTTCACGGATCCAGATTTATAAACACACACACATGCATGTGAAAATTAAAGAGAATGGACGAGGGCTGATATCTTTATTGAAAACTTTTCAAAGAAAATAGTGCAGAACTTGAATTCTGTTGACTTTGTATTTTTCTCTGATGTAATTGTGTGTTTCCCCTACACCACAAATCGTTAATTCGCTGTTTACATATTTTCCAACAAAGAATCTAAAGTCGATGGCAGGTTCGTGAATCTTCACCATTCTTACTCTATAAACAGGTTATTGAAGATTTCGAATAGTACTGAAAAAACTTATATTGCGAGTTTTAACCACATTAACTGAGGATTCTTTATTTCGAGCAGTTATGTTAGCTTCTCATAGCTGCTGTCCACAGCTTTCCTTTTCCGCTCTATGTGGCCAACATGTCTTAGCCAGCTTAGTAGCTGTTTTTTGATTTATTTAATAGCATGTCAAAATTTATCTAATACAGATCGTAGTTCATTGGATGTTTGAGAAGGATCTATCTATTTCCTTAACTAATTTTGCTAGAACCCACTTTACAGTTCCTTAACTCATAGCTAGACTAATTATTGTATGAAGGAATGAAGGGCTCTATTTTAACCAGTTTTCAACTTCCAAAATAAAATCTACTTGCCAGTAGTCGGAGGTGCGTAAAAAGAAATGAAACCCCAATAAATTGAAACTCGATTTGTGTTTAGCGATAGTCTCGACAATCTGACTCAAGATTAGTTCCCATCCTACTTAGGCATTTAAATCCCAAAGTACTAGAGCGGTTATACGACCACTCTACGTGATGCCTAGTAAGCGATCTATTTTCGAAGAATGTGAATAAGCTTCGGAAAAGCTAAATTGAAACTCGGTTTCTGTTTAGCGACGGACTCGACGATCTGACATTTAAATCACCAACTACTACAACGGTTGTACGACTGTTCTACGTGATTCCTAGATTCCTTTTCTGAATGGGCTGCAGAAAAGCTCTCCATCAGCGGGAAATCACCTGCATTTTATCACAAAAAATATTCATACAATCCAGTTTGTGGATTTGTGTGGTGGCCATTATTACCCATGCATTTTATTGGTTATAAGATGTGGGAAAGGAGGTGGTTTGACCTGTTCAGGAAAGGTTCAACTGTAGAACTAGTTCTTCCCTCCGACTTACTTAATAGATGATTTCCAAGTATTTCGGTCTTGTGCATGCCATATCTAGTTCGTCATACCAAGGATTTGTATGTCTTCTTTCAATTACTCCATCCACCGGAGTCTCGATCTTCCTTGTCGATTCCATTTGAATTTTAACATTTTCATTGCAAGGACAACATGTGCGCTACCCCATAAAATTAGCGGGCAAAAATCATTTCAACATCCATGAAAATTGTTGACACTTGGTCCTTCCACCGGAGTTTCGGGCTTCCGTGTCAGCGCTTTCCATGGTAGTTGTGATCCAACGTTTTTCGGGTTGGAGCGTTTGTATCCATTCGACCCAGCCAGCGCAATCGCAATCTTCCCTCCTACACTGGCTTTCAAAGTCACGAAAACGTTACATTTCACCATGGACGGGACAGTGGTCGTGCGTTTTTTTAAGGAGCTGTAACCAGAGCTATGTTTCCCCAGAGATAGCAAAGCATGTGAATGGACTGCAAAAAAGCTCAACATTTTTAAAAACAATTTAAAAAAAAAATTGATTATCCTTATGCAGTTTATTGACTTGATTGTTGGGAAAACACATTGAATTGCATCAGTAGTTAAATTTAGGGAAACAGAAGATTTCACCAATTGATATGGTTGGGGGCCTCAACGTCAGGTGCTGCTGCGAATTCTTCCATAACTAGTCTGACTTTCGAAATGAGTTATTAAATGGCAAAAAATGGTAAGGAAAATCCAACATCTGGAAAATAAAAAAAATATTAGCATTTTTTTTATAAAATGGACAAAAAAAAAACCAAAACTGGCCCTTAATTACCTCACAAAATAATTTCGAAAAATGTCTGCAAATTAATTTACAATTTTCTCAATAATATTTGAATTTGGATTCTTTTCACTATGCAAAATGGCCCAAAAAAAGCAAAATGGTACAAGAAATTATTTATAAAACATGACTCCAAATAAGGAAAAGTGTCCTCAATTTAACTGGGAAAACTGCCTGAAATGTTTATGTTCTTGTCCTAAATCGTAAAAAGAGAAACAATTTTTTATTTTCGCATTGAGTTAATTTTTAGGGAGCCCATTGTGCCTCCAAGGGTCATCGATTGAACACCTCTTATGCTCTGATGATTTATCAGATATCATCTGACAATATTTGGTTCGAATGTACTGTAGCTGTTGTGGAGCATAATTATTTTTTTAAGAATATTAAAATTCAATTTATTGTTCAATATTTTGTAGCGACCTCTTTTAATTTCATTTATTGAATTTAGAATTGTTTGGTCACTGAACATGTAAATTGTCCAGTCAGGATATTCTTATTTTCGGTATAACTTGGTGATCTTGAACGTTACCTCAATCTAAAACTGATTAAAACTTCTAAATTCAATATAATATTAAAATGCTATAAAATATTCCAAATTGAATATTTTTTTTTTAAAATTTCCCACATAACACCACCCTCAGCCCCACTGTCTATATTCTCTGAAAATAGTAGTGTGTTTGGCAACCATAGTCAGTTGTTTTTGAAAACTCCCCAATAACACAGGATAACCAAAAGAAAACAAAAACCAACAAATTGAACACCAATTTAACAGAAAATAAACGCTTTTTTATTATAATCGATAATTAAGGATAATTATCGATAATTCATAACAAAAAATTAATACATAACAACATAAAACCAATAATCAATAATACAATATTTACAACAATAAAAAAAAAACTAAATACTTAGTGTTAAGTGTTGTTGTTAAGGCGCATATTATTATTATTGTGATTACAAGTAAAATGATTAATATTATTAACAACAACATGAAAATAACAAATAAATGAATGCCATTTTATTAGAAAAACAAATTGAAATTGAAAACAAAAAAATATAACAAATCAAAAAATTAACCTGTTAACAAATTACAATTGGACAAGCAAAATCTTAGCAAAACCATGAAACAAAAAACCAAAAACAGTTGTCTTGCGTAGAAACTAAAAATCATTCGGCCAACAAATTGATTGGAATTGTTTTACTCACCTCAAATGTTCTCACCTCCCCTTAAAACATACAGAAATTATTAACAGCACAATGCGTTTTAACAAAAACAATTTATTAATCTACGCCTCACAGCATGTTAAACAACACACAGAAAGAGAACCAAAGGTAACAGCAAATTTTTTGTTTTTGTTTTAATTTATCCAACTGCCTCTGCTCTGTAAATATCTAAACAAAATTCTAAAACTTCTGCTGCTTTTTTCATATTTTGTTGTTTTAATCAAAAACCCCACTCGAATATTCTGCTGGCATGTTGAATTTTATTTGAAGTAAATGCATGTTTTATTTTCTTACTTTTGCCTTTTCTAAAAATAGAGGAAAATGCAAAATATTTCTAAAAAAAAAAAAAAACTGTTGTAATAATCAAGAAAAACCAAAAAAAAAACCTTAAAACAACACCTTAAACTTTTGTAAGTCATACATTTTCTATTGCAGCTCTATAAAAAACTCTGATACTGCCAGAGGTTAATGAACACCGAAAATATCCTTTCAACAGAAAGTATCAGAGTTCTGGTAAAGAAAATAGTTTGAAAGTTTTTCTAAACCCTACTTTCACCAATTTTATTCTCAACTCTTCCAAGTTCACAATTTGGAACTTTTAATAAATACACACTTCAATAAATACACATACAATAATCACACAAATCAATAATAGATTTTATTCATTTCTTAATCACCATTCTAAAATAATTTCTCTATTTTTATATGTGGATTCAGCTTTCTATACTCCTTTTTCACATGAATATTTTACGTACTTTTTTTTCTCCACCCAAATAATGTTTGACATTTTTTGGCCCGACAACCGCAAAACTATGAAAATTTCTTGGAAAAAAGTACGTCTTATATTTGTTTGTTTTTAAAATTATTATTTTTAAGTACTTTAAACAATATATTGTATAAATTTATGACTTTGAATTTATTATGTTGGCTGGGCAATTTTCCAAGTGCTGCCAAGGTACTTGGGAAATTGCTTAGCGCCCCTGGAACCATTTAAACCTTAGACTACCCTTTTATGTAAGTGTAACTATTTTCCTAACGCCCTTCTCTTTCTCTCTCTCTCTCTATTTACTATTTTATATTTACCTTAATACAAATACAATTAAAAAGCTACTGTAAAGAAATACGATAATGTTTTGTTTTTGTATATTTTTAAGTACAATTATTTCACAATAAATAAATAAAAACAAAATAGATACACTTTTTTTAAAAGACTTTAATACACTGTTCCTAAATATGCTATCGGCTTTGTTTTAGTTATTTTTATTATTTTAGTTGCTCCTTCGAAACGAAACGAAAAGACAAAAGTCACAATAAATGGTAAAGCTTTTATTTTAATTTATGGCGATTGGCTTAAAATGTTGAACAAATGAAATAAATTTCAATTTTTGTTTTGCAAAATTGTACACACTGAACACCAGGTGTGAATGTTAATCTCTGTGTTCTTTTATTTGGTAGAGGGCAACACTTAGGATAAAAAAAAAAAGTTAGAACTGCAAATATTTGAATGGGCTAATATTCAATTTAATTGGTAGGAGGATGGGGGAAATACTACAGAAAATATGTTTAAAAAATATCGCGTATTTGTATTGTTTCAAAAAGTATTTATTTATTCATGAATATCTATTTTGTCCCCTTCAAAGTAATTCCCCTCGGATATAATACACTTCTGCCAATGTTTTTTCCAATCCTGGAAGCACTTCAAATAATCATTTTTTGTGATCTTGTTCAGCTCCTCCTTCGATGCCGTCTTTATCTCCGCAATCGTGTCGTAGCGTCATCCATTCATGGGCCTTTTCAGTTTTTGGAACATAAAATAGTCACAGGGGGCTAGGTCAAGGGGAATACTGTGGCTGCGACAGCATTACTGAGTTGTTTTTGGCAAAATATTCGCGCTCAAGCAACGATGTGTGTGCAGGGGAGTTAGCCATGGTGCAAAAGCCAGTTTTTTTCTTCCAAAAATACTTGCGTTTTTGGCGGATTGCTTCGCGCAATTTGCGCATAACTTGCAGCTAATATTCTTTAGTGACCGTACTACCCTGTGGCAAGACCTCATAATGCACCACGCGCCTGCAATCGAAGAAAACTGTGAGCAAAACCCTTACGTTCGACCAAACTTGGCGAGCTTTTTTCGATCTTGGTTCATGCGGCAGCTTCCATTAAGATGATTGAGCTTTAGTTTCCACGTCCTAACCATAAAGCCATGATTCGTCACCAGTTCTGACCAGCTGGAGCAAATTTGGGTCGCCACGGACCGAATTCAACATCTCCTGAGCAATTTTAACGCGATGCTGTTTTTGGTCCAAATTGAGCAATTTTGGCAGGAATTTAGCGGCGACCCGACCCATGCCCAAATCATTGGTTAAAATCGAATGGCACCAGCCAATCGATATGTTTAGATCCTCAGCAACTTCTCTAATGGTAATTCGTCGATTGGCCAATACTCTAGGTTACACAGATACACTCTTACAAAAGAAAGGGAAACACAACATGGGATTTTTAATTTTTTGTTTCTTTTGGCAATAGTTGTGCAGAGGAATAACTGAAGGGCGTCATGGATTGATTTGGATAGAATTGAAATTCATAAAGACCAAATTATTAATTTTTTTCCTGCTTTTTTTTTGGCAATTGTGGAGCTGAGGAATACCTGAAGGGCATCATGGATTGAGATAGAATCGAACTTGATAAAAACCTAATTTTTTATCCAGTCCAACAGGAAATACAAAAAATATGAAAAACTCTCCATTCAACAGACATTCAGAGGTTCATAGATTTTATTTCTCTGCACCAAATAATTTCTGCATTCCATTCGCATACCTTCCACCATAGGAAAGTGTAAACGAGAATGTCTAATTTGTATTTCTTTCATCACATTAAATTTGTAATCTGAAATCCTACCAGACATCAATACCGGATCATGGAAATCTTCTAAAACGATTGTCTTCAGAGTCGCCAAGTAAAATAAGGATGTTCCAACTACTAAATAAATAAAATTCATTTTTTTTCGAATATTATTGGTTTATTCAAAAGGAAAAACATTCCATTTGTATAGGGAACACCAGTTAATTTAAGGGGCTGGCTTCGCACTACCGCAATCCGTCAACAAAATGTGCCAAGACCTTGCTGAAGATTTTTGGCTCTATCTCAGGAATGGCTTGCCCGATATTCACCTTAGGGGAGCTGAGTCGTTAATGACTTCTTGACATAACGTCGACCTTTCAAGGTATCCTACGAAAATAATAATCCATCTGGCAAATTATAAACGGCTGATAACAAAATTTTGGGCGCAAAAGATAGCATGGGCCGTATGGTATGAAATCTCATCTGAGGACCTGAAATCCTCATCTGAGGATGTGCTTTTCGGGCACACCATCCCCCTGAAATCTCGGCCACCAACAATTGTTTTTATTGTCTCTGTACTGCTCATCTGAGGATGTGATGGCATTTCGACGAGAGTTTTCCCAGATGTGGCATATCAATTTATTGGCGACTGAAAAAAATATACCATTTATCAAAAAAGAAGATTTTTTCTAACAAAATCGTTGTCCATTTCGAGCTGCTTGAAGGCCTACGCTTAGAAGTGCTAACGAAGCGTATGTTTGTGTACTTTGAATTGCTGAGACAATGGGACCTCGTAGACGAATAATTGGCCTGAAATGATGAGTCGTTAATATCGAAGAGTCGATGTCCTCGGCTAAGGCAGCAACATATGTGTCAGTGCTCGTGGAGTTGGAGTTGGCTTGTGACCAATAGTGGTACGGATACGTGTACTCAGCCCGTACATTCCCATAGAAATTCCTTTGGAGAGGCTCAGTCTCGCCCAGACCTCCATACATTTTTTTACGAAAGCAAAGATGGTCACACAGGGTTTCATAGAGAGTAAGGCCGCTTGACTGTTAACTCAGATACATGAGTGTCATGCAGTGTATTGAGGCAGTAACAGTAGACTGGCTTCCCTTATGTCAAACACTTTTGCCTGGCAGACATTCGGGAGACGACAGTAGTGTTCCAGCTTGGCTTCACTGAAAAATATTCGCGAGCCAACTCCGCAATCCATTTTAGAGTCCCATATCGGAGGTATTGGTGGTTGATTTCGAAAATATACACGATAATGAGTTCATCAGTAATTGCTCAGTTATTATTTGGAAAAATCTTGAAATTTGATGACAACCACTCCGAGAATATCAGATCTGCTGACTTCCACATTTCTTTTTAACCCTCAAAGTTCAGTAAAAAAAATACTTTCCATTCGTGACTAAGTACTCAACTTCTGAATACCTTCCGGCTAACTCCTCTCTTAGTTTCATAGTACATTATCGGAATAACTTTCTATTAAGTTTCAATTCTTTGTGCCCCCTTCAAATGCGATCTTTAGACAAAACCTTCAAATTATGTACATGCCACCCACGCCCCGCTCCAAACTCATCAGCCTACTTTGCCCTACTACTCTGTAATATATGAAAAACGTATTGGCATTAATTTTCAGCAAAAAAAGGGCATGCCCTTAAGCCAATAGAAGAAAAAAAGAAAGTATATAGCAAGATTATGCTAAATAACCTCATATAAACTTTATTAAAGCTAAAATTAAAAGCCAAGAAACGGCGAACAAGACGAAAAACATGATGGGGGGAAATAGGAAGAATCTTTAAAATGGCCAAATGCTATGCACATTAAAGTGTGACTGGGATGCCAGGCATAAATTAGCAGACTGACATGCCATCGGACAGACCGACAAATACATATACATTTTCTATGTAAGTACATGTAAAATGCTAAGCACGTTTATTAAGCATTTTTGGCATGCCTTAAAACAAAATACACCCACACATACCCACATCTATTTGTATACATTATCAAAGTTGGAAAAGAACAAAACAAAATAAAACAAAACAAAAAACCAACAACAACCACAACTTTAATCTAAAACTTTAACTTAATCTATCACCGAAATATGTTTCAAGAACATTTTGAAACTAAAGTCACATTTTGAAAATATGAAAACAAAAATCACAAAAAAAAAAAACAAAGTTAAAACAAAACACTCACAACACTTTTTAGCTGCAACAATCAATTTTTCAACGCTTACTTTAAACAAAAAGTCACTCGTAATCTTACTACAGAAACAAAAAAGGAAAAAAGTAATTTATAAAAAAAAAAAAAATTGCAAATATTAACTAACAATTTCCAAAGTAAAACAAAAACTTGATAAAACTGCTCATAAATAAAATTGATGAAGATTTCATGGATTTGATTTATTAGTTTCCCCACAAATATGAGATATGTGGGGGGGAATTATAAATTCGTCAGAGAGTTCATATTGTTTTTTTTTAAGACCATCATGCCCCCCTTTAAAAGAAATGCACTGTGTTAGCGGAAGGAAATTAGGGTACCGGAAGGATGGAAAAGAGGGAGTAGTGTTTGTTGACATTTGTTTTGAATTTCTGTATGCCACAACTGGCAGGAAACATATTTGCTGGAAGAACATTCCGCATACGAACGGTTCGGCTGAAGAACGAATTTTCTCTATAGTGCGTTGTCCGATCAACCGGCCACCTTACAACGGAAGGATGAGAGTCTCCGGAAAGCCGCGTATTCCGGCTAAATGTTCTAATATCAGGGACTAGACGACGGATATCTGAGGAGCAGATACCGTTAAAATATCTATAGAACAGCGATATACAACCCACATTCCGGCGATGCTGTAGGGAGACAATAGAGTTGGATACCCTACCATCCCCAATCATCCGCACCGCTCTCCTCTGTACACGGTCAAAAAGCTGGAAAGATGTCATTGGAACTCCTGCCCATATATGGGAGATATAGTCCATTTTAGTTCGGATGTAGGTGGTGTAAATATTTACGAGATCAGATGGAGTGAAGAATGCTTGAATGCTTCTTTCGACACTTCGAATATATGGCTAGCCAAGGGAGCATCACCCTGTATCTTCATGGCCAGAACATCAAGAGTGTCTGATTCGTCGATATCCACACCACCCATAGAGATTGACGACGATGCTGGACTAGTGGAACGTTTGTGTGACAACAAACAGCACTGGGTCTTTGGCGCATTAAAATCTACTCTGTTCATTTTTAGTAACAAACAAATACAGTCAAACTTCCATAACTCAAACCACCATAACTCGCACAGAAAAATTCGACTTACGGTGAGTTGGAGTTATGGAATTAACAACTGTGGCACTGAAATATTTTGGTTTCGTTTGGCAATGTCAATAACAGAAAATTCGACTTACGGAGACTTTGAGTTATGAAATTACTTATAAAATTGTTTGCCGGAATTGTTTCGGAATCGAGTACATTTATACGAATTTATTCATTTTTATTTTATCTATACAGTTCTAGTTACTTGAAAAGCTGTGTAATTTCACTTATTGTGAGTATCTCCAATTTGTTTAGGACTCCGAATTGTCTGAATGGTTGTATATCGAATTAATTTGTTCGGCATTTGTAGAAAAGTCTGGTGAACTTCTTCATTATCAACCTCAGATATTTCTGAGCAACTATTTTTTTTTTTTGGTTCCATTTTAAGCCTCAACTTAGCTCGTTGGGCTTGTCACCTCCTTTTTTGAGAGAAGTAGGATACCTACCTTACGGCATATACAATCTTGGAGATTGTAAATGGCAAAAAGTGTCCGAGAGCGAAAAAAAGGTTGGAAGTACAAATACAGTCAAACGTTTATAACTTGAACTTCCATAAGTTGAATTTTCTTTACGTCGAAGCACTTATAGAGGCAGTTACGGAGAAAAATACCCTTAAACAGTTTTATAAGTAATTCCATAACTCAAAGTCTCCGTAGTTCTGGAAGTTTGACTGTACGCTTATGTAGGCTACTCGACAATACATTTGTTTTTTAAATAATGTAAATGTATATTTTAAAAACATTTCTAATCTTCTCAAAATTTAATCATACCAAAACCAATCCCGGTTGCTTGAGAAAAACAAGTTTCTCTTATAGAAATTTAATCATAATAAACCCATCACGGTTGCTTGAGAAAAACAATTTTCTCTTATAGAAATTTAATCATAATAAACCCATCCTGGTTTTTAAAGAAATACAATTTTCTAACGGGCTGTCGATTTAATTTTTTTTTAATTTTAATCGGCTATAAGAAAATTACACTTAATGTTTTAAAATTAGTAATTTTATTGGATAGGTTGAACTTTGTCATTTAATAATGGAACACAATACATGTAGTGTCACAAAGACGCACGATGGAAACAAGAGTAGTGTAGAGTGGGTCTTTCTTCCTTGCAAAAGGGTGCTGTTGTTTAGCGGATTACTTCGTGCAAAGTAGAATCTTTTGTGCCAGAACGACACATCTCATTGAATTGAAAAAAGTTACCCGTCTGTTCCTTCATAGAATTTATAAAATTATGTACTAATGGTAGTCAGTCATAAAAATTTTAAAAACTCATGTTAAGAAACATTTATGAAAATACAAAAACGAGTTTTCATACATTTTTCTTAACAAATGTTTTTTATATTTTTATGAATATGACGAACATCATATTAAAACTGTTCAGAAAATATGTTTACTATAAAATTTTTTTTTTTTTTAAAAATCATATTGGAATAGGACAGTGGCCAGTAAAGGAAAACAAAAAAATCTTTTCAGAAACAATTTTTTTTAGGAAAATAAATTTAAAAAAAATTTCATCCACATATGTAATTTGCTGTGAAGAGTGCCGTTGTATTTACAAGTACATTCATAGCACATTTAAAATAAAATTTAAATCGTCAACACTCAAAACGGAATCCAGTTTTATGAGCAGTTTTATAAAGAAAAGCCAATTTTTCAAATTGTAAATAAATTTATTTTATAATTTAAACTAAATTACTAAACTATGCTAAATATAAACAATAAGAATAACAATGAAATGAAAACACCGAAAATGATTTTTATCAAAAAAAAAACTGGAGAATGTGAAAATATACAAACATAAAACATATGCGTTTTATTGCTTAAAAAAATGTGAGAAAACAAAAACAAAAAAGAACCTTAAAGATATCATACAAAACTATTTTGTGAAATTCAATTCATTTGTAATGAAATCAGAATTATAATATACCGAAAACCCAACAGTTTCAGCCTAAAAACAATACAACAAATATATGAAGAAAAGTTAATATGAAAATTTGCAAAAACCCAAAAACAGAACAAACAACATTATTGTATTGAAGCAATATTTCTTTGTTTAAGTTAAGGAAATGTAAGTTTTTTTCTGTTCATAACTTAAGCATTGTTAAGTCCGTTTTTAAAACAAACTAAAAGTGAACATGAAATATGAAAATAATAATAATAAAAAAAAAACCAAAAACAAATTTTGTGAAAAATACGATTTTCAATTTATAAAATTACAAATAAATGAATTTTTATAATTTTATTTTTTCGCAATAAAAAAACAACACACACACAGACATGGAATGAAAATCAATTGTTTTCATTTCCTGAAAGGTTAAGAATAATAAACAGAAAAACTTCAACCGAAACTGAGTTACAAATATGAATTATATTACAGAAAATAAAAACAAAATAAATTACAAGAAACTACAGAGATGAATTATTTTCAAATAAGGTGAGTTTATTCCAAAGACAAAGCACTACTATGTAGTTGTCTTTATTTAAAAATAATAATTATTAAAATAATAGTGTTTAAAGCTTGATTCCTTAGCATTGCTTATAGACTAACAAAGAGAAGGTCCTTTTGGTTGCTTAACTTAAATGGGAGAATAAGGGGAGAAGAGTGAATTCAGTCGGGTGAAACTTAGCTGGATATTGGACTATTGGATAAAATGGTAGAAATGGTAGATGAGGAGATATATTTTAAACAATTATTTACTTTAAAGTGGTGCTCGAAACGGATCGTTTTCATTCTAGTGTTGATGTTACTGTATGACCCAACTCCTGTGATTTACATGCACTGACAGAATGATGTTTGCGTAATTTGTCAATGTAAATAGTTTTACAAAAAATACATTAACAGCCTGTTTTTATAAAATGTATACATCTGAGACGATCTGAAACGAAACTGAATTGTGTTTCTATAACTCCAACGAATCCAATACACACAAAAATACATAAGCAAAAAATGCCAATTAGAATTTAATTCAGACTTTCGTTTTTCTTTCTGTTCGTTATTTTAACGAAACGAAAAACCCATTCGTTTTATAAAAACAGGCTGTACATTTTCCATTTATGTAACAGATAAATTATTTAAATTTTTTTTGCCTGATAACAAACACAAATGAAGAAAAAACATATTCAAATGTTAAATCGTAAGTTGTTGGAACTGCCAACTACATCCGAAAAAATATAAAGCCAAGCCTTAAGTATGAGTTCCGCTTAGGGGATTTCCTTTACGTCTTTTTAAAAAACTCAATTAGAATAAATTCATTTTTAACCTAAAATAAAATTGTAAACAAACCATTGTTTTTTTTAAGTTGTTATAAACCCTGCCAGCTTGACTTTTCTTTCTTTCAGGGGTCTTTAATCGACGAACCATTAAACTAAAGGGTGTTTTTTTGTGGACATGTGGTTTTCAAGAATAAATAAAAGTTATAAATTTAATGTTATGGCCAGTTCGTACCCCAGAACATTTTTTAATATGTAATTTAAGTTGTTGTTTTTGTTATTTTTTGTTGTTCTGCTATTAGTTCTAAGAAATACAAATTTTGGCTTGAAGGAGACAATAAACCCAACTCAGCATAAATCAAGTGGCACCTGTCCAAAAGACCGACTCCGAAAAAAGTGTAGATTGAAAACCGCATATCTAAATAAAACACCCGGTATACGTATATACTACTGATCAGTGAATATTTCTAAGACGTTTTAACTTTCTTGCCTTTCACTCAATCCTGCTGGGGAAAACATCTCCGCGCTTAGTTAGGAGTTTTTGACTTGATTTGTTCTTATTGTATTCGAGTTTGTGTGGCCTCTATCATTCGCAAAGGCAAGGACAGGGGGGATCAAGACTAGTTCTTCTACGAACTGTCAGGTATACAATTTCATGAGTCTCAGATCAATATTTCCATGTATTCGTTTACAAAAGTTCGCGAAAATCTGAATTATTCAATACGAGTATACCATATTTCACAAACTCAAATATAATGGAAGCTCCTTACTCAATTTTAATCCAAAATGTTAGCAAAAGGTTCTCAGATATGTCCTGTTTAACATCCACTCCGCTCGCATTCAGAAGCCTCAAAGTTTCTTAGTCTAGCTAATATTTGAACAGAAAATAGAGTAGGCTAAATAAGATTCGATCCGTACTGAATTTTTGTCACTACTCTAATGGAAATCCTTTCCTTGGAAATCCTCCCATTTCTTAAATATATACACATATCATTTGGTCTTTTTCCTATCGCTTTTTTGGTTCTTAATACTATTTCTTTCCAAATTTAAAGACTTCTATATACAATTCTCTTAAAACTAATCAATTATTTTTTTTTTTGCTTCAATCACCATGGCCTCCACACTGCACTGCCGTGATCTTCTATAATTTCCCTCTTCACCAGTCGCTCCTCCCCGCAACTATTGGTATTTACATGTTCTCTAATGACGTCGGTTTGGTCATAAAACGTGGTGGCTGAGGTTGACGTGGAGGACGCGGGGGCTTTCTTACTAGTATACGGTAATCTTTGGTAATTTGCTGTCACTCTATTGGCCAGATAAGCGGATGAGGGCAAACGTGGCGCTGTTGCTGTTACAGTCGCTGGTATTGTGTTTGTTGCATTTATATTGGGCGCATAATTCGTTATGTGCTGGATAAGATCACCGCTGATTTGATTGTCGTATTTATTGAGGAATTGAGCAACTTCTGCCGCACAATGTTGGAAACCGGCCCAGAACTTTTCCATATTCAGCGTGTCGTTGTGGCGTACATAGAGGGCATTCTTTTCGCGCAGACGCTGCAAATGACGAACGGTTAGTTCCAGAATGTCGGCTTTTTCCAGTTTGGAAACATTTTCGCCGTCCTGAAAAGAGAATGGATGTGGGGAAATATTTTTATAAAGTTACGTAACTATTAAGGAAAAATAAACCTAAAATGAATTAATACTTTTTTCAATAATTGATTGTACTTCAAGTACGGATTCAAAATTTTGATACATGAACAATTGACCTATGTGTGGGGAGAAATATTTGTTCTGGACGCCTACATTCAACTTCTACACCAACTTCTAAGGATATTCCTTTCTTTCGAAAACCCAATGGTCACATTCAAAGGGGCTGAGGGGTTTCCACCCATACTGTATACGGTCTGTGCTACTGATCTGTTCAGTTCATTTTAATTTGAACCAATTTCAAAATAACATGCATATTTGAAATAGTAAGGATATGCCAGTGTGATATCCATAAGAGAAACGTTCAAGGGCACGGGGTTATTCTTCACCTATGGTTCATGAGTCCAGGCCCAAAATAGCGACTAATATCAAAAATTATACACATTATGATTAGTGGCAAAATTCCCATCAATTTAAGTTCCATATGTCGTTATATTCAAACTAGTAAGTTGTAATGCGCCTATGGCGCCCGTTGAAATATGGAAAAAAAATTTTGTTCAAAAAAAAATTTTTGTTCAAAAAAAAAATGTTGTTGAAAAAAAAATTTTGTTGAAAAACAAATTATTCCTGAAAAAAAAAAATTTTAGAAAAAAAAATTTTGTAGAAAAAAAAATTTTGTGGAAAAAAATCCTGTAAAAAAAAAAATTTTTGTAAAAAAAAAAATTTGTTGAAAAAAAAATTTTTTAAAAAAAAATTTTTGTAAAACAAAAAATTTGTAAAAAAAAAATTGGAAAAAGAAAATTTTGGTATAAAAAAAAATTTGGGGAAAACACAATTTCTGTACAAAAAAAATATTATTTTTTTTATTATTATTATTTATAGAATAGAATTTATATAGAATTATAGAATGCCTATTTAAATTCCTACGTACTGCGTGACAGAGTCAGTGAATCAGTGTATCAGTGTCGAGGGTAAATATATATTAAGATTAAATTGTTGGTCACAAATATTCACGCCGATTTATGGGATTAAAAGGTCTGTACTCTCAAATGCAAAGCAAAACTAAACTCCAAAACATATTTTTTTTGAGGAAATATTCGAAAAATTAAATCTTGTTTTAGTGTCTTATGAATGCATCCCTTTATTCCGATTGGTCTCCATCTCCACAACAGGACATACATTATTTTTTTCACATAAAATTTACAAATGTGAAAAACTTATCCTGGGAAAGTCCACCATCAATCCTAACGGACATGTAACCATAAGTTCAGAAAATATCAAAAATGACACCATCAGTAACATGACCTTAAGCATTAGTTCCCAGAAAGGCAGAAGGGTGACTCCTGAATCGAGCAATTGTATTTCCAATTACATAAAAAGCATCTTCTCTGGCTGGCCCAAAAATTTGGTATATAAAATTACTTCCCCGAACGAACGGATTGATGCATATTTATGGAGGACAACCGATGGGACTTGGTAACATGACCCATTTGATTTATTTTTTTTAGTTCTGTAAAATAATGTAAAAGTTATAAATTGCCGTCGGCATAAAATATAAGCTACTTATCCATGATAGCATTCATTTGTATGACCGGTAGCTTGTGCAATCTTGAAATGTAAACGCTTTTCAAGTTGACCACACAGTTAGCCAGGCTTTCAGTTAGACTTATGAAGGATATGGTGGGATGTTGCTGGTGTCCCTAAGAGAATTTTGTTACAAACATTTAAAGTCTTTCCAGGTAATTTACTTTGAAATTGAAACAAGCCCATAATTCCCATATTTATCGTTTAATTTTTAATGAAAATATGCTTCCTAGTCCTAGTGAAACATGTTTTTTGTTTTGTTTTGAAGGCCAACACTCAGGGGATGTCCCTATAAATGCAATGCATTGTGTTAGCAGAAGGAAATTATGGTATCGGAAGGAGGAAAGAGGGACTAGTGTTTGTTGACAGGAACTGGCAGGAAACATATTTGCTAGAAGAATATTCCGCATACGAACGGTTCGGTTGAAGAACGAATTTTCTCCATAGTGCGTCGTCCGGTCAACCGGCCATTTCACAATGAACGGATATGTTTTTTTTTAATAAATTCATGATAGAACAGAAATTCATCATAAAAAAATACTAATTTCCTTTAGAATTATTATTTCTATCAGGAATTTATCAAAAAAAAAAAAAAACAGTTGTCGAAAAAATGATCTTATGGAAAAGTGCAAAAACGAAGTTTCAAAAAAAAAATTATTTTATAAATTGTAAATAAAGATGGAGACTTTCTAATTTTTTCATATTTGAATTGAAATTTGTTCGATTTTTTTTTTGACAAAGCGACTTCTTTTTTAGATTTGTACGACTTTTTTTGACAAGCCGACTTTTTGTGCGACTTTTTTTAGAAAACGACTTTTTGTGCAAGATGGATACTTGGTATTTTTTTCATATTTGAATTAAGAACTTTTAAAATATGTGCGACTTTTTTTGACAAAGCGATTTTTTTGTGCCACTTTTTAGAATTTTTTTTAAAAAATATGTGCGACTTTTTGTGCGACTTTTTTTTAGAAAGCAACTTATTCTGCAAGATGGATACTTGGTAATTTTTTCATATTTGAATAGAAATCTTAAAAAAAATTTTAAAATATGTGCGACTTTTTTTTGACAGGCCGACTTTTTGTGCGACTTTTTTTTAGAAAACGACTTTTTTTGCAAGATTCTTGGTAATTTTTTCATATTTGAATTGAAAACTTTTTTTGACAAAACGATTTTTTTGTGCGACTTTTTTTGACAAAACGATTTTCTTGTGCGATTTTTGTACAAGATCGAAATCTTAAAAAAAAAATTAAAAACTATGTGCGACTTTTCTTTTGACAAATTGACTTTTTATGCGACATTTTTTTAGAAAACGACTTTTTGTGCAAGATGGATACTTGGTAATTTTTTTATATTTGAATTAAGAACATTCAAAATATGTGCGACTTTTTTTTGGCAAAGCAACTTTTTTGTCGACTTTTTAGCAAAACTACTTTTTTTGTGACTTTTTTTTAGATAACGACTTTTTGTGCAAGATGGATTCTTGGTAATTTTTTCATATTTGAATTGAAAACTTAAAAAATATGTGCGACTTTTTTTTTGACAAATCGACTTTTTGTGCGACTTTTTTTTAGAAAACGACTTTTTGTGCAAGATGAATACTTGGCAAAATGTATAAATTTGAATTGAAAACTTAAAAAAATATGTGCGACTTTTGACAAAACGATTTTCTTGTGCGACTTTTTGTACAAGATTGATACTTGGTAATTTTTTCATATGTGAATTGAAATCTTAAAAAAAAATTTAAAAATTATGTGCGACTTTTTTTGACAAACCGACTTTTTGTGCGACATTTTCTTAGAAAACGAATTTTTGTGCAATAAGAATACTTTCTTGTTTGAATTTTTCATGTTTGAAATAAAAACTTTAAAAAATATGTGCAGCTTTTTTTGACTATTTTTTCATATTTGAATTGAAATTTTAAACAAAAAACTTTAAAAAATATGTGCGACTTTTTTTTGACAAAACGATTTGTTTGTGCATGATGAAGACTTGGTAATTTTTTCATATTTAAATTGAAAACTTAAAAAAAAACTTTAAAAAATATGTGCGACTTTTTTTTGTCAAAACTACATTTTCCGCGCCTTTTTTTAGAAAAGGACTGTTTGTGCATCATTTTGAAAAAGTCGCACAAAAAGTAATTTTCCACAAAAAAAGTAAAACATATTTTTGAAAGTTTTCAATTCAAATATGAATTGGCTACAATTTCGAACCCTTTGTGGTCACTTTTTGAATTCGTGTAACATCTTTAAAATACCCATCACAATATTTCTATAAATCACACTATTGGTATTATTAGATAAGCCCATTGACAGAAATCTCCAGCGATAACAACACCTCTTCTGATTCGGCCCACAACCTAGGACTCTATATTATCCTTCCGCATTATGAAATTCCATACTTGGGAACAAATGTTCCAAACAAATGTGAATTCTATACCTGGATACACATTGTCGACTGAAATCTGAAACAATAGCCCCGCCTAATAACCAACCATTGAATACAACCCCCTAGTCCCACTCCTCATCAGGGAATGCCCACGAAATTCGACATTTGTTGGTACATGTGTCAAATAACTTATTTTAGTTTATCTTAAGAATCATGAGACATGCGTCAATTTGTTGCACTACCTACCGCTTGTAATGTCCCCGTCATTAAATCCTTTAGCTCATCCAGACACTTGTTAATACGAGCACGTCGCTTACGCTCTAACATGGGTTTCATAATCTTGCGATACTGATAAGTACGCGACACCGGTTCCATGGGCAGGGCATTCAGCATGAATTGATGATTGGGCGGCATTCTGGCGGTGAAATTCATTCACTTCAACGTAATCCAAAGTGTGGGCTCAGCAGCAAATAGAATAAATTGAAAATTGAAACGCTTCTTTCACACTTTTCACAAAAAAAAAAAATTAAATTTGCCCACAACAAAAAAAAAACACTTTGCAGCGGCTTAGAAACGCATTTAAAGAAAACAATCACTGTTCTTTATGGCCAGCGAAAACAACACGTCTTTATTGTTAACTTGAATTTTAACACTTTGGTTTTTTTTTTTTTTTTCTTCAAAACAAATATATTTTTTTGTTTTGTTTAATTTTTTATAAATATTTTTTTTTTTTGGGGGGGGTTTCTAACATGGGAGACGGCTGAGATTAACAGTACAACAGACAACGAACGTCTTTACTACAACACGCTCTTCTAAGTAATGATCGTGTGTTCGTGGGGCGACCATAATTTTATTTGGTGATCTACAAATCCCCGACACAAGTAACGAACGACTGGAAACCCCAGCCCCTTCGACAAGACAACAAACACTTGTTGACGACGACGACAATGACGATGATGATGTGAGAGAGTGCCCCGCCACCAACCGACGTATCGTGTTCGAGTGCGATCGCACATGCAGGCAGGCACACTGCTGGGATTTAGAGCTTCATTCAACATGAGCCACAAGCCACGCGCTCAATGCCACTCGTATCTTAGACATAATGATCGCTGCTGTGTCGTCGTCGCCGTTGTCGTCATCGTTTATTTATTGCTGCTTCTTGTAATTTAAGCGGCACGATCGTGTCAGCCAATAAGAAATCGTGGTATACATTTTTACCAGAGAGCCGGCGAAGTGGCCACATAAAAACCGGTTACCCGTTTCTCCCAGACTACGAACAGTGAGCATGGCATACAGTAAAAAGGCAGTGACTGTTGTGTTTGTTGTTGTTACTGTTAAAGGAGTAGTGAGGCATAAAATTTTATGAATGAAATTCTTTTAGCTGAACGCTGGCCGGCCTGGCCTGCTTGCTTGCGTTCTGATGATGATGTACGAGCCTGAGGATCGTGTGATCGCCACTGAACAATAACATACAAACAGAAAGAGAAAAAAAAATAAGAATACCGTAAATAAACAAACAGAAAAAAATCTCATAAAGCTTAACGATGCGCGGAAGCAAAGCATCAAGTGACAAAGTATGCTTACTGATGACAATTACGACCCAAGTAATAATGACGATGATGATAATGAGCATGATGATTAGCATGATGATGTGTCCATGGCGTTGAGAATGTCAGTGTCGATATGTCGGCCACAATTAGAATCAGAAATTATTTAGTAACGAGATGGTGATAATGTTGATTACAATGATTCTCAGAAGTTAACTGATTCTGACGAAACATATTTATAATTTCATAACGTTCACCTAAGAATCCAAACGAACTCTATAAGGAAAAACGGCGGGTAGGCCGAAAGGCAATCTTAATGAAGATAAACTGCATTTGCTGAATCGAATAATGATCTCAACAAATATGCAGCGAACATGGATGATTTGAACAAAACACTGTTAGCAAACAGTATTTGATAACACATTCAAATATTTTAGAGATGTCAGTACTAAAATATTAAAATTTTTAATTATGTAACAAAAAAGTCTGCAATCTTTATTGACTAGATCAGTTTAAGTTTTCAAGATATCATGAGAAGAACACACTTTTGCCATATTTTTTTTTTCTTTTTTTTTTGACTGTTTCGATTTGACAAATCTTTTGCAGTTTTTAAAAGATTTTAGTTTTAATTTTAGTTTTAATTATTAGAAAAATCAGCTTTCGCATATTTCAGAAATTTTCAGTTTTACTGTGTTACCCTAGTTTTCGAATTTTCCCCTTGAAGTTGCCACCGTGTTGAAGATCTTGTGGTGAAGGGCTTCGAAGAAGTCGCTTTGGGCTTTTACTAAAAATCTCTTGTCTCTCTGTTGTATTCTGCTAACAGGGTCAAGTTGGGCAGATATGGCGACTTTGCCTCTATATGAATATTTGGTCGGCCTAAAACCTCAAGGAGATGTTGAAGAAACTAACCTACTTTGACGATCTGATTGTTCGTAGGGTGGACATTCAAGACCATCATCTAATTTTTGTATCGCTCCAACACATCTAGCGTCACAATAGGGGAGAATTTCCACCTACTCATCACGTTCTTAGGTTGAGTAACGATTTTACACTGCTGCTTTCGGTAACTGATACCTTCTTCGCCAGCGTTTGTCAAGGAGTTGTGTATGTGTTGTCAATGTTCGATAATCAGTAGGAGCCGATATAACATCGTGGAGTAACTGTGGATAAGCGCCCCGGTAGGCGAGTTGGTAGCGTGCTTGCCTATCAACGTGGGGGTTGTGGGTTCGATTCCCACCAGAGGCTTTGGTCTGTCGCTGCAAAAAATCAAGCCAAATAGACTTTGTCACTCGGTTTATCCTTGGACCCAAAATTAGAATATAAATTTACTTTGTATTGTAATTAAAATAAAATAAAATAAAAAAAAAAACTGTGGATTGATAACAGATGTTTTTTTTTTTGCGACACTTGGTGGCGTGAGTACATTTGATGTTACAAGGATTTGGTCCAGTACATGTACAACACGCTTGATAGTGTATTTTGATCTTCGATTTTCTGCCAATGACAGCCATGTTTCCTTGAATTTTTTTACTTCCTTCATCCGTTAAGATTGCATCGATAGCAACCTCTGTCATTCGTACTCATTTGAACATTGGCCAAGTCCCTCAGATGTCAAGGACAAAACGACTCAACTCAGAATTGTGGGGTCGGAGTCTGTCAAATTTGCCGGAGTCTTGAGACGACAAATTGGCCCAACTCCGTTTTTTATTTACAAACATTTCCCATAAAATAAATAAAATGTGGTGAAAGGAAATTAAAACGTTGATAGTTTTTAAAATTTGACATATTTTATATTATATGAACTATTTTATCCTTAAGATACAAACAAAACGCAGGGTAATGTCGAGTATAGGAATAGTGGGCGAAACTAAAATTTTCGAAATTTCTGTATGGAACAGCCGAAGTCAGAGTCGAACTATTCAAAAATGCTTGAGTAGTAGTCAAGCAATTTTGGGCCTAAACTACACTGATTCCTTTTGAGTTCTTTTTCAGAGAATCCATAATAACACAGAGTTGGAGGTTATGCAAATTACGGACATTGGAGGACAATCACATTAGTTGACTCGCCGGATTAAATTTTTTTTTTTAAAAATAGAGTACTAGTTTTGAACTCTATACGGCCAACATGTGGACGGCCTTGGTGCGACTTTCACACAGAAGAACCCGAATTCGACCATCAAACATTTATCAGCGGCTGTTTCCACCTCTTAAATGTTGCTGACTTTACGAGTAAGAGAGCAATCTCTAAGCCATGTAAAACTTCTCTAGATAAAGCATTGGCCGTTCGGAGCTGGCTTTAAAAAGTAGGTCCCGGTCAGTGAGTATACACAATTATATCGCGAGGTATAGAACTTCGAATTGAAATAAAACACAAGAAAATCGTTTTAATGTCCATCAATTTGGCTTTATTGGAAGGATAATTTTATGCCATTAATGTTTAAATATGATTTCGGGCATGTGGCCGCCGCGGCTGGCTCGAATAAAGCCAATTCTACAGGTCCAATTTTCAACCACTTGTTGGAACCACAACTCATCCACATTCATGCCATCCAATTCGGGAACAAAATAGTCGGTTATCATGGCTCTATACCGGTCTCCATTAACGGTAACTGACTCTCCAGCATTATTTCGGAAGAAGTATGGCCCAATGACTCCACCAGCCCATAGAGCACACCAAACAGTCAGTTTTTGTGGATGTAATGGCATAAAATGGACGGAGCTTGCGGTGAACTTCGCGAACTGAACCATTACTTTCGAAATAAATTTGCACGATTTGCAAGCGTTGTTCTTTTGTCAACCTGTTCATGATGAAATGGCAAACCAAACAAAATATTAATCACTTGACAGCTGACAAAATGGCCGCCAGTTAAAAAAGTGATGCCAACTTAAAGTTCTATACCCCAATAAAAAACACCCTTTTATTTCAAACTTATGTTTGTCCGATAATTGTCGCACAACATTTTAATAAAAAAAAAAATCGTCATCAATGCTATGACAGTTTTCATTAAGACATCCAAGTGTTTTGTTTAAATAAATGACAGTTTTCGGGAAATATTTATTTATTGCCATCCATCATAAAAACATTCCAAATGTTTCCTTCAAGGTATGAGAAAATTTCAAAAATAACCATTGAATGATTAATGAAGGATAACGAACAAAATGTGTAAAGGCCACAAATTCTAAAGTTACGCAATTCAAAGCTAACTTCATTCACTGAAAAAATAATATCCCTCATAAAGTTCATCGCAAAATAAAAGGACGATTGTGTGAACTCTGTGAAAACGCCTCAAGTAACTGTGCTTCCACTTAGTGCGACTCAACTTGATTATCCTTTTATGTCATTACTTAAAAAGTATACAAATGTTGTAAACGCCCGAAGTAGATCATATTCCGATTTACAGTTATGCTTCAATAAGAGCCAGATTTGATTGTCCTTTTTGTATCATTGAAAATACACAAAAGGTGCAGAGCATTTATTATACGATTTTACTATTTGAGAAGAAGAAATTCCCCACTTAGTGTTCGCTGCTTGCTTTTGTTCCACACAAAACCCCCCTTTATAAATGCCTCCATTAGTTGGACAAACGATGTTGCTCAGTTATTTGCTTTGAGGTCTTCTTTGATTTGTTTTCTTTTGTGACTTTTGTGCCTCCTTGGTGTTGATGATGTTGTTGTAGTTGTTGCTGCTTCTGTTCTGTTGTTGTTCGAAAGTGTTGAGAATAAAATGAAATAAATAAACAAATGCCGACTGAATACACAGATAGACATTCCGCAGAATTGTTGAGAATGAATTTAGCTAAAACACTAATGGTCTGTCAATGTGGTACAGTGGGATGGCACAAGATCTGTGGTACAGAGTAATTTTATGCTGAAATATATAAAACTGATATATATTCTCCATGCTATGTTTGAGATCTTTGGGCGATGACATCCTTGTCATTGAAATACTGCTTGAACAGCCCCGTCGGTGCACGGTGAGTGCTACAGATACATGTGGATTGAAGACATGGATTTGGACGATCATTCCTCTCAACAGGATGGTGGCACACAGGCCATGCTGCAGTCGATCTTTTGCGCGCCATGTTCGATAATGGTGATTTTAATTGGCCACCACAAAGCCGCGATTTGACGCCGTTAGACCTTTTTTGTGGGGTACCGGGAAAGACTGGTGTTAGGCGAACATTCCATTAAAGCTTTGAAAATTCGATTGACCGGGCGTGCTACTGCTAAGCCAGCCGGGCAAAGACATATCAACCGCTTACAATGTCCAACTCCACTCTCACTTATCGGAAATGCAGCCAAATTGAAGTGTATTCAACACGTGTACACTGCATTCCCACTGTGCAGTTTTGTGCATTTTCCGACACAATACGCTAATCTCGTTATGACTGTTGTCGCCTTTGTTGCTGTTGTTTTTTTTTTTAATTTTTTGTTTTGTTTTTATTTCAGCCACAATAAAAAAGAACTAAAGTCGTTTTTTTTTTGTTTGTTTCCCTTCCTTGCCATAAAGTAACTGCTTCTATTGTTATCTCACAGTGTAAGTAAGTGCTGGTGTTGGTTTCCAGGCCGCCACTGCTGTTGCTTTTGTTGTTGGCTCTTCGGTGCTGCCTCTGGCAATGGAGACGCTGAAGTGTTGTTGCTGTTGATGGTGTTGATATTGTTGCTGCTACTGTCGCTGACGTTGTTGCTGTTGCTGTTGTTGTGTGAAGACCCACGTTTGAGATTTAAAAGCGACAATGACTCCCGTGGGATAATTTGTTATATCAAAAGGCGCAACGATCATCATTAAACAGCAACAACAAAGGCAACAAAATGCGGATATGACAGCACAGCAAAAACAGCCAAAAGAATTTTTGTTTAAACTTTAACAAATGTACTTCCAGATTGTCTTGCTTTTAAAGTTGCTCTTGTTGTTGTTGTTGGTGGTGAAGCGAATTTTAATGAAAGACCCTGCTAATGGGCTCGTGAGTTTGGGACAAACCATTTTGTGGCTCATTTCGAAATTATTACATAATTTTTGGCTAAAAAGTGTTAATTTTTACCGAAACCTTTTGTTTGACCCTTAAAAAATTATTTATTTTTTTTTATGAGGGGCACATATTGTTGCACTAAAGCAAAAACGGTTTCTCCCCTTAGGCCATCATGCTTTTGACACACTAATTTATATCGGTGTAGTTTAGTTTTTTTTTTTTTAAACATTTTGATGTCGTGCAATAGTTGCCACAATATTTTGTTTTTGGTTTTTTTTTTTCGTTGCGAGATGTTGGTGTCTCATTTTTAATCGAATTCAACACATTATAAACAATTGTGGTATGTCTGCTGCGAGAGCGGTATGATGAGGTCAGCAGAAGGGTGACATTTTATCGGCAATTAAATGTTATTCAGTAAATCAGAATATTGCCAATAGGGGGAACTAACTGAATTATAATGTCATTTGATGGGACAAAGTGGAGGCGTTTGTGCAATGTTTTGTTTTTATGGCACAGTCGAATTCAGTTAAGCGGATATGACAAATACTTATGAGGGATTTTCAATTAGCAGGACTTCAAATAATGTAACCTTCTTTCATTTAAACGAACTCAGGATAGAAACTTGTGGCACAACTATTAAAATACATCTCTGTAAAATTTAAATTTAATATTAATGTGGGAATGAAATCAAACGACAAGAGAGAGAGAGAGAGAGATTTGATCCCTGCAGAAGAGCACACGGAGGCAGTTGCCTAACGACGATCGACGTGAACGGTTGCTCAAAACGACGAAAGACGCAATTACATATTATTTTATTAATCTAATTATTGGTTTTACTTTTTAAACTTACAATTATTAATCAATTATTTTCTTTATTTAATAAAAATGTCTCAACTAGAATTGAGTTGCAGAACATAAATCTCACATTAATGAGCTTGGATGAAAATAGTCACTTAGTTTCATTTGATTGAGTTGTCTTAAATGTGGTTGACATTTGTTTTGCCCGTTTTTGTCGCCCAATACATTCGTAATATTTCTCTTAAGCGGTGTCCGTATCATATAAATTTGTGATTTTGCATTAAAAATGTGTTTCAATAAAGCGGATTTTCGTTTAAGCAAGGTACAGACCATGGAAAATCATCCAGAACAATTGTTACTAATATTTATTTTCAATTAAACGATTTTTTTCAATTAAAAGGCGTGCGCTTATCCGAATTCGACTGTATTTCACTGATTACACTGATTTTCCAGTGTATAACAGAAGCTGTTGGATGGCTGTGGTGTTGTAGTTAGTGTGTGCGACTATCACATAGCAAAATCCAGGTTCAAAACCTGGTGAGACCATCAAACATTTTTTCTAAGCCATGTAAAACCTCTCTAGAAAAGCATTGACCAGCTTTAAATACACGGAAAGAAAAATAACAGTCTAAATTCAAGCGGAATACTAAAAATTTTAACTGGAAACGTATTTAAAAAATAAATTAATCCAAGTGGTCTACACATGAGTCCATTTCGAACTTATTTCTATATTATTATGAACATAAATCTATCCTTGAAATCAAGCCCATTCGGGCTCAAATATGGATAAAAATAAGAATTCCGAGCTACAAAATTCCGTATTTAAATCAAGTCCTTTTAATTCGGTTTAAGGAAACCCATACTCACCGTACCTTTGATATCGCTATGGCTCAATTCAATTACGGATAACCTATTTTTTTTATCAGTGTAGTAGGTACTGGTCAGTGAGCATACAAATTATATCGTGCCCAGCTTACTGGTTCCAGAGAATTTCCCCGTCAGTTGTCATGGAATGTTAATCAAAATAAGTAAGCAATGGAAGCGGGCGCTTGCAGATTATCTTAGACTGGGGCGAAGAATTCTTTAAATTTGATTGCAGTCTCTTTCCTCTGTAATATGTAGAACAGCTTTGCTGCCAGGAAATCAAGGAAAACCCTTTGTCTGGAGAAGCTGAAAATCTTCAATGTTCTAGAGAACACTTTTTTTGTTTGAATTCGCCGGTTTCTATTGTAAAGGGTTATCCATTTTCGGTTTTTAAAAGTAAACGTAAATAAAACAAATATAGAATATGTTCTTTCATGATATTTCTTTTTTATTATAAAGTTTGAACGTTGACATTATGTGTGAAATGACCACCACGCGAAGGTTTGCAAGCATAGATTCTTTTGAGGTAAATTTGGAACACTTTTTGGCACATATTGGGCGGTGTCTCAGCCATAACTTGACGAATGTTGGTTCTTAAATGCTCAAGAGTTAAAGATTTATCGGTCTTTCGTGTAGCCCACCAAAAAAAAAGTCTAATGGTGTCAAAACGCATGAGAAATTACGCGACCAGGAAATGTCTCTTGCAATAAAGCCATATTCGCTCGAGTTGTGTGGCATGTGGCACCGTCTTGTTGAAACCACATACTCTCCAAGTCATATTCTTCAATAGCCGTTCCGTCGTCGTTTTCGAAGAAGTAAGGTCAGGTCACACCAAACAGTGACTTTTTGTAGATGTGGTGACCTCTCTTCAATTACTTGAGGATTCTCAGAACCCCAAATACGACAATTTTGTTTATTAACATATTCACCGAGTGAGAAATGAGCTTCATAACCATAAACCATAGTCTCCTCTTAAAGCACGATATGTGGCTGTGCCAGAATCACCATTTTTGTAGTAGGTTTAAATTATTTTTACACGTTGTGTGATAGTTAAGCGATCCATTTTCGTCAATGTCAGACTTCCAACTGGTTTAACAACATAGTTCGACAGATGTTGAATTCCAACCCAATACTTTATGTCCCCTTTATCTGATTCAGTGTATTTAATCAGGTACGACTTATGTACGAAACTGGGCAACTGTCGCCCTGGATCCTTGAGAGTCACAACTCTAACCAGACCATAATTTTCTCGGTGTACATCTTCCACTTTTTCCAGTGACCAACAAGATAGAGTGTTTTAATCGTTCTTTTGACTTCCACTTAAATCAGCGGTGTACGTTTTGTAGCTGGATAAATAATAAAATGTGTCACTAATATCAAACTTATCCACTACATGCAGTTTTTTTCTTTCAGAGTAAGTGGATGAATAATTGAATTTATCACGAATAACCAGCTCATCCACTTCATGCAGTTTTTTTTCTTTCAGTGTACATTTACTCAGCCATGAACATCATTCATTATTCTCTCGCATTCACCCAACCTCATCATAGTATCCTCCTTTATTATCAGCAGATCTTTGTTACAACACGCGCTGTATTATATATATTCCGTATATATTCAGTTTTTTTTTTTTGCTTTCGGTGTCTTTAGGTTTCATGCCTGTGATACGATCACATTTATTTCTGCTACTTTGTGTCCGTTTGTGTTTGTTGTCTTCTGTTTCTCTCATTTTTTAGTTCCCACGTTCGTACCAACAGCCGCCGCCACAATAACAACAACAAGCACTCGCTCGTACTGTGTAATGCGATCGTGTTAATTTAAGCATCTCTGTTGGCTGATCTGATACCATCTCACAGCTCACAACAGCATTGAAGTCAGCACAGTCAGCACCACAAAACACGGCCACTTAATGCGGTAGCGCGGCATTGGCAGCCCATTGACGCGACAGAGAATCATCAGCCATCTTTGGAAGCGGTAGCAGTAACAGCAGCTCATAAACACCCACATTTTTGCTGATCATGCTTTTCACAGCACTCGGCGAACGAGGCATTCAAATGGCGTATGCACGTCTGCTGCTCTGCGTCTTTCAATTGAAATACGAACAACAACAAAAACAATGTTACTCGCTCCAAAGACTTGTGGCACAAATAAATCATAGTTGAATTGCAAATGCATTCTTAAGTTGAAATTACTAAATTGTTGGCTTTGGTTACGAGTCTTAAAGTGTTTCTTTTATTTCTTTATTCCCTTTGGACAAATTCACACTGATGCAGATACCAGCCAAAGGAAAACAGAAGTTATACCAAAGTGATCGGTTTTTCGTTGCAGTCAATGAGTTCCTTCTTATGATAACCCTGTTAATAGTATCGAAACTGATTGGACATTTGGCAGATGTACGAGCCAAGTAACGACAAATATATATATTTGTTTATAAGTAAATGAATTACTTGTGGAAACTACTTAACAAACGATCATGAAAAATATCCAGGATTACAGATAACTATCTTACTAGTAAAGTCGCTAGCATTTACGAGCCGCTGAAAAATGCCTTCCCCCAATTTGTTAAAAGGTTAAAGGGATAATTCTTCTTCTTCTATCCCTACTCTCATTAACCATGGCCATATATTCACTGAACCGGTTGATAAAGCTAACATTGGGGCTGAAATATTTTCTAAATAGATCATCTTTGCCTGAAAACAGTCAATCACTTCCCGTGATCGTATCTAATTCGATGCCTCGAACACGTGAGGTTCAAATGTTCTTGGAGAACTAAACGTAAATACATCTCCTGACACTTGTCCTATGAAAGTGCTCTTCGACTGTAGCTGGTCCATTGAATAGACTTCTCAACATGACGTACCGTGCTGGTATTCAACCTTCACGTTAAAATGTTGACCGATCGCCAGGAAATGTGAGGCTACAACTCCTATTAACTACCGCCTAATCACAATATGTTCTGCTCCCTCGAAGATTATGGAGAGCATGGTAAACCTCCATCTAGTAAAGATTGTAGTCAATTGCTACAACTATTGAATTTTAATGTTGCCGCAAGGTCTTTGCAGCCATTATTTTTGTTGTGATACATTGGCTAAATTTGTTAATACCCTTGATTTAATATATTTTTAGTTTTAAATTGTAGTCTGTAAGGATTGTAATATTCCATAGACTGAATAAATAAATAATACAAAAAAAAAGTATCTAAACTCTAAGGGAGTAGATTTTTATGCACACAAGACCCAGTGCTGATTGTTCTCACACACAAGTCTCATTCTCTATGAGTGCTGTGGATAATGACGAATCAGTCTCTCTTGATATTCCGGCCATGAAGATCCAGGTTATTGATAGTTTGACACGCCGATCCACAAGATTTGTGAGGTTAATTATGCTGCAAATTATCCCCCAATTTATCGAATTGAAGAAAGAATCATTGAAGTGTTTAGGCTTTTTTAAATGGTACCAGAAATACATCACCCCATCCTATCTCGTAATTACTTATAGCACCTACTCCCTTCCAAAAATGTAATATAAGTCCCTTTTTTGGACAGTGAATTCAAAGATATCTTGCAACACCTGGACTGCGTAAAAAGGATAGAGACGATGGAATTTAAATAGGCATTCTATAATTTTCTATAAATAATAATAATAAAAAAAAGAATTTTTTTTTTGTACAGAAATTGTGTTTTTTTTTTCCAAAATTTTTTTTTTTACAATTTTTATTTTTTACAAAATTTTTTTTTTTTTACAAAATTTTTTCTTAACAAAATTTTTTTTTTCCAAAATTTTTTTTTTTTCAACAAAATTTTTTTTTTGAACAAAATTTTTTTTTTCAAAAAAATTTTTTTTTTCAACCAAATTTTTTTTTTTCAACAAAATTTTTTTTTTTTCCACAAAAATTTTTTTTTTCAACGAAATTTTTTTTCCATATTTCAACGGGCGCCATAGGCGCATTACAACTTACTAGTATTAAATAGAACTACCAACATAGTAGGGTATCCAAATCTATTGTCTCCCCTCATCATCGCCGGAATGTGGGTTGTATATTTCTGTTTTATCGGCATCTGCCCCTCAGATATCCGTCGTCTGGTCCCTGATGTTAGGACATTTAGTCAGGATACGCGGCTATTCCAGAGACCCTCATCCATACATTGTAAAATGGCCAATTGACCGAACGACGCACAATTCGCTCTTCAGCCGAATTATTTGTATGTGTAATTAGCTTGCAGCCAGTGTCTTTCCCACCAGCTGTGCCATTCTCAAATGCAAGACAAACATCCACAAAAAGAAGGGAGTTATTCCTGCCTCCAATTGCTTTTATAGCTGACATCCACTGAGCGTTAGTAAAAAAAAACATAAAAACAAAATCAGCGGCTGTTTTTCACCTGGTCAATGCAAGCGGGTGTACGAGTAGAAAATACTTTATAAATCGTGCAAAACTTCTCTAGATGCAGCATTAGCCGTTTGGAGCTGGTTTTAAATAACATGTCCCGGTCAGTGATTTGAGACCCTTTCCTCGCCTGTTTTAAGGAAAATAAGTAAGTAATCAAACGCTTCTCAGTTATGCACAGGATAATTACTTTACAAAAAATACGATTTTTAGGGACCTAAAACTTCGTTTTGATCTTAAATCGAGTGTTGTTCGATAAATTAGGTCAAGTAATATATGAATACTTTTTACACACCTTGTGGAAGATATAGGAATTTTTCTGGCACATTTCCACATAAAGGGTGTTTTTTATTGGGGTATAGAACTTTAAGTTGGCATCACTTTTTTAACTGGCGGCCATTTTGTCAGCTGTCAAGTGATTAATATTTAGTTTGGTTTGCCATTTCATCATGAACAGGTTGACAAAAGAACAACGCTTGCAAATCGTGCAAATTTATTTCGAAAGTAATGGTTCAGTTCGCGAAGTTCACCGCAAGCTCCGTCCGAATGAATCGATTCGCCACCGTGCACAGCAATTGGAGCTTTGTCCATCAACTTTATAGAAGATTTTGCGCAAAGATCTTGGCTTGCGACCTTACAAGATCCAGCTTGTGCAAGAATTAAAGCCGCGAGACCATGCAATTCGTCGTGATTTTGGTGTATGGGCCGAAAATGAGATTCATCTCGATGCTGATTTTCATCACAAAATTTCGTTCAGTGAAATTGGACCTGTAGAATTGGCTTTATTCGAGCCAGCCGCGGCGGCCACATGGCCGAAATCATATTTAAACATTAATGGCATAAAATTATCCTTCCAATAAAGCCAAATTGATGGACATTAAAACGATTTTCTTGTGTTTTATTTCAATTCGAAGTTCTATACCTCAATAAAAACACCCTTTATTACAGAGAATGTCAGTGTTTTAAAAAATCGGAAGCGGTCAACATTAAAATGTCCCGGACAACTTAGCCTAATTTTGATATTTATTTGTACAGAATACGCTCTGGTTTTCGAGATACCGTGTAAAGCTATTCACATATATTTTTTTTTTAATTTCCCTTATACCGATTTCAGGTGATCCACAATAAAAATATTTACAAGAGGTCTTAGTTGAATTGCAGCACAATCCGATAATATTTCTTGTTTTAATTTCTTGTTTCTATATTCTTGTTTTAAAAACACCAGCCTTTGCTCTGTTTTTTTTTTGTTTTTGTAAGGAAAATAAGGAAAATAATATACAATTAAAATTAATTCGAAATGACCAGACAACCCTTGCCCACCAAACCAACACATCTAGTCACGGATGTTTTTGCAAGAGCACAACATTTATCGCAAATACTACAAGTCCATATAAAAACTCGTTTAAATAACATTGACCAAAAGACTAGCCGACATACGCTGTTCCACCCATCTTCTCTTAATAACATTGATCAATATCAATCGGTTTGGCCAGCCCCAAAATCAATATAAATCACTTGGGTACCTTTTGATCGTTATTGAAATGATTTCAATGGTTTCGGAGGGAGGTATCCGTAAATGTTAAGAAAGAAACACCATCATCTTCATCGGCAAACATGCGTGACAACTCGTGCGGCATTCGTGTGCAATAAACACGTTGCATGTAAAGTTGCAATACCAAAAAGGCAACAGACCAAACCCGGCACATACACACACCGACATATTAGTATTTATGTATGCAACACAGTATCCCATAACCGAAAACATACGACACACACACACACAAAGACATAGATCCCAAACAACAACTACAGCAATAAAAGAAGAAAAGGCAACAACATCGTCATGATTTCGTCTGTGGCATGATGAATATAAAGTAAGGACGTTAAGTATGCAACAAGCTCAGATATTCGGCGCTCTACATGCATACAAGCGGTCGACACACAATGGGTTCGATTACACTAAAATGAAAAGTCATTTAAAGAATGTATTTAATGAATTTATAATGCCGGTTGGCATTGAAAAAATTATAATATTTTTTATAATTTTAAGAGCTCCGGTAGGCGAGGTTTCTAGCGTGCTTGCCTATCAGCGTGGGGGTTGTGAGTTCGATTCCCGCCTGCAGACCAAAACTGCAGGTTTTCCTTTTAATTAATAAAAAAAATTAAAAGTAACCCAAAAACGAAAAAAAATGTCAGTGGAGCCAACAAGGTCAGTACCAATTTTTTTTTTTTGTAAATTTAGTTCCAGTGTTACCAGAGTCGCTGCAAAAATCTAGCCATATGGTCTGTGTCACCCGGTTTACCCCTGGACCTAAAAGTAGAATATAAATTTACTTTGTATTGTAATTAATAATAAATAAATAAATAATTTCATAGTAACCCTAAAACGAAAAAAAATGTCAGTGGTGCCAACAATATTGTAATAAGTCAGTACCAATTTTTTTTTTGTAAATATAGTGCCAGTGTTAGTGCCGTTGTACGACTAAAGTTGCACTTTCGTACTTTTTTCGGTCTGCGACTTTATGTGCGACTTTTTTTTACCAAAAACTATGTGACAAAATATAGTCAAGGATAAAAATTACGCTATTTATGTTTATGAAAATTAAAATAATTTTTAATTAAAATAATTTTGCAAAAAATTTGTTAACTTTTTTTTAGCAAAGGGGCCGTTCAAGTTTACGTAAGCAGATTTATTGCAATTATGTTGTGTGTCTACTGCTGACGTAATCACCATCTCCAACACCCCCCATCCCCCAATTTCATCAAAAATAACCAAAGCAAAGACCCCCACCACCCTATAGTGCTTACGTAATACTTAAACGGCCCCAAAGCGACTATAACTATTTTGTCAGTAAAGACATTGCTCTGATGTCTTCATCGTTTTTTTTTTTTTATAATTTCAACTAATTATCTTTATTTGTCTTAAAGGGGACTGCAAAGATTTCAGTTATAAGAAGGATTTTTTAACCCGGGAATGCCCGGGATGGATTTCCCGAATTTTACGCATTTTCGATTTTAACCGGGAATTATACGATTTTTTTTACTTCATGAACTACTTGATCTTATTATATAGGGTTATCCACTTCGTGTTTTCAAAAGTATATGGCTGGAATTCGACATCTGTCAAACTAAGTTGTTAAACCAATTTTTTTTTTTCAGTTGGAAGTCTGACATTGACGAAAATGGATAGCTTAACTATCACACAACGCGTAAAAATAATTAAAACCTACTGCAAAAATGGTGATTCTGGCACAGCCACATATCGTGCCGTAAGAGGAGATTATGGTTGAGCGTATATGCCTTTATTGCAAGAGACATTTTCTGGCCGCGTAATTTCTCGTCGTGGCGACATCAACTGGCCAACCAGATCATGCGATTCGACACCATTAGACTTAGATAAACCTTTAACTCTTGAGCACTTAAGAACCAACATTCGTCAAGTTAGGGCCGAGATACCGCCCAATATGTGCCAAAAAGTGGTCCAAAAATTACCTTAAAAGGGTAACGCAACACTTCGCGTGGTGGTCATTTAAATGATGTAGTCTTTCACACGTAATTTCAACGTTCAAACTTTATAATGACAAAAGAAATATCATGAAAAAAGTATTTTATTTTCGTTTACTTTTAAAAAGCAAAATCGATAACCCTTTATTTAAATTGTACAGGATTTTTTATTCAATATTAATTGTCTGGATTTTCAATCAGTTTATTAATCATTTTATGTTCTTTATGTACCTGAATTATTTATATGTTTAAGTTTGGGTTAAAAAACAATAAAATTAAACCGGGTTTGAAATAAATATTTTTTAAAATGAAAATCCATTGGAGAATATAAAAATATATTTTGATATCTTATTCACGTAAAAAAAAGTGGGCACGTATGAAGATCGTGAGAATGAAGGTTTCCAACTGTAAATTTGCGTTAGAACTAATTCTAACAGTAATTCATCAAAATAAAAAAAAAATTCGCGAGAACGCTTCAAATAATAATCTTGTGGGCAAGTTAAAAAAAATAAAACTTGTTTATAAAGTGTATGTTAAAAGATTAATTTCTATTTTTTATAATTTTTTTGATTATTTGTTAAAATTTTCTTTAGTTTTGGTTTTTTTCCCATTCACTTACCAGACTTCCTTTCGGAACCCTGTTACATTCCCAAACCTCGGACCCCAACTCTCACTCCCCATCAAGAATATTCACACTTAAGCGCCCCGGTAGGCGAGTTGGTAGCGTGCTTGCCTATCAGCGTGGGGGTTGTGGGTTCGATTCCCACCAGAGGCTTTGGTCTGTCGCTGCAAATCAAGCCAAATAGTCTTTGTCACTCGGTTTATCCTTGGACCCAAAATTAGAATATAAATTTACTTTGTATTGTAATTAAAATAAAAATAAAAAAAAAAAAAATATTCACACTTCTCTGTATATTCTCTAATTCACTATCTCATGGTAAGTTGATTACCCTGGGCCCAGTGTGCGGCCCCCAATGAACGCACGACACTATTATAATATAAATGCAGTCAAATACTCGCTCGTACATTCGTACACGAGTACACAATGATCGCATGTACAACTGACTCTTGCCACAGTACGACGTGGTACTCATGCTTATGCTGTTGAAACAACATTTTAAAAGCCGCTATATCACACATGATAGTGGACCAGCCAGCCAGCCAGCCAGTCAACGGCAGCAACAGCAAATAGGTTACTGAAGTAGGGGTTTGGCGGGCGGGGGGTTATACTTTTAATACGGGCTAAATAAAACAAAACAAAAACTATAACAGACAAAGGCACACACACTCACACACAGACGTACCTACGGGCACTGGCAGTGTGTGCACACACACACACCGAAGATAAACTCTTTTTGCGATCGTGGGAATTCTCAGTGGCAACAGGTGCAACAGGCCATGAGGTACTCGTTTAATGTTTAAAGCGACCAAAATAAAAAGAACGAACGAAAATCTACTTGTACTTTGCACAAGCGTTGTACATAAACACATTCTCACATACCTGTACAATTTATGTGTCGCTATGTCGTTCCACACGTTGTGTGTGCGTGTGTGTGTCATTGGTATGTGTTCATTTACGTATTATAATTTCGACTCGCACAGTGGTTCAAAGGCCGCCGCAATTTTATGTTGTACAAGTGGTTACTGGGCTACAAGTGAACTTGAATTAGCCACCAAAGCATGTACTGGTACGTGTGTGACGGTGATTGTGATAGTGACATAAGTCAGAATATTATAACATACAATTAAGACACTCCATCTAGAGTAATTGCTTCTCCCTCAGAAGTACAGGTAAGTGTCAAGAAGAAGAAAAGGTATTGTGAAGCGAAAAAATATTTTGTAAACCAATGGAACGCAACTACAAAATAGATATGACTTGGACCAATACCAAGTTTTTTTGTATTTATTGTTGATCTTTACAGTTTTTGTTTCTGTTATTCGAGTTTGAGATTATTGATGTATTTCGATTTCTTTGCAAAAATAGAAATGTTCAAAAAAGGCTTCAAGCAAAACATCACTGGAATATGTTTTGCTGATCCATCTGTCCCTACTTGTTGCCGATCCGGCCTAAAATTTTAGACGAATTTTAAAATTCGATCTTAAGTTTCAATTGTGCCTCAACTGCTACCATGTCTCATTTAGGCCACACTATTGATCTTTTTTTTTTTAAGTAGAAAACATTAGACATGACTGGTCATCGTGTTTGTCGATTTTTCTGTTTCATCGAATTTGGTGTCGACATTTGGAATAGTACTCCTACCCAGAGGGCAAGAGGTCTGCTCAGTAAAGGAGTCATTCCCTTCTTCTTTCCCGTTGAAATTTTCACTTAACCCCGTAGGCTTGTCAGAATGAACTGTACCTATGTTTTGAATGTCAGCGTACACTAGGGTGGAGTGAAAACATGTTTTTTTTTTATTTGAAAAAGTTAACCTCGGAAAGTTTATTGAGGGTCCTAACGAGGGGAAAAATAAAGAAAAAAATTTTAAAAAATTTTTAGGGGTCGCGCCACTCCCTCGAAATTTGGAAATTATCGATATTTTGGCGTTGATTTTAGAAAAATCCTAAAAATTAACGACTTAACTTATTCGAAATATAAAAGTTTGAGCTTGTTCAGTGCCCAAACACAAGTATTTGAGGCAAATATGAGAATAATCGACTAATATTTGTAGCTTTGGTGGCGATTTCATTGTTCAGTCAATTTTCTGAAGAAGGGACGATTTGACTTATTTTACTTTTTGAAATTTTTGAACAATGAGAAAAATTTTTTTAAATTTTTTCATGCCCTTATTTCATTGTTTACGCTATTGCAAACATTTATTGACATAAAAATTTTTAGGATTTTTCTAAAATCAACGCCAAAATAGCGATAATTTCCAAATTTCGAGGGAGTGGCGCGACCCCTAAAATTTTTTTCTTTATTTTCCCCCTCATTAGGACCCCAGACTACATCTCTTTCCGAGGTTAACTTTTTTTTTGAATTTCACTCCACCCTAGCGTACACCTCCTGTCACCCACTAATCATCCGTCGTCAATAATAGAGCATCTGAATGCGACGGTTTATGAATCTTGTCGAACATCTTTTCTACGCTAGACCATCTCAATCGGGCACTATTCTCTATTTATTCATAGTAATAGTCCCTTATCTTCTCTTCTTACCTTCCCATGTTTCTTCCAATGCAGATCCCTCCAGAGTTGCGTTATCGACAGTGTTCTTCGTTTTTGGATTTCATCATCAAACCGTGAATTTTGAAGGACTGATAAACTTAAACTTGAAATGATTAATACAACTTTAATTCATACTTAATTAATCTTGAATTTTCCGGGAATATACGTCCCGGTAATTCCCGGGTTAAAAACCCTATTTACGATGCCACACGGAACCGAAGTACTTCTCGCAATTTAAGACACCGCCACTACGTAAGTCCACGAACAACTTTGGGAGCACCTGACTACACGTGGTCCGTCTCATATTCATGTCTCCGGGCAAGCCCCGTAACCAAAAAACTGACAAACTTCAAGCGCTTTGAGCAGACTGTTAGGATTCGAATTAAATTTTTCTGATGTCTGATCCAGATAAATTAGCAATATGAGCCCATGGATCCAATTCTAGAGTCCGCGAAAAAAAAAATGACAGGTCAATTATAATTTGACTCAGAATTTAAAATTCTTTATGAATTGGAAAATTGAAAAAAGAATTTGTTTAATTTTTGATTTTGGCCAAATAATTTTCCTTTCTTTTCTAACATCAGGGTTGGCTGCAGTTTAACAACAAAGCTCAGGTTTTATTCAAATTTATATCAGTGGTTGAAGTTCTTATTCTGAAATAAGAGATTTCGGCGTTGTTGGAAATCTGGTTTCTCCAAGTTTCTCATATTGTCGAGATGTAGTGATATCTGATAACATATCCAAGCTTTAGAAGGCCGTAACACGGGAACCTCCGACAGAAAATATTTATTTTGTTTCGCCTCAGAATAAGGAACTTTAACCACTGCTATAAATTTGAACAAAATCTGAGCTATGTTGCTAAACTGCAGTTGTTCCTCAGAGTTAATCTTAAATAGTAATGTTTGTCTGACAGACATTAACAAACGCCTCCATATAAATTTTGAAATATGTATATAAAAATATTGTAATGGTGAAGGGGTTGGTTCCTGTACAATAGCAGTATTTTGATATAAAACATTGCTTGGAAAACCACTGTCCGTTTTTTTAATGTATCTAAGTGGCGCTGCGCTGAATTTTAAGATGGTGATGATTTTGATCAACTCTACAGGGTTTATTTATGATTATATTTCGTGACACAGGTAATGATTTTGACGAAGATGTTGATGATGATGACAGGGGTTTTTGGTAAACATTCACTCACATTTCTACATACATTGCATAGCGACCGACGACATAGGCACAAACAAAATATGCATGACAAAACACCAAAAAAAAAAGAAGATTGAGGATGTGATTTATAATCATCTGGAAACTTAAAATAAAGTGCTAAAATCATAGACATTAAAAACCACTTGTCAATCATCATATACGGCCGTGTCATGCGAAATATTCGTACCCGATGATGAGTGTGACACTGATGGTGATGAAGAGACATTGACGGTGACAACAATAAAAATTATAATTAATCTCACGCTTTCATGTATCTCACGCATATCAGTGATCCATCCAACCAACATTGAGTCAGTCAACCAACCAACAAAGCCACCAACCACCCATCCATTCATTCGTTTGACTCATTCATGGCGTGTACATATTCTAAACATTCATTCATAAATTCCCATCAACAGAACTGTAGATGGATGGCAGGCGAACACAATAATATCCTAGACATTCTCAGCTAATCTTTTGCGCAGAATCTATAATGGCACTGCCACCAACTGGCTAGGATCGCCTATGGTGCCCTTTACAGCAACGACCAACCAGCCATCACCATTCCCATTCAACCGGACACGCTGCGTTGGACGCCTTTGGCCGACCGCCACCACCGTCAGAATTGGAAACACAAAAAAAAAGAGAGAAAAAATGTCATTTCTTAAAGAAACAAAACGATCGATACAACGATCGTATGAATAAGAAAACGCTCCATAAATTATTCATTATTTCGTTGGACAATAACAAGAACAGCAGAAATGAGTTGAAACGACGACATAAAACTGCAGAAAGGCAGTCAGGCGGACAGACAGACATAGACCACGAAAGAAACATGTTAATGTTGTTGTATATCAATCGATTAGCAGAAAAATAACAACTGAAACCGACCAAACATGAATTGTCATTTTCAGATTTTATGCACTTCACTTGTTGTACGATTCAATCCAACTGTACTCTCGCCAGATGGTAACGAGGTGCGAGTAATATCGGCTGGTAGTATGTATTCGCATAGGAATGCATATATCGAGTCCAGTATGACCATAGCGAGCTTCGGCGTATTTAAAATCGTTCGCTGAAGTCATTCTAGAACTATTGACTTCTCCTAAGCCGAGATGTTTGATGAATCTGAATGGAGTTTCCAGATGGTGCTGGAAATAGTAAAAATGTAATCTAACTAGTAAGTTGTAATGCGCCTATGGCGCCCGTTGAAATATGGAAAAAAATTTTGTTGAAAAAAAAAAATTTTTGTGGAAAAAAAAATTTTGTTGAAAAAAAAAATTGTGTCGAAAAAAAAATTTTTTCTTGAAAAAAAAAATTTTGTTAAAAAAATTTTTTTTTTTTAAAAAAAATTTTTGCTTGAAAAAAAAAATTTTGTTGAAAAAAAAAATTTTGTGGAAAAAAAAAATGTTGTTGAAAAAAAAAATTTTGTGGAAAAAAAAAATGTTGAAAAAAAAAATTTTTTGTTAAAAAAAAAAATTTTGTTATCAAAATTTTGTACCGGTATTTCGGTAGCTGTCACTTTTGAAACTTTCATTCTTTGACATTTGACAAGTAGAAACTACGACATTACTAAAAATGGAACCATCCACGCTGCAACAACGCATCGAACTGTCGTTTAAATAGAAATGAGCCAATGGCACCACACCTGCAAAATCATCACCAAACTCACACACTCTGAGGATTCCTTGGCTTCTCGACGATCACGCGTGAGTTTTTCGATTCCCAGATGCGGCTGGGTTAACATAGCCGGGCTTCGGTAGAAAAGATTATTTTCTGAGAAAATTCGTTATCAATTTCAAGGTGATGTAGGGCCCAAACTAGGAAGCGACGGCGATGCGGATCGTAGTGTACGTTACATTGATGAGTCAATTATATCTGGTAACCGGATAATGCAAAATTCGCATCAGGCTAGTGCGTGCCTCATCATGATGCTTCCACTGAGCTGTAGAGATTGATGTTGGATTGTATAAGTCAACTCACAATAAGTCGATTAATCGACTTTTTGCTTCAATGAAGTCAACTTTGAATCAGGAAAATACCGAGAAAAAAAACCTTTTTAAAATTTTAAAAAAGTCAAAATTTCGATAAGTCGACTTTTGGTTGGCACTTGGTTGCTAGTCACATACATTTGTCTAAATGAGTTTCTCATTTCGTTTAACACTTAAACATACAACGCTGTATTGACCTGGGAAATATGTTTGGACTATCTCTCAAGGTCCCAGACCAAAAGGTCACGTAATGAAAACATTCACAAATAACTTAGTGAAAACATCACATTCCAATTCTGTTCCTCTTTCTTTATGCTTGTAAGAAATTCTTTAGTGACCTGTTCTTCCTCACTTATTCCACCGGCCTCGTTCAGACAAACATCCTTAAAGCAAAGTCACCATCCAAGCCAGTCAAGTGTTTGTTAAGTCAATACGTCGTTGGTGTAGTTGTTATTTGGTTGCTGTTGTTGTTGTTGTGATTGTTGCTTGTTTTATTTCTTGGGCTTGTGACTCTTTTTGTATGTGAGAACATTTAGAAATCCAGTTCTCATGTGTTTTAAAACCACAATAACGCGAACACAAACAGTAACACGAACAACAACAACTACAGCGACAGCAGCCGCAGCAATGCGCAGATGTTGTTGTACATGGATTTATAGCAACAACCATTAAAGTTGTTTCATTCATAAGATCACAGACGTCTGACACGCGCATGCGTATGCATTACGTACGTTCCACCACTGGCATCGCTCGCACAGACGCTGATGTCAGCGGGGCTCTGTGACCGCTGTCGCTGTTGTCTTGTGAAATGTTTATTAGTTTTAAGCTCTGACAATGATTTAGTAAGTGTTACTTGTAACCTGTTGCATCAAATTGTTGCAATGTTCGTTGTTGGGGGTTTTTTTTTTGCGAGAATCGCACGTACGTGTACACATTTGGAACGCGGATCCTTTTGAAGGTGTTGATAATGTGACAAGTACGTAGACGTTTCAGTTGTATAAGCTTGTCAAAGCTGCAAGGGGATTAATAGTGTTTTGACAGGTGTGATATAAGTATGCTACAATGTTGATTATTTTCCGTTGGAATTTTGTACGGGGTTTTAGAAGGTATGGATGTTGACAAGAGAAAATAGAGTTCAATGAAAAGCTAAAATCAAAGTAAGTAACTGCGTGGCCAAAGTTGACCAAGAACAGTTCATACACAGAGATCACAAAATCCCACTGATATAAATATGTGTGCACCAGTCACCAATAAGGAGTAGAGATAATAATCTTTAGTAGAGATTCATGGGGTTATAGTTCATAAGGTTTCAACATGGCGAACCCCGTGCGATCCTTATCGACTGCATCCCAAGTCGTCTCACAGACCTCCACGTGGCCACTATCCGCATTAAGGCTAAGTTCTTCTTTATCAGCCTGATTTGTGCTCTCGCGTCGACGGAAGAGACCAAAGATAAGTTTTACGAGCGTGCAAGCATACGACCGTTGTCCCGGCCATGACATCAAAATTGCTCTCGGGGATGTTAATGGCAAAGTAGGCAGGGAAACATCTTTGGGTCCACCGTCGGTACGTTCAGCCTCCACGATGACACCTCCGACAACGGAATGAGGCTGATCGATTTCGCCGCCGCAAGAAATATGGTTATTAGCAGCAGCGGGTCACCCGATGGAAATACGAAAATTGCATATAGGGCGACACACGCGCCGATGGTAACGCGATCTGTGTTGGAGGGATGCCGAGAGTTGAGGAGGGAGGAAAATCGTCTATTCCGAAGAAAGAAAAGATGGAAAGAGAAGGAAATGTGAAGAGATTGAATTCTATGGAAATAGAAATGATGCCAGAAAATGTTATCAACGAGCCAAGACTCGTCTACTGGCATAACTTCGTGAAGATATGAAAATGGGAACCTGGTGACAGACACGTCGAGTGTGCTGAGGATTTGGAAAAAACATTTCGCCAGCCCGTTAGCGGCGGAATCATAGATGATGGTGTTGGATGAGGTCAAAGCAGAAATAGGACTACAAGGCCGCAGATGCCGACGGAATACCAGCAGAGCTGTATTAGACCGGACGAGAAGAGCTGATAAGACGCATGTGTCAGCTAGTCGGTACCATCTGGGAGAATGAAAGCATGCCTGATGATTGGAACCTTACCGTACTAAGTCCGACTCACAAGAAAGGAGACAAACCCGTTTGCTCCAACTACCATGGAATAAGTCTCTTATCCATCGCATATAAGAAACTTTCTAGTATATTGTGTGAATGATTAAAGCCTAAACTCAACGAACTGATCCAGCCCCTACAGTGTGGCTTCAGGCCCAACTGTCGACCAAATATGCACACTTCGGCGCCAAGCAGATATCCTTCGAAAAATCTATGGGCGATCTGTGTTAAGGCGTCGAACGAACCGTTAGCTGTGTGAGCTATATTCCGACATGGACATCAAAATACAGCGATTGCGCTGGCTGGGCCAAAAACTCCAGCCAGAAATGCGTGGGATGACAAATACCACGGAAAGCGCAGATAGGGAAGACCGAGACCCCGGTGGAAGGACCAAGTGAAAGAAGACATGCAATCCTTGTTATCACGAACTGGAGAAAACACGCACAAGACCTACGCGCTTGGAAATCATCCATTAAGCAAGCCAAGACCAACAACAGGTTGTTGTAGAGCCAACTTTAGTAAGTAAGTAAGACAAGGTTTAGGCCGATGTATTGAGGTTTTTTTGGGAACAGGAAATTGGGCGCAGATTTGCCCGTCAATCTATGCCAACTGACGGAACTTGAATACCGAAGTGATTTCAAAAGATTGGTCTTTCATTATTTCTTCTGAAAACGCTGGTTCAACTCCTCGATAAACACATGCGCTCGAACAGGCACCATAACTCTTGGGAAGTCAATATGATATAGCTGACTTGCTGCCATTTTGAGTAGATCTTTTACTCGACAATTCCATTGTGATCATGAGCATCAAGTCAGTCGTTATAGTGTTGATAGTTATGAAGCCCAACTGCACTCATCACTACATCTCAGAGAGGGGCTTCCCATTATTAATGGAAAACTGAGACAATTTCCTCCAGTGCTAAGTGTACATATGAATGTTTCGCAGATATCCGTCAGCTCGTGGGTAACTCCGAAAAAGCAGAGCTTAGCCCAACAGTATTCAAATTGGTATTTCAGCACCGCTACTGATATCGTATACAAAATCGCTTTTAAATCCACAGGGATATATTTCATTACAGTTTCAACATCAAATGTTATCGGCCCCTCATTTTTTTTTTTGGCGTTTTGAATTTGTCTATTTTGTTAATCGTTCGCTGCCGTAATTTTCCCATTGTATGAGACTGAATGGCTGCATTCATCAATTTTGAAATCTTAAAACCCTAAAACAATTTGTAGTAATAAAACTCCCCAAAATGAGTGTGAGAAAATTGTTTCCAACTTCGAAAGAAGCCCCCAACAGCACCACGAGCAGCAGCCAACACCAGCAATTGCAATGGCAACAAATTAAGAAAGTCTGTCATTTAAATGAAATTAAAGTCTAACATCGACTGACTGGCGAGATTACCGACTGACTGACTGACTGACAGACGACTGTAAGTTTTATTACACCATCATCATACCATACGAACGATGTCGTATCACAATTGCAATCACAATTCACTCAATGGTGTTGATGGTGGTGGTGGTGCATTGTTGTTGCTGTGGCTGATTTTGATGCTGCTGTTGTTGTCGGTGGTTGTGTATTACTTACTGTTTCACATGACAACCGATTCCAAACCACAATATATGTATTAACAAATTAATACCCCTCCATATATCAACAACAACTACAACGGCAGCCACATCATCAGCATCAGCATCATCATCGTCGTCCGCTTCATCGGTAGGTGAAACAACAGCCGATCCCCGGTAAAACAATCCAACAAGTAACCACAACAAGATGACACTTTCGAAAACTACTGTACGCAGCAGCATCGAATATGTTTTTTATCGGAATACTGATAATAACAATAACAACAACAACAATGGGTAAATTAACAGCAACAACGGATGAACCAAACCAAACAACAGCTTCCTCTATTACCCCGAAAAAGAAAACATACACCGGACTCGGAGTCGCACCAATGGCTGAAAATGCTGACTCAGGTTCAGTGAAAAGAACAGACTGTCTGCTCTGGTTTTGCTCTTCATCTTCTGATGGTGGACCTCCTCTTTCTGCAAGTCGGTCCGTCCGTCCGCCCGTACATCTTATTGTTATTGTTTGGTTGCGCTTCGCTTCGCATGGGCATCGCACAAATAAACAGTTATAATGTCATGCGCGCCAAAATCAAGAAAGCCAAACAGGCAGCGAACAACGGACGGTATTGCCAGTGCGATCATATCACAGCTCCACAGTACAGTGATGTGCGACAAAGTAGCACATCACTACGGATCTACAATGCAAGTTTGAAAAGAATTTTACTGAAGGTTTAAACAAGAGGGAGTTAAAAATACTTTTTAAAGTAGACCTGCAAGAAACAGTATGCGCTACTACAGTAGTTTAGACTTACTATCTTAGCATGATTAACGAACAGAGGGAGAACATATTTAATATATCTAGAGTTCAACGTCCTTGTGCATGATCGACAGCATGGCTTCCGTAGAAACCGATCAAAGGGAGGTCTCCCTGGCGTTCTTTTTGGAATGATGGAGACGATTCATTCACCGCCTTGTTGAAAGCAAGGTTGTGGGTCTGAATATTTCCAAGGCGTTCGATAGGTTCTGCCATGTTTCACTACTTCCGAAACTTAATCCATGAAGTATCGGTAATGCCTTCTCTGGATTCATATCGGGTTTTCTCAGAGATCGCTCTATAGGAGTTGTTGTAGATGGAGTCTAAGAAAATATTGTTTTCTATCAAACTCCAGTTCTTAGTTTCATTGACGATGTGTTGGGTGGCACCACCAACCTCTGTCATTTACACCGTGTTACACACATTCTGTCGTATGAACCAAATTTACTTTTTCAAAAAGGGGATAAAAAATAAAAATACACGTGTATCGGCGATTTTCATGTACACGTCAGATTTTTTTTTTTTAAGTTTGAAGTATAAAGCTCGTAGTGGCCTGTGTGAAAGCCTTTGGACCGTGATTTGCAGGCAGACTCGTGGAAATGTCTGTAGCACGTCAAATTTTTTTAAAAATAGATTTTTATCAATTCTCAGATTTTCCTATTTTTTTTTTTTTTAAATGGTTATCGTCTTTTTTAAGGTTTCAGTAAAAAAAATTTGGAGTCTCTTCAAGTTATGCTAAGAAAAGTGAAAAAAATATTTTTTTTTCAAAAATAATAAAAATTGGGGAAAATCTGAGAATTAATAAAAATTGTTTTTAAAAAATTTGACGTGATACAGATATTTCCACGAGTCTGCCTGCCAAAAATCAGATCGATTGGATCACTGAAAAAGGGTTAAAAATCGGTCCAAAGGCTTTAACACAGGCCACTACGAGCTTTATACTTCAAACTTAAAAAAAAAATGCTGACGTGTACATGAAAATCGCCGATACACGTGTATTTTTATTTTTTCCCCTCTTTCCAAATATGTGCATTTGGTACATAGGACAGAAAAAAATCTATTTTTTGTAACACGGTGTTATATTCAGTTGGTAATCGGACAAGTCCTCTGGAGGTCGGGTACAACTGGCGAACAATGGATGACTCACTCAATCATTATTTGGTGACGATTTACGAGTGGAGTCAAATGGACAGAGTATATGTTAATGCACGCAAAACCCTGTGTTGTTTGTTGTCGCCCAATCGTTCCAGTAACCCAGTCTCTTCGGCAACCTCTTATGGTTGGTAAGGATATCGACGAATCAGATACGCTCGATATTCTGGGCATGAAGATACAGGGTGATGATCGTTGTGTAAGCCGTTCCGTAAGATAAGTGAAGCCACCAATCCTGCAAATTACCGCCCAATTTATCGAAGTTTCGAAAGAGACAAGTTAATGTTTACACCACTTACTTTAGGCAAAATTAAATATAACTCCAGGGACTCCAAATACGTCTTTGGGGCTCCTGGACAGAGAACAGAGGATAACGAAAGGGATGATAGGGTGAGAGTAGGGTATTCAACCCTATTGTCATCATCATCGCCGGAACGTGGTTTGTATATCGCTGATATCTGCTTTTCAGATATCCGTCAGCTGGGCACTCTCATCCATTCAGACATCACTTGAATCTCAATGTCGGCGCTGAGATCCAACTATTTAATTGAACCGTATTGTAAACTTCTGAAGACTTTGAATGTATTAAATTGTATCGAAATACTGAAAGAGGAATCAAATTGTTTTAGTCTGTTATTGCACTAGCAACAATTGCAAAGATTTCAACTCGAATTTTATCTCGCAACGTACAATTGTATGTTTATAAATGTTTTATTTATATATCAGTTGACAGCCTAGCGAATGGTGATATCAGTTTGTGACGAAGTATGAGACATTCCGCCAATACCGATTTCATAAGCTAGACATTTTGAGACAGTTGACCTACCAGGATGTAAACAATTGAATCACTTGCATTGAATTAAGCTACCAATGGGGATCAGCTCTCAGTGTGGACCAACAGATTAAACCTGGCTCCAAATGTCTCCAGTGATAATAAATACTAGTGCTACTTAAACATCCATAATTTCACGATATACACAATGTTCAAAGTATTTCAGCACAATTTCTGGATTTGCATTGCCGTATTGAAAAATATCTAAACAAACACTTTGCCCCCTAAATATCTAAGTCAACAATGTGGAGATAATTTACGGCAACATTAAGTCACCGCCACCAAAACGCATTATCGCCACTCTTTTGCCTGCTGTTTATTATTGTACTGCTTTGTTTTTATTTCATTTGTCTTTCGTCATTGAGTTGCAAATGGTTTTGGGATTGTGGCAAACCACAGATTCCCACGGTTGCCAAGACTGCACACGCGCGCGCACACTCGAATAAAATGTTTGCTTCGCTTGCTTTGCTTGTCGCTCTGTCTGCTGCCAGTGCTCTGTGACTCTGCGAAAGAGTGTCTCCCCATGCCCGCCTTCTATTCATTCAAACATAAGTACGGTGTGCATTCATTCCATCCCTCGTTTGCTTAACCGCGTTCAAAGAGTTAAACTCGACATTAACAAAGACGTCTTCGTTGAACGAGTGTCAGTGTGTGTGTGTGTGTGTGTGTCTGTCTGCTTGGTGGGTACTGCTGGTGGACTGGATGGATGGTTGGTTGGCTGGAGATGGCTACACGCTCTCGTATTTGTCGTCTGGAGCTAACTTGTTATGTCGCTGCTGATGCCGCTGCCTCATGTTCTGCTGCCAGTCTCTGTTGCCGGCAGTTAATCTAATGTAAGCAACTCATCGCCACCGTTGAGACTTTGTTGTTCCGTTGCTGTGTGCTGCGCGTGCGCAATTTACAATTCATTTTGATTGCAAGCAATTCAACACTTTATTGCGACTACCAGCGGAGCTACGTGTAGCTGACTTTTTTTTTATAATAGTCGGTCCGTCGGTGGGTCGTTCTGGTTTATAATGCAACCGTTGTTATTGTTGTTGTTTTCCATTTGCTGTTAGGTTTGCGTTGAAGGTTTGGAATATATGAATGAATTATAGTCGTTACTTTAACGGTTCAAAGAAATGTTCAAATAACTGATTAAAATGAAATTTGTAAAAAGTATTTTTCTGTTGAAATGCTTATTAAATGAGACTTTTAACTTTGGAAGGAAATGCTTTCTGGAGTTATTATTTATCAGTTTATCAAAATGCCTGCGAATATGTTCGATGGAATTCCCGAAGTTTTTTTTTTATAATTTCCTTAGAAAAGAATTTCAGGGGAAATTTATTTCGTCGCTAATAGTGATAATTTGCTTAGGGGTTTCACCTGGATTTTATGAGAAGGTTTCAGTGCTATTCTGTTCTTAATCGTCAAAGTGAGACTAAAGGATCACCCAACCTCAAAGATCAGATATTCCGTTGTATTGTAGTTTTTGTATACTCCGCTATAGAAAATACCGATGTAAGGCCCAATATATTCTCGATCTCTGACTATAGCTAGATAGACCTCTGGTGCTCGAACGCCGAACACAAAATTATGTTTTGGTCCTTCTTGGAAAGTGTGGCGATCTATATGTTTTCAGGCGCCGAAAGCTTTTTCAGTCTATGGTCAACTCCGACAAATAGCAGAAGTGTTTCGCATTTGATTCCATTTTCATTACCCGTTTACAAATGACCAAGAGCTCTTACTTCCCTGGGAGAAGAAATAACTTTAGCACGAAGACGCTGTTAGTGAAGAAGTGTTACGTGCCTTTGATAATCTGGTTCCCTTTGATCCTGTATTTACATTTTTATTTAAATGCCAATTTCTGAACCCTTCCTCTTTGGATCTGACAGCATCATTGCATGTCTAATTAAACCGATGGAATAAACATGTTTATATCAAGACGAATTAGTTTCTCGACCATTTCGGCAGCAGCATCGTCATAGTCTCATACATCCATCCAATACATAATGTATTATTAACACATTGGTTAACTGGATTCTTGAGGATTTTATTATGTAGACCTTCCTGAACGACTACCAATTGAAATGTATTTCAATTAATTTCTTTATTTATTTATAGTCCAGGGAATAATTACAATTCATACAGACTAGCTTATATGTACATATATCTAAAATTGCATTAAACTTATTCAAAGACAATGAAAAATCTAAATCATATGTCATATTAAACACTTTTAAGGCTCCTGAAATAGGTTCCTTGAGGCAGATTAAAAGGTAAATGTCCAGCAGCAGCGTTAAAGTCAATAAGACTTACAAGCATAAGAAAGTCTATTAATCCAGATATCAATTTGAAAAAAAAAATATTATAGAACTCTTACACCGACGGCTAGTATTATGTATTAACTTACATCTGGATTCATAAGAGGACTAGGAAAACGAATAAAAAATAGTGGAAATTTAAAAAAAAAAAAATAAAAGTCTTTCAATTCGATCAATATGAACTGTGTAATATGGCCTCCAAACGATTGACGCATATTCAAGCATTGATCTAACGAGAGTTGTATACAGCAATTATCTTAATATATATTTACCCTCGACACTGATTCACTGACTCTGTCACGCAGTACGTAGGAATTTAAATAGGCATTCCATAATTCTATAAATAATAATAATAAAAAAAATAAAAAAAAATTTTGTACAGAAATTGTGTTTCCCCAATTTTTTTTTTACCAAAATTTTTTTTTCCGAAATTTTTTTTTTCCAAATTTGTTTTTTTACAATTTTTTTTTTTCAACAAAAATTTTTTTTTTACAAAAATTTTTTTTTTTTACAAAATTTTTTTTCCAATTTTTTTTTTCAACAAAAATTTTTTTTTGAACAAAAATTGTTTTTTGAACAAAAATTGTTTTTTTCAACAACATTTTTTTTTCAACAAAAAATTATTTTTTTCCACAAAATTTTTTTTTTTTTCAACAAAATTTTTTTCTCCATATTTCAACGGGCGCATTACAACTTACTAGTCGAGTATAAGGATCAATGAAATCTTTACTGTTATGTTGAATAAAATCCAGAACTGAGTAGGCTTTCGGCAATATGTATTCTACATGTAAAATCAAATGCTTCCTTTGCCAGTACCCCGCTTTCACGCAGATCAGGAAAAGCTACGAACTTGTAATTTCCGAGGGCTACGTGTATTTGATTTTTGATATTTTTGTAGCGTTACAAGGTCGGCCATTTTGAAGGTTTAGCTGTTGTGCTTGGATGTGTTTTAATTTGTCTTCGATTTTTAGAAAATGGATCAAAGAATCTGCATCAAATTTTTGCATTCCGAATGTTGACTGTGGCATATGGTGACCAAAGCAACGTTTATCGGTGGTACAAAATGTTCTTAGAGGGCCGAGAAATGCGAAGGACGAACACCCGAGCACGTCTACAACAGACGAAAGCATTGATAAAGTCAATAAAATAATATTGACCATTGGAGAAGTTGCTGAGCATCTAAACATATCGATTGGCTCGTGCCATTCGATTTTAACCAATAATTTGGGCATGACTTGGGTCGCCGCTAAATTCGAGCCAAAATTTCTCAATTTGGACCAAAAACAGCATCACGTTAAAATGGCTCAGGAGATGTTGAATTCGGTCCGTTACGACCAAAACTTGCTCCAGCTGGTCATAACTGCTGACGAATCATGGCTATATGGTTACGATGTGGAAACTAAAGCTCAATCATCTTAATGGAAGCTGCCGCATGAACCGAGACCGAAAAAAAAGCTCGCCAAGTTTGGTCGAACGTAAAAGCCTGAGGAAATTACTTTTTTCTTTGGAAAATATCGCCGAGGCCCCAAATGTTTGGGGGGCCCATAAAAAAATGTGCATGACTTTGGGCAAAACTGAGAGACTCGGTCTTTTATCACGTAGTCTTTTCAGTATATGATTCTAGTTTCTCGTGTTGCACTATGTTATTAATCATTTTCATTGTTGATATAATATTGAAAATTAATTAAACATTTTGAAATATTTAATGTAAATGATTATTGGCGGAATCTTCTATATAAATAAAAATGAATTGACGCATGTATGTCACTTTATCACTTGAGAACGGCTGGACCGATTCGGTTCGGATTCGATTATTAGAAATTTTCAGTACAAGGTTTGTATGAAATACAATTTTGACAAAACCAATCGGAAAAGCGCTATAAATCAATTATGAATGACGTTTCAAATTGAAAAATTAGAAAATTAGAAAATCGTAGTTAAAAACTCAGACAATCCATAAAACGAATCATGACTATTGGAATTATAACTTTCTGGAAGAGATCCCCGATTTAGGCATTTCTTGGAGAATATTCAGAAGTACAAAAGTTGTCAAAGCACGGTTTTTTAATCCCACTTTTTAAGAATTAAATATTAAGATGTAGATAGAGTATTAATATCTTAATATTTAATTAAAATAAATTCCGTATGAATTTGAAGCCATGAAATAACCGCATCCCATAGACGCCCACATTCACTTACGTCTTCATTTGACAGCCCTGCTAGCATGCCTGAAGGACCTAATGGCATGCTTCCATGGTCTTGTAAAAATAGAAGGGAAGTAGAAATGTCAATTAGATATGTTTAATATTTTCTTACAGGTCTTTTAAACAACAACGTGTGTGCGATTTATCCCCTTCAGATGATTTTTTTTAAGGAGAATATCTGACTACTTTTTCCGCTAGATATTGGCAACAGATCTAGTAGGGTCGAAGCAGAGCTATTAATAGTGTTTGGTATCTATGTATAACTACATACATAACTAATGACTTTCTGGTTGAAAATCAAATCCGTAATCAATGTGTAACGTTCCTGTTTTCTGTAAAACATTTGAAAAATGAAAAATCCTATGTCAATGTCAATCGTATTAAAGCAAATAATTCAATATTTTGTATACTATTTCCATAATCGTAGGACCTTCTACAATGTGTATTTTTTTTTCAAGTCTTGTCGCTGACGTTCCTTTGTTTTCACGATATTTATGTAATTTGTCTATTTTTGACAAGTACTGCAATGCCAACATAAGACAACCCAAACATGTCCTTCATACTTCCGAAAGACATTACAAATATGAGTTATAATAAACTGACATATTCCAGTTACAAATTTCAATTCACTTTAACAGTTGATGTCATAAATCCAATAGCATCATTCTCGTCGCCATTCGAATGCGGACAATGTTTGTTGTGCCACCATTCGGCACAGATGCGAGTTACACCATCTATGCGGCATCCACAATTTTCCTTCGGTCCATTATATATTTTACATGTGGCAGAATACACTCATCCCCATCCAGGGAACATGTGTCTGTATCATCCAGTTACTTGTTGTATAACATTTGGATGCTGGTCCCACCATGTCTTGTCACTGCTGGCGGCTGTGTTGTCAATGTCGTTGTTACAACAGACAAACGGAAAAAGAAGGGGGACACAATTGTCAATAAAATTCTCACGGCGTAATTAGTTTAGTACAACAAATTAGTCATTTTACTGTTGTTGCTATATTGTATTCTTCATGTCGGAGTACTTAGTTGTTGCTGTTCTTTTTTTCTATTTTTTCCCCGTGAATGTCTGTGACGTCGGTAGCGATCACCAGCAACAATTGCTGTTGTAGTTGCTGCTGGTATAGTGTTTTTGTTTCTTTTTTTCCCCTGTTATTGTTGCTGCATGTATAAACAAGTGAAAACTTCTTTAGGTTAGGCCTGCGTGACTAGTTTATATGCTACCCCATTGAGAGAGTTCCAGGCGGTCATTGAAGTAGGGGAGGGGTTGGGGAAAAAAAACCTCTTTAGGACCATTTTAGTAATAATCTGTAGAAATCAACAGTTTTGCAGTTATAAATAAATGTATGTAGAAAAGAATTAATTTTTTCCCAAAAAATTTTAATTTTTCTTTTAAAAAATCTTTGAAAATCCTTAACAGCAAAAAGTGTCATGTCTTGTTGCTTTCACGTAAAGTCACATAGCCTATGATTAAAATTATGAAAATATTTCCAATTATAATTGGAAATCATTGCTACCGGGTATCGAGGCAACAGCATGGTAGCTTCCGTGACAGGAGACACGAGACTTTTAAGTAAAAAAAAACACTATTTCTATTTTGCCAAAGACGGACCGTCCACAGGATGAAGGGATCTGGTTAATGATCGTAGGCCCCCCTATAAAGGGCAGTCGAACATTTCAATACATTACAAACGCAATCACACATTTAGTCTGCCGCCCTCCAATGGTGTAGCGCCATACAAAACTGTCTACTTTTTAATGTTTACAAATGTTATACAGTTGTTAACTCTTATTATGTGAACATGATGAGAAAGACAATAAAAAAAAAGAGAGAAGGCAGTGAAACGGACGACAGCAACAAAGACAACACCATAAAAGCAACAAAAACCTATTAAAAATTGTTAAAAGCTTAAGTTTTACTATGTTTTGCAGTTAAACTGTTGCTAATAAAAGTGATTCTCTTTTTCTTGTTTTTGTTTGTTTATAGTTTTTGCTGACTTGCAAGAAAATCCCATTTGTTGCTCTCATGCCAAAATCACTATTCCGGCAAGCGTTAGCACGTTTAAAAAATTAAGAACATTTTGTGGATTCTTACACTTACTAAAGTTGAACGAGGGGGGCACAAAGAGAGCTGCACGATACACGGTAGGTTGATTATTTGACATGAAAGAAAATTGAAAAACCCTAGAAGTGGAACCTTTAGCCACATGTTCCTTGATAGGCTGGCTGAAGAAGTGGATAATCATGAGAAAATCTATCCAAAAGATCTTCACCAACCTGTGCAGACTGGCCGGCTCATATAAAAGAGGAGAAGTTTGAGATATGAAATACGAGCGCCAGTAAAAGACTTTTCGTCCCGAAAGTCTTCCCACTTAGTGGTTGTAAACCTCAACGACGGTTCACAAAGAGAGCTGCACGATACACGGTAGGTTGATTATTTGACATGAAAGAAAATTGAAAAACCCTAAAAGGGGAACCTTTAGCCACATGTTCCTAGATAGGCTGACCGAAGAAGTGGATAATCATGAGAAAATCTATCCAAAAGATCTTCACCAACCTGTGCAGACTGGCCGGCTCATATAAAAGAGGAGAAGTTTGAGATATGAAATACGAGCGCCAGTAAAAGACTTTTCGTTCCGAAAGTCTTCCCAGATTGTTTATAACCACTAAGTGGGAAGACGGAAATCATCAGTCGGACCATCCATAAGTTCAGTTTCCATGATGAGGCCAGGATTTAAAAAAACAGCTATCACAAAGAAATGAGGGATCCATGTTGGATATCTTACCTCAATATAATGGGTTTTCCAACATGAGGTGTTAGTTTGAATCACCCGGTATTTCGGTAGCTGTCACTTTTGAAGCTTTTATTCTTTGACATTTGACGCCATTACTAAAAATTAAACGATACACGCTTCAACAACGCATTCAAATTATTAAAGAATTATTCAAGATCTCAAAGATAGAATTCGTTAGGCTATCGAGGACATATGGCAGCCACTTTGCGATTTTGTTATGGAGAAGTTGCATATAGGATATGGTCCTGTAACCGTGGCCGTGGTGGCCATTTGGCTGATGTTGTTTTTCATTATTAACGGCATACCTTCCTCTTTATTACGAAACAAACGTGTGATCATTTATCCTAAAAAAATTGAATTTTTCTTTGAATGCCAAAATAACACCTCTTGTTGGAAAACCCTGTAGAAATAAAATAATTGCATATATCGTTTTATACTCGAGGATTACCTGTTCTCTCTCTCTCGCTCTACCTGTCCCTCTCTCCCTTTCTACCCCCCTCTCTGAGTACCAGAACTTTGAAATAAAACTTATTAGTTTAAAAAACCTGTACGTATATAATGCCGAGTTTTACAGAATATTTATGAGCACCCCATTAATATCTAATCCAAAATTTTGTGAGCACTGTTAATGACCACTAAAGTTAATCACTGTTTATATGCTACACCAATTAAAAATTCCCCCGCATTCCTACCTTTCTTTCAAATACACAGATCATGGTTAAGGAAGTTGAAATGTTTAAATGCCATTAAACGACAACTTGATGACATTAACAATATCGCCATCAAACGAACATCCGAAAATGATGACGTTTCCGAATAGAAAGAGCATTACGAAAACACACACACACACACAAAGAAACATAGAACAGATGTACGGCACCCTACAAATCTTTGTGGAAACACACGATCCCCCTCTATCCCATGTCATTTTTTTTTATTGGCTGATGATTGTCATCAATTTATGAGATAAAAGAACGCAAAGTAATTCTACCCGATATTGGTGTGTTATGAGGACGACGACGACGACGGCAGCGATTGATTGTGTGTGCTGAGTGGATGGATGGTTGAGAATTTTCTTTCGCTGGGTATTATTGAGAGGAGACTCCCCTCCAAAGAATACAATACCACCGCTTAATGGCTGTTACAAGTGACATTTTCAGTTGGGCGGAATACAAAAAGAAAAGAGAGGAAAAAAAACCACATGAAACGTAGATATAGACGAACGTGAGGAAAAACTCATGGGAAATTTTCTTGAAACAGCGGACAAAAATGTATTCCTTCCGTTTTACATTTACGTTGTTGCCAATGATTGTGCTAACAGCACTTACATGTTAATATACGAGGTGGGATTGAAAGGGGAATATCCTAAACGAAAAAGTGGCTACACTTAAAATGTGAAGCCGAGGGGGTCAAAACACTGAAGTTTATTGTTTTATTTTTAACATGACTCATATTGTTACATTGTCCGATTATTTACAATCAATAATGCCTTGAATAGAAATGAGGAACTGGTGACGGATATCGGATAAGGACAACACAGTGCAACAAAATACAATTTGTAAAGAATAACCACTGTTCAATAGGGCGGAGTATATCAGTTTTTTTTGTTTTTCCTTTGTTTTTAGTCGATGACCCTACATATAAGCATCATTTATGCAAAAGTTCAAATTTCTTCGACTTAAACTTGAGGTGGCGCAGGAACGATCTTCTTTGTCAAAAATAAACTGAAAAAAAACAAAACATTTAAACGATAGATCGTTCTAATTCTTTTGAAAGCTTAACAATAGATTCTACTTTTAAGCAAAATTTCTAAGAATGTTGTTTACTTTTTGATCCAATCAGAATGAATGAGCATATGTTGCCAACCTATTGTGACGTTATTAAATATTATTTTGTGGATAAGAAACGATCTGCTTGAATTCAATAATGGAAAAGATCCCGCAGTTACAGAAATTTGTGAAACTATTGCTACTGATATAGAAAAAATATGGAAAAAGGCATCGTTGCCTACGATTAGTCATCAACAAGTTGTCTCAAGATTAATTTTATATTGCAACAAGTACAAATGAATGAAGAAAAAAAGCAGATTTTCTATGATGACTCTGTAAAAAAGTTGTTTGACATATGGTCTCGGAAAACTACCACTGAAGAACATATCTCAATAATATCTGACCTGGGTTCAGAGTATATCGGTCAACTAGCAATTAATTCGGGAAAAGCAATTACAATTGAGAAAAATATTTTCGAGTTTTTGGAAAAATCGTTTCTATTTCGTTCTTCTTTTGTAGCAATTGGATGTGATGGAGTCATATGTTTATTGGAAATACATTTGAAACGACCTTTGCAATGGTTTGTGTGCTTATTACATGCCACTGAATTACCACTGCGCCATTTGTTCTTTAATCTAAACGGTACTACAACAGGTCCTAATAGTTTTTCTGACGTGTTAGGCAAAAAGCTGGATAAGTGCCTTGATTCGAATCCAGAAGCTTTTGAAGCCATTCCCATAGAATTGCCAATACTTGATACTCATTTGCTAAGCACCGATCAACAGTATCTTTATCTAATATGCTTCGCCGTTACTGCTGGGAGAATTTCAGAGTCCAGAGACCCAGGAAAACTGGGGCATTCGCGATGGCTGACTTGCGCGAACAGGATTCTCCGTTTATACATTGGGACGGTTGTGACAATATTCTGGTCAAGAGTAATACACTTTGGGCATTCCCTGAGATGGTAATATAATTACATCAATGATGATTTTTATACTCAGGGCCGTGATAGCGCCAATATTTTCCTTAAGTGGAACTTCCATAAGTCAAATTCCCTTAAAAAATTTCGAAGTACTCCAGAGAATTTTCTCATATTTTTTTGGAAAAGGTTTAGCCTTTTTTTTTCCAAAAAATTGGGTTTTCTGAAGTTTTCGTATTTTAAGCACAAGTTGGTCAATAAAAAGTATTTTCCAGGTCGTTGAGTCGTCATTTTAAAAGGTTTAATTTGTTTTTTTTAATTTGTATTTTTTTTTTGCTCACATATATTTTTTTTTTTTTGGGAAATTCTACATAAATTGCAAAAGAAACATTACATAACTTTAAAAAATTGCATAAAAGTGTAAAAAACTGTTGATGCCGTTTTGAAGCTGGAAAAATTCTTAGTAATTTGAATGGTTTGATAGCCATAACATGGAAACGGCAAGTCTAAAAATAACAACTTTTTGTAAATGCTTAGAATTTTGTCATCTTTCAAATGGTATTATTAGTTTTTAAGAGTTTCATTGAATTTTTAAAAGTTATGAAATGTTTTTTATGAAGTTTCATTTTTCAAATTACTTAGAATTTTTCCAACTTAAAAACTGCATCATTAGTTTTTTTTTTACACTTTCATGAACGTTTTAAGAGTAAAGTAAAGTTTATTTTCTAGTTTTTGTAAGTTTATGATGCAGTTGGAAAGCTGGAAAAATGCAAAGTAATTTGAATGGTTTAACACCCATAACATTATAATATACGTGTTTTAAAGTATGGACTGTATGGGAGGGGACACTCCCCTTTGTCCACACAATATTTAAAAAATTGAGATAAGACCAGATTCGGAATTGTGAAAGAGCTTATAAAATCCATTTTCCACTGCACTATATTTTTAAATAATTTTTGTCATTTTTCAATATTATTTCATTTTAAGCGGCAAAAGATATGAAACGTAATAGTTAAATATCTCATGACTATCAAAATGGCAATGTGACTTTCTTTCTTAGGAGGGCAGTATACAAATGGAAGAACCACGTCACCCTCTCTAGAGTCTAGACCAACAAAAACTCTAATCTACACTTGCGCCTCAATAAGACGTGAAATATTTGAGAGAAAGATTCTACGAAATTTTAAAAATAATAACGAAACAACCTAATGATGAACAACCTTCCAATCCACCCTCATACATGTGGTGTCAGTGTGTGTGTGGGTCTTCGCCTGTACTCTATGTGATGCTGGTGTATGTAACTGGGTGCCTTGATGCCCCAATACTCCACTGTTGAGATGCTCAAATGCTGATGCGATTGGTGATGGTGACGACGTTGGTGTTGGGCTAACAAATTGCCATGCTACTCAAGTGTGGCAGTGTAAGCCAATTGTCATTAGTGTCAGCTTAGATTAGTTACTGTTCCCGTACTCTCAGTACACTTTGCGACACGGAGTAATTTTCCAATTCTCCCTCCCCACCAAAAAACAAAAAAACCAAAAAAAAATACATGACATACAAGAAGACACCAACAAGAACTGCCAAACTGAAACGAAAGACAAATTTCCAAAGGGTTTATTCCACATCAGGCAACTGTAAGTGGAGTTTTGTGTGCTGCTGCCGCTGTGTGAATTTTGTTTTGGAAATTTATTTTACAACGAAATGGGGAGCATCTGATCGTCGGGGCAACACATTGCGCTTTAAGTGAAAGTCTTTCATTACGGGTTTCGATTTTATTTTTCTTTTCAAGAAAATCTAGCAGTGAGTGTGAGGGTCGTGTGTTTTATATGGATAAAATGAAGATTGATGTTTTCAATAACCGTGGGAATTTCGTACAGAATTTAACCGTTTCATGTGCAGCTTTAGTTGGGTGTTTCTCTGAAAATTCAATACGATGTGTGCTCGACGGTTTATTAAATTATGGCATTAGAAGTTTACAACTGTCTGCCTTGGCTTAATGTAACAACATGTTGTTGCCCGTAATTAAGACGGCGGCGTGGCTGGTGCGTGTTGTTCGCTCCGGCTCAGGCAATAATTAAAGTTGTTATTGCAATAGCTTTATTTAAGCAGTGCCACCTTTAATTGTACTTGTTTTATGTGGTTTATTTGATTGCGTGATTAACGTTGTCCATTTTCAGCTTTAATTGCTGTTAATATTTTCAGTGTCTCTGCCACATTTGGGTTATCTCTATCGGTGGCGTTTGTTTGTAACACCCCGAAATGTGTAGGGTAGGGGAAAAGTCGGGCACAGCCGACAATTGGTAGAAAAATTCGAGCTGTTGGGACAAGTTAGTGATGTAAGGAATAAAACCCGTGCAAATCGCTCAATAACAACTGAGAATATTGCTGCAGTAGCCCAAAGTGTTGAAGAAAACCCAGGATTGTCCATTCCTCGTCATTAATGGAAATTGGGCATTCCAGAAACGTCATTTCACCGTATTTTGCATAAAGACTTGGGTCTTAAGGCTTATAAAGTTCAGTTAACACAAAAATCAAGCCGGCCGATCATCAACAACGCCGTGTCTTTGTTGATTGGGTCCTTGAAATGCATGAAAATGATCCGCAATTCCATTGAACAATAATCTTGACTGATGAGGCTCATTTCCACCTCGATGGCTACATCAACAAGCTAAATTGGGGCTTGGAAAACCCAAGAGTTAATGTTGAGACTGTTGTGTGACTGTTTTTGCAAGTTTATGGTGAGACCCCAAAAATCCTTGGATAGTAAATGACGATTTGCACTTGATCCCCGTTAATGTATGAGAAGTAAACGGCGCCAATTGTGGCCATCCATAGTTAAATATGTGATTTTTGAAACCATAAAACACAAAAACTAACTCTCCAGTCCGAGTAAGAACATCAGAACTTTTTCTGTGGTGATTTCACCTCGTAAATGCCAACCACAGTCCGAGTACCCGTTCGGAGCCGGTTTGTACATAACACTCACTGTCCCGAAGTTGTAAAGTGCGTTCTTACAAGAATGTGGCAGAGTGTGAAGGACACCTCTTCACACGCTTCTTCCATATATTTTTAAGAACCTTCCCTGTCTAAACAAATAGTTAGCTCCTTTCCTATAATTATATACAATTGCATGGCGAAATAAAAGATTTATTAAACTCGCGTACACACCTTTTCACTTTGCTTCCACGATTGCACTTAGAACAAATAATTATCCATAATCTACAAGTCTAAGACTTATTTAAATAACGAGATTATTTTGCGGGCACTATTTTACGTTTCAATTAATAACGTAACGATTTATACGTTGATTATGCACGTATGTATGAATGCTTTTAATTAGTGATTGAACGGGGGGTATTGCGTGACTGCGTGCTGTGCATTCTCATGTTGCTGTTGTTCAGGTTCATTTAAGTTTTTTCTAGTTTATTTGCATTTCATCGAGTCCTTTTTAAAGAAATTTGTTATACAAAAAAAAACACAAATCCTGTTATGTAAATTCATAAGAGATTGTAACACAATCATGAAATCCGTTTTATGAAAAAAATAACAGAAATCCTGTAGAATGTAAATTTATAAGAGAATCTAGAACATGTAATAGGGAGTTGTAGTTAGGTAACCCTACTTACCCTTACCTCACCGCCAGCGGCGGCTTGTTTATGCCAGGTTCGTAGTTGAAGACTATTACAATGGGCAGAAGTGGGACATTTCTAATAGAAATACTGCCAAACCTAAGAGAATTAGATCTTGAATCGACGCTGGGCTGTTGGTGTAGACATTATCTTTCACGTGGCCTCAAAGGAAGAAGTCGCAAGGTGTTAAATCACAAGATCTTGGTGGCCAATTGTGATCACCTCTTCGAGAGATAACACGGTCCGGAAACTATTCCAGTAAAAGAGCAATGGTTTCGTTGCTTGTGTGGGAAGTAGCGCCGTCTTGTTGAAAGTAAACGTTGTCCAGATCAATATCATCCAACTCCGACCATAAATAATCATCTCTCGATAGCGCAATCCATTCACGGTAACTATTAGTGATGCACAGGACCGAAGGCCCGGATCCGGATACCCGGGTCTTTACAAGAACCGACCGGACCGGTTCTTACAAGAACCGAAAAACGGGTCCAAATACCCGAACGGGTCCAAATACCCGAACGGGTCCAAATACCCGAACGAGTCCAAATACCCGAGAACGAGTCCAAATACCGAAAACGGGTCCAAATACCCGAAAACGAGTCCAAATACCGAAAACGGGTCCAAATACCGAGAGCGGAAAAAAAACCGAGAGAACCGAAAACGGGTCAAAAGAAGTGTGTATGTGAGAGTTTGAATGTGCGTATTTTCATTTGTTGATGTCTGTGGCTTGGTAAAGCGAACAACGAGGAAAAACATTTGTTTTTTAATTTTGGCTGCTGCTGTTGTTGGGACTTCAAATTCTGTGGTGTGTTAGTCATTGTTTACATGCAAATATACGTTAAAATACCGTTAGTTCGCAGTTTGCAGAACGCAGCTAGTTCTTTGGCTTAGTAGTGTTTTGTTTTTGAATGTAAGCAAAGTGCATATCTTTCAGTGGAGAATACTAGTGAAAATAAGCAATAACATAACATTCAGTAATAAAATTATCTCATTGCTATACTGAGGAACTAATTTCTAAAATATTTGAAGCATAAGTGTATGTATTAAGAGTATTTAATAATATATAATACATATCGATGGCTTAATATAAAAAGGGCCTAACTCGATTTTTTGTTACATTACAGGAGAAGGAAAAAACTTAATAAAATTCGTAAAATTTTAGAAACAAGAAAAATTTGAATAAAATTTGTAATAAAAAAGAAATACATTTTATTTCTCATTCAATAATTTTCTTATTTTAATACGGATTACGGATTTCTTTTGAGTTTTTTATTTCTCCCGTAAATTAATCAAAAATCGAGTTAGGCCCTTTTTATATTAAGACATCGATATTATATATTATGCATGTATAAATTTAACTTTCTTATAGTTTAAGGCAATTAGTTTTATATTCATTAGTAGTAACTCTTGGGTTAACCCTTTATTGAGAACCGGTCCAAATACCCGGGTCTTGTTGGAACCGGACCCGAAAGACCCGGGTCTTAAAATACGAGGAACCGCACATCACTAGTAACTATTGATCAAACCGCACCAACAGTCACATGTTGAGGATGGAGAGGCTTCTCAACAATAACTCTTGGGTTTTCCGAGCCCCAGATGCGACACTTTAGCTTGTTGACGTAGCCACCGAGGTGGAAAGGGGCCTCATCAGTCAGGATGAGTTTTCGATGTAATTGCGGATCATTTTCATGCATTTCAAGGACCAAATCAGCAAAGACACGACGTTGTTGATTATCGGCCGGCTTGAGTTCTTGTATTAACTGAACTTTATAGGCCTTAAGACCCAAGTCTTTATGCAAAATACGGTGTAATGACGTTTGTGGAATGCCCAATCTCAAAGAACGATGAGGACTGGACAGTAGAGCGTACCAGGTTACAAGTAAAAAAAAAAGTTCGCCGTACACCTTCGAATATGAAGTATTATTGAAAGGTAGTTTAAAAAAAAAATTATTTTTTTATGCCGAACGTAGGGGTCGCGCTTTTACATTTTTCTATATAACTTCTGCATTTATAAACGGATTTTAAAGTGTGATACATCGATGTTTTTGTCTCGACGACACATTTTCTGCTGGGAAAATCGACATACTTCCTTAGGAAGAGTTTCATGATTTTATGCGAGCTTTAATTTTCTGATATTAGAGTGGTACATTAGGGTAGTAGCAACTGAGATATGATGGGTAAGTACCAGAAGGGGGTGCTTGAGCTCAATGACTTCAAAGACAAACAAATCGGCCTCGTCGAGACAAAAACGATGTATCACACTTTAAAATCCGTTTATAAATGCAGAAGTTATATAGAAAAATGTAAAAGCGCGACCCCTACGTTCGGCATAAAAAAATAAAAAAAAAAATTTTGAAACTACCTTTCAATAATACTTCATATTCGAAGGTGTACGGCGAACTTTTTTTTTGAGGTACGCCCTACTGGACAGTCCTGGTTTTTCTTCAACACTTTGGGCTACAACAGCAATATTCTCAGTTGTTCTTGAGCGACGTGCACGGGTTTTATTCTTCACATCACTAAATTGTCCCAACAGCAGGAATTTTTCCCACCAATTTCTGTATTGCGGTCCGACAAGGTGCTTCAGGACGACCCAAAAATGCTTTAGTTTTGCGAACTGTGACTGCACGATTTTCACCATTTTTGTAGTGAATTTTAATAATTTCAATGCGTTGTTGAAGCGTGTATCGTTTCATTTTTAGTAATGGCGTAGTTTCTACTAGTCAAATATAAAAAAATAAAACCTTCAAAAGTAACAGCTACCGAAATACCGGTTGATTCAAAATAACACCTCTTGTTGGAAACCCCTTTATAAAGGATTAATTGCATTTCAGTAGCACCAATTTCTCAAAATACTTAAGATAAACATTAGATCGCAAACGAGACAAAAAATTAAACTTTCTGGAAATGCTCATCTGCTACTAAAATAATCCCTGAAGACATGACATCACAAGAAGTTGCCAATTTGTCATTTATTTTTTAAATAAGTCATACAAAGTCATATATAGTGTATTTTTGTAATTTTTTTTAACTAGGTTCTTTATTTTATTATCGACTTGAAGATGGGAAATATATTTTTTTTCTTTTAACTTACAACTGAAATTGTCTTCAAAGCAACGCAATTTCATCGTTCGATTATTTTGTATGTCGATTGTCTGTAACTCAATGAATTGAAAGATTACACAAAAACACAGTTTAATGTGAGTGTTTCAAATACTCCAAAAAATTAATAAACTAAACAATTTGACTGTTCGCCAACTTTGTTACTAAAAACAATCAATCGTTCTCTTTCGACTTCACCCTTAAACATTTACATGATGACGTTTCTAAGGCATTTTCATGCAAAATTTTTATATTGTCCTCCAAAAAGTTAAATACGTTTTCAACGTTCACTCTCTTACATATTGCGTATGAAGGTTAATCTGCTTGGAAGTTTGTGTTATTTCGCAAAGTTTCATAAAATTGCCGCTTCAAATAATTTTAACAATATTATTTTTACCTCCAGCATTGAAAAGACAATAAATATTGGCACTACACACACACACACACACACACACAGAGGCGACAAAGCAATACCTAACGCATGTTCGACTGTGAACAAAACTGAAAAACAGAACAAAGTGCAAATATTCCGAAAGGGAGGGAATACGTACAAATGTGGGAAACTATGACGATGTCGTCGACGACATGATGATGATGATGATGCCGCTCGTCTACGGATGGATATGTGGTTGTGAGAGAATAAGAACGAGTGCCGCTCCAGTGAACGACTAGTTACTACATGCCACACCATGTTGCAAGAAGACAACATTGACAGATTACAAAAATTGCCATGCGAAATCCCGTAAATGACTTTCCCATTACACAACCAGGCCAGGCCGCATCCACACTTATGCCCATGAGTATACGCCCTAGTCCGTCCAGCCCCCACCACTCACTCACTCGGTCGCGTACAGCCACTGAAGATGACAACGCTTGGGTGCTGCATGTGTGTGGCACATGTGCCACTAATAGTTTTTGGCGCGCAACACGATGGCGACAGCGATGTTGTTGCACAAACAATGTGTGGAACAACGCTTTAGTAACAATTCGCTGCACTTACGACGACACAATATGAGCGGCAAATCCTACCGCCACACAGTGGGTGAACAGGAATATGAAACGATCACTGCTAATCGCAGCTTTCTGCAGACAGAGATGCATGCGGTAGTCTTGCCTCCTGAACTGTTATAAAAACTCTTTGAATATCCGGGCTGTCGTAGAGAAAAATTACACTGTAGATCAGAATATATACAATGTACTCTCTCATAAGCGGACACCTAAGGGACTGAGAACATGTTGTACGCTTATGAGAGAAGTACACAATAGGACTGAAGCCGATTGCTACTGAAAAGAGTGTTCGTTTATGAGAGGTCTCCGCTTAAGACAGGTGTCCGCATGGAGACAGTACACTGTACATAGGACAATTTTAAAAGTACATACTCAGTTTATTGAAAACTCCGCATAAGTGAAACAAATTTCTTGATTTTTTTCATTTCCACTTAACCGAATTCAGTGAGTAAAGAAATTATATCGTGCACAGCTCACTAAATTGAGACAACTTCTACAGCTGTTCCTTCATGGAATATAAGGAGAAATATGTACAACGCGTTCCAGGAGAGAATTGTTAATAAAAACAAGTGGACAAATAGTAAGTTCGGCCGGGCCGAATCTTATATACCCTCCATTATGGATCCTTAAAAAGTCAATAAATAAGAAAACTAACTGAGTTTTTGGGCCGCTCGTGACCCGATAGTCCCAGGAACCCGATCACAAATTTTATCCAAATCATGAAAATAAATGCATATTTGGGTTCGCGAGAAAATTTCGTTGCATTTCGATACCCATATGTCCATGTTTGTCAAGGGACGGTTTTTGGCCGCTGGTGACCCGATAGTCCCAGAAACCGGATCAAAAAATTTAGGCAAATCATGAAAATAAAGGCATATTTGGGTTCGTGAGTAAATTTCGTTGCACTTCGATACCCATATGCGCATGTTTATCATGGGCCCTTTTTTGGGCCCCAAGGGTCCACGGAACCCATGAGCACGCCCATTTTTGGGATTTTTTTTTCCCCATCTATAAATTATATAAACTTAGAACAATTTTACCAAAAAAAATCAGATGTAGTGAAAAAAAAATATTTGAAAAATTTGATTATGGCCGGGATATATTTAGTCCCGTAAAGGGGAACTTTTTCCCCTTTGGTCCGATATTGCCCATTCTCGAACTTAACCTGCTTATGGGCAAAAAACATCTTCCTACAGCTTCTTAGCGTTGGTCGTTCGCACTCTATCGTGATTTCAACAGAAAACAGACGGACATCGCTAGAATGTCTTAGAATGTTACACTGACCGATAATATATATACTTTATAGGATCGCAGATCACTCTTTCGAGGTGTTGCAAACGAAATGACAAACTTAGTATATACTCCATCCTATGATAGAGTGTATAAAAATGGGCCAATTGTTCTTCCATAGAGTATAACCGGGTTAGGACGCGGGGGATCAGCAAACTTTGCCATTGCTTCTTACCAATTTGGAAGAGTTATGGCAAATCAATCCGTGAAAGTTATCGGCGTTCCTATTACCACTGAAATGGGACGATATTGGTGTGAATGACATGTCAAGAACTGGCACTTAGAAAGCCAACAATCGTAAGGACTTCCAATGCCATTTGAAGTTTTCATAGATTGAATTTCAATCACAAAAAAAGTCATTCCTCACAACAACATTTACTCCCACTGTGCGCTGTCATGCGATGACTGGCTGGTGCGCCACCACCAACAACAACAATCTTAGACATTTTTCAAACATTCGCGAGCGCATTCAGTTCATGTTGGAGCCCAGAGTTATTATAATGACGACAAATATGACGCCATCTAACAACATCATAAATTCGTATATCTCTTAGAGAGATTATATAAAATTTAAGGTCTTCTCCGTTTTCCAGCCAAGCCAAGACTTACAGCATTAAAATCTTGCGCATACTATTATTAAATAGTGCTCTAAAAATTGGCAATTTATTTAAATGAACTTAGGCAAATTTCTTGCTGTTCATGCGGTTTCATATGCCTTTCGGTGTGTGTCGGACTGTGGCCCCACTAATGATGGGCCAGTCTGAGACCAGGGATACAGACGTAATCATTTTAATGACAATATTCTAAATTGCCACACACACACATTTATGCCGACTTACACAACAAATCATTAGTCAGTCAGTGGAAATAAATTTCCTACGTGTTTCGCTCAGCATTTGGTGTTCTGTCTTGCCAACGCATTTACACAGCATGACTCCAAATACGTCCATCCACTGGGCCGTCATCGTCGCCATCGCAACATTGGCGCAGACAACAAACGCGCCACAGAAATCCAGTGTGCAAAACAAATGAGCGGAAAATAGTCAGCTTTCAATCAATGACAAGGAAATTATTCCTACTCTACCAAAAACTAAATAAGGCGAAAAATTAGTCGAAAATTAATAGCGAGCAGCTACCAACCGCTAAACACACGCACACTCGCATAGCCGACAATTTGACAAACTTAGTCGGACAATAATTACAATCGCGGTTGGGGTAATTGTGAAGGTTGCAGGCGTATGCGAATGCCATTTAAAAGCAGATTTGTTAGCATTGTTTGGTCACATGGCTCGGGTGGGGGATAGAAGAGGAGGAAACCATTAATTATTTGGATATCTAAATTCGTCAGACACATTTCCTTTGAAATGCCTTCAAACAATAGAAACAATAAATAGAAAGCTTTTGCAATTAGCTGAAAATGAAGACGATACTCGAAAGTTTTAATATAAGTGATGGCGAAAATTGATATCGTAACTTAAAAATGCAGTTGCCCGTCACCACTGCTTATTGGCAAAATAATTAGCATTGATGAAAAATATTCGAATGAGTTGACCTAGAATTGTGAAATCGATAGTTGTGTGAAATCGGTTAAATAGTATCATACTCATTGTAGGTTAGGGCGACTAGGAAGGCCTGATGGCAAGTCAGTTCATACAAAATGACGAAACTAAATAAATATGGAAAATGTTACCGCTACATATATTAATCATATGTTAATATCAAAAAAAAAAAACACATTTCAGTAAAAATTTATTTTTTATTCCAATATCAGGTGTTAACCAGCAAAATCCAACCCAGAAAAAAAATGTAAAATTGTCGCAGGAGTTACCCAAGATTCATTCCTTGATACATATCTTGGAGATTACTTTTTTACTCGATTGCATCTTACTCAATAGGGTGATTATGTTATTTTGAATCACCCGGTATTTCAATAGCTGTCACTTTTGAAGCTTTTATTCTTTCACATTTGACAAGTGGAAACTACGCCAAATGCAACGATACACGCTTCAACAACGCATTGAAATTATTAAAATTCACTACAAAAATGGTCAACATCTTGCAAAACTATAGCATTTTTGGATCGTCGGACTGCAGGAAAAATTCGTGCTGTTGGGACAATTTAGTGATGTGAAGAATAAAACCCGTGCACGTCGCTCAAGAACATCTGAGAATATTGCTGCTGTAGCCCAAAGTGTTGAAAAAAAATCCTGGATTGTCCAGTCCATTTTTTGGAATTGGGCATTTCACAAACGCCATTACATCGTATTTTGCATAAAGACTTGGGTCTTAAGGCTTATAAAGTTCTGTTAACACAAGAACTCAGGCCGGCCGATCATCAACAACATGGCGTCTTTGCTAATTGGGTCCTCGAAATGCATGAAAATGATCCGGAATTCCATCGAAAAATCATCTTGACTGATGAGGACCATTTCCACATCGGTGGCTACTTCGGAAAACCCAAGAGTTATTGCTGAGAAGCCTCCGCATCCCCAACGTGTGACTGTTTGTTGCGGTTTATGGTGAGGTTTGATCAACAGTTTTCATGAAAAGGATCAACAGTTTTGGTGAATAGATTGTGCTATCGAGAGATGATTAATGATTTTTTTTTGGTCGGAGTTGGATGATATTGATCTGAACAACGTTTAAACAAGACGGCGCTAAGTGCCACACAAGCAACGAAATCATTGATCTTTTACTGGATACGTTTCCGGACCGTGTTATCTCTCGAAGAGGTGATCGCTAATAGCCCAGCGTCAATTCAAGGCCTCAAAGATAGAATTTGTGTGGCTATCGAGGACATAGAGCAGCCACTTTGCGATTTGGTTATTGAAAATTTCATGAAAAGGATATGGTCCTGTAAGCGTGGTCGTGGTGGCCATTTGGCTGATGTTGTTTTTCATTATTAACGGCATATCTTCATCTTTATTATGAAATCAACATCCGAACATTTATCTTCAAAAAATTTAATTTTTCTTTGAATACCAAAATAACACCTCTTGTTGGAAAACCCTGAAGAAGTTCTTTGATGGATCGAAGAGTTTCGAATCTTGTCATTGTATTTGTTTTTTGTTACACTAGTCAGCACGGAGTTAATCTTGCAATTTCAGGTCTCCGATCACCATCATAGACAAATTATTTAAATAGTTCCCATACAATTTCGTACAATTAGAGATTACTGTCATACTGTTAAAGTCGCTGGCATTTAGGAGGCGGAAACTGAATCTGAAAATGTTTGATGGTCTTACCAGGATATGAAACGCGACCGCCCATTTAATCTTAATTATTTCCTCCACTATTGGTGTAGATCTTGAAGGGATAATGTGGTTTAAGGGTTGTTACTTAAGATATTCAATATCGGAAATGGACAACTCTAGAAGTCAACTAATCCTGACTGAGGACACGGTCATTAAGAATAGCCCAACTGAAAGATACACGCTTAACGCAACAGCAAGACCACAGACAGAGAAGTGGAAGTACTCCCTTTCGGCCCAACGACCTCGAAGTGTGCCGAAGAAGCTGCTGATGCTTTCGCCAAAACCAGATCTGGTACATTTTTGAAAAAAAAAAACATGTGGAAAGCGACTGAGGATATGTTTGGCATCAGATCATGATCTACAAGTGGCCACCATAGACTATATTCCACCTGATGGGAGGATGTCTACGGACAGGTGACTACTGATCGAGGAGAATATACTACGATCTCCATTGGAAGCGCTTAAGCTCAGTTACTGAATCTGACGGAGCCAAATGAAAAAAGTCGTTGCAGTAACAAGAAAGCTCTTGTTTGTCTTAATACGGTAATACGAGCTCTAGGCAATCTCTGGCTAGATGTGAGGGTACAGATTATGCCCATTGATCAGATACCTCCGTCTGCAATTCTGCAGGACGTACGATTCTTTCACATCCTTCCTTTGGTAATGCATAGTTTTAAAGAGTAGTGTTTCGACTTAGAGAATCCATTTTTGTGCAACACGATTAAACCATTAAAGGTTTTTACTGAGCATTATTTATTAATGCAATCTTCCGCAATGTGTATTAAAACAGTTTAAATGATTAAATAAAAAAACAATTATGTGTCATAAAAAACTACTTACCTTTTTGAATGTCCCAACATGACTCATAAATGAGGTCGAATCAAGTGTCAGTAGATGCAGCAAAAGGGTAAAAGTGAAATTACATCAGAACAACTGAGCAAGCCTGTGTTCGCCTTGAGTTCCATGGTGTACAAGACTTTAGGTAGAACATTGTAAAATTATTTTGATATACACACCTTCTTCAGTTGCTGTAGGTGGTTTTACGAATTATCTATGAATAGTCCCCAAAGTCGAATTCGATTTCAAAACAACAAAAACCTGTGTAACCAATACTCTTCCCCAGGCTATTTTCACCGCTGTTTCCGTGTATAATTTTAATTGTAATATGCCACTGCTGAACTAACACGGCCCCATGCCCCTTTCGGGTGTTTGTTTCCCAAATGAAAAGCTCATTTTGTCAGGGGAATCTTTACCTCCTCAGACACGAAACACGCACATCGAAACCAACACACGCATCCGGACGGACTCCCTCACGCACATGCACAAACTTGTGTGAATGGATAATTGTCACCTTTGGTTGGTTGTTTAGCTGGCTGGTATAGTTTATTTGTAATTGCCAGAGTTTTGAACAAATGCAAACAGACGCACGCACACCCAGACACTGATAGCGTGGGAAACGCCCGTTTGCTGAGTCACATACTGGCGAATACCGACTACTAACTGGTAGTTGGTCGGATCAGTTAGTTAATTTGATGTGGTTTGAAGAGTGCGAGAGCGTGTGAGTGTGTCCCCTATATTTCCATCCACTATTACATGATGTCGCCACCTGTGCGGTGACTCCAACAACAGCAACAACAACGAAAGTTTTAGCAGAAGCACAAAAAGTTTGTGTAAATAACAAGTTCGTTGCTTTGCACAGTGGCGCCAACGCTTAAGTTAGTAATTAAGAGTAGTTGTGTTTATGGTCGCAGTTCAATATTTCGCGGCAAAGCAAGCGAACTGTGGTATGTTGTTTAACCTACATAGAGTATTAAAATTATGCAAAATAATTCAATTATTACAATATTCCAACAAATGGAATTTATATTTTTATATTTTTGACACTTCAATGGTTTAAGTTTTAAGGTTTGCTTTATTTAGACTTACAACATTCTTAAAGAAAAAGAGTAATTTGGATGTTTGAACAATATCTGGCAGAGACATTTTACCGGTTAAGGTCCAATTAGTGTTGACGGTAGACGATCAGCTCTTTGAGTTGGGGTTGCATTTTGCATGTGTTAGAGAGAGACAACTAAAATTTACGGTAGACTTCTGCGGGTTGCAGAATCTACCGTCAAGACTAATTGGTCCGTCAACTCTCTACAAAAATTAAACATTAACAAAATTACATTTTTATACAGGGTTCTCCAACAAGAGATATTATTTTGAATCACCCGGTAGTTCGGTAGCTGCCACTTTTAAAGCTTTTAGTCTTCGACATTTGATAAGTAGAAACTACGCCATTACTAAAAATGGAACAATACACGTTTCAACAACGCGTTAAAACTAAAATTCACCACAAAAATTGTGAAAATTTTGCCGCCACAGTTCGCAAAACTAAAAAGTTTCCGGACCGTATTATCTCTCAAAGAGGTGATCACAATTGGCCACCGAGATCTTGTGATTTAACACCTTGCGACTTCTTCCTTTGGAGCCACGGGAAAGATACGATCTACGACAATAGCCCAGCGTCGATTTAAGACCTCAAAGATAGAATTCGTAAGGCTATCGAGGACATGAAGAGGATATGGTCCTGTAAGCGAGGTCGTGGTGCCCATTTGGCTGTTGTTGTTTTTCATTATCAAGGAAGGTTCCTCTTTATTATGAAATAAACATCCGATCATTTATCTCAATAAATGAAATTTTTCTTTAAATACCAAAATAACACATCTTGTTGGAAAACCCTGTATATATTAAAATGTCAAGCAAACTTGGTGAAAATAAAAAAGTTATAAGCAAAACAAAAAAGGCCCTAAATCACAAAAACATTTTTTTAAGCAAAAGCACTTACCTGTTGTTTACACGAGACAGTTTTGCGAAGTCAATAGAAATGCACTCCACTTTCTCACAAACACGTACACACGTTTCTCTATATCTTCGTTACTGTCTCTGATTTTTGGAACATAGTAAATTCGGCAATTGATTGGATGTTCGATGAAGATTCGTTGTAATTTGTGGAAAAAAACAATTGGAAAATATTTGATTGAAGCTGTCGACGATAAACAATACAATATTTGAACACGAAACGAAGCCTCGCGACATTTGCTTAAAAGTGTATTATCTTCATAATTGTTGGACACCTACGTCACACCAACCATATTTGCCATTTTGACCTAGTTGCCATATGTAATTTGGTTCTGGTTTGGTCTTGTGCAAAAACTGGGAAAAAATACTTTTTTATGCAAATATAGTCATGCGCCATCTATAAATTTTCTAAGTGACTACATAATTTAGTGAGAATTTTATGCAATTATATTTGTTGACATGACAGCTATGACAGGCTGGTCGCCGCGAACATCACCTCGTTACAAATAAGTATTTCACTGAAATTAATTGAATTGTTGCACACAAAAGTGTTGCAACAACCCATAAACTCCAAATGGATTCGTTGAATAATCTGGTGTCATCCGATACGAATATTTTCAGGAATACTGGAAGCTAAAAATTGCGTTCATTCTCCAATTTCAACAAAACATTTAATAGAATTTGTAAGTACATACCAATTATTTAAAAACTTCTCATTTTTAACCACTGTGTGCTGTTTCACACACTTTTTTTTAATTTCATTACTTTCAATATGAACTGATTGTGGACCGAGTAAGAGTGGGGGAGGGCGGAGAAGTTCTCTTCAGAAACAAACATAAACACATGTGTTAAATTTGACAAGTCCATGTCACGCTCTTTTTGTGCAACTACACTGAACTTCAAACATTGTTTGGAACGATATTTCCCTGCTGTGAGTGACAACACACACAATTTATCGCTCATGTACAAACGGGCCCGAGACAGACCCATTCATTACCATAAAATTGTCTAGTGTGTAATTTGATGTTTTGTTTTGCTAGTTCGTTGTTTAGTTAGTACAAAGGTTTTAACACCCCATTTAGTGTGTGTGTGTGTTGAAAAAGAATTAAAACTTTTCAATATTCATGTTGCAGAATTAATTCATATTTAAATTGTTCAATAAATTTAAAGTTTTTGTTGTTGTTGTTGTAACTGCACCTTGTGTCTCGTTGTGCATGCACTTTTCCACACGTAGTGTATGTCCTTCGTTGAAACTCCTGCAAAACTCATTAATTACATTAAAGTTTCACAGTTGAAAAGTTCATAACTTTTTTTTTTGCCCCTCCTCTTTGCTCCCGCTTTATTTTTTTTTTTGTGAGTACGTTTATAAACTCTTAAAGACAAATGATGTTTATCATGTTGCATGTCATTAACCCGGATAAATGTCAATATTCCTATGATGGCAGTAGGAAAAGTATAAGCAAATTTGTAGTAGTGATTAGTAGTTGGTACCAGTATGGGTAGATATTTTATAGGGGTTTGGTTTGGAAGATATTTTTTGTAAAATTTAAGCATGATGTGGTATTTTGTGAAAAACAGCAAAGAACAAATCATTTTTGCAATACATTCAATACATGATATTTTTGAAAAATTAAAACATTTCTAGTTTTGACAGTTTCGAAAGATTCCCTGTATTAAGATATAGTGAAGCTAGACATTAAAATATTTATGTATTCTGAAGAACATTGATTTGCAGATTTCTAAAATTATATTTCCCTTTGTATGTCGTGCTCAGTTCTCGAGTTAAGAGAAGTAGCTGAAAATGAACCAAAGACATTTTGTTAATTTGGAAATAAAACGCAGGAAAAGAAACATTTGTCCCCTGCCTTACACAAAGAAACATTATTGCCATGACTTACTCTGAAGTATATTGGTGAACTTTTGAAGACCAAACCATAGATTTGTTCTCTTGTCGTAGTCGTCTCAAAACCAAATTAACGATTCAGAGCTGTACTGATATAGTGTTCTCTATGATATCTTAAATTTACATATAGATATACGTAAGTACATATTTCCCTTAACATTTCATGAAGGAACAAATCACTAAGCTGTGTTTGATACAATTTCTATACTCACATAGTATTTAAAATCGGATCCAAACTTCAAATTATATTTCTAACTGGCACACCACGGCTGACCACTTGAGCTTTCGGCGGTAATGCATTTAATGTCCACTTCGCCAACATGTAAATAATTCCTATACTCCGAATATTTATCTAGTCCATTTCGCCAAATAATCTAAGTTGTTTACAGGCACCAGAAAAGTTAAAAGAGAACATTTGTTACATCGAAGTTCCCCAAGCATTCACAGTGATAATCATGTAAAACTTACGACAATCTGCCGTTGTGTACTCACCAGTCAGAGGAATATAATCATAAAATGCACAAACAAACACAAATATCGAACATTCCAGTGAAATATTTTTGTTCAACCTCACAGATCAATTTAGAATGTGTGATTCAATTTAAAATAAGTACCCAAAGTTGAAATATAATATTTAATACTCAAGAACCCATATGAATTTGGTTCAAGCGTTTTGGTTTGCCGGATACGAATATAAAATAATGTTGTAATTGAAACCAAATGCGACATAATCACCACCAATTCTAACCCTTCTTTCTGAATGTCCATTATTTGTTCCTATCCCATGGTTGGTGGAATATATGAAAACAAAATCAAGACAAATCATGAAAGTGTATTAAATTTTGGAGTATGTACTTTAAAAACATTATTGAATCAGCAACGAAAATATTTTTAAGGAACGGCTTGAAGTTTATTTATTGATTCATTAAATGTTTTTAATACGCCATTAGCGTATAATTTTTCATTTGAATTATCAAATATTTTAATTGTTTAATGAGGTATTAGACGCAATGTAAACCAAATTTTCATAGAGGAATTGTAACGAAAGTTGCTTAAATTGTATGTATTGTTACGCGTTTGTAAAAACCACAAGGGTCTATAGTTGTTTGGCTCTATGCGTCTGTACTTACGATCTTTAATAGAAGTCAGTTTCATATAGAAATTATACAGACATTCGAAGGCATGAAAACACATTTTTTTTTTTTACATTTCTATTCATAATATCGTCTAGCTCGATATACTTAGCCTCCGATTTCATTATGTCGTACGATTCTTCAATTAATCCAAAATAGGCTTTTATTTACCTTTTGAGATTTATCAATTACCATGTAAACCTTTCCACCAAACCATTTTTTGATTTTTGTAACAGAAACTAGCAACTGGGACTGGACCTGAATCTGGGGATGCCGAAGTAATTCTTGAATTTCCAACGAATTTTTAATGAGGAAACAAGAATTCTTGTGAAGAAGAAACCTAATCAAAATCGATGGGTTTACATACGATAAAATAAATCAATGGGTCCTAAACAATTATCCACTGAAATGGAACCCCTTAACCATTAGAAATGGATGTTAGTGACGATCTCTGTAGACGGTCTTAGTGTTTAAAGGTTTAACTAAATCACACCACTTTGAACAGTGAAGGCAAATAAAAAATTATTGCAAAAACTTTCTGCATTGCCTTCGTATATACCCAATGAAAAGAGTGCAACATAAATCACTTAACACACAAACAATATTACATTATCTTTCCCCTTTTTGAAGTTTATATCTGCAATGATGAATGGATACGATTTCAATAAACTAAAAACTTTCGTCCCAACTAGGACAATCAATACCAGCCGTATTCGGTCAAACCAAACTAACATTTGAACTGACAAGGATACTTTTTTTGTTTGAAAATCATTTTTGTGTTTAAATGTATCGTGTTTCACTATATGATAAATGTTTCCCGTGTACCTTTCTTAAGCGGACACCTAAAGACTAAGAAATTTGTCCGTTTATGAGAGTGGACTGGTACTGGAAAGTTTATGAAAGTTGTCCGTTACACTATACTCTTGATAAAGAACTGAGCTATGAGGTTAGAATTTTGGTTCCACCGCTAAAATAAATATATTTTAAAATTAAATTAGAACTGATTCAATCACTCAGAACTCTAAAGGTATTTGTTTCAATAAGATATGAGCGATATACTCAAAACATTGACACAAATCAGTGGTAACTGTAGTAGTCATTGTAATGCCGCTTTAATGCCATTGTTACTTTAAATATATACAAATATCACTGGCCAAATATCACTGTATGTCTTACCTCCTTGGTTCTATTTATTTTGTTTTAATAGAATCAACGAAAAATTGAATATGCAATGTTGCAATATATAATTTGTGAAATGGAGTGTAACGAAGCCCAGTAAGTTGCAAGTATCGTACCAGTATGTTGGTGTCGTGTATTGTGAAGTCCGAAAACAAGATCGTCTAAATTCGTAAGAAAAGAATGAGCACTGCACACCTTCTTATTTTATAAGAACTTTTTAAAGAATCTTAAAAGAACGTCGATTTAAAACTCACGTTCACTTGAAACGACTTTCCGTAAACATCACTGGATCTAGTTTCAGTGTTCATCCGAATTTCTGTATGTGTCCCATTATATTTTTGGAAATTTTCCATTGATTTCTTATGTTTTAGCACTCACATGCTCAGGTGTTTTCATACAAAGAAATCCATTATGTAAAAAACGAAATGGTTTGGCCCACCCATTGACGTACACACATATATCGTGTGATATTATTTATTTACTAAAACAGTACTTTTATGCCCATGCTTCGATTACTTAGACATGTTAAGAATTTATTGTCTTCTCCATTGAAGTGAAGATACACTACACTAATCTAATCACATATTTGAATTTCGATGCATGAAATACAAACCAAATAGAACTTTGAGGAATCAGTTTCTTAGTTAGTATCCGTATGTCCAGACATATTTTCATTGAAGCTAAATAAGACATTCACCGGAAGTGGCGAAATCGGCCTGAGAGCAGACACATACATTTTAATTGGTTAGTAAATTTTTTTTTTTTTTTATCCAGAAGGAGCCGCTTTGATGGTGGGCTAGTTTGGTGTGTCGTCATTAAAATGTTTTGGAGTTCAGTCCGGTCATCGGTAAAATTTCATTAGACTTTAACACATTACGTGGATAAGCATAACACCAATAATAAGCAATTTTATCAGATCTTTCCGAAATTTGGTCTCTCAATTTACCTTTTGTCGAAATTCAAATAAGAATTTCTCAAACGTGATCCATTGATACAGTTGAGTATGAGTTGGGAACAAACTTTGATAAAACAGACTAAACGCAAGGTCATAATACACAAAGGTCAAATGAACGTTTTACAAACACTAAAAAATTATTTTCAAAACACTGAATTCCAGTTTATTTTATTTCAATGGTCATGATACTACTGACATTGTTCTGCTTCACCTTTTTTAAATATTAAATTGCTGGCATTCTTTCGGAAATGCTGAGTACTGTCTTAGGTATTCCAACACATACATATACTCGAAAATGCAACACACCCCCTCAATTTCGATCACAATGCGAATGTTCTTAAAGATTAGTTATGCTACGAAACTTCAGACCCTGTGTTTAGTCATTCGTTAAATACAACTACCTTCCCGATAGGCCAACTCAAAGGATTCACACTTTCGTTTTACTTTTCGCCAAAAATTCCAAGGATTGTCTATTCAAATTAAAGCTTTGAGGTTTTCAATTAAATCATTCACATGATAAATCAAAGTCCATTAAGATATGTATCGTTACTGAGCACTCATCACTTGCTTTACTTCACTTGTCTAAACACAGGCCAATTAACATCCACCCCCAACAACTGTCGCACATTAAGGCACTGAACCACAACTCCCCGAAAACTTCTGCAAACGTTTACACCCTCCATCCGAAAAAAAGTGCACAAACAGCAACAAAAAAAGCCCAGGAACAAACAGTCTTGAAGGAAAAACTTTTTAATTAAATGGAAACAAATGGAATTCGCTTCTCGCCCGGTTCAAAGTACGAGGACGGGTAAACTCCAACAGTATATGTACCATGAAAATTTATAAAATACGATGTGAGGCAAACACGGGGACAAACATTTGTACAGACTCTTTCTTAGCCGGCTTGTACTTTCCGCATTCGCAACTAACAAAAATGTATAGCAACAGAAACAGAGAACAAAAAAAAAACCCAGTGATACAATCCAAAAACGTCGAGGCTGGATGGAGTTAATGTGAAAAAGTAAAGCCTCCCGCAAAGTTATCTTCGTGCAACATCACGTGAAAAGGAAGGAAAACGTAACAGAGAATAAAGTCAATATTACGCTTTGCAATTACTAATGAACACCAACGCCCTACATTAACATTAACTCAACTGAAATAATCCAGAGCAGCATTGCTGCCGCGTGGGGAGAGAGGTAGAGCTGAGAAACAGAGCGACAGCGTGTAGGAAACAACTAAACAATAACACAGGCGGCATTCCGCATAAATACTTGACGTCTTTAAGTAATAAGAAAAACACAATCATCCTAGAATCGTGTGATGCCTACAACTGGGTGACGAGGGCGATTTGTCGACATCGGTGCACCCTCCAGCATTGTTTATTTAATTAAACGAAAAAATGTGATACGTAAACACTTCAGGGGACTTGTACAACTTGTCGTATGTTTGGGGAATTAATTTCCATAGAAGAGATTTGAAAAGGTAACATGGTTTAGGCGAAATGACAATTCGTCATAATATTTTGAGTTTATACAGTAGGAGGTGTAGAGTGGTTCAACCTGAACTCAACATTAGCCGTATATCGCAGCAAGTCTCTCATCGGCATGACTCAGTGGATGTCAGACCCCAGCAACATACCGTAGGACGAGGTAGCGAGGCTAGTGACTACCCGGCCGATTCCAGTCAAACTGAAATCCGTACGTTTGCCGCCATCCAATTGCAAACTCCTTCTATTTACATGAGATCCTACAGAGAAGCAAACAATAAATGGCCGTCTGTTGGAGGCTAAAGTCCATTCCGAAATATGTGACCTTTTTCAAATAATAAACGTACTCACACAATGCTATCACTATCAGGACCCTATGTCTCACTGGTTTTGTCCCACATACGACTGTAAGCAATTTTAGTATTTGTGCAAAAAACAAGATGTCTTAGTCAGGACACACAGTAACAGGTAAACACTCAACTCAATATCCCCCTGAGTCCGGAGGATACAAAAATAAGTAATCTGCCACAGACTGAATATAAAATCAAACAAAATAGTCTACAAACTATGGAATAACATTTTACAGAAATGAAACCACACTCTTCAGCCACAAAAACAAGAAAAAATAGGAAAAGCCTAAAAGTTATGCACAAAAACTGAAACAGATAATGGAGAAAATGTTTCTGATATGGAAATTACAAAGTGACAAAATGAAATTGTTGATGTTTTCATTTCCACTCCTCAACTCGGTTTCCCAACTTGTACATATGTTGCTGGTGTTCTTCCAATCTCTTATTATTATTTTTACTGTCACCCTTGAGCCTTGTATGCGATATTAAAATGTGTGAAGAAGAAGTTGACAGGAGGGGGAGGCGTAAGAATGTGGTAGAATTTTCTGTGCCCCATTTGGTTTAGGGAGCAGTGTGGGAAAATTTGAAAAACATCTTTTCCAGCAATGCTTTATGGCTTTAAATTCAAAATGGCTTTTGTAGCGTTTTTGTGGTGGGGAAATTGATATGTTCAAGTGGATCTGTGTAATTTGGTGAATATTGTCAGTTTCTATTTCGAAAATTGTGTGCTTTGGATTCCCTTTGATGACGTTGTTTAAATCCATTTCAATTTTGATTCTATGTGTTGCTACACATCCGTTTCTCAATATATGCATTTCTCATGTTATCATGTTATGTGTCTAATAAAGTGTTTATACTCCTTTGATATTTCACCATGTTCCCTATGTTCATGTTGGTGGAAATCATGATGAGTTGTTTTTTGTTCCATTTCGTCGTCCAAATACGACGAAATAAAAACAAAAACCAATAGACGACATCCGTACATATGTACTTATTTTTGCATATTTGAGTAGTATAACAAACACAATATTAGAGATTTTTCTAACAATAACAAATCAAGGCAATATGTGGCCTTAAACACTTACAATCCAGACGGTACACTGAAAATAATTCAGTTGTAGGTACCGGATAAACAGGGATTTGGTGTTCAAATGTCTTCAAATGGAAAACGCTAATTCAATGAATACGCTACACATTTTGCTTGCTTTCCAATATTTAATCCAAAATGTTTATAACAGGTTTTCCATCATTGAAAGTAGTGTAATAAAGACGCCTCTAAGAGAAAACATTGGAATTTTTGTGGCAAATAATGCATGCAATTGGTCTGTAAAACTATTACATCTTCATAAACAAATAATAACACTGTAAGTATTGTAGAATATAGTCTAGTCAGATATTGCATTATTAAGTTTCTCTATTTCTGTTTTCTATTTCAGTTTTCGTTTGGAATCGACCAACACAAATTTGCAAAAAAAAAAAACTTCAGAATTCAAAATCTCCGTATTTTGACCTGTGTGTAAATTTCACCTACTCAGTGCGAAGAAATATGCAAAAAAGCAACTTCAACATACATCAGTTTGTCTGCACCGCCTGGGAACATAAAAGCATGACTGAGGACAGGAACACCGATTCTTAAGTAAAGTAACTGCTTACTTCGTCTGCCACGGAATAAGATTCCCATCAAGCTCGTCTAACAACCTATCGAAAATATTGTGCGAATGATTGTAGCCTATCAGTGTAATTTCAGTCCGACACTCTGCCAAATCCCGAAAAAGAGTTTTGAAAAGCAAAGCGACTAAAAATAAAGCCGCCTTCGACACACCGAAATTGTTTGATACCATATCTGCACATGAGAACCGTGCAAAATGTATATGCCTTTGAAGACTGACACTAGATCCTTAGTACAAATATTATTTCTCACCGAACCAATCGCCACTACAAGAGGTCTTCGATAGGGTGGCAGCTTATCGTGAAACTTCTTCAACATGTTGGTGGAGAAAATATTGAAAAAGGCAGAAAACAGAAAAAACAGGCACAATGAACACTAAAGGCATATGCGGACGTCATTAACATCGTCGAAAAGTACCTGATGTTTTTTAGAACCAATCTGCGAAAATGGGTCTGATAATAACCGAGAACAACTCATGCCTGCAACTGTCCTAGAACCATCGCGAAGAACATAAAGGCAACATAGTAGAGGCAGTTGCAGCTTAGAGGTAGTGATATAATTCATATACCTCGGCTCCGCAATAAATGGAAAGAATGATACCAGAATCGAAATAACCCAAGGATCGGTGGAGCAAACATTTCAAGAACATAGTCCTCTCTTGACGAACTAAAATGAAATAACACAGTACAACACTCTTCATGGTTCTAGAACATGAGAACAAGCGAAAGCAGAGGACAATTCTTTATGGCGCTGATGCATGGATACTTGCGAAAGCCCATGAAACGGTGCTGCAGTTTTCAAAAACCCCTTCAAAAATGTTTAACCTTATCTGTGATAACAAAGGAATTGTGGGCTGCATGAGTTATATCTCAACATGGAAGTATTTGAGAAAATCACCAATTTTCGACCCTGTCTGAGTTTTAAACGGTGCCCACAGACATATCGCCCAAAAACAAAATTATGCCGTTATGACCTCTCATGAAATGGTCACAAAACCCAATTTCTTTTTGGGCTGAAAACGGCCTGAATGTCCTTTTTTGATATTTATTTTGTATAAAACAAAAATAATGCATATAACAAAATAATTGAAATGAAAAATTATTACTGAGGTAATAAAATGAATTCATTGATTTAATCCGTTTTCAAAAAAATGCGCAAGCACCAAACATCCCAAATTAAATAACATAACACATTAAAAAAAAAATAAATCGATGTATGGCCCATTGAAAAACTAGGCGTTATGTCGGAAACTTCATTGGCCGTATGACAATTCTTGGGCCGATCGCAATGCCAAACAACAAAAAAAGTGGGCGTTATATCCCTGTACCATTTTGAACTTGTTGGACTTTGATAAAATTGGCACATATCGCTCAACTCAATATACGTATTTTTCAAGAGAGCCGTTTAAAATTCTTAATTGCTTCTACTTAGCAAATATAGGAAAAAAACCATAGGATTACCGAATAAACTAGCTGACATATGTTTGTTTAATACAATGCAGAACAAAAGTCAACTTAAACTTAGAGATTTACATCTTTTTCTAGAGCAAAAAATTAATTTTGAATTATAACACTATTGAAGTAAATGAGCGATATGTTCCTTCGTTGCTGTCTGTCATATGTCACCTCAATTGTGTCTAGATATTCCTTGGTTCAAATGTTACAGCATCTCAAGAGAATGAGAATTTTTCGGAAAATATAGCTGTGTTAGGATCGCGACATCAGGAATACACGGCTGGAGTGTCGCCTGAAATATATTGACACCCTCTTTACAGTAATGTAAACATATTGTATGTCCTTGTTTCACATAACCCTCCAAATAAAGGATATACTCTTGTTCCTTACAAATTTCTAAAAAGGATATGCCTACCAATTTTTTTTAGAAAATTGATTGTTCTACTACCTGTTAAAATTTCAGAGTGGGTTAGCGGGAGCTCTTACTAAATGTTACATAGAAAACTATTTCACTGAGTCATACTATTTTTCTTGTAGGTATGGGCAGGATCGCCAAAGACAGCTTTCCTGCTTCTGGACCCTGTACAGAGGAGAGCGGTGGTAACGATAGGGGATTGAAGGTAATGCACCTCTATTGTCTCACTTCAACATCACCGGAGTTGTTAGGATTTAAAAATTACCTTTAAATTGTTCTCTCCAACGATTGTCCATTAACGAAAAGTTGATGGATTATTCGGTTATTATATGTGACAAGTCGGATAGTATAGTTCCGTATTTCCCTTCAATGGCGGGGACGTATGGTTTGCAGTCGTCTCCGATCGTCTAATGTTTTATCTAGGGAAGTTTGAAATTACTCGTAGACAAGTCGACATTTGAGGGATGAAAATGACCGTTGCCTAAAGTGCGCTTTGCACGGTAAAATGCATGAAACAAATTCACATTTTATTTTTTTTTTATGGAACCGTCGGTGTCGGTGTGACGCACATTTTCACTAATAAAGGGTGTTTTTTATTGAGGTATAGAACTTCGAATTGAAATAAAACACAAGAAAATCGTTTTAATGTCCATCAATTTGGCTTTATTGGAAGGATAATTTTATGCCATTACTGTTTAAATATGATTTCGGGCATGTGGCCGCCTCAAATAAAGCCAATTCTTCAGGTCCAATTTTCAACCACTTGTTGGAACCACAACTCATCCACATTCATGCCATCCAATTCGGGAACAAAATAGTCGGTTATCATGGCTCTATACCGGTCTCCATTAACGGTAACTGACTCTCCAGCATTATTTCGGAAGAAGTATGGCCCAATGACTCCACCAGCCCATAGAGCACACCAAACAGTCAGTTTTTGTGGATGTAATGGCATAAAATGGACGGAGCTTGCGGTGAACTTCGCGAACTGAACCATTACTTTCGAAATAAATTTGCACGATTTGAAAGCGTTGTTCTTTTGTCAACCTGTTCGTGTTGAAATGGCAAACCAAACTAAATATTAATCACTTGACAGCTGACAAAATGGCCGCCAGTTAAAAAAGTGATGCCAACTTAAAGTTCTATACCCCAATAAAAAACACCCTTTACTGTCGTAACACTATTGACGCATTTTGAATATTTGATGTTCTTACCAGAATATTGAGTGATAGTCGCAATACCAGCACGACCGCCCACACTATAGCACAGGAAGTCGACTAAATTCGTTTGACTCCATATTCCGTTGCCACAATAACACGGAGAACTGTGCCAGAAAGGATGTGACAACTAATCTCTTTATCAAAATAGACAAAAAATATAGTTTTCTGCAATAAAAAAACAATTTGGCACAATTTACCTATTTGAAAATATTTTCAAAATATTTTTTTCTGTGCACGTGGCTTTCCTCGCCCTGTAATTTCTTCTCAAGTTGTGCTTATGTGTATGCCAGTAATAATATACATTTAAGTTTATGTAAACATGATCATATATATGTATGTATGTATATATTAATAAGTCGGTATAATCGTACCTTCATATGTAAGAGTATTCAAGTACAGGAATGAATGTGCGACATATGTATGTACACGTACGAGTACATACTAATATTTGTATGAATATGAAGGATACCCATAACCAGGCATTGTTGTTATTGGTGTATTCGGGTAAATTAGTCCTTAGACAAACTCTCGTTCTCACTATTTCGCTGTGGTATAGAGAATACAAAACCAAAGTGTGTATTATTATTTGTATTCCTTGCGTTTCCAATATGTTCGCTCCTTTCGAATGGCACTCAAGGAAATGTGTTTGTCTGCTCTGAAAATAACATATTCACCCCTATTATGAAATAAATTTCCCCAAAAATGTGTTCCCTTTTCCCTTTGTTGTTATTACGAAAACTTGTTTTCCCAATCTGGCATGTTCGAAAGTGAATCCCCTTTATTATGAAATAAAATTTCTTGGGAATTTTTTTGACATTTACCCAAATATTGTTCCCTTTGAATTTAGATGTGAGCAAAATGTAAGTAGTCGTTTAAAAATATAAAAATTAGCAATTTTAATAGAGATTCTTGTATTTTTAGGTCGGTTAATAAAATGCAATTGGAAATATTAGTCGATAAAATGGAAAGCTGCCCTAGTATAGCTGGTGGTTATTCCAAATTACCCAAAGAAGAAAGTGCGTCGTTTTGGACAGAAGTAGTAACTGCGTTAAATAGTGCGGGACCTCCAAAGAAGTCTGTCGCAGAATGGAAAAAGGTCTTAAAGGATTTTTTTTTATAAATACTAAAAAAACTAAAAAATAATTTCATATATTTTAAAAGGTTTGGATAGATCAGCGGAGATATACACGAAAGAAGGCTGGAAGTATTCATCGCTATCGCGAAGGTACAGGAGGAGGTCCACCAAAAAAGCTACAGCTTTCCTCGACCGAGGAACGAATTTACGATTTGGTGAATATGAAAGACGCTGTGGAAGGGGTCGAAGAGTCTTATGTTTTTGGAGGAATGGATATAGACAAGGAAAATACTGCTACAGAACTTGATAAGGAAAATTCAATGATTTTGGAAGTGGAAATTCTTCCATCCTCTCCAATATCTAATAAAACACCTCCATCAGTGAAATCATCTCGAAAGCTATTTACGTCAAAGACCAAAGAAAAATCAGCTGTGGACCTAATTGAGACCGAGATTAAGGCACAGGAAAAAATAGTAGAGAAGATGGGTGACCTGGTTGATTTCTTGAAGGAGGACAAGACTGAAAAAAAAGTTTATGTAAAAAGGATTAGCCGATCTTTGGAAAAAATAGTGGATTTTAATTCAAAAATATTGGATTTAAAACAAAAAAATATGGATTTGAAGAAACAAAAATTAAACGAAATAAAACGACACCATATGGAACTGGAGAAGTTAAAGGTACGGGAAATCGAAAACCAAATTGAAGAAAACGAGAAACTGATCGAACTTAAACAGATGAAATGCTCCTTAATGGGAGGAAACCCCATTTAAACAAATTTAATTCAATGAAATAATTTATTTTTTTGAAGTTTTTGGTTTTCAATTAAATATGAATTCAATAAATTAACAGGTTTTTTTAAATCAAATTTGCAACACGATTTCTTATTGCTTTAGCAGCGCTTAAGTATGAGGTGGTTGGTTCCAATGAGATTATATCCTCGTCTGTTTCTTCATCGCAAATTGTATATTCCACAGGATCGCATTTGTAGGTGATACAAATATTGTGCAACGCTGTGCAGAAATTGACTATTTTAATTGCTTTTTTAGGAACATAGTGCAACTCTCGAGCTCCTAGCAGGCATCTCCACCTATTTTTTAAAACCCCGTTTGTTCTCTCGATAATGTTTCTACACTTCGTGTGAGCTTTATTGAACTTCTCTTCAACAGAACCAGCAACAGGATTCCTGTAAGGTATCATAATCCATGGCTCCAACGGGTAGCCACCATCTCCTGTAATAATATTAGTATGTGTTTGTCATTAACTTAACAAGTAAGAAGTCGCTAAGTTCTGCCGGGCCACATCGTTTGAGCTAATTACTCCACACTATGGAAGTATAATTTGTATACCCACTCTCCTACGGTGAAGGGTATACAAATTATACTAAGTATTTACATACCAAGCAGCCACATAGAACTACCTTGCTCTAAGTATTGCTTTTCCAGTTCTTTGCGGAAACTGCTCATTGTCCATACAAAGGAGTCGTGACATGACCCAGGGTGAGTTGCGTCAACATACCGAATCCTCATATTGTGATCACATATCTAGAAATAACTCGAGCATTAACAATCTGAAATATGTACATACATGCATTTAATAAAGCTCACTTACCAAGGTAACATTGAGACTAAAACGGCCCTTTCTATTATAGTATAGATGTTTTACCTCTGGAGGAGAGTGAATTATGACATGGGTGCCATCTATACATCCAAACACCCTTGGAATATTAAATTTCTTAAAAAACTCCTCAGCAGCACTTCTTTTTTCTTCATTGGAAGGAAATTTAATCCACTTATTACAAATCGGAACTTCCATAGTCTGGAGGAATTCATTTAATACCACACAAAATGTAGGTTGGGCCATTGCCACCTGGTAGTCTCTTGACACACCCTTTTGGTAGCTGCCCTCAGCAAAAAAACGCAAGCATGCGCTCAGTTTTATGATCAAAGGAATACTTGCTTTGGACCGTTTTTCTGGCATCAAAAGTATCATCTCATCAAGAAGATATTTAAAAGCATCCTTATTTATGCGATAATGCATTTTAAATCTAGAAAATAATTTTTACTTGAAAGCATGTACATAAAAACAATAAGATAGTTTTACTTACTGCCAATCTGGGAGTTCCAAAGGATTGGAGGAATCGCGTAAAATTTTTCGTTGAAGTTTTTCATTTCCTTCCCTCAAATCTTCATCATTTTGGAGCATTAATAGCAAAATGCCACTTATTCCAATCATTTTTCTAAGTTTTTCATATTGTTTTCTTTTACTTTTTGACAAACGGCTCAATGTTCGAAAATATCAGCTGATTTCCAATGTTCCCATAATTTCATAATAACAAATTGTTCTGAATGGGAGTTCCCACACAATTATTTTTTGGGAGTGGGAATTCACATTTCCTTTGTGAATGGGAATTGCCAACATTTTTATAATAGGGGTGATTTACATGTAAGTTTAGGTGTTTTCTTTTTTTTTATTGAAAACTATCGTATAAATTATAATTATTTTTAGTACAATTGGTGTTATTGTTGCTTTTTGTCTGTAGCCTTAAATGGTCTATTTCTGTTGCTTTAAAAACATTCAATATTTGTTGGACGATGTGAAGGCACGTTTCAATTTTTCATATGCATCGATACGCACACACAATATTTGTAGGGCTGCCCGCAATGCAGTGCGTCTGTCTGTACTGTTCCGTGCGTGCTCGCTTGCGTTCCTTGCAACATTTACTTCGTATGTAGGAGCCAAAAATAAATTGATTTGGTTTTCCGATTTTTCTTTTTTGGTGTTTAGAAAAACATTTTCCTAAATGATAAATTAGTTCTGCTTTGAAATTGAATTTATTTTTGGACATTTGTTTGTTTTTCAATATGTATTTCAGATTTTTTGTTTGCATTCGCTGTTCTTTATTTTTATTCTTGGAGTTGTTTCATTTTGTCGAGAGAAAACATTTGTAAATATTTATGGTCGATGTATTTGTAGGTTCTGAATAGGAAATCGTTTGAAGCAAAAATCTGGTTAAAGATGGATATTAATTGAATTGGGGCACTTTTTTTTAGAAATGGTTATTGGAAATGTTTCGTGTGTTCGAAAAGAAATTTGATATTTTTAGATATGATGAATAGAGAGATTTGAAAATTTTCATATTCGAAATTAGTCATATTTTGACATTAAACGTTTAGAATTTTAATCATTTGAAATATAAGGATGGAATGTGAATGAAGTGTGTCGACAACATTTATATTTTGTTGCACAGGAATTTTTGTAGTCGTAATGACACTAAAGTAGTTAGGAATGGAAATAATTTAAATATGGCTAAAAATAATTGTCCTCTGATTTCGTTTTTACCCAGGTTCTAGAACCATGAAGAGCGTTGTAATGTGTTGTTTTAGTTCGCCAAGAGTGGGCTGTGTTCTTCAGTTGTTTGCTTAGCCGGAAATAACATTTATTTGTTTGTACGGTCCTTTGCTTTATGTCGATGCTGCATTCTCTTCATGGTGGAATCGGGATAAACAAATTCTCCCAACTTTATCGTCGCTTCGCGATGTTTCTCGGGCAATTACAAGACTGAGTCCATGTTATCCAACAGATCCATCAGCACAACATGAGGAATCGGTTTAGATTACTCTTGTAGTGGTTAATGGTTCGGAAAAGTGATTTTATTTTTCACTGACAACTTAGTGTCACTCAACGTCAGCTTAGAATTTTGTACAAGTATTGCATGGTTTCAAATAATTTGGTTTTTATCTGAGTATGACTTTGGTGACTTTGTGATTGATGTAAAGATTTAGTCTCACTTCCAGGATTTGGAGGAGTATTAAGATTAGATCGGCTTTAAGCTACACTGATACCATTTTACGGCCACAGTCCGTTGTAGGAAATGTTATCGCAGACCGTAGATGTTCCCGTACCTACTTTGCTATTAAAAACATCCAACTATAATGTCATGGCCGTGACAGCGATATTAGGTCAGCTCCAAGAGCTTGTAAAACTTATTATTCGGCCCATTCTCTTCAGTCGGCATTCGAGCGCCTTAATGACCTCGATCTCCTAGGCACGAGACATGCTCTAACTTCTTTATATAATTTCAGCGAAAGCTTCCAATGGTTGCAGCTTTTCCTTTCAACACGTTATGTTATAGTGCCCAATTTGTCCTCGCATCAGCAACCTCTTTTCCAACAATTGTCCTATCTGGAGCTATGTTGGATCTCCTTTCCAGCAATGAAGATTTGTGAGATTTTAAAATTGTTGTCAAGTGATATGAGTGATGGAAATCGTGGGAAACGTGGGAACCAATCCTTAAGGGTCTCGCTGTTCGAATTTTAATCCACCAATTTTGTAGAAAATTGAATGTAAAATGTTCTTTACGAAAAGTTTTATGAAGTGAAATGACCGACTGAGCAATAAGGGGTTAACAAATTAAAAATGAGCAATGCGGCAAATATTCCATTCACTTACCACAAATGTTGTTAAGAGTTCCTGAGCTCAATAATGACCCATTATCATTATACAAAACAAAAAACACAGCGACGTTTTTCCTCATTTCAGGTTTTGCACCCAACCACATAAAATCTCCTTTCGGTTGTGAAAGCCATTTACAAATTGAATACAACGATTGAAGTGTGCCTCTAGAATCTCAGTCGTTTGAAATTTCATTAGAACTTCATAACACATGCGTACAGAAACACACGCAAACTGACTGATAGACGGGCAGACAGAATCGCATACACGCTTATTAATATTTCATTAGTAAACACATAAATTCAAATATCGGAACGTAATAGCTGAGCAAACACACACGCACACATGTCCATATCCTGGCACACCAGTCGAATGTATAAGATACACTGGGGTGGCACGACTTTGCATTAATTGAAAAGCGAATATTTTCTGAATGTTGTTAATACAAACGTATTGAAGTTACACAAAGATTTGATCTGTACATGCTATGTCCATTGATCGAAATTTCGATAGACTTAAATCATCACAATTGAATCCCAATAAAAGGGATTTGAATCCCATAACAACTAAATTTATGTTAAATACAAGGCTGATAGGCCTTTGTTGCTGGTGCCCTTTATATTTTATTCTATTATAATAAATATAAATATTTTAAATACATTTTATTTCTTTTGAATATCCCGGCGTGCTTAAAAGCTGAGATAAATTGTTTACCAAGCTCACCTCTCAATTCATCATTTCATGTTCTGTCCGGCATATAGCCCCGTCTTGCCGGCCCTACCATTCTGTACAAATGTGTTGTTCCACATGCTCCTTGTACCTGGCTGCGTCTCGTTTAATGCGTACGGATCGTACGGATTTATTCCCTGGAGTCATGCGAAGAATATAAATTTTATTTAATTCACTGAGTGAGGGCTGTATTAGCAAGATGATCCTTGATCACCACCAGATCCATCTAAGCCGATGCGCAGTATGAACAATTACACCAAAATGTGTAATTCTTCTAAAATCGAAAAATATTAAAAGTAGCCAACTTTGGAAATATTTCTAGAGCATATCCTATTGTCGTTTTTTTAATGTCTATGCTTTAAAATAATACAACATATTTTTTTTACAAAAATCAACAAATGTTTTCAGGCTTTTGGCCGATGATATTGGATTCTGGACCAGAGATGGTCCGTATAACGATTTTTTTTTGGTTTACGACTGTCAAAAATGTGTAAACTTCATATAACAGGTGGCGCAAAAGTAATCTTCCGATGTTTTTTGGCTGTAATTAATAAAAAATTAAAAACTTTGATTCTTCTTGTGGATTATTTATATTTGGTCTTTTAATTTTTTTTTTACATCAAGTCGAGAATATGATGTCATGTAAATGGCCGCCGCCAGAGTTGCCACTGACATTAGGGGCCAATCGCAAAATGTATAGCATTTTCTGATAGGAGGATTACTTTTGCACCACCCGTTACGTCAATAATTTGTCACAAAAATGTATAAAAAGTAGCAAACGTGCAATTTTAAATTATTGGAATTTTTTAAAGCCATTGTGCAATTCGTATATTGAATTCATTTCGATTAAAATTTAATAGATTATTAGTTGTAAGTAGTGGTTATTCTGCAATTTTCGCAACAAGAGGTGTTATTTTGGTATTTAAAGAAAAATAGCATTTTTTGAGATGAATGATCGGGTGATTATTTCATAATAAAGAGCAAGGTATGCCAAATGGCCACCACAACCACGCTTACAGGACCATATCCTTTTCATGAAATTTTCCATAACCAAATTGCAAAGTGGCTGATCTATGAACTCGATAGCCTCACGAATTCTATTTTTGAGGTCTTGAATCCACGCTGGGCTGTTGGCGTAGACCTTATCTTTCACGTGGCCCCAAAGGAAGAAGTCGTAAGGTGTAAAATCACAAGATCTCGGTGGCCAATTGTGATCACCTCTTCGAGAGATAACACGGTCCGGAAACTTTTTAGTTCTGTGACTGCAAAATTTTTACCTCTTTTTTGTAATGAATTTTAATAATTTCAATGCGTTGTTGATGCGTGTATCGTTCCATTTTTAGTAATGGATATTTTCTCAAATTTCTTTTTTTTTATTTGAAAGTACAATGGAAAATTCTAATGGAAAATAATTTCATTCAAATGGCTGCCTCGGCTGGCCATGCAGTAGCCTACACGATCGAAATGTTGAATTGTTGAGAACGACGGTGAATTGTTCAGCGGAAGGCTAAAACTAATTATCTGTCAAATCAGACACGAGTTAAGTGTTACTATTCACGAAATAGTTGAATAAAAAAAACGTTAGATGGTGGAAGTGACAGCTACCGGGTGATTCAAAATAACACCTCCTGTACATTAAGATTGGTCGTACAGAGAACGTCAGAAAATTTGGTTGAAATTGTAATGAAAGCAAAAGTGTTGGCAAGGGAGCGGTATGGTGTTGACATTTTCGGCGTCGAAATACAGGGTTGATGCATACAATATTCAGCGCTCATACAGGAAATTTACTTCCAAAAGGCATTATTCGAAAATTTGGCTTTGGCAGAGAGATTGGCGACGAAATCACCTCGTGCAACAGTCAAAGGCGGTCTACAAGACTTCATTCTCGTCAATTGTGTCAATGAATCGTACGATAATCAGGAGGAAGAAGATACTGAAGAAATGTTCACAAAATTCTTAATGTATTTAAAAAAAGTCCATCTCGAAAAGAAAATAATTGTGCTGGGTGGAACTAAGCCAAAATTGCCTTGTGCTACAAGATGGTATAGTGAACGAGATGGTGTTTTGTGGTTTATCACTTCAAGCGAGTGCCACGTTCGGTGAATGGGCCCAAATCACATTGGCCACCCATTCCGATTTTCACAAGAACATTTTGTACAGCGATGAAGCTCACTTGTGGTTGAATGGATACGCTAATAAACAAAATTGTCGCATTTGAAGTAAGGAAAAAAATCCACAAGCCATTGTTGAGACGCTGTTACATCGTCAAATAGTCACTGTTTGGTGTGCTCTATGGGCAGAGGGAATCATTGGTTCATATTTTTTCAAAAATTAAGCCGACCATAATGTCACAGTCAATGGGGAACGCTACAGAGTCATTATTAAGGACTTTTTCGTGCCTAAATTGGAGGATGTTGATGTGTGGCGGCATTTGTTTCCACCAAGAAGGCGCTACATGTCATTCAGCCAACGAAACAAACAAGTTATTAAAGGTGAGCACCTTATCTCTCGTCGTGGGCCTGTGGGATCGTGCGATTTTACGCCGCTCGATATTTTTTGTGGGGTTATGTGAAGTCACATAATGGCAAACCCTTATCTTTATAATAACACAAAATTATATGCGTTTTTTATTGAATAAAAAAAGCGTATTACTTTGTAGCAATTTCTGTAAACCCTCTAAACAATATTACCACGGCCATTTACAATACAAAATATTACCACCGGTCATTATTCAATGTAGCCAAATTTCGTTTTTTCTTGTGGAGATTCTGAAGTATTTACTTTCATATAGATTTCAGATTTTTCAAACTTGTAATATGTAGTTACTTTTTCTGACCGCCTTCTTTTGAAGAGATTCACGGTACGCGGATGACTGAGAGCCAACAATTTGTCACGCGACCATCTTCTGTCCTTACATTAGGGCTCTTTACAATGTGTCACATATGGTCCAGCATCTTAACATATTAATACATTTCGTGCAGCTTGTTGTTGTTAGTAGTCCCAGCAAAGTAAATATTGTTTTGGAATTGCTTGAAATCTTGAGAAATATCCAATGGACATCTTTCACATACTAAAGATACGTTTTTGCCCGACTTACCCTAATACACATGTGTAAATGCAACAAGGCACAAACTCGTACTTCGTTATGTTTGCTACTAAAAATAGCGCCTGGGAAGACACTTTGCGCGCTCTCAATTTTTATGACGATCTAATAATGATTGCAATGCAGTAACCCACACACACAGACACGCAGGCTGGCAAACACTCACACAGATGTGCACATGCATACAACCACATCGACATATGCAGGATGAAATATGTCTGTGAATGAGTGCCATGGAAGCAGTCAGTGTAACAAAACGCCACCGAACGGCATTTGAACGAAATTTGAAATGCACTTGAACCCACATAAGCAATTCCTCTACTTCAATCTGTAGTTGAATGGCTGTCCTGCCCGTCCGTCCGTCCGTCCGTTCCCATGTCTGTCTGTTCATCGGTTGATTTGTCTGTGCAGCACACACAGAATGACTCTTTTTTTTTCCAGGCAAACTGATGCTGTGCTCGATCCTACCACGTCTCCGTGTTTGTGTGTGTGTTGTGTTGCCAGTCGTCGGTAAGAAAAACCAAAATCATAAAAATGTTGCTTTAATATATTTCTTCCATAGTTGTTGAGTTTTTGAATGTTTCTATATTTAGTTACATGGGAATATTTAACACATGTTCTGCTTGAGTTTCCACCCAAGTGGGATAAGCAGCCACAGCAACAGCAGAAGATGAACGAACGGCGTCATATTGTTGCCTGATGCGGTCGGTGCAGCCAATATAAATGATGCTATTCCGTTTTGGTTTTGAAGTCAAAGTGCACGGAAATTTATTACGAGAATAATAATAAATATTTTTATCTTTATCGTTCCCTCTGTGACATACATGGGACGGGACGTGGTCTTATCGGCTCGAGAGAATCGCTGGTGACGACTGAAATGCGATACAGCTACTCAATTTGTTTACAACGGAGATTAAAGAAATGCTTTGATAGTAGTGATAAAATACAATTTAAGGGCGGTACAATACAATAAAATTGTAGTCAAACCAGCTTTAAGATCAAGCGGTCGAAATTTTGTAACGGCTTTTCAGAACAGGATCTTTGTCATGTTGACTAGCAATTTAGTACTTGGTTGTTGATGCAAGTAGAAGGGGGTCTACAATTTATGAATGATAGATAAGAGATATCTTTGAAATGTTTACTCTTACAAAAGCCAATTATTTTAGTGAAATTTTCAATGACATGTATCTATATGAGGACATGAAAACACTATGCACAATTCTGCTGTAATCCGATGAATATAGACACTTTCTGTCATCCAGGAATTTTTATGATTTTTTTGAAACAAAAATAGGAAAAATATTTTTTCAACTTCAAATTGTTATAACATTTAAAATGTAGTTCAGATTAGAAGCACTAAAGGAGAAGATAAAATATAATGTAGAGATGTATTTTTTAGAATTTATTTCAACAAAATCGTAGTTATGAAAATTTACATCGCGAAAAATTGCATTTAAAAGCATTTTTTTTTTTAATTAAACCGTCCCATAGAAACATAGATTTCGACCATTATTGTACTAATTCCACCATAGTATATGTAAAGGGTTATCCATTTTGCTTTTTTAAAAGTAAACGTAAATAAAACAAATATAGAAAATTTTTTTCATTTTTATTATAAAGTTGACATTATGTGTGAAATGACCACCACGCGAAGTGTTGCAAGCACTGATTCTTTTGAGGTAATTTTGGACAACTTTTTTACACATATTGGGCGGTATATCAGCCATAACTCGACGATTGTTGGTTCTTAAGTGCTGAAGAGTTAAAGTCTAATGGTGCCAAATCGCAGTTGATGTCGCCACAACGAGGAATTACGCGGCCAGGAAATGTCTCCTACAATAAAGCCATAGTCGCTCGAGTTGTGTGGCACCGTCTTGTAAAACCACATATTCTCCAAGACGTATTCTTCAATAGCAGGTTATCATACGACCATAACACTCCGAATTGACGGTGACAGTCGTTCCCTCGTCGTTTTTGAAGAAGTAAGGCCCAATCAAACCTTCGGACCAAAGAGCGCACCAAACAGTGACTTTTTGTGGATGTAATGGCCCCTCTTCAATTACTTGAGGATTCTCAGAACGCCAAATACGACAATTGTGTTTGTTAACATATCCACCGAGTGAGAAATGTGCTTCATAACCATAAACCATAATCTCCTTTTAAAGCACGATATGTGGCTGTGCCAGAATCACCATTTTTGTAGTAGGTTTTAATGATTTTTACGCATTGTGTGATAGTTAAGCGATCCATTTTCGTCAATGTCAGATTTCCAACTGAAAAGAAAAAAAAAATGGTTTGACAGATGTCGAATTCCAGACCTATACTTTTGAAACCACGAAATGGATAACCCTATATTTTAAACATCCCTTGGACAAAATATCTGCAGATCAAGTACTGTTAATGTCTTTTATGGACTCCTCCTCCTCTTCATCCGCACTGTTTCTGCAGAAGTCATCAGTCGAACCCTTCACACGAAATGAGACATTGCCTGGTCTTAATAGCGACATTATTGCGTGCGAACGTTTCATATCTAATCGGGGACACATCTGTTTATATTGAAGGCAACCTCGAACAAACGCCCTACTACCGTTTATTATGTGCTTTATCATGCAGTACAATGTTACAAGTGGCTAGAGGCATGCCTGCGATTTTCGAATTCGTCTGGTGTCTGTAAGCTAGTCTCGAGTCTTACAAGCTCGTATGCTCTGCAGTTCTCTGGTATATCTCTCGAACTCGGATTTTAACTTTCTGTATAATGTTCGTGAGTAAAATGGAATCAATTTTAGTTAATAATACACTTACTTACTTATTTCCCTTAACACTCCATGAAGGCATAGACGGGGAACTTCTCTCGAATCAATGAGATGTCCACGATATAATATGTGTACTCACTGACCGGGACCTCCTGTTTAAAGCCGTTCATTCTCATTCTTTTTTACAATTTAAATTTGCCTTAATTTTAAATGTAAACTCAGCACCGGTACAATATATGATTGTCTTGCATATTAGTGGTTTCTCATATCGCCAATGCATACTGAATAATTCACTGAATATTTTTTCATGTAACATAAAGAAATGTGGACAATTCTTATAATAAGAAAGTCAACATGTTTTCCCTGGTCGGATGTTTGTTGTGTGTACAATTTTCCATTTAGATTTGCTCGGAAATTAAATATTAATAAAATACGAAGATAGCAAAGGTAAATATTTTTTAAAAAATTCAATGAATTTTTAAAAAATTATCTACACATTTTTTAAACGGCCAATGCCACATATATGATACGTGTGCCAGAAATGTACATGCAAACGGTTTGCGTGTCTCTAAATATAAAAAAATCACCAAAAAAAAACCGTATATAAATAGCTGTGCTTTTGTTTGCAGAATTTCAGTTATACATGAGTATGACATTCACACAATTCTTGTTAACATTTTAAAACATTCGGTAATGTTTTTGGGGACAAAATATTATAAACTGTGTGGAAAGGATAACATGCTAAATAGTTAAAAGGCTACTTAAAACTTTAAGACTTTGTGTGAAGAAACGGTTGAAGTCTCTAGTATTTTAAGTAATTGGAATTGTACTTTGATTCGTAAGCATAAGAACCCACATCAGTTAGAAAGGTCCGGTTAATGACCATATTATGAAATTTCGCTTAATGGAAATCTAAAACTATTCCCAAATATCACCGATTTGAAAAGATGCGATGAAAACAAAATTGCCTAGAGTTGTAACAAAAAGTAATGCATGAAATGTCCATAGATTTTACAAAATCCTAATTGTGAAAATGGCAAACGAAACAGATCACCGTTCACTGTAGTGAGATTCCGCGATTTATTCAGGGTAAGGAGAACCAAATTTCTTCCATTTTCCGTCATTTCGAATAATTTTAATATAAATATCATGCGGCTTCTGGTAAATCGTACACTCCTGTTTTAGGCTTAAGGGGGTATAAAGGTAAGATGTGAGACATATTCTATTGCCGTAATTCAATATGGCACAGGGTTGCCACCTTGGGGTGTTTCTCCAGAATTTGGGATGATTTTCTAAAAGGTGTAAATTATACACCTTGAACATGACTTTAAATAATCTTGAATAAGTTTTGCGACATCATCATTATATGTTAGAACGCCTCTAGAAGTTCGACAGTACAAATTGTACAAGGACTTTACCTACTGTAATAATGAGATGAGAGACAACCTATAGCCAGGGTTTTTAATAGATCTTACATATACCACACAGTCCAGTTTATTCGCAACAAGTTAAAGCGATGTTAATTTCGGACTTAATTACAAACAACCTAAATATATTTTTAGACGCGTTAAATGCATTCTCGGCTTGATTTCCTGTTGCTGACAAAAATATTCGCCATATCTTCTTGTACTTGTCCGTTCCACCGCTTTTGTGTGGTCATTCGTTCTCTTAGCCGAAGTCTGAAGATTTTTCAATTTTACTTTAGATGATTGCAGTTCCGATTAGGACAAATTGATTCTTCACTTTGAAGTTGCAACTGTTAGCCTAGACTCTGTCGCATGAAAAAATGTGTTCATCAATTTGTTGAATTACGACATAATTTTCCAACCTGAACTTTTCTTAAATTTTATGTAGAACTTTTCATAAATTATTCTTCCATTCAACTTCCGTACATCAACTTGATGAAAATTTTACATCAACTTGATGAAAATTTGACATCAATTTGATGAACATTCTACATCAACTTAATAAACATTCTACATCAACTTGATAAACATTGTACATCAACTTAATAAACATTCTACATCAACTTGATAAACATTGTACATCAATTTGTTGAACATTGTACATCAATTTGATGAACAATTTGAATCAATTTGTTGAACATTGTACACCAATTTGATGGACATTGTACATTAATTGATGAACACTGTACATAAATTTAAAAAACATTGTACATCGATTTGATGAACATTTTACATCAATTTGATGAACACTGTACTAGGGTTCCTATACTGGAAAAAATTCCCGGGAATTCCCGGGAATTTTTTTTTCAAAATTCCCGGGAAATTTTCATCGGGAATTTTCGGGAGTTTTTATTTTAAACTTTAAGGTAGAAACACAATTGGAACGAACGACGAATTTCGCACAGCACGACGAATTTGTCGGTACAAACTCGTCGCGTAAATTCGTCGTATGAAATACAATAACGACGAACAAAAATAAACGTCAATAAACGTATTTGAAGTTATTTGCAATTTGTATACACAAATAAATAATCGCAAAATATGAATCAAAGAATTTTGTGTTTTGTAAAAGTTGTGAAAATTGTAAACATCATGTTCATGATGATACAAGCTTTTGTTTTTGTACGGCACCAATTTATACGTCGTTCGTCGGCGTAAGAAATAGAAATAAACCTATCGCACAGTTCGTTACGCACGACGAATTTCGGTCGACGCACTGATTGTGTGCATTCTCATATAAACAAATGTGTTTTATTTTCGACGACGAATATTCGCAACGTAAAATTCGTCGTTCGTCCCAATTGTGTTTCTACCTTTAGTATTTTACTTTTTATTGGCAACCCGGTTCATTGTTTTGGTACGAAAAAATGCAACACTAAAACACAGCTGACTGTCTTTTGTTATTGTGTGTTGTTCCATTAATGTAAATATGAAGGTTTTGCTCTTTTATTACAAGTGGATAGGTGTTATTTTATAAAATAAATTACTTGATTTTCAAAAATAAATGTAAATATTCTCAAGTTGTGCAAAATAATACATAACTTTTTTTAACAAGCGATAATTTTTAGACTGCTATGGATCGTGTTCAATCTCCAGCTTGGAAGTACTTCACCAAGAAAAACGATTTAGCACAATGTTCCCTGTGCCCTAAAACACTGACGTATAAAGGTGGAAGTACAAGTGGGTTAACACGACATTTGGAAAATGTTCATAAAGTCAAGCCAGATGCTGTTGATGTGATTCCTTCAAAAAAGAGCAAACCTGATTTAAGCATAAAACAATTTTTGCAACCAAATCAGTCCATGGAAGAGATAGTTTCTCGAATGGCTGCTTTAGACGGATTCACAATTAATGCCATTACTGAAAGCAGTTTTATAAGAGAATCTCTACAAAAAAGGGGCTTCAATCTACCAAAAAATGTTTCATCGGTAAAAAAATTAGTTTTATCATACTTTGATACTGCTAAGAAACAAATAATAATGGACATACAACAAATAATTGAAAATAATGGAAGATTTTCTGTTGTATTAGATGAATGGTCTAGCATTAAACAACGAAGATACCTCAACACATTTTTGTATGGGCCATCAGATAATTTTTTTAACTTGGGCTTAGTATATATCCCAGGGAAATGTGGAGCTATAGAAATAAGAACTATGATCGAACAGCAGTTGCAAGAGTTTAATATTAATTTTGAAAAACATATTATATGTACAATTTCTGATGGACCTAATGTCATGAAATCGTTTGTCAAAAATAGTCCAGTTTTGGGTATTTTTTGTTTAAATCACGGTATACACCTTGCTGTTATTGACGTGCTGTATAAAAAAAGAGAACATTTGGAAATGTCAGAAGAATCCGATTATTCAGAATATGATGATGAATTTGAAGTTTCAAGTTATAGCATATCTCCAAACTACTGTGAAGTTTTAGACAACACAAGAAAAATTATAAAAGTATTTAAAAAGAGTCCATTAAAGACAGCATCATTACAACAGTATGCTAAAACAGAACTTGGAAAAGAAGTTCATTTATGCAGCGATGTAAAAACTCGATGGAACTCGATAGTTGTTATGATTGAAAGTTTTTTGAAATTAAAAAATGCCATTAAAAAATGCCTAATAGACTACGATTTGGCTGAGATGTGGAATGAAGACCATATTCCAGTTTTAAAAATGTTGTTTGAAGTCCTTCATCCAATGAAAGTAGCAGTGGAGGCTCTTAGTCGAAGAGATTGTAATCTAATCATTGCAGAAATTATTCTTTCTAAACTTTTTGAAGAACTTCAAAATAAGAATAATTCATTATCAATTAAAATGTTGACTTCATTAAAAACAAGAGTAATTGAAAGACGAGACATACAAATTTATTCTTTGGTAAAATATCTACACAATTCAGATGACTACAATTCCAAATTCTTTTTTTACACTCCAAAATCAAGTCTTTTTATAATTGCTGAGGAGATTTTTAAACGACTTTTTGGAGACGAGCCAAGCAGCGGTAATGATTCATCATCTTGTGAAGAAGATTTTCCGGTTTCATTTCAAGACCAACTGGAAAAGGCTATTTGTAGTACTAGAGATAAAGTAACTAAAAAAAGAAGATAATGTTTTAAAAAAAGAGCTTAATGTATATGAAGCTACTGGTAACAGAACAACCAACTTGGAAAATTTGTATAACGCTTTAATAACCATAAGGCCGACATCAACTGAAAGCGAACGTGTGTTTTCTGTTGCGGGCAATATAGCAACAAAAATAAGAAATAGAATGTCTGATGAACTGTTAAATGCTCTTATAATATTGAAATTTTTTTTTTACAAAAAAAATAATTTAAAACTTTGTTTTTATACTTTAAACAATGTACAAATTGCAATGTACGATCTCATAATTTAAACTTTTTAATTTATATTTGTTTTGTTGATACCAATGATTTTTTTTCTTATGAATAAAGGAAAAATCTTTATTTTTATGTTGTTAAGTGTTTTGTGCATTTTTTTTATTTTTGAAACTTAAAAAGGTAATTTTGTAAATTTTTAAAAATTCCCGGGAATTAGCAAAAACAATTTTTTTCTCCCGGGAATTTAAAAAGTTCGGGAATTTAGGAACCCTACACTGTACATCAATTTGATGAACACTGTACATCAATTTGATGAACATTGTACATCAATTTGATGAACATTGTACATCAATTTGATGAACATTTTACATCAATTTGATGAACATTGTACATTAATTTGATGAACACTGTACATAAATTTAAAAAACATTGTACATCGATTTGATGAACATTGTACACCAATTTGTTGAACATTGTACATCAATTTGATGAACATTTTACATCAATTTGATGAACATTGTACATCAATGTGATGAACATTGTACATCCATTGTACATCAATTTGATGAACATTGTACATCAATTATAATTTCTGTTTTAAAAATAAAAATAAAATGTTTTACTTTTTGTTCTTTAAGAAGTTTAATGCTATGTATTTTCTATGATAGCATGGTATACGAAACCATTTTGGAAGCTAACTCGCTTCTTCATCGGTACCCTTAGCAATGCTTCCTACAACAGTTATTAAGCAATATTTCTTGTCATTTAAACGAGAATTAGTAGCGCATTTCCTCAAAAATTCAAGCAGTAAAGCCAAAACAAACAACGTCTTCGTTGTGTGCAATGTCACCGACAAAAATGTTGTTGTTGATGTTCCAAGCAAACACAGTTTTTAAATTACTCATTCATTAAGTTTTTCCTTTTGCACGATTATCGTAAAATAATACTTCAAGTTGATGTAGAGTTTATTGATCAAGTTAATAAATTCATTCATCAATTTGATGTAGAACTATTGAAGAATCATTTTCATTGAGTTGATGTACCGTAGTTGTAACCGTAAGCATTTATTTGTCTTCATTTATCATGAGACTCGTTGTGCATCGATCCATGGAATGCCAGACAAAGATTCCGATTTATTTTATCACTTAAAATGAACGCTTGATATAATCGATGCAATCATTTCGAACGAAACGCCCTTCATTACAGGCATATCAGTCATGTGAATGTTATGGAAATGGTGTAGTAAACACAAAATCCCATATCGATTGATGGAAATTTTATGACTTGTTGTAATAGGCATCTCAAATGGTTGTTGCTCTTGTCATATTTTATTTATCGTTTCTGGTGATATTTTATGACTTTCCTTCCATATCATCATGAAATTTGAATTTCCTTGAATTGATGAACGCGCACCGCACACTTTCAGTTTTAAACGCTGTTGCTGTGTTTGAAGAATCCTCTCATAACACTTTAAGATAAGCCATGAACATGTACATGCAGTTCGTGTAAGTGTAAGCAAGCATGCCTGAGAGTGTGTGTGTGCGTGCACCACTTAAGTACTCATGTGTTGCACGTTGAAATGTGCGTGAGGAAGTGTGTGTGTGTGAATGAGTGCAGCGTGTAAGTGCATCGGGGGTTTAAAGGGCGTTTTAAGTCTGTCAATTAACTGTGGCATCATATCCTTTTTTCCAGTTGTGTTTGTTGTTGTTGTTGTTCTTCATCATGTTTTCCCTTGGTTTTGTGATATTTTTTCAATGAAAAATAGTTTTAAATATGTAAGTGACAGTATTTTTGTAATGCCGTGATTGTTTCCCTTTCATTTGGTGTTTCATTGTGTGTTTGTTATTTTTATTAATTCGTAGAAATTCTTTTCCCACACTTTTGCTCTTGAGATTGGCTATTTGTGTGTGTTGCTCGGTTGAGATAAACATATGTTAATTATTTAGGGAAATTATTAAAAAAAAACACACACACACACAAGATTAAATATTCGAATGGAATGAGTTGAAAGTAAATAAAAGTAAAGGTTTGGGAAGCCTAAGCACTGCAGCAGTTTCATAAATTCACAAAAATGTGTAGAGAGAAAATTATTGTCCTTCGATGGGAAAAGTACTTGAATTCCATATTTCCATTATTAGTTTATATTTAGGCTACCGCCATGCAGAGGGCTATTTTGTCAACGAAGAAGCCAAGCAATAAATAAATGTTGATACATTTTTTTATATCAATATCTAACCACTCCTATTCTGAGTCAAACTTCCATAACTCGAATCAACTGCCGCCGAAACATTCGACTTACCGAGACTTTGAGTTATGGAATTACTTGTAAAATGGTTTCCCATTTGGAAAATTGTACATTTATATGTATTTATTAATTTTCATTTTATCTAATTACTTGAAAGCTCTGTACAAGCAACACCAATTTGTTTATAACAAACCTCATCGTCATTAATTGCGCATTCTGCGAAGTAATTGATTCGGAGGAACAATGATCAGCAAATATCAGGATGCGCAGAAATATTCAGTCCAGGCAGCCACCTGAATCAAAGTGTGTTTCAGAAATAAATATTCGAACAAACCAAAAATATTCCGAAAAATGGATTTTGTTAATTTTTTAATTTTTGTATACTAAAATCCAAATACAAGTGTCATGGTATGGAGGCTGGTCGGTTAATAGGGATTTTTTTAATTCGCTTTTGTAAAGTGGATTTTTTTTTAATTTCTGTATAATATAGTCCAAATTATATGGTCATTAGGTTTTTTTTAATTCAGTTTCACGAGAAATATTCATATAATAATATTACAGGGTCAATGCAATGGGAGTATAAGTGGTTATACTCATAGGCCTACTAAATGTCTAGCTTTAATGTAAGCCATCTTCTGTTGCAAGAGCCAGTTTTCTATATATATCGGAATAGATTTCTTTTTTCATCGCCGATCCACTTATAACATAAAAAGAAGCGGATCTTCCACCATCGTCTAGTTTCGAAAGTTAAACCTTATGGAGATGGACTTCAGTATTCCATTACTCCCCTTCTGGTAAACCTAACGTCCATACCAACGAACTGAATATCATTTGTAATTGTCTGGTTTTTGAACTTATTTCTAGTTGCATTCGAGTACTAGATCCCAGCAAAGACATGGCGCCCCTACTGAAAATAATAATCGAACAGCAAAGAAATGATACATCGGAGGCAGTTGACAGCGTTACTTTGCTGTTATTTATACAAACGCATAATTATTTTATAAAATATACCACCCCCTTTTTATACTGCGTACACCATCTGCATTCCGGAAGACCTGTTTCAAAAATCAAATAAATGTTTCAGTTTAAGATCCATATTTTCCACAGACAATCACACCACATGAGAGGGATTCTAGAAACGCACAAACAACAAATCCGTATAAAGATATGCATTTATATTAATTTTAATGATGGGCTCGGTTATTTATGCCATTACAATTTCTTGTTATTTTTAGAAGCGATAACAGAAACAAACATATGTTTGTTGCATTGTTTCCCAATGATCACGATACTGATGAGGCCATGGCTGTTGGTGTTGCTCTTGCTGTTGATGCCACTCAGGCCAGCTAAAAACAGAATGCCATTTAGTTGCTGCAACCGAAAATAAACCATTGGAGAAAATACGATGAATGTACGCAAAGATAAATGTTTTGTTCTTAACAACAACAGCTACAAAATATCTCGAAAAGGCGCTGTACGGTATCTGGACAATGAATTATGACCGGTAAGTTGTTATATATAGTTTGCCATAGAATGGGCAGACAATTCACAAAAAATCGGCCATTTTAGTTGCATATCATTAAAAAAGTTGAAATGGATTGAAATGCATTAAAATTTCAACAGCCGAGCGTTGATTCAAAGATCTCAAAGATAGAATTCGTGAGGCTATCGAGGACATAGGGCAGCCACTTTGTGATTTGGTAATGGACAATTTCATGACAAGGATATGGTCCTGTAAGCGTTGTGGCCATTTGGCTGACGTTGTGATGTTATTAACGGCATACCTTCCTCTTTATTATGAAATAAACGTCCGATCATTTATCTCAAACAATTAAATTTTTCTTTGAATACCAAAATAACAGCTCTTGTTGGAGAACCCTCTGTATTATTTTTAGGATCAATTATATTTTAACTGAGTATGTTATCCATCATTGACCCAAACATACTAAAAATACTGTGGACCTCTTCTTAAACCTATTCGTACCAAGGCAAATTTGTAACGAAAAGTAACGCCAGTACAATGCAGAATAGTTTATAAAAACAAAAATTAAAAAAATTCTAATGGAAACTTTTTTTTAAAGAAAACTATTTTCAGGAGGAAATTTAAACGTCTGGGACGATAATGACAAATGGAAAATAAAATACATCTATGTGTATTAATTTCAATAGTGACCCGATGTCGCTGCCAGGTACGGCAAATAAATACAAGTAGTAATCTTCACTAATTTATTGCCTTGATTCTGTAGTCCACAAAATTGGGTTTATTGTCCTTTAGAAATTAATAACACAGATTTATTCCCTTGTTTTTTTTTGGCATCGGTTATAATGGGTCTTAATTAAGTGGCCAGGGACTGTATGTCAGATGCGTACTCGTATGCAGATGAGGCTAAAGACGCAGCACTCAAACTCTTTATTACCCCGCTCGTACTCTCTCTCTCACTCTCACTCTCTCTTTTACTGTCACCGCAACGCAACAATCCAAAAAAAAATGGAAAGAAAAATTATTTTTGAGCGGGAAAATGGTTTTGTGTTATTTTCAGCTGAAAACATCCCAAATAATGCCACCACATGTAATTTTGAGTATAAGTAGAATGGCAGGAACCCCGGCATGATCATTACAAGAAACGAAGTGAAGGAGTAAACATCTCAAAGACCAAACGAGTATTTATGTGTTTATATGTGTGTGCGTGATATTTTGTGATTTCCTATACGAAAAAGGTAGAGGAGAAAAAAAAGAAAACAAACAATTTACAATAAGAATAAAAAGTGAAAAAGAAAACAAACCCAGCAAAAGTGATTTGAATTTTTCGTTTCTAAAATTAGTTGTAATAAATGGGTATTATGTATAAATTAATGAAACATAGAAATCTAACGATGGATTTTAACTCAAAACACACCACAAGAAATAAAAGTGATAAATGTCGTCTATTGGGCATGGATGGTGGCCACATCAATAATGAGACAAATGTCGGTGGCAACGATGACAGAGACTACGACATTGCCCATCAGCCTCGAAGCGTGGAGGGGGATAATGAAAAACGTTTCACGGCCGAGCACATTTTGCAATTGTGTAAATTTTTGGCAGAAAAGTCCAAAAGAAATGTAAGTTAAAATGACGGCCAAAAGTAATAAATAAGGACTATTGTGGATAAACAAAAAAATACTCTGGTTATATTGATGACACTCAATTTTATGAGATTTTTTAAATAGACTAATGTCTTTTAAATTAAGTTGAAGGTTAATTGATCTCAAATCCAAAAATTATTAGAAAAAAAATGATTTTAAACGTCGCTTAAAAAATATTCAAAATGTATAAAAGTTGTGCCAAGTTCGATACTGTTTTTCTTAAGTTTTTATGATCTCATGAATTTTATGAAAGGATTTATTTTTTTTGAAAGTTTCCATTTAAAAAAAATATATTTTCGAGGTAAATGCTCTTCGAAGGACTTCGGTAAAAGAATTTATAATAAATCTGTAAATTATCCCATTAATACTAAGAATAGAATAAATCTCTGTCTTGTAAATGGTTTGCTTTCTATTTGATTTCATAGGGCGTCCTAGTAATGGCAATAGGATTTTTAAAGCTTAAGAATGGCCTTTGGCCGGGACTCCTTAGAGTAGCGATACGACGTTTTCTGAAGGATATCCTTTGGCTAGTTGTTCGTAGCTCAATTCAAGAAGTATTTCGGATAGTGCAATTTTAATTTGAATTAAAATAAAAAATAGGCCACAGTTAATTCTGGAAGGAAACGTCGGTTAGTTATTCGTATTTGTCACCAAACGCAGTTCGGATAAGTGCAATCACTTTATGTTAAGCGATCAATGTGACAAGTTTCCCATTGATAATTTTGAAAAGCAGTCTGTCCTGCCTAATTGCATATGAGAAAACTTTGAGTTGTTATCCGTTCTCGATACCAAACGACCTAGTTCGGAAGTGTAATTTAGTGAAATTAACCGCTCAAAGTCTTGAATTGCAATATAATTGCTGTACATTTCATTTAAAGGACGAAGTTAGTTAGATAGATTTATTTCGGAGACTCTATCTCAGTTATGCTATATTTCGGTGTTAAGCATTCGGCAGTTATCCTAATTATTCCAATAAAACTTAAGTTTGTTAGATGTACTACGTAACAAAAGTATTTTTATGTTTTCCACAACAGTCCTTATATTAAAATGTCTAAAAGTAATTTCCCAACATTATCGTTTTTTCATCATCATCATCTTTAGAAAAATCTGCACAAACAGCAACAAAGTCCCAAAAAATTAACAAAAACCCAAAAAACTTTTCAATTTCAATCCATGGATTATGATGATGACAATGAGGGCGAAGCTGAAGATAGTGATAACATGGATGACATGATTTACGATGATGATAACGATGTGGTTGGAATATATCAAAGTCAAGCCTTACCCTTACTAAGCACATCAAAGTCACGCCAACACAAATACATTGAAGATCCACAAACGATGGCATCAACAGTTTTGTCATCGCGTTTATCGCCCGATATAAATGCTTTAAATATATCATCATCTGCTCTACAACAACAAAACCAGCAACAATATCAACGTTTGCATCAACAGCAACATAATCATCTGCAGCCGGACCCACTACAACATCATCACTCACACCAACAACAGCAACAGCATCAACAGGGAAAACGTGATATTTTACTTAAAATACGCCATCAGATTTTCGAGCGTAAACGTTTGCGTGAAAAGGGCTATGAGCCTCAGGCTCTGAATGCCGGCGTTGCATCACAGGTATGGAGACCTTGGTAAAAACCAACATACGGGTACGGGTATTTCAAGTGTTACTAATTTATTTAGGGAGCTACTGTAAGTTTCCGTTTTAAAGAAAACGGGGGAAAGTGAAAATGAATTTTGAAAATTAAGAACTTTTTTATTCGAAAAATATTTTATAAAAATTTGATTTTCTTAAAAATAATATCTACTGATCATATTTTCGAATAGGCTTCTCTGTTCAATCCAATATGGGTTTCTCAACAAAAAAAAACCCTCATGTCTTCCAGTGAACATAAAAGTGAATAAGATTAACAGTTTAGATAAACATAAATATTGAATGAAAACTATATTAAAGAGTTTTTGAAAAACAATTTAAGAATTTGCTATGAAAATATTGGGCATCTTGTAACTGGGGATTACCAATAGACCAAACTACGCCCTGCGATTTTAGTTTCCACTCATGATTAAAACGAACTCCTTACAGTTCATGCTGAGTAAACAAAAACCTCTTTTGAGAATATAATGCGTTTCATTGAATTAATGCAGACATCATCTATTGATCTAAAATCAAATCATCCTTTAACTTAATCCTGTGGAACTGAAATAAAATATGTTACATCAAATGAATGTGGGATACAAATTCGGAAAGTTTGAAAGATTTGTCATTAAAGTGTACAAAAATGTATTTAAATTATGTTTATAAAATGTAAAATTCGATAAACAAGAAGTAAATTTATTAAAATTGAAGCAAATTGATTAATTTCATGTTTGACAGATTGTATGGGAAAAGAAACACTTAACGATATCTTTGATAAGAGCGCGTATTAATTACTAAGGAATTCCTACATGCTGATTTATATTCTATACTCTATTTTTTGGTGGCCTAGCGGATGAATCGCCTTATTCAATGTATACACACGTGCAACAGACGTATAACTTTCGCTACCTATTTTCACAGTATAACGCGAATGTTAACAGAAGCTTCAGTCAGTGCTAGCTTAAACAGCCTGGGCCGATAATCCATGTTCAATTCAGAACATTCTGCCGCAGCTAACGTATAAGTGGACTGTATTATTTATGTACATACAAGAAAATATTTCCACAAAATTTGCTACTGGTTTTGTTTGAATAAGACAATGTTTAACAGTCATTACTACTAAAATTACAATAAGTAAAAGTGACGATGCATGACCTCTCATGTGCTGAAATTCGAGTCCTCTCAAAGGTTCAGAAAAATAGTGAGATGTTGATCTTTTTCGTATGGTCGATTTCGTTGAGATCCAACGACTTGATAAATATATCCTGATGACTGTCATTTGCATCATGGAGGATATGCTCCTGGGCATCCAATCGCTTGCTAGTTTCAATAAAACATGGTGATATGAGCGAGATTTTTCTTAATATCATTTACTAGGGTTTTTATAAACGTGTCTTTGTTTCTGTCATCCATGATAATGTAATTGTCGATTCTATCTGCCGAATCTTCCCAGGCAACAAGTGGGCTGCAACTTCTGCCTTGAAATTGTCTTCTTCTTTTCAATGGGATTTACTTTAGTTTTGGCCGTCAGTAACGTATCATTATTTCCACACTCCACATATAGATTACAGCTGCAAACGCCTTGCCTGATGCATCGGCAAAATCAATGAATTTCTAGTGGGGAGTCCGACGACATATTCTTATTTCTTGAATCTTCGCAAAACATTCACATTCTTGAGACAGGTGTCTACACAAATTCTCATCTCAATCAAGCTTATAAAGCCACAATTTCTGAACGAGTGCTCAGTAGATTCAGTTATGCTTTCTGAACCGATGAATTAAATGTGATCGTTTTCTGCTTGACTGCGTTTGTCGTCTGAATAGATGTCCTTCATTTCCGTCTTCTTACAGCAGCTGACTTTTTTGCTATTGAAGAGTCTGTTGTCGCTGCAGAAGTGCAATTTTTTGCTTCTCAATTCTTGTATCGAGATTTCACTTCGCTTCAACTCCGATTCTTGCTGTAGCATTACGAATATTCGCTTTCCCATCACGTCTGCTATTATTGCGGACACCTCTGTGATGATGGTCAAAAGACAAGACCAGTATATGTAAAGAAAACACTTTGTTTGTTGATGCTTAAGTCCAGATCCCCGTGTATTCTCAAAAACCCCGTTTATATAGGGCTTTTGAAATAACCTAGACGACTTATCTAAGAGAACTTATTCTAATTTACTTTCTCTTAATCTAATTTACAAAGTAAATTTTCATACAAGAATACTCAATCACTTTGCCTTTTCGTTTCTCTGTACTTATTTTTTTCTTTAAATGTTGGTCTAACACCCCTAGTGCCTCGTTTCTTAGATCCTCAAATTCCGTCCTCTGGTCCTCTGTTATTTCGATATTACTCAGCTCTTCTTCTAAAGCTCTTATCTCAAATCTCTTATCTTCTACCGTTTCACTAGAGTATGGACGACCTAGTGACTTTTTTGCATTCGATATCAGTAATCTAACCGCACCAAAAATCGACTCCATATGAATACTTGAACCGGAAAAAAAAATGTAACTATTCACAAAAAATTTTTATTGTAAATGTTGTTTTTTTTTTATATCTTTTTATTCTTTCCAAACATATTTCTGAATGAAAGTATTTTCTCAACTATATTTAAATCAGCAATCTTTTGCTCTGCCAGTTCCCTCAAATGCTCTGCCTGTTCTGCAGCAGTGATTTTAACCAAATTTTTAATGTATCTTACTATACACACAACAGCTGCTATTATAATTATCAATGTGCAAACTCGTGGAAATCTTCGTATGGTTTCCCAAATAACATTTCCCATAGTGTGTGTTTATGTTTTCCCTTTTTTTTTTATTTACTTTGTTCTCCTCTTTAATTCATTGTGTTCTTCCTTCTTTTCCTTCTTTTTTTGTTATTTTGCCACGAGCGGTTAACGCTTATTGGCCCTAAGAGTGCGAGTTGACGCACGTCTTTTAAAATTATTTAATTGGTGTTGTTACCCCGACTTCGGAGATACTGTTCCATCAGGAACTCTACTTGGGCTATCCGCTGCCAAAGCTCCGTTGCCCTTACCCAGGATGGTGGTGGATGTGTATTCACAGAACTTAGTAACACAGCTCTCTCCCTATTGAGGCGCTGCATATATCCTCCTCTCCTTTTCTTCTTTGCTGCATAAGGGATTCTTGGCTCCTCGTTTGCTGTAGTGGTGATGGTTTTCTGCTGCCTCCGCTTGTACTCCTCTATCGTGAGGGGTTTAGGGCCTTCCCTCATTCCACGCAGCTGACGGATCTCTTGGCTATCAACGTCAGGACTTTTATTATTTTTATGACTTGCAGCTAAGCAATCATCTGCCAAAGGATCTTGCAGCTAAGCACTCCTTTATTATTTATTTTTCTCTTTCTTTTTTTTCCCCCACTGAAGCGAAAACACTTTACTCTTGTGTTGGCAGCGTCGTGCAATTAGGCAGGATCGCCATGTGATGATGGTCAAAAGACAAGACCAGTATATGTAAAGAAAACACTTTGTTTGTTGATGCTTAAGTCAAGATCCCCGTGTATTCTCAAAACTTCCGTTTATATAGGGCTTTTGAAATAACCTAGACGACTTATCTAAGAGAACTTATTCTAATTTACTTTCTCTTAATCTAATTTACAAAGTACATTTTCATACAAGAATACTCAATTACATTTTGGGTGGGCGGAGTTTACATGCTGTCCCGATCTGCGTCATAGTTCTAATTGGTTCTTCACAACTCGCTTACTCTGAATTGAATTTGTGAGTCAGTGAACTGACAACAAAGCAAAACACAAAATTGGATTGCTTGTCGCAACTGCATTGTACAACATTCACTGACCACATCCAAATATCAATATGACACCATGACCGAAATATCACTCACCCTCACTCCGCACAGCCAAACGAATTTGATGAGACTGTTGAAACTCCTCCCAAAACTTGTTCAACTCCGGGCAGTTTTTAATTTGAAAGAGACTGTTGAAACTCCTGCCACAATTTGTTCAACTTCGGGCAGTTTTTAATTTTTTTTTGTAGGCCTTTTCAGACGGATTGGTAGAATTTTTGTTTTTTTTTCAAGCTTTGATTCACTCGTCACTCGTTTTATATCGAGTGTGGAATATTTTTTATTCCAAGTTATGTTTTTTTGAGAATTAAACTAGAGCCTCTTACTGGTGGGGGAAGACTCTTTTAGTTGTTTTTCTTTTAGAATGTAACTCGAGTCTTTTAACACTGATGGGGGAAAACTCAGTTTTTTTTCTTAAATAATTCCACTAGAGTCTGGTGGGGTTCCCACTTTTCTTGAGTTCAATTATTTTTCGATTGGACCATGTTAATGAAAAGAAACACTTTTTTATCTCTTTCATCAGAATGAGTAAGAACCATCGATTCTTACATGTCTACATATTTAACTCCTTCGAATTATGATCTTCTTTGAGCAGTTTCTTAATTTTATCGTACACTGCTTCCCGATTTTGGACCAGCTCCTGCATGACATGGCTTTTCCGGATTGTCAACATGATATTTTTACGTTGTCTTTTTTCAACCCAATGTTTTTTGTTTTTTTTAAACCTCAGGCGATAGTACTTTTCAAACTTATGTTAAAACCTTTGTTTAAGCTTTTTGCGTTCAAGCTTTTAACCAATGTTAAAGCTTTCTTTCCCATGTAATTTCTGCCTCAGGCGATAGTACTTTTCAAACTTATGGTAAAGCCTTTGTTTAAGCTTTTTGCCCTCAAGCTTTTAACCAAAGTTAAAGCTTTCTTTCCCATGGAATTTCCTTTCTTTAGAAATTCCTGGTTTTTTATTTTAATTTAAACATCCTCTGCGAATCCGTTGATTTAGCTTAAGATTGTATATATATACATATATATCTGAACGTAATAGACTACAGAATACACAAAACAATATATAATATTTATTTATAGAATGTTTTAATTTACAATACTAAAGGAATAGTTTCCTTTTAAATGAGAAGCAGGGCTGAGTTAGCAGACATGTTTTAACGAAAGCCTTATCTCTTAAAATAATACTTGCAGTTAATATTATTTACTTGCCCACTGAGGTCAAATATTTCCAGGACCCTGCCAGTTGAGATAGCTTCAAAAATAAAACGACTTGTTAACAATGGCAATTTAAATGGAGAGATCTTGAGTTTACGAAAGTGTCAACACCGGGTTTTCACAAGACTCAAAAGAAAGCTCTACAATTTCAGCAATTTTCATTTGATTTAAAAAAAATGTCAATTGTGATTTTGAAAAAATATTCAAGAAATTTAATTTTTGTTTCCTGGAACTCAGACCCTATGGTTTTTTATCATCCTGGCAGACTCAAGAATCTTTACATTTAATGTGTTAAGTTATTTTACCAATAATCTTAGCCGTTCAAATGTACCGACACGATTTAATAATTTGTTTATTAAATTAGCAAACAAATTCGTCTGAGACGAACGATTAAAAAAAAATTGTTTAACATATACACACATACATATATCAATGATTAAAGAGTCAATAAACCTTCAGATTTTGTAATCCTGTATACGGATTAAACTAAAGTATTCCCGATTACCATCGATTTTCTTTATTTCCCTAACAAAGTGCCTGTATTCTGCTGATACAGAGTGTTTTTTGCATCGCAATAACATCTGCCACAAGTTTAAACGTCCATAGCGGGGGACCTATTTGTCCCCCCAGGATTATTTATAATATGGCCTTTATTTAGGTCTATTTTACGTACGCTTTCAATTGTTTTGTAAAGCAGATATAAGCATCTCATGTTTTTTCCTTATAGAAATCAAATTTTTCGACTTAAAAAAAATTCGGTAAATGAATTTCCTTGGCTTTTCTTTAAGAATTTTTCGTATATTTAAATTTGTTATCTCTGAGAAATACTTTTATACGATGTTTAGATTTAAGTGTCATTGTCGACCATTTTATAAGCAAATCATTTATGATTTTTTTATTCCATACACAAAATATTTTCTTCTCGACGAGACAGCTTTGATTGATAAGTGTATTGTTTATCGTTTAACCAAAATATTTAGATTACAGGACAAGAACCCCAGATGCAAAATTCATATTTGTTCATATTTCTGCCAACTTTTCTAGGGCCCATTCACTGAAAATTCGACGTTGTGGCAGATCGTTCGGTTTTACACCAAGATCATTGCGTAAAATCTTCCATGTGGTCGAATAACACAAACCCAATTGCTGCGAACGGCGACGAATCGACATTTCACGGTCTTCAGCAACACTCTCAGAAACAGACGCAATATTCTCTTCTGTACGCACTGTACGCATTCGTGTGGTTGGTTTAATGTCCAATAAAGTAAACTGAGTGCGAAACTTGGTCACAATCGCATTAATTGTTTGCTCACTTGGTCGATTATGTAGACCATAAATCGGACGTAAAGCGCGAAACACATTTCGAACCGAACACTGATTTTGGTAATAAAATTCAATGATTTGCAAGCGTTGCTCGTTAGTAAGTCTATTCATGATGAAATGTCAAAGCATACTGAGCATCTTTCTCTTTGACACCATGTCTGAAATCCCACGTGATCTGTCAAATACTAATGCATGAAAATCCTAACCTCAAAAAAATCACCCTTTATATGTAAAGCATTTGAAGACCTGAAATACGTTGCTTTAAATATATTATCTATATGATGCACTGAAGCAAATTCAGTCCCTTCGGATTGCGAAAACATTGATCATTCCCGAAGAATCTCCAACCCCAGCATGAACGCACTTACCATTCACCAAGTTTATACAAAAAGTACTGTGGATATGTTTCAGAAACAACAGATTAACCCTTCAGTATAAACGGTTCCAGATGATGCTCTATCGATTCGAGAGCATATTCAAATATGGTCTAAACCTATTTTCGGTGCACAGGATCCTGTAGGTATTAACAAACGACAAAAATAAGTCCTCGCCACTTGTTGGTAAAGAAAAAAGGGTAAACTGTTTAATTAATTCGAATCGTTTTGGTTTTTTTCGTCAGTTTATTTCCATGTCCTGGCTGTGATGGCCATCACCCTCATTGCCAGGCGTGCTCAACAGCTGCTCCAGCATTTGGAGTGGCGAACTGTAACATTTCTAAATTATTCCAATAGAGAGAATGTCGATGTTGTGATACTGTTATAGAGCTTATTAAGCTACACGATCCGCTGGTATGGGATTTGAGACTCCATTTCCGCTGGTATGGGATTTGAGACTCCATTTCCGCTGGTATGGGATTTGAGACTCCATTTCCGCTGGTATGGGATTTTGAGACGCCATTTCCGCTGGTATGGGATTTGAGACTCCATTTCCGCTGGTATGGGATTTGAGACTCCATTTCCGCTGGTATGGGATTTTGAGACTCCATTTCCGCTGGTATGGGATTTTGAGACTCCATTTCCTTTTATATGGTGGGCCCTCTCATATGTTAATATATTAACACCGGGTGGTGCGGCACAACAACGACAGGCTGGACTATGTCTTACTTTTCTGTTGTTCAAGTATAGGGCATATGCCCCGTGCCTTACATGGGGCCGAGCAAGACTCTGAGAACAATTTGATGTACCCAATTTTTAAGACATAAAATTGTGGTTTTTAAAATGTGGTTTTGTTCTTAACCACATGTTATATTGTTGTGCCCTAATCCGCCGCCTCGCTCCTATAGTAATATATCACATCCTCCTTCGTTTTTCAATATCCTCAGTATATTCTGAAGATTAAAACAGATTGGACTATTTATCCAATATTCAAAACAATAGAATGCGGAGATTTTAAAATTTCCACAATAACTGCGCTATTTGTTGCTATCCTTCGAAGTCTTAACATTGGCATGGCTTTAATTTAAAAAAGTTCTACCTTGAATTTTAAGTAATTGCCTTTGCATTGGAATATCTGCACGTTGTTAAAGCTATTCTTGGCATTACTCTACTTTACTAAACATCATTTGATGTCATTCTTTTCTACAGCCATTTTTAATTAAATGAGGTTTAATTTCGTATCCTTATATTTTCCTGGGAAAATAAAAAAGTATTCGTGCTGAGGATAAAAAGAAAAATACTTTTTATACAAAATTCTCTTGAGCGAATAAGAAATGTATTCTAATTAAAAAATACTTCGGTTTAGTCAAGAAATCCAAAAAAAAATGAATAAGCATTTTTATTTTTATGTCTTGAACATATTACTGAATATCTGGGCCATTAATTAGACTTTCTTTTAATTCTGCTTTTATATTTTTTGCTCTTTATGCAGGATCATAAATATTTCAGAAATCAATCATAATGCCCGATTTTTTGGTTAATTTTCTTATTTTTCGTGTAATCCTGCTACAAGAAGTAATTTTTTCTTCTCCCGAATATGTTCAACATAAATTAGTGTACTAAATATTGTGGTCTATTTAAATTTAAAGATTTTGAAGAGAAGAAAAAATTGGTAAAATTGTCAGCGTCTTATCTAAATGTCCAAAAAAGAACAAATGCTTTGTTGAACAATTTCATATTTTTATGAACAATACATATTTTTATGAACGAACACTTTAACATACTTTGTGTAAAATTTCATATTGATCTTAAAAAATTTGATATTTTTTATGAACAATTTTTTTTATTGGAAAAAAATTAACAATTTCATAGTTTTATGAACAATTTCATATTTTTATGAAAAAATTCATATTTTTATGAAAAATTTCATATTTTTATGAAAAATTTCATATTTTTATGAAAAATTTCATATTTTTATGAAAAATTTCATATTTTTATGAAAATTTACATGTAAATTTAAATGTAAACGATTTTACGAAAATACAATTTATTAAAATATGAAATACATAAAAAAATAATGTGAAATATATTCATATTTTTTATGTCATTTCCTTGGCCCATTTATCTTTAAAAGATATTTTGTATTTACCAGAAATAGTCTTACCTGGGTAATGTCCACTGGTCACAATGACCACCATTTCCACAATAACGAACATTTAAATATTGAAATTCCAAATTCGCATCTCTGACTAAACCAGACGTGACTAAAGCTAATGCAAGTAAGAGAGTCCTATTCAATATTTTTTTTAAATTTAAAGAATTTAAGAATTTCGATTTCTGGATATTGAAACGCGGCCGATCATTTCTTTGTCATCCCTGGTAATCCCTGACCTATTTTCATAGCAAAAAATAAATATCCGGACCACAGTATCTAAAAATGTTTATAATTTTTTCAAATCAGGTCTTGAATTGTTTTTCTAAAAAGTCTTTTTTCTAAAAAGTATTTTTAAATTAGAAAACTTTCAATGTCTTAAACAAAAATTTAATAAATAATAGAAAAAATATTGTTGGTAAATCAATATTTCTCTTAATAAAATGAAATTTAATTATTTAAATTTTTCATAAACTGAAGATCTGATAAAGAAGTTAAATACAATCCTAAATTTTACAGTAAGAAATCAAAGTAAAAAATTCAAAACATTTAAAAGGAAATGTATTTTATTCATATCGGTTATTTGCTAATCCGGTCAGAATAATTTTACATTCAGGTTAAATACTAAAAAAATATTTCTTTTCAATATTTTTGGACTATTTAAAATAATCGCAAATTGTGCAATAACAAAGAAAGAAAATCGTAATTTACGAATTTTTAAAGAAAATGTACAATGTACTCTCTCATAAGCGGAATTTTGTACGTTTATGAGAGAAATACACAAGAGGACTGAAGCGTATTGATACTGAAAAAAGTGTACGTTTATGAGAGGTGTCCGCAAGAAGAGAGTACTGTGCCGTTTCGATTGTTTATTTTTTAAAATCGGCCTGAAAGAATCTTCATTGTAATACAAAAATATATTTTTTTTTATTTTGAAATAATTTTTATTTTAAGAAATAAAATATAAACTAAAAAATAACGGTTTTCTGGAAACCCTCTCTTAAAAAAACTCTACTATTCAAATTTCATTTTCACTTTGCCCCTTTACACCCCAAATGCAAATTTTATAACATTTTTTGTCTTAACAACAGAAAATAAAAACAAAAAGAAAAGCTTTAAAAAAAGACAATTTTGAGATGATCTCAAATATCGTCAAATTCTATAAACATTTTCCAAAGATACATATACTATATATACATACATACATAAGAAACCAAAAAAAAAAAACTATAAAATATGTGTACTAATTATAAAGAACTATACAAATTTTTTTTTTTTGATTTGTATAAAACTGTATTAAAATATATTTTAACGAAATCTTCCATAATACTAAGAAACTATATTAGCCACTAAGCATGATTTTTTAAACGAAATAAGAACTAAAACCCAGAAAAACGCATTTTATTAATAATTTTTGTATGTTAGTTTTTTTGTTTATTTCGAAAAAAATAAGTTATTTCAATAAATGATTTTTGGATCTTTTTTATGTATACAATTTGTTGTGTTTCAATTCATAATGTTTTTTTTTTTCGCCATCATTTCATGCGTTCTCATCGTCGTCGCCGTTTGTTATTTCATCATAAAATTGTTTCTGTATATTTTTAGTGTTTCTTTTTATAGACAACTTTATTTATGTTGTGTTCTCTTCATGGCATGCCATTATTATTGCCTCTGTTTTACTTCAATAGTATTCTTAGCCAGAGAGTCGAACAAAAGAAGACAACTCAAAATAAAAAGAGATCTTTCTTACAAGTACTGTTTCAAATTAAGATCGGAAAATTGGATATGAACTGAGAGAACACACAAAAAATGCCCATGTGGTAAACATCATTACAGAGGAAATATGCATCGACCTGGTCGCCGCCGTCGATGTGTTGTTTCGGTTTTGTTTATTTTATCTTTTGAGTTTTCATTTAGGAGATTGGCATCTAAAAATAGTTTCATTTTTAAATATTGACAGAACTTTTAATAAAATTTTAATTGTATTGTTTTGGTTGGTATTTCCATTTTGTTGTTGTTGTTCTGGTTGAGTGTTTTTGTTATTTGCCTTATGATAATTATTTTCAATTAAATTGAGATGTTATTCTTCATTTATAGATTTGTGGGTTTGTTTGAACTTTATGCTCATAGTAAGCTTAAAGCACTTGTTTTGCGTTTTTTTTTTAAATGTTTTTCTTTTATATTTGTGGGGGCACAGTGGTTTGCAATACATTTTGTTTGGAAATGACTCAGATTTGTGAATGTGGATTTTTATACCCTCGCCATTCGACCGGAAATTAAAAAAAATTAATGTCACTCTCCACTCTTTTTGGATGAAACTTTTTAATCGACTTAATCAAAACTTCGAGCAGCATTCATGGTGATACTAGGGAGGAAGGGTACTAGTTTCCACAACGGATCCGTTTATCTTGACAACAATAAAAGTGGTGTCTTCCGAAAACCTGTGGCCCGATCTGAACTAACAAACCATGAGCTGTGTATAACTACCTTTTCTATTAGCCGTTCAGAGCCGGCTCACTGATTTGAGAAGACTTTTCCGCCTGTACCTTCATCGTATGTTAAGGGAAATATGTACGATTGTTAGGTGTGACATGATCCATAGGAAATAAATATACCCCAATAGAGGTAATGGTGATCCGATAACGGCTTCAGGATTGTCTTCGATCTAACTACGACAGTTATGGCTTCTTGAAGTAGCCATTTAACCGGAAATGAGCTTCATCACTAAACCGAATTCTTTGATAAAAAAAATGCTCATCTTCAGCCAGTTTCAAATGAGCCCAATCAGCAAAAATGCAGCGAAAACGATAGGCGTTTGTCTCAATTTCTTGCACAAGCTGTAGTTTATATTCACGCAGGCCCAGATCATTATGTAAAATTGTCCACGTAGTCGAAGGACAAAGGTCCACAAGTAGAGAACGACAACGAGTCGACCTTTCGGCATTCTTTTTAATACTTTGCGCTACAGCAGCAATATTTTCTTCGGTACACATTGATTGTCTTGTTGAAGATTTTGAATCGAGAAGAAACGACCAATTGCTTGCTCACTAGGCCGATTATGTGGACCGTAAAATGAACGAAGTGCTCTATGAACTTGGCGTACCGACTTATTTTTTTCAAAGTAAATTTCCAGAATTTGAAATCGTTGTTCTTGAGTTATACGATTTAGTATGACTAGCCAGACCTTACTAAACAGTAAAGTCTACAAGTTTGACATTGTCAGCTGTCAAAACATAGTCATCCATATCGATAGTTCTCATTTAGCTTAAAAAAAACACCCTATATGTTAAATAACATTAGTCATTATTGTGAGAGGTAAAATAATAAATTCTGTGAAAATCGTTGCTGGAAAATCTCGAAGGGTTGTAATTTGTCGATCAACAATGTTTGCGCAAAGTTTTGGTTGTGCTAATTTTTGGGATGCTTAAACATTTGGTTGCGCAAAGTTTTGGTTGATCAACCATTTGGATTTGCGCAAATACTTGGTTGCGCAAACGTTTGGTTGCCCAAAATTTTGGATTTGTCCAAATATGTGTTTTACGATTTTTTTGATCAACAATGTTTGCGCAAACATGTGGTGTTCCAAAATTTTGCTTTGGCCCAAATATTTATTTTACGAAACTGTTTGTTTTTGACAAACCTTTGGATACTTGTGAATGCAGTGCAAATCGCAGTGGAATAAAAATAGTCCTAAAGTGTAACATTAATTTGGTACTGCTTTTGAGGCGATACCTTTTTCCTTTGCTGACAAATTTACCAAATAGTTTCAAAGGACTTTCAGATGTCTAATTTTGAGAAAACCCATTTTCCGAACACAATGTCTTCCAAACTAATTGTTCAATGTATAATATGAAAACTTCGTCTGGTTCAGATTAAGGTCCGCTATGCATGAGGAACAATTTCAACGAATTATATTTTTTCAAAAAAATCGATTTTGTTTTTGGTGAAAGATTTTTTTTGATTTTCCAAATCATTTGCTTTTTGATGTATTCTGATGTAATTATAATTTTTTTTTTTTTTTTATTTTCCAAATCTTTTGCTTTTTGATGTATTCTGATGTAATTATAACCATAATGCAATGTCACCGATATCTACGATTAGTAAAAGGCCATAGGAAACAAATATGTTGGCCTTCTTATCTGGATATGAACCTGAGCGATAGTCCCTTACATTACCCAGCAACTCATTTTAATTACAGTTTTCAGAACATATTCGATTATATCGTCCCTCCTAATAAAACAATTGTGTATAGTGAATAGTGTATTAAACAATCGGCCATGTGCTGACAATCGTGCGATTGTGCAATTGCATGCGATTTGCGAATCTCCAATAAATTTTCTTGCTGTCATACACTTTACGAGTTTTACCCCATTAGCAAATTTTAGAAAACGAAGAAGATGGTTTTTATGCTTTTAACATAAATTCTAAGCAAAAAATATAAGTTCACCAGGAGAAAGCGTGCGACCGGCTATCGCCAAATATTATGCGATTGCGATCTCTGTGACACCAATTTTGCGATTTCAAAGCACAATAGCAAATTTCAACAAAGTGCGATTGTCAGGACGTGGGCGAATAGTATTTTATTGAGGGAACGAAATGTACTAAGAAGTTGATTTTGTTCGATATCTAAAATTCCAAAATCGTTTTACTTCTAAAACTGTATTCAATTTTCCATTTACTGCATTAAAACGAAGAATGACTTTCAGTGAAAATTTTGTTACGACAATTAATATCAATTAGTTTTCAGTCAATAAAGATAATCAAATTCAATTGTTAATTTAATTCATTCCATTATTTTTTTCTTTGAATCAAAGAAAATCAGTAAGTGGCGTATATAAATATATATAAATTAACCGCTCGAAAATGGGACACCATCCGCAATAAGTTCAACAGATTAGCGCGAAGATTGAGATGCATCCATCAATTACAAACTGTCTAAAAGGGGCATTATGCTCCTGAGCATATTAGTTAAGACTGAAAACCCCATAAATCCCACATGTTTTTTCACTCTTAGTTGGGATACTAACACATCGAGAGCCGCATTCTTTGTTTCTGATCATTTAAATGTTCAGACTTTTCCAATAACAAAACGCTGAAACAAACCACTGTGCTGCCTCATCGATATCGTTTGTGGTGTGGATGTGTTCAATATTTTAGAAATATTTACGCTTTTTCTGTTGTGGTTGTTAATACATATTTTCACTTAATTTTATGCTATTTGTTTTTTCTTCTTTATTTTATTTTACCTTTTTATTCAACTTCATATTTAACACTATGGTTGTAATATTTTTATGTTTTTGTTTTTTTTTGTTTTTGCTTGTTTTCATTTAAATATTTCAATAGATTATTGTTTTTTTCTATAGGTACATTATTCAACAGTTTTACTCGTATTTATGTATGAATGCTTTTCTTGTTTTGTCCACATGTTTTACAGTTTACAGTTTTTGCATAAAGTAAATTGGTTTTGTCAGTAAATATTTTCCATGGACTTCATTTGTTTGTTTTCGGCGGAGTGCAAAAAAAAAACAAAACATAAAAAGTACAATTTTAATTGAATGGAAACAACGGCTGTGTTGGTGTAAATGACGAAGGAGTCGTTTTGTGTCGGTATTGGATTTATGTGAATCTAAATATTTCATAAAGAATTTTCAATTAAACACCACCCGTATAATGTGTTGTTTCACCAGTTGATTTGACATATTTTCAGGTCATTTGTCATATTCACTGTTAAGTGATTTTCACTTATGATTACACATTTTAAAATGTTTTACTGGTTGATGTTTTAAATGGTTGAATGTTGGTATTTAATTGAATTTCATTTATATTTATGCAATAGAAGAGTTTGTCGCAGGGCAGTCATTTGACTTTTGAAAGGCTATGAGACAGAAAGGTCATAGTGAGGAAGTTTATTTAAACCATCATGTAATCATTGACAAAATATGTCAATCTATCTTCGGGGCAAAGTGTGTGGATTTATGCTGAGACTAAATTAGGAAATATTGCCCAAAAGACGTTCAATTTACGTGATGACTTTTCGCCCAGGCTAAGCAGGCACCTCGATTGGTCATAAAATACAAATTGGCGGTAAATAAAATTTAAAAAAAATACTTTTTCTACATTTTCTATTGTTGTCACAGAAGAAGACACTCACGAGTAAACTGTCATGAATTTTCTTGACATTTTCAAAAGAAAACCCCTGGGGAAAAGGTTATTGTGTAAATCGGGACTATCAGTCACATGCCCATTTTTAGCCGCGAGTTTTTTTCGAATTTAAAATGAGATTTTCCTTCATTGAATTATGTTAAAATAACTAATCGCTATATTTGTGAATTGCAGGAACTTGTTTCTTTTTCTTTTTTAATACGACGGCGATAACAAATGCTGGAAGGAGGAAATGGGGAGTGGTGTTTTTTGACATTTGTCTTGAATTTGAAAATGTCACATATGGCAGGGCAGACACTTGCTGCAAGTGTTTTCCACATACCAACAATTCGCCTAAAGAACGAGTTATCTCCAAAGAGTGAGGTGCGATTGGCCTACTATTCGACAATGAACCGAATAGAGTCCCGTGATAGTCGCGTATTTCAGCAGAATGTTGACAACCCTGGGACAAGACGACAACCCATTGAGGCAGAAACAGAAATGTACAAGGATATTCATTTTGTGGTTTCAAAAGTATAGGAATGGAATTCGACATCTGTTAAACTAAGTTGTTAAACCAATTGTTTTTCTTTCCAGTTGGAAGTCTGACATTGACATGAACGCAACATATCGGACCGCCCGCATCCCACACAAGAGGAAGACAAACCTTCTATGCCAACCGAGTCAAAGTAAAATGAACAACAATGAAATCACATCTCCTTCGCTATGGATTAGAGAACTGGAAATGCTGGGAATCAGGCAGGAAGAATGTCAAGAACAACATTCTCTATCACGTGTCCAGTTTTTGAAAGAATAACACTTTTGATTTGAAAAACCTGAGATGATGTGGTAGGAGAAATCTAGAAAGGTGAAAAGGAGTGGACTCGCATAGTTGCTAAGCTGAAAACTGTAAGACGCTCTCTCAATCATCGACATGCTTTTGCCACTAGGAAGTTATTGGTTTAGGGTGCTGATTTTATATACAGTTTGGTTAAGAACAGTTGTCCATCAGCAAAGGTCCAAAGGTCAGAAATTAACCGCAAAAAGACTAAACTGTAGATGACAGGTAAAAATGTCCACAGAAAAAACAGAATCCGTTTTTAGCTTAAAAAATAATTCACTCAATTAGAACTTACTGTCGGTTTCCGTAAAACCAATTCATTCTTTCGTTACAAATTGTCAAAATTGCAGGCACACTGAATTTTATTTTCATTTAATTACCATACAAAGTAAATTTATATTCTAGTTTGGTTCCAAGGATAAACCGGGAAATAAGTAACCCATTTTATAACGCTTAAGTTAAGTCATTTTTCAATCTGTAAACCTAACTAACGCCAATAAAGTAACCGCCATGACTACTTTTAAAATTATGCCAACTCAGAATGTTTCAAATATGCCGAAGATATTTTCTACAACCAGTCTTGGACAGCCCCAGTTTGAACTGAAAACATGTCAGATTTTTCCAAAACTACACTTGTAATCAATACAATGCTTTCAATAGTATCTTCCTAAACGGCCCTTGATGGTTTACCTCATAACGCCATCGTGATCAAGAATCAATGTTCGTACGTCTTGACTCGGTATGAAGAAATAATAAAATAATAATCATATACATATGTTGTGACCAATTTCGTTCATTTTAAATATTAACTTCACACTGAATATACAAAGAATTTTAAATGAATTTTAATATTTTTCATTTACAAATTCATACTCGCCTTAGTTGAAGTATGTTTAGTGTTTACAATAAAGTAGAGGAGTTGAATTAAAATTGAATAAAATCTTCATAGAAAGTTTACTTAATACAATTAAAGTTTTATTTTCGTTTTTTTTTTTCTTTTTGTCTTTGGGAGAGTTTTGTTCATTTGGCAGTAAAAGTTACATAAAATAGATAATGTATTCTCGAAATGTTTCGAAGTAGTTGGACATAAAATAAATAATTGATTTCCAAAAAAAAAAACCCACAAATTCAACACTTATATCTAGGGATCTGTGTGAGTGTGTGTTTCTTTGTTGGTATCTTCGTCAGGCGAAAATGCAAAGTTTACGGTTTTGTAACTTAAGACTAGAGACTAGTGTATGTTTCGGTTTCAATTAACCCCTGGATGGGCTCGTGTAGAATTATTGGCATTAGGTAACATTTTTTCATTGTTTATATTTCTCTAAACATTCTAATCAACTATGAAATTGTCCAAGAATTAGGACATTTATGTGAAATATATCTTCGTGTTGGAGGTGTCTATGGAAATCAAGTATTAAACATTTTTGAGAATATTAAAAAAATAACTCTTGTTATTGAAAACACCATGTACAGTGCCGGTCAAAATAATAGCACCAACAGCGTCTCATGTGTGTCGCACACAGTCGTCCGATTTGAACTCCATTGAAAAACTATGAACAGATAAGCAACAGGAGTATTGACAATCAAACTCGCAAGCAACTACGGACTTTGAGAGGTCGTATAGCAGATATGAAACACGATTCCTATGTCAACATTGAGTTGATGGAAACCCAAAGGACATTCAACAAAGTGTGGACAAATTTAATTTACTTTACAATGAGTTTTTTAAGTTTTGCCTAATTTATTGAAGTACATTGAGAAAGTGCTATTTTTTTGAACTCGAATTTTTATGAATTCTTTAATAAAATTTTAAATATTTCTTTCTAAACTATTGAAAAAAATTAATCAATTTTTAATTTATTTTAAACAGCATACTTGGAAGATTTTGTCATCAGTTTTTATGAGTCTTAAACTAATGGTTATCTAAATAAAACAATGTGAATACCATTTGTTCAGTTGGTGCTCTTATTTATTTTCCCATTAAAACTACCTCTCGCGTTGAAGAATATTTGTCTACAAAAATGTCGAATTCGTCTTCATACCAACAAAAATTAGAAAAAATCTGTTTTTATGAAAAACAAAAATTAGAGAAAAAAATCGAATGGAAATTTTTTTTTAAAGTAAACTATTTAAAGGAAGAAACTTAGACGTATGGGACGATAATGTGTAATATAAAATAAAATACATATTCAGGATTCCCCAACAAGAGGTGTTATTTTGAATCACCCGGTATTTCGGTAGCTGTCACTTTTGAACCTTTTATTCTATGACCTTTGATAAGTAGAAACTTCGCCATTACTAAAAATGGAACGATACATGCTTCGACAACGCATTGAAATTATTAAAATTCACAACAAAAATGGTGAAAATCTTGCAGTCACTGTTCGCAAAACTAAAAAGTTTCCGGACCGTATTATCTCTCGAAGATTTGATCACAATTGGCCACCGAGATCTTGTGATTTCTTTCGACTTTGGCTCCACATAAAAGATAAGGTATATGCCAACAGCCCAGCGTTGATTCAAGATCTCAACGACAGAATTCGTGAAGCGAGATTATGGATTTGGTTTTGGAAAATTTCATGTACAGGATATGGTCCTGTAAGCGTGGTCGTGGTGGCCATTTGGCTGATGTTGTTTTTCATTTTTAACGGCATACCTTCCTCTTTATTATGAAATAAACATCCGATGATTTATCTCAAAAATTTTAATTTTTCTTTGAATACCAAAATAACATCTCTTGTTGGAGAACCCTGTACATGTATTAATTTCAGTAGTGACCCGAAGCCACTGTCTGGTTCTGATGGGATTAAACATTTTAACGAATATTAAAAAATAACTCTTATTATAGAAAATATCGTCTATGCTGAAAATTTGAAGATCGAATTTCAAAAGGTTTCCTCCAAATATTTTCTGCACCAAACAAAATAATGGGTAAACCACTAAGGTGCAACCATTAGGAACGAGTTAAATTAAAATTCTTCCAAAAATAATTAGAACAACGAGTAAGGCGCCTTAAAAAATTAGGTATCTTGGTAAAGTAAATTAAAAGTAAATACCGATCGATCTAATTTTCAGTGCTTAATCCAAACTTGGAAGCCTGTTCAAATGTGAAACGCATGTTGGCTGGCCAAAGGCCACACCAGCCCTGCATGAGCCGACTTCAATAGTTACAGGTGTTCAAACGATCATAATTCCTACGAATTCTAACTTTGTCCCCGATTCATGAGTTCGGGAATTTTCAACAACTTTTTCCAGCAAATTTTTCCAAATATATCATTTGTTATGATTGAAATCTACTATTGACTTTAAATCCCTATAAATTCGACATATTCACAATAGGCCACAATTTTTTCTTAGAAGCCCATCTAAGAGTTAATCAAGCTGAACTCAATTCGATTTTTCTTTCATTGGTTTCAGAGATAACATATGAATTGTTCAGGCATCTGTTGACTGCTTCATGGTATACGTTGCAATAAACGCTTTACCAACATCGTCTTTTGTTTTTTTTTTAATTAGTTTGTATATTTGAATGTAAGTAAGTATATTTTGAAATTCAGTTTTTCCTTTTGTTATATGAGCAAATTTATACACAAAATATAATTGTTGTTCTGTTTGTTTTCTTTTATGTTATCTAAACATTTAAATTTCTGTTTCTGTCTTTGTAGGTTGTGGTTGCAGTTGGTTTTGTTTTTCTTTCTTTCATATATTTTTGTTTCGTTTAATAATTGTAAATTCCCAAAATATGTTTTTCTTTTTTTCAAATATTTCTGTTTGTTTTTATAATTATACTGTAAATAAATAAATATATATATATATATGTATGTATACTTTTTTTTTTTTTTGTAACAATGAACACAGATTTTAGTTTTTCTTTTTCTTTGTTGGTATTTTTTTTTTTTTATACATTTCCATTTGAATCTTTAAGGATATTCGCATGTATGTTTAGTAAATAATTTCATTTTAATTAGGTTTTCTGTTCAATTTTCTTGTTTGTTGTATGTGGAATTTTTAAAAATAGTTCTTAACATTAAGAAAGTAAACTATCATAGTATAATCGGCAATTTGCATCAAATGCTACTGGAACGTCCCATGCCGGTGCACACGCCCGATGTGGTGGTTATGTGATGGTTGCGCAACGTCAACTTGTCGAAATTAGTAAGAGGCGTTTGCTTGGCAGATGCCTTTGACAACAGAGTGAGAGAGATAATGCCCATTAAATTACAGTTAATAATTATTTGGTATCGCCACCCCCACTACCGCTCCCACTTACCTCATCCACTTGATGACATAAATGCGTCTTTATCCATGGCCATTTGATGGTTCTCATCAGGGTGTTGCGAAAGTCCTCGCTGAATAAACAGTAGATGTAAAATGTTATCGAGTAATTGGTTAACTCCAGCAGATTGGCCAATGCCCTGAACACCTGCAAACGACAACATTTATAAATAGAAATAGCGATAGCGATAGAACTATATGTGGAATATGTTTGTAGGCCGCCGTGTTGCCCAAGGTGTAGCTGAAATCCTTTTTGTTTTAATTGAAAAACCAAAAAAAGTGGAAATGAAAGAAAAAAAAAACAGAATTTTGCCGGTTGCTTGGGTCTTTTTTTTGTGTGGGAATAAAAAGTGTTAGGACAACGGAAATGAAAACACGTTACATGTACATTCACGCCATGTACAAGTTGTTTGGATAATCAAACAGTGGCGGAGGTGAAAGTTGGCAAGTGAAAGCAAAGGGAACACAAGTCAGACACACAAACACAAATGTTATTCTCATTGCGATTTCAGACTTGAGGAAAACTCTGTTAGTTTATAGGAGAGGGCAGACAATTTTAAATTTATATTATACAATTTTTCAATAATTTTCATAAGTTAACACAAGAACTCAACGTCGTGTCTTTGCTGAAATGCATGAAAATGATCCGGAATTCCATCGAAAAATCATCTTGACTGATACTGATAAGGCCCATTTCCACATCGGTGGCTACGTCAACAAGAAGCCGATCCATCCTCAACGTGTGTTCTGTTTGGTGAGGTTTATGGTCCGGCGGGGTCATTGGACCTTACTTTTTCGAAAATGAGGTTGTATCAACAGTTACGGTGAATGGATTGCGCTATCGAGAGATGATTAATGACTTTTCATGATCGGAGTTGAATTGTATGAATCTGGACAACGTTTACTTTCAACAAAACGGCGCTGCGTAACACACAAGCAACGAAACCATTGCTCTTTTACGGGAAAAGTTTCCGGACCGTGTTATCTGTCGAAGAGGTGATCACAATTGGCCACTTGCGACTTTTGCCTTTGGGACCACGTGAAAGATAGGGTCTACGCCAACAGCCCAGCGTTGATTCAAGAACTCAAATATAGAATTCCTTAGACAGCCATTTCCAGATTTGGTTATTGAAAATTTCATGAAAAGGATATGGTACTGTAAGCGTGGTCGTGGTGACCATTTGGCTGATGTTGTTTTTCATTATTAACGGCAAACCATCCTCTTTATTATGAAATAAACATCCGATCAGTTATCTCCAAAAATTGCATTTATATTTGCTGCTATTGGAAATCCCTGTATTTTGTGATCCACTTACCTGAAATGAAAAACTCGGCAATACTTCCGATGCAATTGTCATATGCAGAATGGCCATGGGAGAAACACAAACCAAAAACAATATTGAAGTGCTACCTGTAGAGGGCAAAGAAGATTGCAGTGAGACAATATTTGCCGAAAAAAGAAAACACCCGCACTTACCTAACAACAAAAACAATCTTCTTTCTTCGGCATCTTTAATGTAGGAGGCCCGCGATGAAGTCATCTTGCGTCGCTTTTCGCACGTCTGACGATACACCATCATAATGCGTAAATTTAGGCCGGCAATCAGAACAGTCGGTATTAACTTGAATATCACCTCCAGCATGACTTTATAAATCTGCAAGTGATCAAAATAAAAGTCATATCACATAGGTGGCCAGTTTAGCGGTTGGCAGAGTCAACTAACTTACAGAATAGAATATCGTTCGCACGAAGGCATTGTTGTCTCTTCGAAAGTATACAAACCGCTTATCCGCTTGCAGCACACATTTGATCAGTTCGCCACGAAAAACACTCGGCACGTAAATGATAAATGTGACCAAGGTGGTGAGGAATACAATTAAGCTGAAAGGCGACATACACAGTTGGTTCAGTATGCACATTGAACAATTGAATGAGCTGGATTTCATATTTACCCCGGAGGTCCCATCACCGGTCGAGTGAAACTCGGATGACAAACGGAGACATAACGTTCTATGGTCAGCACCAATAGCATCATAACGCCCACGCCTGTTGAAGAAAACAAGTTTTTGTACAACAAGAGTTTTGTATTTTTTTTTTGGAAATTCGATTTACTAGCCCACCTAAACATCCGTTTCCTAAGAACAACTCTAAATGGGCTGTATAAAAGGCCGGTCCAAATTCCTCCCATTGGCCTCGGTCCTTGTGCACGAGCATCCGTATACCGAAGGGTATGGCAAAGACAATGGCCAATAAGGCTGCTGTGGAATATGCTGAAATAAACAAGTGAAAATAACATGTAGTATTCGAGTAGCTGGACGAAATTCAGCGTTATGGATTTAGGGTCCACTTTTAGAGAAGTTTTTAAGTTGTTCAATATGAGTAATCAAGTCATTTAAAATGGTGGGTATTTTTTCTCAAAAACTTCTTGAAATGGAAAATATACGGGGATTCTTAAACCTTTTTATTAATCCTTTGAGAACCTAGTACTTTAGTCAATGGATGTATTGTGGGCCTTCATATCTGTTTCGAAATTCCCAGCGAAGACCATATAGAGGGAAGTTGTTTGCTGCATATTTCGAAACACTATTCTATCAAACTAACCAAAATTTTATTTGAAAATCATTGAAATGTTGCCTTGTCAATTGCTGAGAGTTTGGTGGCGACAGACTTCGAACGTGTTCCCTCCAGGTTATTTTGACTAAAAATTGGAAAGACGTAAATATTTATATTTGTGACTTTATTGCAATTGGATTCCCATATGTCCATGTTATCCGGCGGACCGTTTTTCTTCAGTAACATGTACATTTTTCAATACATCTTATAATTTTTCAATTCAATATTATTAGTTTTCAATTAAATATTTTGAAGGGATTAAAACAGAGTGATTAAACAAGAGAACGTTGCGAAAGCAGATGAGGAAAATATCCTTTGCCATAACCATATGTATGTGGATTCATCTGGTAAACGTTGAACGGGCTGTGAAAATATGTATGTGATTATGCACGTGTCATTCGAATGGAACAAAACACTTCAGCTACAAAAGCATTGGAAGAAACAGTTAAAACGTGCCCCGAAAAGTGCAGACATGCGAAACCCCAATTCCGGTGGAAAAACTAAACGGGTGAAGGCATAGCCAGTGTGGGTACTTACTGAAGACTGCAGAAATCAAACAAATTTGAAGAGACCAACAACAAGCTGGATTCCGAAATACATACAACCAACGAAAGGCAATGTATAATTATTTAATCCAAATCCAAAATATCTTATCTGATATAAAAATATTCAAAATTTATATCATCTGTCGTGAGCAATATTTTTTTATCCTGAAAATATTTTTTTCTTATTTCGATACTGCTTCATAGAAGATATTTCGTAGAAATTGCAATAATTATCATCTGGAATGAATTCGATTGCTTAAAAGGTTTCCAGGATGCGAACAAAAGTGTCCTTTTTGAATGCGTACTTCATTTCGCAAGTAAAACCTATAGATGATGGCCTGGCTCCTTCGATCCATTATTTCAATTGTAGACCATTAATCTATCTTTAATTTAACAGTAATAACAGTCCTAAAGTCTAGCTTTAATTTGGTACTACGCTTGTGGCGATACCTTAGTCCGCTGCCGAAAAAATGGCCAAATAGTTTGAAGTCACATTCGACTCTCAAATTTTGAGAAAACCAATTTTTCGAACCCAATTTCTCCCAAACTATTTGTTCAATGTAAAATATGAAAACGTCGACTTGTTCAGATAAAGGTCCTCTAAGAATGAACAAAATTTCAAAGAAATCAATTTTTTTTTTAAAAAATTGAAAATTTTAGTGGGTTAACCCTTGTTTTTTTTTTGGTCAAAAATATTTTTTTCCAATTTTTAAATCTTTTGCCCTTGAATGTATTCTACCTTCAAAAAGATGTAATTATATACACATAATGTTTGTATTGCAATATCCATTACTGATAAATGGTCAAAAAATACATTTTGAGAGCGCACCATTGTATGATGGTAACATACAACTCTCAGAGTCATTTGGTTGCTTACTAATACTAATACTAATACTAATACTAATACTAATACTAATACTAATACTAATACTAATACTAATACTAATACTAATACTAATACTAATACTAATACTAATACTAATACTAATACTAATACTAATACTAATACTAATACTAATACTAATACTAATACTAATACTAATACTAATACTAATACTAATACTAATACTAATACTAATACTAATACTAATACTAATACTAATACTAATACTAATACTAATACTAATACTAATACTAATACTAATACTAATACTAATACTAATACTAATACTAATACTAATACTAATACTAATACTAATACTAATACTAATACTAATACTAACACTAATACTAATACTAATACTAATACTAATACTAATACTAATACTAATACTAATACTAATACTAATACTAATACTAATACTAATACTAATACTAATACTAATACTAATACTAATACTAATACTAATACTAATACTAATACTAATACTAATACTAATACTAATACTAATACTAATACTAATACTAATACTAATACTAATACTAATACTAATACTAATACTAATACTAATACTAATACTAATACTAATACTAATACTAATACTAATACTAATACTAATACTAATACTAATACTAATACTAATACTAATACTAATACTAATACTAATACTAATACTAATACTAATACTAATACTAATACTAATACTAATACTAATACTAATACTAATACTAATACTAATACTAATACTAATACTAATACTAATACTAATACTAATACTAATACTAATACTAATACTAATACTAATACTAATACTAATACTAATACTAATACTAATACTAATACTAATACTAATACTAATACTAATACTAATACTAATACTAATACTAATACTAATACTAATACTAATACTAATACTAATACTAATACTAATACTAATACTAATACTAATACTAATACTAATACTAATACTAATACTAATACTAATACTAATACTAATACTAATACTAATACTAATACTAATACTAATACTAATACTAATACTAATACTAATACTAATACTAATACTAATACTAATACTAATACTAATACTAATACTAATACTAATACTAATACTAATACTAATACTAATACTAATACTAATACTAATACTAATACTAATACTAATACTAATACTAATACTAATACTAATACTAATACTAATACTAATACTAATACTAATACTAATACTAATACTAATACTAATACTAATACTAATACTAATACTAATACTAATAGGTTGAACAAAATGTTGGTTGCCACAAATTGTGATGGTACACGCATTTGGTTGCACAAACATTTGGTTACGCATCTATTTGGGTTTCGCAAACAATTGAATGCACAATAATTTCTGTAAAAATTATTGTATCATTCAAGATAAGTTGGTTAATAATAGTCCAAAATTCTAGCTTAAAAAAATAGGTTTTGTTGAACTTTCACTCATCCATAGAGGACCTTAATCTGAACATGTTGACGTTTTCATATTTTACATTTATCAAATAGTTTGGGATAAATTGGGTTCGGAAAATGGGTTTTCTCAAAATTAGGGAGTCGAGTGTGACTTCAAACTATTTGGCCAATTTGTTCAGCAGCGGACTAAGGTATCGCCACCAGCGTAGTACCAAATTAAAGCTAGACTTTAGGACAATTATTACTATTAAATTAAAGATAGATTAATGGTCTACAATTAAAATAAGGGGGAGCCAGGCCATCATCTATAGGTTTTACTTGCGAAATGAAGTACGCATTCAAAAAGGATACTTTTGTTCGCATCCTGGAAACTTTTTAAGCAATCCAATTCATTCCAGATGATAATTATTTCACTTTGAATGTACGAAATATTTACTATACAACAATATCGAAATAAGGAACAAATATTTTCAGGATAAAAAAATATATAAAATATTTGAAGCTATGATATTGTTTTTGCATCACAAAAGAATTTTCAGATGTAGTGGACTTTTAAAAATTAAATTATTTTACCTTGCCTTTTTTTGGTTGTATGTATTTCGAAAACTAGCCTAATGCTTGTCTTGACCTCATTGAGTAATCATCTCCGAGTATGTTTGCTTTCTGCAGTGGACAATTTTATGAAAAGGACATGGTCGTGGTGGCCACTTGGCTGTTGTTGTTTTCCATTATTAACGGCAAACCTTCCTCTTTATTATGAAATAATCATCCGAACATTTATCTCAAAAAATGTTATTTTTCATTGAATACCAAAAAAAAACACCTCTTGTTGGAGAACCCTGTATTAGAAAAATTCACATACGCCCTCTCTTGGACATGTTCAGAAACGACATCGGACGTCTGCCCTCTGTAGTGTCTTTGACAATAAATAATTGTACTAAACAGGTTTTACATTTCATATTCTTATCAAAGACCATACAGAGGGCAGACATCGCAAGGCGTTTTTTGACGCATTAGTTCGACTACAAACTCTAGATGTCAGTAATGAGCATGACCGCATTTGAAAGGTTTTCAAGGCACATCATGTTTTTTTTTCATGGGAAAAACTGTGTTTTTATAGCATGTACTGATTAATACACATGTTCACACACGTCTTGGGACGTCTGCCCACGGTATGGTCTTTGTTCCTATAAACGCGTTATTAAGAGTGTACTAAAAAAAAACACAACAATAGTGGATGTCTACGCTACGTGTAACTTGAGTGGAAAACTGGTATACATATTTAACATGTGGGGTTTGTGTATGTGCTAAAATTATAACAGATATCAATAATTTACATTGTAGTTCGTTGCCACATGGTTTGGCAAGTAAGTTTGGGACATTGGGAATTGCTTTTTATACCCTCACCTAGGGTTATATAGTTAAGACCAAAAGTCGACTTTTCGACTTTTCGACTATTACAATAAAATCAAAAGTCGACTTTTAGACTTTTCGACTTCTTAGTATAAAAAAGTCGATTAAAGTCGACTTTTCGAATTTTTTCTTTAAATAAAAAAAAATGCAATATTTTGGAATAAAAACAAGTTTTCTTTGTATTAAAAACTTTTATATAAAAAAAAAGTGTTTATAAAGGTAATAAAATCAGGTAATTCATGTAGTTTTTAAATTATATATATTCAAGTTTTTAAAAACTTTTAAAAAAAATTTTATTTAAAATAGTTGATCAATATTCCTGGAACCACATGTCCGCATCCATTGATCTCAAAAAGATAATAATATTTAAATTTTTTGTGGAAATTTGGCTCCGAATTTGGGTAGCAATAAGTCCTGCATGCGAAAATAATCTCTCACACGGGACAGAAGTGGCAACGATTGACAACGTTTTTTTCGCAACTTTTGCAATAAGTGGGTACTCGCTTTCTATTGTTCTCCAAACAAGTAGTGGATTAGGGTTTGTTTTACGACAAACTGGCAAACTGGTTTTACAACAAAAATACATATCGGCAATTCCACGGTGTCGAACGTGACCGTTGTACACATTCAAAGTGCAAAAAAGGTCAGATTAAAATATATTTTAGATTCATCTTATACATATTCGTACAGGTCCATAGTAGTACTATCACCGGTGGTTTAGTTTTTTTCAGGCGAAATAGTGATAACAAAATAAGGACAAAACAGGGAGCGGGTCGAACGCGACAAAAACAGAAGTAGTTTCCGTGAACATCTTTAAAAACATGAGAATCACCGAAATCAAACAGAATATGTTATCGATGAAAATTGTAAAATGTTAAAAAATGACAAAGCTTTCGTATCCTCTTTATTTCATAGAAATATCATGGATAGTTTTTTTACATTTAATTTTTAGGTTGGTTCGAACGTGACATGTCGAACGTGACATTTTTTCTATGACTATCATATAGACAAATTAGACAAATTCTTTGTAACACCATCACGCAAGAACTGTATGTTTATTTGATTTTTAATTCGTCTCTTTAATTTAAGATTTCTTATGCTCTTAGAAAGATTATTTATAATAAGCCTCTTTTTACATAAGCCTCTCTTTACGAAGGAAATTTTAAAAAAAATGTGCATTTAAAAATCTGAAAATGATCCAAAACTACAATTTTCCACTTTGCAATTGTTTTTCGTAAATTTTTGAGTAAATACACGTGAAATTCTTTAATTTCATTAAAATTTGAATATTTTTGTATAGTAATATATTACATTAATGTGATTTTAATAACTTTTAATTTTTTCATCACGGTAGACCTTTTGGTGGAATTACCCATATGGTTATATTTGAAGATAAAATAAAAAGTCGACATGAAAAAGTCGACTTTTAGACTTTTTTAAAAACAAAAAGTCGACTTACCGACTTTGACTTTTTTGTACCCAAAAGTCGATTAATCGATTAGTCGAAAGTCGACTTATAGAACCCTACCCTCACCCAACTGGTAGGAGGGTATATATCATTTGATGCGGCTCAAAAGTGTAACACATAGAAATATCCACATTACACCCCAGGTGTCTTTGAAACAAATTATATTCATGCCTTTCTAAATCGTTTGAGCCACGTCCGTCTGTCTGTCCTGCTGGTACGCACGATAACTTTCGAAAGAGTTAAACAATCACTCTGAAATTTGGCATGGCTTAACATTTTCCCAAAACTGCTAGTGGGATTGCATATGGGCTATATGACCACACCCCTTCGGGTACCTCCCATACAAATCTGCTATTTCGCGCACTTTAGAAATCGTGTAATAATATCAATATGACCAACGTGATCTTGTCCAAATTCTGTATTTAGTAAAGCTATAGCTAGACATAGTTTTGGACAAGAACTTGGAAGTCTGGCAACTCCCCTTCTGGTACCTCCCATACAAATGTACCATCCCGCCTACCTTAGAAATCGTGTATTTCGCCCACTTTAGAAATCCTGTAATAATATCAATATGAACAATGCGATCTTGCCCAAATTCTGTATTTAGTAAAGATATTGCTAGACAAAGTTTCGGACAAAAACTTGGACGTCTGGCTACTCCCCTTCTGGGATCTCCATACAATTTACGAGAAAAATCTCTGCTTTATATTCCGCCCTTTTTGTAAAAACGTTTAAGACAATATTTTTCTATAACATGCGATATTTTGAGGTTGCTATTATGGAATATGAGACTTGTATGTTTTTACTGAGGGTGAGGGTATATATTTTCCCTTGTTTTTTTATTATTAAATTTAACCTTTTTTCGTCGATAAAGACCGCATCGATAGAATAGTTCAATCTCTTATCAAAAATCACACATCAGAAGTACTTTAAGGATTTCAAAAGCCCTGGTGAAAGTGTTTTTTTTTTAGGGTGGAATTACTTGGAACGGGACAAATTTGACTTTAATATATGAATAAATCGAAGCGTATTTTTTCTAAAAAAAACCTTGTAATTGGTTTATTGTCTTTATCGCACAATCTGAGTGGAATTAAATAGGTCGAAAGGCTATTAAAGGCAATTTGGTAAACATTAGAATATAGTAATCTAACCGCAACCATCCGTCATTTACCTAATCTGATTTAAGTCCTTGTTAAATGTTGTTTAATTCGTGGAATTCTCTTAAGTTAAACAATGCTCAATATTTTCGCAACAATTTTATATAAGTGAGTGATTGAGGTGTATTCTGTGTATTGAAACCCTTAAACCAATGAAATGAAATATACATTTTAAGCCTCTCAAACAAATAAACCCCGAAATTGTCAGAAAATACAATGTGTACTCGTAACTGTATTGTGATTAATATCTATTTTTTTTGTAAAAATATATTTAATATTTACCCAATGAATCAAAATAAAGTTACTTTCGGCAACTTTGAACATATTAATAAATGGTTATTATTACTTCCCGCTGGGTCGTGGCATGGCAACCCAAAAGGTTGTCAACTTTCTCAGAATTGAAAATCATGTGCCAAAGATAACATCCACACATATTACATATTCGCTATAAGACGATCTAATGATACTTTACTTAAAATAGGCTTTACTGATATGATTGCATGCGCGTATGTATGTGTATTAATATCACATAAAACACTTTCAATAAATATGTTTCTATTAAGAATTTTCATTCATCCGTTTATAGTCCCAGAGGAATTGTGGCTGCGGGAACAAACAATTTAATTTCAATCCACAAGTACGGGATTGAAATTAAATTGTTGTTGTTTATGAAAGTTCTTATGAAAATATTGTCTTGTTATTGTTTTTGAAGATTTCATATACATGTTTGTTCTTGGCAACATGAAGAATCCAATGTTTGAGAGAGTGGCTATGTTTGGGCGCAATGATTGGGATTTTCAAGCAGTCATGTACAAACATTGGCCCTTTCTATTGGGTTGGAAGAGGTCAATCAGTGAAGTAAAGTGAAGAGGATCACAATATCTTACGTTGTTGTTGTAGGGCAAAAGCAAGTATGCTTGTCCATCACCAATCATGATTGTTTATCTGTCTAAAAACACTTCAAATTCTTAAAGGATAACGGATAACTAGGGGATAGTAGATACAAAAAAGGATAACAAATTAATTTCGGCAACATTTATTACTTTTTTTCAGCAAACAAAAAAACGTGCACATAGTTTATATTTAAAGTCATTTTTTTATTCGATATTTCGGATATATTAAATGGATTAAGAATTTAATTTAATGGTTTTTATTTCAGTCTATAAAGGCAATATTGGTTCTGTTCTTTAACAGCACAATAAACTTTATACAATCTCCGCTTTGAAAGCCGTTTTGATGTTCAAAGTTTGGAAGACGTGTCACGGTGGTATAACTGCAGTACTTTCAGACAAACTTCCCACCAAACAGTTGCCCTTTGTATGTTCAAAAAGATTTTGATTGGAAACATCGGCAGTTACATGATTTTCTCTCACTGCTTAGAAGAGCGAGCAGCATATGCGACAGCTGTGTACTTGAGATGTTGGCAGAGCCCCCATCGGTTTGCCACCACGACCCTTCGTTTAACTTCCATACTGATGACAAATCCAATATGGGGAATCCATCGTCTACCTCGCCCTTGACTATGTCGCCTTTCTGCAAGCACAAATCTGTGGTCTTCACGAATAATCGCTTAAGTACATTTTTGGGGGATTTTAATGTATTGATGCCAAAGTGCTACAGTTTCAAAGGTCTTTCTACTAATATAATTTTTTAATAAAAAATGCATCGTTACTCTGTTTTGTTTGTCAATCTTTTTACAGAAGCCGCAATTTTAAGAATTATTTGTTTTCGCTCTCTTCAGAATAACACTATTGTCTACCTTCAGCATCGCGGGAACGTGGGCTGTTCTACAGATATTTTAATGGTATCTGTTCCTTAGATATCCGTCGACTAATGTTAGAACTTTGAGTCGGTATAAGCGGCGATCCGGGAACTCTTATCTGTTGATTGTCAAATGATCGACCGGTTGGTAGAGAAAATTCCTTCATCAGCTGGACTGTTCGTATGTGGATATAGAGGAGACTTCAATCTGCTACCACGGGTGATCAAGAGCCCTCGAAACTCGCTGTGGCTTGACCAGTAGATGCGGCAACTCGGGAGTTATCGTGGTGTCTCTCCTTTATATGACCCATATGTCGGCAGAAGTGTTAGACCTCGGTCACCTACCAAGAGGTATGTTACAAAACCGTATAAAGGGTGGACCAACCATAATGCACGATGTAACAAATTCAATCAAGGAGAGCTACACAATTGAGCAGCGGGTTGGGATTGTTGAAAATGTTTACCAACAGGGGCGTTCCAATCAAAATGCATTTCGTGCACTTCGCAATTTTTTTGGTCAGCATAATCGACCAAATGTGTCCGCAATGGGGAGAATTGTGAGTATACTTCAGCAAACCGGGTCTGTGGGAAATGTGAAAACACCTGTACATGATCGACCGGTTCGATCTGGGATGGCGGCGTCATCGAGCCGTACTTCTTTGAATATGAGGTCGGCCAATCAGTTATTGTGAATGGTGTTCGCTATAGCGAAATGATAACGTCCTTCTTGAGGCCACAAATTGAGGATATGGACCCGGATGATATGTGGTTCCAACAGGATGGTAACACAGCCAACGAAACAATGGCTCATTTGCGCGAGAAATCCACAGGCCTAGTTATCTCACGTCCTGGCGATGTCAATGCATCGCCACAATCATGTGATTTGACACCGTTGGACTTCTTTTTTTTTGGTGATATTTAAAAGAAACTGTGTACATCAATAAGAAGAGAAAAATTCAAGAGCTAAAGAATGAGATCATTCGGCACATTAATGAAAGTAAACTTTAATTATGTATCAGAGCCATTGAAAATATGGACCATCGGATAAAGGTATGCCCACGAAGCCGTGGCAAGCAGCTGGCCTACATTTTTGTATCATAATAAAAACTATCTTAATACATATTTACCCTCGACACTGATTCACTGACTCTGTCACGCAGTACGTAGGAATTTAAATATGCATTCTATAACTCTATAAATAATAATAATAAAACAAATAATATTTTTTTTTTACCAAAAATTTTTTTTTCCAAAATTTTTTTTTTATATTTATTTTTTTTTTTACAAAATTTTATTTTTCAACAATAATTTTTTTTTTCATGAAAAATTTTTTTTTTCAACAAAATTTTTTTTTCCACAAAATTTTTTTTTCAACAAATTTTTTTTTTTTCAAGAAAAATTTTTTTTTGAACAAAAATTTTTTTTTTCAAGAAAAATTTTTTTTTTCAACAATTTTTTTATTTTTTCAACGAATTTTTTTTTTTTCAACAAATTTTATTTTCCATATTTCAACGGGCGCCATAGGCGCATTACAACTTACTAGTAATTATATAATTGTCTGAGAACTTTTGGTTTTATTTACAATTAACATTGGGCCTTTTGGTTGGTTTACATTGGTACCGGCGGTTGGACCTTGATCTGAGAATTGATAAAAATTGTTTTTAAAAGTCTGCCACGAGTCTGCCTGCCAATAATCAGCTCGATTGGATCACTGAAAAAGGGTTTCATACTTCAAACGAGCTTCATACTTCAAACTAAAAAAAAAAAATTCTGACGTGTACATGAAAATCGGCGATACACGTGTATTTTTATTTTTTCCCCTCTTTCCGAATATGTGCATTTGGTTCATAGGACAGAAAAAAATCTATTTTTTGTAACACGGTGTTATAACGGTCCTTGTAGGGTAGCCCACCGTGGTTCAGGCCTAAACGATGATAATCATGTAAAACTCACGACTTTATGTTCGTATGGGGAATATTCTTTCAGCAAGTGTCCTTCCTATCAGCTATAACATTCTCAAATTCAATATAAATGTTAACAAACACTTCTCCTTCTTTCTTCGGTCCAAAACTCTTCGATCGCCAGCACAGAGGGCACACCTCGGTATTAGACAAATTTAAGAAGAAAAAAAAAACATATGTGAATTATGTAGCATCACATACTCTCGATATTAGGGCTCTCTGATATGTACATCAACTGCTACAACCAAATTTGTATTAAATATTTATTGTTATGAATCTCCAACTCTCGGTAGTAATTCTTTCTGCTGAGAAAAAAATAATTGTCACAACCAAATTTATATTCAGTGTGGCCAGTGCATCACTTGCCGCAGCCATATTCATATTGACTATGAATTTTTTTTACATAAAATTGGTAATTTTCGGGTACAGTTAAAGAAAGAGTTAGATGCCATTTGGCCCCAAAATTACAAATGAAATTTGGACATTTCAGCCACAAAACGTGTTCATGGAAAACAAACAGTAAACGCAACATCAAATCAACGCTAACTGTTCCAAAAGTAAGTGTTGTTTACCGTAAACAGAAGAAAGGTAAATTATTTTTAATACTCCACACAGACACAGACACACACACAAACAATAAAATTTATTTTGATTTTATTTCAGTTGTTAGTGTTGGTGTTGATGTCGATGGCGATGTTGTTGTAGTCCTTGTTATTGTAGCTGCTCTCACCAGTTTCAACTTCCGTAACGTCTGGCGTAATGGCATATAATTTCTGTGCTTCTGCTTCTGAATGAATAGAGTGCCATGGAATGGAATTGTGTAGTTGTTGCCGTTGTTGTTGTTGTTATTTTCCATCACGAGCTCATGTCGACTAGCTGCTGTTGTTGTTGTTGCCATTGCTGTGATTTAAAAGGTGCCATAAACACAGTACTTAAAACCGTGCTTATGGCGGAATACCCGGAATCGATGATTTATTTGTGCTTACCGTACCACACTTACACATTTTGTTAGTATTGTTAGTACTCCAAAACACACTCACACACACACACACACACGCACACAAATATTTCAATAAAGGCCAATTAAAATTGTTCTAGAGCTTATTACAATTACCGAAAGAAAACACCGCGTAGTGGGCTGGGCGATCACAACGCGAATGTGCTCTTAATGGCAGAAACCGTATCGAAGGATATTTATGGAATTTATACCAATTGTACATTCATGCCAATAAAATCAAGCACTTAGGTGAATATTTCGCGAATGTGATTCATTAATAGTCCTTAGAGCCAGCCAGACATTGACAGACAGATTTGGAAGTGTAAAACTTTCACTTGGAGATAACATGAACTAGTTAGTATTCGGAAGATATTTGCTTTGCAAATTTGCCACATCAAAGCAATGCAAATTACTTGAGCGTAAATAAGTATCTGTGATATAAATACTCATTTAGGGATTTCGGCAAAAGGGGATTTCGTGTGGCAGGCAGTGTGACAGCTGTGTGGCCTCAAAGTCTCACGCCATAAGAAGTTGTTAAACGGCGCGACAGCTGCTATAGGAAAACGTACTGGCCTATAAATGTTCTTTGTTTCAAGATACAGGATCTTCTTTCATTTTCTGTGGTGTAGTATTTCATTTGGGAGTTTACAAATAATCTACTTATGCAGAATATTTTCTGCAAATGGGTACCCAGGAAGAAATGTGGCTGCTTCCGAAACGAATCCCTAGACCTTGCCTGTAATCTAAGCAAACACATTGCCTGAATTCTTTTTGCAAATTTGTATTTTTGCTAAGAAATGGAAATAATGAATGATCTCAAACTCTACTCGACAGAAACAAAAAACATTTTTGGGTAGTCGTGAAGCACCTTGTAGGACCGCAATACAGAAATTGGTGGTGGAAATTCGAGCTGTAGGGACAAGTTAGTGATGTGAAGAATAAAACCCGCGCACGTCGCTCAAGAATAACTGAGAATATTGCTGCTGTAGCCCAAAGTGTTGAAGAAAACCCAGGTTTATCCATTCCTCGTCGTTCTTTGGAATTGGGTATTCCACCAAGGTCATTACACCGTATTTTGCATACACAGAGAGAAAAATTAACCTTGAAAAATTAACATGATTTGGAGTCTACGTTATATATGGTTAATTTGAACACCTTCTTGTTGACTGGTATTTAACAATAATAATAATAGTTAATTTAACTACTCCCTGGTTGAATTTTTTAACAATGAAACTGGTTGATATGAAAATAATTATTGTTGTTTTAACAATGCATTGTTGAATTTTTTAACCATGAAAATGGTTAATATAAAAATTGCATTGTTAATTTATTGAAACAATGCATGCTCAATTTAACAACGATATGTTTAAAATTATTAAATACTACAGTGTTTGTTTCTGTTGTTCGAGATCGTTGATTTATTTCTATTTTTTTGCAGAAATATATTAACTTTTCCAAAAAAGCTCCACGAATTGTGTTTGCTTTGATTGCAGGCAAGGTTTCGGAAGCTGTTACAGTTCTTCATCGTTACCCATTTGCAATGATTTCTGCAGCAATTTAAGTGTCCTAACTCTATGCGAGTGAACGAGAACTACTGTTTAGTAGCGCATATCCCCAAAAAATTAAGCAGTAAAGCCAACACGTGCATTACAAAGCAACTGCTCAACAAGCAGTGAAGATAGCATTTGGTGGTGCTTTTTTTGAAAGAGCGAGATTAAGTGCTCACATTTTGAGAGAAAAGGAAGAGTGGAAAAAGAGTGCGATTTGGTTATGGAAAATATATGATATGGTCCTGTAAGCGTGGTCGTGGTGGCCATTCGGCTGATGTTGTTTTTCACTATTAACGGCATACCTTCCTCTTTATTATGAAATAAACATCCTAGCATCTATCTTAAAAAATTTAATTTTTCTTTGAATACCAAAATAACACCTCTTGTTGAAAAACCCTTTATGACAAATTCAATTGTATCGTAAGCACTACACATATAAACACCAAAAACCCTATCCAGTATAATGTTCCTTTTGGCGGTAATGTCTTTTTTTAGCGGTTAGGCCTCGAATGGATAAGTTCGATGAAAACATAATTTTCTGTGACGAAGCTCATTTCAGTATCAATATCAGATACAACAGGGACTACATTGAAAAATCTAAGCCCATATGTGGGAGATGCCTTTAAATTTCATATTTCCAAAAGTTTATGGGGACATTTGCAATATATCACTCATACATTGTAAATACTCATATACATAGAAAAATATATATAAAAACAGATGATAAATTACCATTTTCGAAATGAGTGTTAAATTTGTATTTAAAAAGAAACTCAAACTTGAAACACCCTGTATTTCCTCATGTCCAAGAAATTGTCACACAATTTGAATAAATAATTTTCTTTTGCATTAACAATGAGCTAGACAATGACCACATAAATATCCGAGATATTATTTGGGACACAACAAACACATGGGGCTTTGTCATACAAACATTTCCACTATCACGTTGGAGGGGTTTTCTCTTTCTTTTAAAAATATAAAACGATGACGTGACAGCCTTTATACCTTCCACTGATGGATCCTTCATTGTTTTAGATATTTAAAACAATGGCTTCCGCTGTACCCCTAGAGAAATATGTAATAGCAGTTGTCCTGAACAAAATTATTAGTATGCAAGTAACTCGAGTAGGCCTTATAAATGGTTGTAATTTCATAAATGGCCAAAAACTATAGGCGATAAGATTTTAAAAGTTGGGTTTTTTGTTTCCACACCCTTGGGCTAAATGGAAAAATTTCGGTTAGAGGAAAATCCATGTAATTACTAAACCATGCCCAGTTTCAGGTACCAGTGTCATCTACATTTTAGTCGCACATTCAAAGAATGCCTTTCTAGTTTCAAGTGGACATTTTCATTTTATTAATGATTTCCAAAGAAGGAGAGGTTGTCAATCGGATACGTCTTCAAGGCATCATTGCTTGGTGGCTGGTATAGGGAGAGACGCACCCCCCGTAAAGTAGATTATATTAGCTTTTATAGAGACGCTTTTTTTCTTTTCTGTTGGAAGTCTGACATTGACGAAAATCGATCGCTTAACTATCACACAACATGACCAGAATAACATAGATCTCATCATATGGTGGAGACTGCTTAATGAGAGCGCCAGAAAATAATTTAATGAAAAGAGGTTATTATAAAATATGGCAGCCTTACTACGACAGATTACGCACGATGCGAGGGTATACCGATTAAATCAACCACCGACAGATATAGCCTCGGCGTTAAGATTCCGCCAACCAAAAGTGTTAACTGCTTTTATTTATTTTACTCTCAATCAGGCACGATTTTCCTGAAATGTTCTTATTATGGCCATGAGTTTCCCCCCCGTTTCCCCCTACTTCCCATGTATCGAATAACAATTTAATTTGTCCCTTTACATCTTTCGAACCATTGCTGTGCACTAGGGTGGAGTGAAATTCAAAAAAAAAAAGTTAACCTCGGAAAGAGATGTAGTCTGGGGTCCTAATGAGGGGAAAAATAAAGAAAAAAATTTTAAAAAAATTTTAGGGGTCGCGCCAGGAATCACACATGAATAATTTTATTAAAAAGAAATGTATTATAATAATATTTTGCCCTCAGGAACATTTTCGCTACGGCAGGGGATAGGTGAAGGATGCGGTAGTTGTCATGCCCTCAGTGGATGTCTCCATCTTTTTGGAAAACCTGCAATAAATTCAATACTACCATCCGGTATCATGGATCATGACACTTTTGATACCTCCTACAAAGATTACTCACTTGAATTCTTTGTAATTTTCTCTAGGTATGGCAAGTTCGATAATAAATCTTTTATAGGTGAGTGTTGCAAGTGAGGGAAATATTTTGACTTGTTTTTGTTTATTTTTTTTTTGTGGGTAACCAAACTCCGACAAGGTAAATTTTGTTATCAATAACCCCTTTAAGGCCTCCTAATATACAGATTTAAACACATTTGTACAAATGTTTATTTTTGATCATATACACACACATGTATGTTTACAACTTCCAAGACATTAGGTTGACATATTAAATAACCGCTAAACGGACTTTAAATTGTATGCAGAACTGACAGTAATTTTGACATTTCATTCAAATTTCCAGAATAAAGTCTCTAGATTTAGAGTAACAATTTTACAAAGCTTACCCAAGATCAGAGAGTAACAATTAATTTTATTATTTTTTAACCATATGAAATCTCATTTGACCTCCATGTGCCAAGGGCTGACATAACGCATTTGAAAATTTAAAATTGTCAAAAAATCCCTATTTGGGCACTGTTCGATATCTTGGTTCGATATCCTGAGAACGGATCCGCAGATTTGTACGAACTTGGGTCATACGAAAAAGAACCCCATTAACAACATTTTTATATTTGAATTTATAGTTTTTTACATTTATTTTTTTTTAGTCCGAAAAAACCTTACAAATTTTTTTTTTAAGTCGTCGAATTTTTTAATCAAAAATGGATCTACATATATTTTTGTTTTAAAATTTTTTTTTTTTTTCGGAATTTTGTTTATGTATTGTTGATCTATATTCTTCAAAAAGTTTTGTTTCTGTTAGTCGAGTTCGAGATCATTAATAATTTTTTCTTTTAAATTTTATAGATGATTTTAAGTCATCGATTTTTTTTGTCAAACATTAATTTTTAAATACCTGTAAACATTTTTATATTTTATCAACTTTTATTGGCAAGAGTCAATGGGCACTGAAGGCGCAGACAGGGAAGGCCGAGACTCCGGTGGCTGGACCGAGTGGAAGAACACATGAACACACTTAATGACACGAACTGGAGAAGCCATGCAGAAAGTGATTGGAAATAATTTATTATGCAGTATATCTGGATATCTCTATATAGTAAAGATTGTTTTTTTAGACGTTGTTGTTTTATTATAACGATAAAGATTTGCCATTATGTTTTAAAAATCGTTTCGGGCAAGTGGCATCTGCGGCTGTCTCGAGAGATGCCCAATTTTCGCAGCATTTGGGGTCGTATGTCAGCAATAACGAACAGAATATTCTCTTCCAAGGAGGCGGAGACAAGCTACTTCACACAACCCCACAATTATTTTTTTAACTCAAATTAAAATTTTTGTTTATAAATTTTAATTTTTTTTCTTTTAAATTTAAATTTTATAGATGATTTTAAGTCATCGATTTTTTTTGTCAAACATTAATTTTTAAATTCCTTTAAAATTTTTCATTTTTATTTTAAATTTCCGTTTTGTCATGAGTCGTCTTTATTTTAGTTAAAAATTAATATACAACAATTATATAAATTTTTTTTTTTAAATTTAAATTTTTCTTAAATGATTTTAGTCGTCCATTTTTTTCAGCCAAACATTAATTTACCTACACTATTTTTTAAAAAGATTTATATTCTATAATTGTCTATTGGTTTTTAGCCAAATATTAATTGACAAAATCTTTTTTTTTTAAATATCCATTTTTTTAAAATGATTTTAGCGTTGATTTTTTTTTGGACAAGTATTAATTTTTTTTTTAAAGTTATGGTTTTTGTAGGTTTCCATTTTTTTGAATTTTTTTACTCAAATATAAATTTTTTTTTATATTTTTTTTTTATATTTAATATTATTAATTGACAAAATCTTTTTTTTAAATATCCATTTTTTTAAAATGATTTTAGCGTTGATTTTTTTTAGTCAAATATTAATTAAAATTTTTTTTTTAAATTTATGTTGTTTTTAGATTTCCATTTTTTTAAAATGATTATAGAGTTTTTTTTTTTTGGTAAATATTAAGTTACAAAAGATTTTTAAACTAATATTTTTTTTTTCAAAATTTTTCCATTTTGTATACGTATTTAGTTCTCTATTTTTTTGTTAGTAAAACACTAATTTGTTATATATCATTTAAAAAGTTATATTTTTTTCTCTTTTAAATTTAAATTTTTTAAATGATTTTAGTCCTCGATTTTTTAGTCAAACATTTATTTACAACTTTTTTTTTAAAATTATGACTTTTTTAAGTTTCCATTTTTAAAAATGGTTTTAGTAGTTGTTTTTTTTTAATCAAATATTAATTTACCATTTTTTTTGAAATGTATAGTTTTTTAAACGATGTTAGTGCTCTAAATTTTTTTTGGTCAAAATTAATTTAGATATTTTTTTTTAAAAGTCATATTTTTTTTTTTAAATTTAAATTTTTACAATGATTTAGTCCTGGATTTTTTTTAGTCGATACATTAAATATTTTTTAATTTGTTAAACTAAAAAAATTTTATATATTTTTTTTAATTACAATTTTTTAAACGATTTTAGCCCTCAATTTTTCTTAGTCAACACGAATTTTTTTTTTAAAAATTTATAGTTTTCTTAAGACCAATTTTTTTTTTAAATATTTTTAGTCGTTGATTTTTTTTTGTCAAACACTGATGTACATAATTTTTTTTAAAGAAATTTATATTTTTTTCTAAAATTTTTTTTATTTTATTTTAGAAAAATTTATGTTGTTTTCTTTTAAATTTCCATTTTTAAAAAGTTTTTCGTCAAACATTAATCTACACAAATTTTTGTCCTTGAACAAATTTATAGTTTTTTTTTTAAATTTCCATTCTTTAAACGATTTAAGTCCCAGATTTTTTTTAGTCAAACACTGATGTACACAATTTCTTTTTAAAGAAATTTATATTTTTTTTTAAATTTTTTTCATTTTATTTTAGAAATATATATATTGGTTTCTTTTAAAATTTCAATTTTTAAAAAGTTTTTAGCCAAACATTAATCTACACACATTTTTGTCCCTGAACAAATTTATAGTTTTTTTTTAAATTTCCATTCTTTAGTCATTTACATAATTTTTTTTTAACAGACACTGCGATTTTCAAAATGCCACCCTAAGATACGGTTACATATATATTCACACAATAGTATTGCTTTAATAACTTGTATCTGCTGAATTTTTCAAGAGGCCTCCCATTATTGAAAAGAATCCGAAAAGTGTCATAACAATATGACCGGCACTTCACATTGACAAATTATTTTGATTCTTTCGGCACCAACGTAGTCGCAAATGAGAAAAACTGTGGGTGGATGTTTCCATTATGGACTTATTTTGCAATATGTATTCTGCAGGGACCATTTATTTTTAGAGATATTGAAAGTTTTCTCTTAAAAAACATATATTTATATTCGTAAAACTACCGTCATAGGATAATTGTATTTTCCCTCCAACATAATCATGTCCATCAATCTGTGGAATCATCTCTCTAAATAAGATGGCAATATTTTTATTGTTGTAAGATCAAATTTCCATGTAACTGTAAAAAACAACCGAAGGTGGTCACAAATTTACAACTTTTTAGTTGAATTATCTGATGGTACCTAACCGCACTTGGGTGGACAAGACTTTCATCATAAATACTTGCCGTACACTTAGTTAGTAGTTCAACTGGATTGCCGATTGGTATCGTCGACTACAAAACACTCACTCACTTCAATGTCACACCATTTCATGGACTTCCTTGCAGGCACTTCTTTTTTCCTTAGAAAAAGAAAACTTCAGAGACGCATCTGCCTATTCGTTCATAATAAGCCATAAAAATAAAAACTTGAACAAAATATGAATTCCGGCATGTTCTGTGTGGTTGCCTTTTTATGAGATGAACGAATTGGCAAATTCCACAGCAAACATGTTGCCATGATAATGAATTGATAATGAAATACAAAAAAAAAAAACCGAAGCGTTAACAAGCAGCAAAGAAAAACTCTTTTTACAATCATATTCAATTCACATTAAGGTTTTATTAGCAAAAAAAACGAAAAGAATACAAAATAAAACTTCATTTGACTATGATTTAATTAAGTGCCATAATGAAGAAAAACAATCACATAATTAATGTGAAAGTTTAAATTCACTGGAAATTCAAGCCACACAATTAATGGTTTATTAAAACCTTATAAATCCACAGCAAACATTATTTATTGTGAAGCCTTTCGGTTCAATTCACTTCACATTAAATCGAAACCGCGTCCTTTGGGGATCAGCCACAATCGGGGTGGGGTTAAAAACAATTTTCTGAAGTGTAAAACAGAATCTGCAATTAAAGGCTCTTCAGCAACGCAGAACTGTGAAACCAACCCAAGCAGACTGCAAAAAGACAATGTTTATTATCTGCATACTGAAGGAGTATTTAATATAAAAAAAACTTCGCTTAAAACATTTCACAACATCCATCCTGCCGAAGGACATTTTTACAAAGCAAATAATCTATACATAATAGGAGGCTGGAGTTAAAAGCTTGGTGAGATTTAAATGGAGAGTGGTATGTATATGCTGTATCGTGTATTTTAAGTCATGAACTAAAACTTCGTTTTGAGGGCTTAAGGCACATGCCATTCTGAGGGCTGTGGAGTCTAGCCAAAATTGCTTGATTCCGACTCCGGAGTCGACTCCGACCTCAGCTGTTCAATGAACAATTTTCTGAGAATCGTCAAGTAATTGAAAAGACGCCATTACATCCAATTCAAAAAAAATCTATGACTTAAAATAATCTATAAAATTTAAATTTAAAAGAAAACAAATTTAAAATTTATAAAAAAAAAATTTTAATTTTAATATTTGAGTAAACAAATTTTAGCACTAATATGATTTAAAAAATGGGAACTTAAGAAAAACTATAAATTTGTTAAACAAAATTAAAACTATAAAAAAAAAGTCGATGGTTTTTCAAAAATTTAAATTTAAAAGAAAAAATTATTAATGATCTCGAACTCGACTAACAGAAACAAAATTGTTTGAAGAATATAGATCAACAAAATTAAGAAAAAAAAATAAATTTTTTTAAAACAAAAATGTATGTAGATCAAAGTTTGACTAAAAAAATCGACGACTTAAATCATTTAATAAAATTAAAACCTAAAATAAAATATAAATTAAAAAATTAATTTGGTAGGCGGTATCACTCAGCATACACGGGTTCTCATCTGGTAAGACTACGAAAATAACATTTTCCACCTTTTAAATATCGGTGATTTTGCGAGTAAATATTGACCAGATGAAGCATTAGCTGCTCGGAGAAGACTTTAATCCATAGGTTGTGGTCAGTGAGTGTAAAAAATATATCGTATACAGCTCACTGATGAGAAGAGTTGCCCTTCTGCTGCTTCATGGAATATTAAGGGAAATAAATAAGTGAGAGATCGGGTTACTTTCGTTTCATTTCTTGAATAATTTATATTTGGAATTTTTCGAGATTTAGAAATTGTATAAAATTTTAAAAATTTTCGAAATACAGTGTACTCTCTCATAAGCGGACACATAACGGACTGAGAATTTTGTCCGCTTATGAGAGGTTTCCTCTTATGACAGAAGTACACAAGAGGACTGAAGTGGATTGGTACTGAAAAAAGTGTCCATTTGTGAGAGGTGTCCGCTCAAGAGAGTCTGCAATTGAACTGATGTCGCACATTGTGCCCAATGTGCATAGTGGCCATCCCAACGGATGGATGAATTGCCCAAATATGCGGTTTCGTAACAACTTCTGCTGATTAACGCATTAATGCCTTTGCAGACCGCTATTGTATTACAGCACCCTCGTATAAAGACCCAATAAAAGCACATTAAGGTTTTGCCATCATCATTTTCCTCCCACCTATGCCGCTCTTTTTGTGTGTTTGTTTGCCAACAATTGATCAACAAGAATTTTCCGTAAAAAACGGAAAGCTCACACACACACAGCGCTCGAAAGAAGACCAAACAATACAACAACATCAACCCATTCATTCCGTAAGCAGTTGAAATTTTACGTAAAACCATTAAAATTACAACAACAGCAAAAACGTGGTACGACAGCATAAATGGAGGGACCAAAGACGAAGAAGCAGCTTCCGAAATAACCACCATAACCAGCAAAAAGCACCATTACTGTGATGAAACCAAAAAAAAAAGGCATACAAACACCAATAGCATCGGCATTACTATCAACACCGAACACCATCATCAGCAATCGGTAGTAGAGCCCACTCTCACACACACACACACACACACAATAAGCTGTCAAGCTCCATACGCTGTTCACTTTCATGTAGAAGAAATCTTCCACGCTGGTTGCAATGAAATGCCAGCCAGAAGCGACCAGCAACTTTGCTGTGCTCTGCTCAGAAGAAAGACAAAATAAAGATGAAACGTAGTTTTTTTTTTTTGCGAAAGGATAATATTAAACAATAGAGAAAGAGAAAGAAAGAAAATCATTCTGAACAGTGCAATGGATGTTGGGAAAAAAACTGGAGTAAAATTTATTTAAGAACTACTTTCAAATTATTGGTTATATTGGTTGGATGGCGTAAATAAAGGGGCTTCCAACAAGAGCTGTTATTTTGAATCACCTGGTATTTCGGTAGCTGTCACTTTTGAAGCTTTTATGCTTTGACATTTGACAAATACGCCATTACCAAAAACGAAACGATATACGCTTCAACAACGCATTGAAATTTATTAAAATTCACTACAAAAATGGTGAAAATCTTGCAGTCACAGTTCGCAAAACTAAAGCATTTTTGGGTCGTCGTGAAGCACCTTGTCGGACCGCAATAGAAAAATTGGTGGAAAAATTCTAGCTATTGGGACAATTTAGTGATGTAAAGAATAAAAAAAAAGTTATAGAGAGATGATTAATGTTTTTTTATGGTCGGAGTTGGATGATATTGATCTGGATAACGTTTACTTTCAACAAGACGGACACACAAGCAACGAAACCATTGCTACACAGAAAAAAATACGGGCCTAAAATATTCAATTACTGTCGTAATTGAAATTAAGCTTGGATATCAATTAATGTTGTAATTGAACTTACAAATTCTTGGTGAAATCAATGTAAAAAATAGTAAAAAAATCAATAACTTATTTAAAATTTGAGTACTTGAATTCACAACTTTTGTAATTGGAAGAAAATCAATTAAAAAAGTAATTGAATTGACGAATTCCATACAAACTTCGTAATTGATTTCAAAAATATGTTTTTTCTGTGTATTTTACGGGAAAAGTTTGAAGAGGTGATGACAATTGGCCACAGAGATCGTGTGATTTATCACCTTGCGACTTCTTCCTTTGAGGGGCCACGTGAAGGATAATGTTTACGCCAACAGCCTAGCGTCGATTCAAGATCCCAAAGATAGAATTCGTGGGGCTATCGAGGACATGGGGCAGCCACTTTGCAATTTGGTTATGGAAAATTTCATGAAAAGGATATGGTCCTGTTGTGTTTCATTATTAACGGCATACCTTCCTCTTTATTATGAAATAAACATCCGACCATTTGTCGCAAAAAATGCAATTTTTCTTTGAATACCAAAATAACACCTCTTGTTGGAAGACCCTCTAGAATAAAAAAAGTGCGATACTTGACTGACTGTATGCAAAATCGCCTAAAATGCAAATGACCCAAAAATCTGAAATGAAAACTGACCCAAATAAAGAATCCCCCTAAAAAAACTAAATTTAATCCAAAATCAAAAAAAATGAATTATTTAATATGAAATTTGACCTAAATTTGTATGGAGCACTTTTGGGCGATTTTTGTTTTTGGGCCATTTTTCTTTGGGCAGTTTTGCATACAGGCCTTTTGACTACAGCCATGATTCAGAAAAAAACAGACAGCCTTGTTTGCCCCAACTACGATGACATAAGCATATTACCAAATTCGATAAACTCATTCAGCCCTAACAGACCACTCCGTTAAATCCTATTTTTTAGAAAGAATAGATATAGCTAATTATTTGAAACCATGACTTCGTATGAAATTCCATCAAAGCTAGTATCCCTTGGTCTAAAGCCTCTGACAGACAGTAGATCCTCATTAAAAATAGGAATTCACCCCTCCCAGCCATTCGCCACAACAAGTGTCGACCGGACTACCTTTCACGCCACGATCGGTTATGTACAAATTCCACCTTTTCTTTAGTACGTTGAGTCTCCCTGCACCACTGTGCAGTACATTAAAATGTGAGATTCAGCTTAAGTGTTACATTACAATAATTTATAGTGACAATTTATTACTTTTTATGTTGGATTTTCTGATTTCACATTTCACTTTTCACAAAAGCAACAACGTCAACAAAGGCGACAGGAGACAACAGCAACACAAAAATGAGGACAATTAAATCTCTTTAATTTGAAAGGACACACATACACACACGAGTAGTAATTTCTTTAATGCTTCAATTATTTCTGTATCGCATACGGAGCAACAATCCAAACAATTAAAAAGTTTCCTGTTATAAAAATTGATTTTGACTTTTTCTCTCGTAAATTCACAAAGTCACAAGGACAAAGTTTTGCACAAGAGTCTCTAAACAAAACAATGCCTTAAATAAATTCAGCCCGTCACTGTGTTGATATGCAAAGAATTTGGAAAATATTTATTGAGTAAATTTCCGGACATTTTTTTTTTACAATTTTTGACAGTGGTGGGTGGTTAGGCGTTGTATGCCATCACTGGCATACATACATACGAATATGACAATATTTGTTTATGGTCTTTGGGCTGAGGCTGCAAGTGATGGGTTGCCGAAAGTCATAACAAAAATCAACATTGTCATTATCAATAATTTCGCACGATAACAATGATTGCCTATTCACATACGAACATACCCACATGATGCAAATAGAAGCAGGCATATTGATTTCAATGGTTAAATCCAGTTGATTGTCTGACGCGTCAGAATCATAGAAGTATTGGGCGTGTTTTTGGAAAATGTGGGCATTATGTGGGGTTGGGCAAAAGTTTTATTACTAGGGATGGCTAGGGAATAGGTTTGGGAAAATTGTGTACAGTGTTTATTTGTACGGATCGTTTAGATTTTAGAACTTATAAATCAACAACTTATAAATCAACACTTCAAATGAGGATTATAAAGTGGACAACGATGACAGAGATATTTGAAATAATTATAAAATACTTTAAACCAGAAACAAAAATCATGGGCCTATTCACGACATCCGTCATCGACAATCTGCGATCGTTAACTTCACTTTTGGGATCACAGCAGGCGTTTCCCACAAATTATTTTCGAGAATTCTGCCAGCAGCTCAGCTGGCATCGAAAACGACATTTTATTTTCTTCTTCATTCAATATGGGTTGTTTGTAACAAAAAAATAACATATTTTCGTTGTAGAACGTATCTGAATATGATTAATGGATAGCAGACAGAATCCTTCCGATTTCATTCGGATGAGAACCGGCCAAGCAATTGCCGGCAGTCAATGGCCAGTTTAACCTCTTAATACGGAGCTGGGGAGTACAAAAATAACATCGGGCACTTTAAATTGGCTCTATGAAAAATGGCCACCAAAAAAATGAAAAATTCTCAAAAAAAAATCTCATACAAAATTTCATAATGAAATTGAGGCTGTTTTCATAATTTTTAGGTAATATTTAATTTTTCGTTTTTTTTTTAACAATAAGAAATTTCCAAATATCATACAAAATTTCATAATGAAAAATTCACAAAAAAAATATTTTATTTAATTTTTCGTGCCCAACTGCCCCAAAAATTTAACAATAAAAAATTCACCAATTTTGTCGTTTTGGGGAATTTTTCGTTTTGTTTTGGGGATATTTTAAAAACAAATGTAAATCATTAATTTTTTAGGGTCTTTTGAAAAATGCTACCAGAAAATGAAGAATGTCCCAAATGATGAATTCCCCAAAATAAATGAATAATCCCCCCAAAAGCCCAATGTGAAAATTTCCCAAAAATTCTAAAAAATCCCCCAAACAATTTATGAAAAATAGCCCAAAAAATAACATTTTAAACAAATAAATGATCGACTTCTGTAGCGAAAATATCCCAAAAAAAAAAAAAAAATATTCCCAATAATAAACAATTGTAGAATTTTTCATTGTAAGTTTTTTGGGAAATTTTTCATATGAAAAAACAAAAAATTAAATATTATGAATTTTTTTTTGGGAATTTTTTATTACGAATCCCCATAAAAAAACTAAATTTAACCCAAAATTAAAAAAATGAAATATTTAATATGAAATTTGATCCAAATTTGTATGGAGCACTTTTGGGCGATTTTTGTTTTTGGGACAAATGTAAATCATAAATTTTTTTGGGTCTTTTGAAAAATGCTACCAGAAAAGGAAGAATGTCCCAAATGATGAATTCCCCCAAAATAAATGAATAATCCCCCCAAAAGCCCAATGTGAAAATTTTCCAAAAATTCTAAAAAATCCCCCACAGAATTTATGAAAAATAGCCCAATGCAAAATTCCTCAAATATTATGGAAAATACCCCAAAAAACAACATTTTAAACAAATAAATGATTGACTTCTGCAGTGAAAATATCACCAAAAAAAAAAAAAAAAAAAAAAAAAAAAAAAAGGTATTCTTCATTGTAAATTTTTTGGGACATTTTTCATATGAAAAACAAACAAATTAAAAATTTTGAAATTTTTTTGGGGAATTTTTCTTTATGAGTTTTTTTTTGGATTTTTTTATTATGATTTTTTTTTTTTTTAAATTCTTCTTTTTTTTTGGGCATTTTTCATAGAGCCTTTTTTATAATGTGTTGTGGTGAAGAATTCCCCCAAAAAATTTGCTATACAAAGTAAAATGATAATATACCAAGTACCGATTTATACGATGACATTTGGCTTGGTTTTTTTTTTAAATTATCTTTTGAATATGCCTTTAAAAGTCATGTGAATTTATACGTTCACTTTTTGCTTGCGACTGCGTTCGATTTTATTTGAAGTTCGTTAAATTGTAGAAAAGCAAAATGTGTGTCATTAAAATGTATGAAGTCAAAAATAAATTTAAAAAAAACTTAAATTTATGATTTGTGACTTTTTTGTCTACCCCGCAATCTTTCGCCTACTAACTTGAAAATCATGATTTTAAAATCAAGCAAAAAGTCATCGTGTAGGAAAAATGTCGACAGGAACCGGTGATCCAAAGAAGTCGAAGCAACGACACGACAATGTTGCCGACAACGGATCACAAATAGAGGTAGACGTAACTTCCTGCATAGACAAAATTGTAGATATGACCAGTCTCGGACGTTCATGGCATCTGCGAGCTTTTTATGTTCAAAATAACATGGCAGCGTCCAAAAATCCAATCAAGATGCGAACAATAGCAAAACTAATAGGTATCATAGTAAAATCGTCTTTCTGGTTTTTGGTAATCTCCCTACAAGCCCTCATGAGACTGAGATTCAAATAAAAAACACCACCCAAGGTAACTGGTTGAACCTCCCTTTAATATCAGAACAAGGCAAAAAGTAATTGGTCTAAGTTGGAACTGAAACTACGAAACGGATTTAGAAATTTCGGCAAATCGTTTTCAAAAAATCTTTAATAGATCACACTAAACTAAACTGCATATGATAACAAATTAAGTGAATTCTATGAAATCAATTGGACAAGGAAGTGAAACTCCGGAAAACTAATATGTGAAAACGTCTTAAAAATTGAAAACCGACATACTGCCTGAAGTCCTTATGACAATGGAAACAAGGGAACAAATGTTGAAACTACTGATGAAGACTTGGTTTCCGACTGGAGGAAGTTAGAGGATGACATGCAGATTTTAATTGATAGAGATGTGGCTTTCAATAACGCTACGGATGAGTACATCAGCATTCAATCTATATTATTATTTTCAATCTATATTATTGAACATATCCTACTTTTTCTTGTGATTATTATTAAAATTCTTTATATAAAAAAAACCTATTTAGATGCCTCAGCACCATAAGGCATTTAAGAGGCTAGTTCAAGTCGATTAGTTAAGAGTTAATTCAAGTTCTAATCTCAGACCTAAGGATCCGATGGATAAATTATGGAGCAAATAGACAAAGTATTTCGTGGAACTTCACTAGTAGGCCTTTTCTCACTAACATTTTACTAATGATTCTAACCGATGAAGGATTCATTAATCAGATACTTCTTATGGAAATTCATCAATCGAAGGCTCATCAACTGGGCTCAGCCAAGAAGTTTGAGCGCTCCTGACTACATGAGTTTTCAGATCTCACCATTTCCTCCGGCTAACTACAGATGGGCCACCTCGTTTGGGTGGGCAAATTCACAAAAGGACTGTAGGGGATATCCTTTAAGCAAACAATACTGGGCGGTAAGAGTCAAGAGTAATAAATGGCAGCAGTGATGTCAATGATTCGAAAACATACATCACGTCTACATAAGTATAAGTATCGTATATACATACATACATACATCGTTTCATATGCGAAATATACCTACACATACATTTTATCTAAATAGGACAATGTATGCATGTATTGTATATGTGTATTATATATGTATGTGTGTACGTACATACATAAGCACGTGTATTCATGTTTGCCGTTTCTTTTTTGTTGCTTTTATTATTTGACTTTTTGTGTTGTGGTTTTAGGTTGATAATTGTTTAAGTGTGTGTTAATGCTCAAACACATTCCAAAGTGTTGTTGTTTTTGTAGCGGCCTCCTCCTCTGGAACAATGTCACCAACATCATCATCATTATCATCGTCATTGCCATAATCAGCAACAGACCCGCAGCTCATGCAAACAAACACTGTGGGAGAAAAATCCTCAGCCGAATATGTGCAGGATGTGGAAAAGATTTGGTTATTGAGAAGCCGGAAATAGAATATTCGCCCGAAGCCTCATCTTTCTGTTGTTGTTTTCGGTAAGTGCTAATGTTTTCTTTTTATAGATTGCCAGTGATTGCAGGGAATTCGTGAACTGTTAAGATGAATACAGCAATCTCATTTTATAATCTCCACCATCGACAGGATGTAGTGTGCATTTATTTTGTCACACCGTTTTGTAATACTCATCTTATAATATCGATATATGTGTATTATAAACTTGAAACACATTCCAGTCATGTTATTATGTGTATAGGTAGGCAGTAAGTAAGAATCTGCTATGTTGATTTATGTTGACGCTGACCCTCAGTTCGGTTGTGATTTTAAGAGTGTTGGACATTGAAAATATATTCGAATTTATTCTGTAAGTCCCGATTCACACGATGAGTTTTTCCGCGGGGTTTTCCTCACATTTAAGTTTGACGACTGTTTAAATACAAAAACGCTTCCCTGTTTTCGACGTGTATCATTTTTTGTAGTAGACAACCAAATGAACAATGACAAATGTATTTTTTGAAAATTGAAAAAATCCATTTTTTACGATCTTCACCACAATCGTCGAAAGTCGTACCTACTCAACCTATATGTAAAGTCATAATGTAAATCGAGTCTAAAGGTTATGTTTTAGCCAGCGAACATAAAATACACACATCCAAGGAACAATGTATTTTTCTAATGACAAGTTTGTATGATTCTGTTGCTTAAGTCTGGCTGGATGTCACCAATGGTTTAAATGATGTCATGGGATTTAATAGCTTAAAGTCACATTAGTTTATTCAACATTCTACAGGGTTTTCCCACAACAGGTGTTATTTTGGTATTCAAATAAAAATGGAATTTTTTGTAACTCTTGTGTTTTCCGAGCCCCTGATGCTACAATTTTGCTTGTTAACGCAGCCACCGAGGTGGAAATGGGCCTCATCAGTCAATATGTTCTTAATGAATGGCCGGCTTGAGTTATTGTGTTAACTGAACTTTAGAAGCCTTAAGACTCAAGTCTTTATGCAAAATTCGGTGTAATGTCGTTTGTGGAATGCCCAATTCCAAAGAACGATGGGGAATGGACCAACCTGGGTTTTCTTCAACACTTTGGGCTACAGCAGCAATATTCTCAGTTGTTCTGGAGCGACGTGCACGGGTTTTATTCTTCACATCACTAACATGTCCCAGCAGCTCGAATTTTTCCACCAATTTCTGTATTGCGGTCCTACAAGGTGCTGCACGACAACCCAAAAATGCTTTAGTTTTGCGAACTGTGACTGCAAGATTTTCACCATTTTTGTAGTGAAATTTAAAATTTTCAATGCGTTCCATTTTTAGTAATGGCGTAGTTTCTACTTGTAAAATGTCAATGAATAAAACCTTCACAAGTGACAGCTATCGAATCACGAAATCTCTTTTACTTATGCGGGATTTTCAATAAAAAGAACTCCGAACTGAGTATGATCTTTTGAATAGGTTCTATGAAACGAAGCTAGAAACTTATGGCTCAGCTATTAAAATATATGTATGTATGTAAAATTTAAATTCATTTCTAACGAGCTTGTATGAAAATAGTCACTTATTTTCATTTGGTTGAGTTGTCTTAAATGTAGTTGGTCATTTGAGATCATTTACATTCATCAGGTCTTCCTATCATATTAGTTTGTGTCTTTGCATTGAAAATGTGGGTCACATAAACGATTTTCTAATAAAGCGGATTTTCATTTGAGCGAAGTACAATGAATGGCAAATTATCCAGGACAATAGTTACTAATAGTTAGTATCAATTGAACGATTTTTTCAATTAAAAGCCGTGCGCTTATCCGAATTCAACTGACATTTGTAAGCCCCTGGTGGCGTATGATTTATATTTGCAAATGGAAAATGTGGGCGAAACAATGAATATTCTTTTTTTTTTTGGGAATTCTTCATTTGGGGCATTCTTAATTTTGTTTGGACAATTATGCGTTTGGTTTATTTTTCACAGAGCCCTAGGTGTGCTTTCAACATTGGCCACAATACTGTTGGCCACTCTCTTCGGCATCGGGACCTAAGTGAAGGAGCAAAGAAGTTTACAGTCTGGTTTGGATTTTTGTCATGTGGGCCACACACCTTACGAAACCAGATTTTCCAGATGCTACCTGTCAATCGCAAACAAACGAAAACTTTTTGATATTAATAATATGACATGCAGCAGGATCCAAGAATATTTTGAAGTTTTTGGAATTGTCGAAAGAAAAATTTCAACCGAGAGCTTCACACATAACACTTCATATTTAAGATCTGTTTATCTTTAATATATTTTATTGCCCGTTTTGCCACGTTCTCCCATAGTGCAACTGTCAGACAGGCACCCATCAACATCAACCACGTAATCGTCATCATCAATATCATTTACTCTCACATCATCGTCTACATACAATGTCTGTTATTTTTTTTTTATGTCGACGAGGTTGATGTTGATTATGAAACTTTTTGTTGGATATTTTCGAGAGCCAGCCGACGTTGTGGGTGTAGCAATTTTGTTAATTGTTAAAGAAAATCTGCATTATTTTCCAAACTAGGATCTGCATAGATTTTAATTATAACAGTGTTGTTTTTTTTTTGATGATTTCTATATTATGATAAAGCATGACCTTATTCGAACATACTGTATGATAAACATGTTCGAGTTTTTCCACACAAGCGGGCTGATCTTTAAAGTAGATACACTTTTAAATGTAAATGCTTTAAACCAAAATTACATGTGATTAATAACTTTACATATAATCCAATCATTTATCATAATCACATGGAAAATTCTTGGTCCTTGGTACAAGCAGGAAGACAGCCTATCGATTATTGAAGTTCATATACAAAGTGATTAATCACATCTTGTCATATTTGAACAATCAACTAAAAAGCATAACGAAATATGATTTATAGATTCGGACACAATTGTGTTAGTCTACTTCTTATCTTCGGCACAAATGTCAACAGTATTCTTAACACGCTGCAGATAAAGGAGATAAATCATAAATATTTACAGCCGTATTCACATGGTTTTGTATCCAAGGATTACAATACAAATGAACTTTTAATGGAATTAGTATCGAACATTCTAAAATAAGTATTAGGTTTTCCGAGATTTTTTTCAACATCACCAAATTTAAAAATATAACTTTCGGTAGGATGACAGGTCCTCAGATATTAGTGTGGTCCAAAATAAAGTAAGGCACTCATGTGATCCACTGGGCTTACGAAAAAACGATTTCTAATGAGGTCGGTACTATGCAAACATCATGCAGTTTATAATCCTAAGGACTTTCACGCCTTCTTCCAACTAGTCTTCCCATCGAAGCCTTCGTCTTTCCTGTCTGCTCCTTCCTTGATAGTTGTCCTCTAACGCCAATATCAAAGTGTGCTCGTGTATTTAGGCACGATCAAGTTCTTCACGAACTGCAAATAGTACAAATACTAAAGTTCTTTCTTCTGCCTGGGAAAGTAAGAGCTTTTGATCGTTTGTAAAAAGGGTAAGGGGCATATCTGTTTGATCTATCGCAACACTTTTAAACGGAGACCAGATATTCTGACACAAATATTTTGGCTTAAATATTTGTGAACAAATTCGTCTTTGACTGAAAGCACTCAACCAGTCCCCGATATCCGTAATGAATCTACTAGATTGCCACAGATATGTTTTCGAACACTTGGAGTTAAAAGTGTTCTTGCTGAAGTCAAAGTAAATTAAATTCCGTAAATATCTGATCCTGTTCACAAGGTCGTCCAATGCGTAATATTTTCAAAATGTCGGACCATGCAGGTATTTACCCTTCACATTGGAAATTTGTCAATGTTCAGTCGATTCCCATGAAGGGCGAAGCTTCAAACCCTGCAAAATTACTGCCCTTATGCAATTTTGTCTGCACTTTGCATGGTTAACCACCTTCTATTTAAGTGTCTAGTGTCTAACGGCCTTCTGAATGATTGCCAGTAGATCTTCCGTAGAAATGGATCTACTGGAGACGTGCTGAAATCCAGATACCGATCTACTGGTGTTCGTTTTGGAACGATGTACCACCTTGACCAAATTCAGGTCGTGGTTCTGCATTTTTCCAAGGCGTTTGATTGATTTGATATTGACTGCTGGAGTGCGGTTAGGTTCTCTATCCTTGTCTCCTTCTGTATTTCATATTGTTATGAATCACCGGTAGGATCAGCTAAACTATTCGTCCATCCTACTACCCTGACATTCTCAAATTCCACATAAATGTCAACAAACACTATTCCATTTGTCCACCTACCAATACCCATTTTCCTTTCGCTACGACAGATTTATTCTCCCTAAGAGTAAATGCATTCAATTCATTGCTCCTATTCTCCTGACATATGATTTAAAAAGAAACCATTCGATTTAGGGTTCATCATGGACATGTTCATTACTTGTTTAATTTATATGCCTAATAACCAATTTTGACTGTTCATTTGCCCAAGCATCCATTGTATCAGAAATTACATGGAAACGAAAGAGACTGCCAAACAATCTGGCCAGCCTAATCCCATTTGTATGCGTGCGTTCTCCTTCGCACTGATGCCAAATAAAACGTGTTATTAAATTTGTACCGTATTATCCCTGGGCTATTATTGTTGCTGCAAATGGAATTTCATTTTATTTACTTTTGACAAATCCTTCCGTAAATACCGGCTTCCGTAGAGTAATTTATGATTTGTATACATACACCGAAATTGTATTACAGATATGTACGCATATATAGACTGAATCACAATACATACTAAGTACTAACCTCTCATATAGATGTAAGCAGTTCCACGCATATTACGCCTCGTCAATACGACGAGATTCAGCACATTGCCAATGATACCCAGAGCACAGATGATGGGTAATATTATGCCATAGGAGTATTCCCGTAACGCCTCAGTGCGTGGATCCTTAAACGAGAATAAGGTCACAAGTGACAGAACAATAAGAATACAAATATAACATTAATAGATTGATAGGAAATCCACTGGAGGGAGGAAAGAATAAAAAAGAGGAATAATAATGAAATGATAAAAAAAAGAAACAGAAAACAAACACAAGAAACAACACTTTGTTCAGGAAATATGTTCGTTTATTGTTATCACTTCATGCTTATGGGCGGTTTTTTTTTCGGAATTTCCGGCAAATGTTTTGGATAATTATTTCACAGGGTATGAGGGATGTGCTTTATGTCCTGCGAAATGTGACACACACGCGTAACACAATGGCCATTTTTTTTTTTGGATATATTCAATGACATAAATAAATTCAATTATAATGTCTGTATGAGGAAGCCATTGCCGAAAAAGCGAGACTGTGATTTTATGTGGACAATTATTTGTTGCTTATAAACATTAAAAAAGAAAAATCAAATATTCAAATGTCTTTAATAGTCCTGTGATAAAATAAAAATGTTGCTAAAAAAATGGGAATTCCCGGGAAATGAAAAAATCCGGGAAAAGAGAAACTCTAAACTAGGGTTGTAACGAAATTCGCATTCGCATATGCGAATGCGAATTATTCGCTTCATTTTGGACATTCGCAACCGCATTCGCACTCGCAAAAAACATTATTTTATTATTCGCTCTTGCATTCGCATTCGGAAAAAAACTATTTCCACATTCGCATTCGCGGAAACATTTAGGCCAAGTCATTTAAACTATTAGTTTTCCAATCTGGCAACACATTAAACAAAACATAAAAACAATGATAATATGGCAAATGAAGCAGAATATAAACAAAGATAAATGGCTTCGTAGTCGAACATTTTTTCCTTCGCTTTTCTGAAAAACTGCGTTTCAAATTCTAAATTATAAAAATATAAAATATTTATGATGAAGCCAAAGTCTAGCGGCGTGACTCTGACATTCCCAAAGATTTTCGCTTTCGTTAAACGATTCCTTGTAATATTTACATTAGCTAAAAGTAATTTTTACTATTGGCTTTCGCATTCGCTTTCGCATCCGCATTCGCTAAAAAAAATTTTAACCTTTCGCATCCGCATTCGCTAAAAAAATGTTTACTATTCGCTTTCGCATTCGCTTTCGCTAAACACACATTCGTTACATCCCTACTCTAAACACACTCTTAATACAATAACAAAAACACATGATCATAACAAAAAAAAAAATTTCTCAATATGATCCTTTGCTTTATTTTGATGTTGTCTTCAATAATTCTATTGATTCTTTCAGTTCCACTACCTGGAGGCTGCAATTGACGGCCTTTACAATATCGTCGTTTTGTCATCGTGAAGTTTACCTCGCAATTGCCAATTGCCAGCCACATCCGCTCTACGTTCATCATCAGAATTGTCATTTCCGGTTCCTTTTCTATGTTGGAGAAAGCTCCTGTCAAACTTCGCCCTTTCGTTCCGATGATGCATTTGTTATAAAAAAATGCGAGGATGTTTGTCCGGTGATAATAACTTTTAAGTTCTGATGTTAGAAAAATGTGCTCTGTCAGAATAAGCTGTCATCCTGTCAGACACCACTTGTAGTGGTGAATGGTTTCCAATTTTATTGATGATCACTCATTATTTTTACAATTTGGCGAAGAGTGAAGTAAACTTTTTCGGCCAGAAGTGGATTTGATAGGATTAAATCAGTTCATCGACTTTTGGGTTTTAATCTAATGAACAGGGCTCGAATAATTATGTACTATAAACTGGCAAAATATGTATGGATTTATGGATCAAAAAACGGCAAAATATGGACAAAAATATGGATTAAAAAATTGATTTCAATTTACTTTTAATGCTTTTTAAATTTGATTGCAGTAAAGTATGACGTGTTGTTTTAGATTTTCGAAAAGAAAACTTCGCCGCTTTTCCTCTAAAATACTTTTATACGATGAGAATGATCGTTCCACGTCGCAGGATGTTACTGGAGCAAAGGCATATCCACTTAACTCACTCGGTGATAGGTTGCGCATAAATTCGCACCCTTCATGTTGGGGTGTATTGGAGTTCTGTAGGAACATTGATATCCTACGAAGAATATCAAACCCGGTATTTCGTCGCATAACGCCTTCAAATTTTTCTCGAACGCCGACAAATGTAGTTCCATCAAATTGTGATCGGACCCTCATAAACTTCTCAATTGAAACTGCCAACGGAATGCCCTGCCCTTGCAAAGAGGTAAGCGCAGCAGTGATACACGAATAGTTAGTCTTTATAAATGCTAGTTCCCGCTTAAGAGTCGGCAAATTCATTAACTTTTGTGCTTCTTGGATGGATTGGGCACTTTCTGCGTCGAATGCTCGTGACGTCTGGCGACAAGACGCTAACTTAAAATGTATTCTATTTTCTTTTCGTCATTTGTGCAAAAAAAAAATGAAAAGCGTTGTTGTGAATTGCGAATATGTCCAAAATATTTATTAAAAATATAAATATGGATTTATACGAAAAAACGCTGAAATATTTAAATAAATATTTAATATTTAAATAAATATTTATTCGAGCCCTGCTAATGAACAATATGCAAGGAATTATTCTACAGGGTTCACCAACAAGAAGTGTTATTATCAAATGTTTTTTTTTCGTAATAAAGACGAAGGTATGCCCTTATTAATGGAAAACAACATCAGCCAAATGGCCACCACGACCACGCTTACAGGACCATATCCTTTTCATGAAATTTTCCATAACCAAATTGCAAACTGGATGCCCCATGTCCCCGATAGCCTCACGAATTCTTAGAGGTCTTGAATCGACGCTAGGCTGTCGACGTAGACCTTATCCTTCACGGGGCCCCAAAGGAAGAAGTCGCAAGTTGTTAAATCACAAGATCTCGGCGGCCAATTGTGATCACCTCTTCGAGAGATAACACGGTCCGGAAACTTTTCCCATAAAAAAGAAAAGGTTTCGTTGCTTGTGTGTCACGTAGCGCCGTCTGGGTAAACGTTGTCCCGATGAATATCATCCAACTCCGACCTTAACAAATCATTAATCATCTCTCGATAGCGCAATCCATTCACCGTAACTGATGATCCAAGCTCATTTTCGAAAAAGTAAGGTCCAATGACCTCATCGGACCATAAACCGCGCCAAACAGTCACGCGTTGAGGATGGGTCTTGGGTTTCCGAGCCCTGAGTTCCGAGTTGCGACAATTTTGCTTGTTGACGTAGCCACCGAGGTGGAAATGGGCCTCATCAGTCAAGATGATTTTTCGATGGAATTCCGGATCATTTGCGTGCATTTCAAGGACCCAATCAGCAAAGACACGACGTTGTTGATGATCGGCCGGCTTGAGTTCGTGTGTTAACTGAACTTTATAAGCCTTAAAACCCAAGTCTTAATCAAAATACGATGTCAAAGAACGACGAGGAATGCACAAACCTCGGTTTTCTTCAACACTTTGGGTTTTCTTCAACACAGCAGCAGTTGTTCTTGAGCGGCATTATTCTCAGTTGCAATTTCTGTATTGCGGTCCCAAAAATCCTTTAGTTTTGCGAAATGTGACTTACAGATTTTCATCATTTTTGTAGTGAATTTTAATTTCAATGCGTGTATCGTTCCATTTTGATACACTCCATCATAGGATGGAGTATATACTAAGTTTGTCATTCCGTTTGCAACACCTCGAAAGAGTGATCTGCGACCCTATAAAGTATATATATTATCGGTCAGTGTAACATTCTAAGACATTCTAGCGATGTCCGTCTGTCCGTCCGTCTGTTGTCTGTTGAAATCACGATAGAGTGCGAACGACCAACGCTAAGAAGCTGAAATTTTGTAGGAAGATGTTTTTTGCCCATAAGCAGGTTAAGTTCGAGAATGGGCAATATCAGACCAAAGGGGAAAAAGTTCCCCTTTACGGGACTAAATATATCCCGGCCATAATCAAATTTTTCAAATATTTTTATACACTACATCTGATTTTTTTTGGTAAAATTGTTCTAAGTTTATATAATTTATAGATGGGGAAAAAAATCCCAAAAATGGGCGTTCTCATGGGTTCCGTGGACCAAAAAAGGGCCCATGATAAACATGCGCATATGGGTATCGAAGTGCAACGAAATTTACTCACGAACCCAAATATGCCTTTATTTTCATGATTTGCCTAAATTTTTTGATCCGGTTTCTGGGACTATCGGGTCACCAGCGGCCCAAAAACCGTCCATTGACAAACATGCACATATGGGTATCGAAATGCAACGAAATTTTCTCGCGAACCCAAATATGCATTTATTTTCATGATTTGGATAAAATTTGTGATCGGGTTCCTGGGACTATCGGGTCACGAGCGGCCCAAAAACCGGCCCCTGACAAACATGGACATATGGGTATCGAAATGCAACAAAATTTTCTCACGAATCCGAATATGCGCCCATTTTCATGATTTGGATAAAATTTGGGATCGGGTTCCTGCATCGGGTTCCTGCACTTACTTTCTTCATAGTTTTCTTATTTATTGACTTTTTAAGGATCCATGATGGAGGGTATATAAGATTCGGCCCGGCCGAACTTACTATTTGTCCACTTGTTAGTAATGGCGTAGTTTCTACTTGCCAAATGTCAAAGAATAAAACCTACCAAAATATCGGGTGATTCAAAATAACACCTATTGTTGGAGAACCCTGTATAATGTATCGTTTTTCATGAATCGAAAAACAAACTTTTTCTTTCTTTTCGATTTTAAATTTAATTTGTTTAAATTATGATTTTTTGCCACTTAAATCTTGTCTTATGACGTTCATGTTGCCTCCAAGCACGATACTAAAATGGCGTTAAATGCTTCAGTAATTAATTAAAAGTATCAAATTTGTCTTAGACAATCTTGCTAATTAAAATGTATGGCGGACAGTCTCTAAGTTAATTGCCCGGTTTAATGTTAATCGTTAAATATTTTAGGGTTATGGCATATTTTGGCAGTTATACAAATTTTCTGGTTATTCTTAAGCTTCCATATCAGCCAAATATACAAGTTATCCTTGCGACTTATAAATCCGTATCGCATGTTACATCACTAACAATATTAATACACGCACAATATATGTAATCACAAAATTAATGGCCTACTTTTAGGCTTACTATTAATTATGCCACAGACGTAACATAACAAATAGGGATTGGCATACATGTGTCGTTTGATGTCGCCTTGGCATGGGTATAACTTACCTCATTTGTTATATAAAGATCATCGCGTAAATTATCACCGACACCAATGGTGCCTGCATTATTTGCCACCACTACCCCGCCCACAGCAGCAGCAGCACCATTTGTAAAGCTTCCGACACCGACGCCCGCTATGACATTGATTCCGCCATCGCCGCCAGTGCCACCGCCATCAGCAGCGGCCACGATATTGTGCGACGTTGAGGCAGCTGTAATGGCGTTGCTGTCATTCTCACTTACAGCTGGCGCTACCGTAAAATTTGAACCCCATATAATCGAACACAAGGCCGGATCCTCTTCAGTTGTATACAATTGTGTTAACATAGTTTTAACTGTAACCTTTTATAGTTTCTTCGTTTTTTCTCCCCTTTAAGTTTTCAACACATTCACATTTTCCCGGATGCAGATGCAAACATTGAAGACAACAACAGCTCCGAGAAGGAATGATAAATAAAATGAAAAGAAGAAAAACGAAAAAGGAACCGTTCTCAACAAAAACTATTACTGCAGCTTAGCATGCAGTTTCGGACCGGAAACGCTTAAACGGCAACCGGAAGCACACAAAGCCACCGTGCTGTACTGGGGAGTTGTTGCTGTTGCCGTTACCTTTCTTTCGTTTGCTGTTGTTGTGAATAAATTTTACTGCAATAAGAAAAAAAGTGGCAACGACTTAACTTTTAATTAACCACTTTTAAATGTTGTTTGCTTTTGTTGCAGCATTTGGTTGCTGCCTCATAGTCTGGGGAATGTTTTGTAATTTGTTTTTTTTTCTTCAGTTTTTTTTTTGATTTTATTATCACTTTTTTATTTGCTTTTCATCGTCATCCTCCTCACTGTGAAGAAGTTCCTCGGCAGATATACACTTGTGTTTGCTTTCGGTTACAGCGCAATGGGGCGGTATGTAGCAGCAATTGTTGCTGCTGCTGCTGCTGTTGTCGTTGTTTTTGCTGTTTGCACACTGTTTGCATTGGCACTCGTATTGAATGGAGGTGCAACAAGAACAGGTGCTGGTGGCGCTGGCGCTGGCGGATGCGGTGATGGCGATGGCAATGGTGGCGCAAGTTGTTACTTTTAAAATTGCATGCAATGCTTTTTGATTGCCGGCAGCAATATAGCACCGATGCTTAGTTAACATTTTATATATCACTTGCCCTCACTCACTTAGTCACTGGTTCGCAGAGAGTGGGTGGGAAAACTAAATGAATTTTCGGGTGGGAACAATTTTGCCTTTTACACGTTTTTTTCTCTCACATAGTTGTATGCTCTTTAGTTAACTGCAATGAAAGAAAGCAAAAAAAAAAACGACAATTTATTATTTAAAAATTAGCATATATGCAGATGGGGATTATTCAAAGTTATGGTTAAACATGTTCTGGAAGTGTAAACATTGTCAAGCTGACGAGTACAAAATGGCGAGTACGATTCAGGCAAAGTAATGTGATTGGACGACAGTCTTTAATGAAATTACCTTAATCGTGCTTTTTAGATTCCCCTAATTTCTAGAAAATCGTACAAATGTATTTTGTTATCAAAAATATTTGTGGTGAATCATTTTTTTTGGAAAATGTTATTTTTTTTTGGTCAAAAATATTTTGTTCGATTTTCCAAATCGTTTTTCCTTGGTTGTGTTCTGCCTTCATGTAATGTAACCACATAGTGTTTATTAACATTAGCCATTAATGGTCAAAAAATACATACAACTCTGAGTGTCATTTGGTTGCTCAAACATTTGGTTTAGCGCAGGCATTTGTTTGTGAAACATTTGGTTATGTCAAAATTTGGTTGCTCTACCATTTTGTTTATGCAAATATTCATTTTGATGGGTCGAATTTCAATTTTATCTGAACCACACGTAGTTTATAGAACATTGGTCATTACAGAATAATGATCAAAAAATACATTACGAGAGTGCACCATCGGCTATGCAATAAATCCTGTGACTATGATCGCAGCAAACAACTCCCAGTCGTTTAAATATAGTCCTAAGGTCTAGGTTTAATTTGATACCACACACAGTCCATTGCTGACAAATGCGACAATTTTGGAATCCCCAATTCTGAGAAAACACAATTCCTTTGCAATTGATCAGTGTGCTGTCATTTGTTTTCAAACCTTTGATTGGAAAAATCTTTGATATCGAAAATATTTTGGAACTGAAACGTTTGGATGCACAAAATGTTGGTTGCGGTAATTTCTGGCTGTTCAAATATATTGTTGCACAAACATGTGGTTACTCAAAACTTTTGGTCGCAAACATTTGGATACACAAAAAATCCTCTCAATGGGTTGTCATTTGGTTGCTCAAACATTTGATTGCACAAACATTTGACTGCACAAACATATGTCTGCAAGAACATTGAAAAGCGCAAAAACTTGGTTGGTCAAATTTTTAGCTGTCCAACCACATGGTTGGTCACACATTTGGTTGCACAAACATGTGGTTACTACAATTTTTGGTCCCAAACATTTGGATACACAATAAATCCTCTCAGTGGGTTGTCACTTGGTTTCACAAACATTTGACTGCACAAAAATATATCTGCAAGAACATTAAAAAGCGCAAACACATGGTTGCTCAAATATTTGGTTGGAGAAACATGTGGATACCAAAATGGTTTGCTAAAACATTTGGTGGTACAGACATTTGGTTTCGGAAAAAATTGTTTTTTTTGTAAACATTTGGATACACAATAAATCCTGTAAAAATATTGTGCCATGAGATTGCACATACATTTGCTTGGAAAAACATTTGATAGCGCTAACATTTGGGTACGCAAAAATTTGGTTGTACAAAATTCTGGTTGCTCAAATTTGTGTGTTTTTTTTTGGTAAATTTTTTCTTTGGATTTCCAAATATTTTGTTCTTGGATATAGTGTGCCTGGAGAAATTATGAAATTAATACAGTGTGGCGCAAAAGTAATCCTCCTATCAGAAAATGCTATAAATTTTGCGATTGGCCCCTAACGTCAGTGGCAACTCTGGCTGCGGCCATTTACATGACATCATATTCTCGACTTGATGTAAAAAAAAAAAAAAAGACCAAATAAAAATAATCCACAAGAAGAATCAAAGTTTTTAATTTTTTTTTAATTAAGCCACCTGTTATAACATTTATGGTAAACATAATGAATTTTGATAGTTCCCGTATTCTATACAAAATAAATCCTGTGAAACTTCTTCCTTCAAGTGTTTTTCCTGCCTGCTATGATTTTATCAAAAGCAAGGCCAACGTCAACAAACACATCTCCCTCCCTATTTCCTATCGCTAACTTAGTGCATTGCCTTCATAGGGGGCATCCCTTGAGTGTTAGTCAAAAACAAAAATGAAAAGGTCATTGGGTATACAAATGTAATGGGTATACAAATCATTGAAATAAGGGAAATAATCGAGTCACTGCCATGTAGATCTGTAGATAGATTTTAAAATTTGATTAGCGATGGCCCCAACCATGGTGTGGGAGGTAGTATGTGTGACTAATCCCCAAAAAATACCTTGTTCAACTCGCATAAGAAAATAACACATTTCATTAGATGCCCTGATCACCTTTCGAATGTCATCTACTTGACCAGAAATTCTGAACTCCTTCTTTTGTCAGTATCAGTAATCTCCCAACCTACGCCTAGTATGGCTTTCAGGAGTAAGCAATCTCTAGGGCTTACTAATTGCATTTCATGATAAGATTTTAGTTTCTTTAGGCTCCACAAAAATCCATTGTACTTTTGTGACATTCCCATTACATCGTTCATCCTATTCGGTTCATTAAAATGCCATTAAACGTTGTTCTGATGTATACATTTTAATTACTGTTGCAAAATAGTTTCCGTGTTGCTGTGTCACATTTTACTTACGAAGAATTACATTCTTTTTTTTTATCATCAACCTGATGACCATCTCTTATATTGGGGAAAACTTCCGAGTAGTTTGTAGCTTAATGAAATCGTATTTTATTGTCTTAAGAATTTGTGAAGAAAAAACGTGTACTTTATTTAATACAAAAAAGGGCTGAAAAGTGTGAATATGTGTATAAAATACAAATGAGGAAGTTTTTAATATGTTCCGGCAGATGACCGCGTTTCCTCAGCTAATAATTTCGTTGATATTAAAGGGTTAAACCTTTGTTTGAGGAAGAAAAGCTTGTTATTACTTTGCGCGATTTTGATTCATGAAAAAAAACATACTGTTGTAGTTAGCTATCTTTAACACCAGCTACTTGTCTTCAGTAACATATCGGAAACTAAAGTCGCCGTAGAAGTGTTGGACTGACCTTTCTATTGCTGAAGTTACATACCCAGAGCGCCATCTCTCGATAACTAGATTACCGCATCCTTCGCAGGACTACGTTCCACGAAAGGTAGTCAAACGCACAATTAAAATCCACAAACATGTCCAAGCAATATATGGAAGTTCCCTCTGCTACAGCATGACTAATATGCAATCGAGCATTTGTCGATGCCCTCACTGAAGCCAAACTTTCCTGCAACTCAGGCCCTGGCTGTGGCTCTCCTTCAACTGATCAACCACAATCCTCTCCAGCACTTTTGCAAATACTAGGAGGAGTATGATGCCCCGATAAGAGTGAGGATTGCTCCTTATTCTATTGGATGACTTCAGGAGATCAAGAAAACGAGCACATTTGCATGTACCCGGAAAATAGACCTCACTAGTTCTGGCTCTAGATAATCCAGATGTTTTGTTACACCTATTCAGTCGTACCATTAACACCTGGAGCCTTCCGGCTTCTGACCCAACAAATACCTTCCGCAATATCCGTTCTTTGCAGGCTTGGAGGATCGACCTGCTCCCCCACACAAGAGGAGTGTGAACGACCAGTTTTGCCTCCGGAGAAATGTCTTTCGATCACTAAACCGTTATCAGCACTAAACACTCTCCCAACGAGAATAAATCAAAAACCATCAAATTAAACAATGTTTACTCACTATTATGCAATAACTTAAATAATTCCACAAGAAATAAACTTTCTTATGTTCCAATAAAACATATGCATATTTATGTACGAACGGATGTATGTGGGGCTGTACGACATCATACAACATATTCAACATCAGTGAACGCATAAACACATGTATAAAAAAGAAATGGCAACGAAAAAAGAAAATCTAATTTATTTTGGTATGATGTCATCGCAACGGGGAAATTTACGATATATTTTTATAATGTTTATGGACCACTTTTCCATTTGGTCGGTCTCCACAACGAACACAACGTAGACGACAAGAGTTAAGCCCACTTTCCCGAGGAACCCGTAATGCCAACAACAATAATAGCACTGGCAACGACAATGGGAGGGGGAGAAACCAACCGACCGACCGACAAACACACGAGTACATATCGTATCATTTGTCTGAATAGTATTTGTAAGGCATACCGGGAGGGATATATGTACATATGTATGTGTGGGTGTGTGTGCCTGTGACACATATCGGAAATGATATTTGACTTTTAGTTGAACAAACATAAAATCAACATAATACACTCTCACACACATACACTCTTTCGCTCTTTCTGTCTTTTGCACTCGCGCTTAACATTGATGCCAAAAAAGTGAACATCACTGTGTGATTTTGTATGTGTGTGCGCCTTTGTCCTTGCATGCCTGTGCGGTTTTCAAGTGTAAATTTGCGATGTGTGGAGGAGGAGAAATTTCTTAATACTCAGGCCAGTTGGGTTGCTTAGTAGATGGATCAGCTAGAGACCTTATAATGTTAGCCAAACATTAAAAAGAAGAATATTGATTAACGAAACCCCTTTTGTGCTACGCGAATCTCCACATGTTTGTGTGACAATGAGTGTATGCTGTCGATTATGTAGTTTCGAGGGCCACTAGAAAAGGGTCGTTGAATTAAGAAAATGGGATTGTTTGCTAAAAATAGGATAATTGATATACATATGTATTTGTAAACCAAGTGGAAACTTTTGAGCTGAAATTCTCAGCTTTTAAATAGCAAATACGTGACTGTCATAAAATATGTAAAAGTTCTGGGGGGATTTTTCTGTGCAATTACAGCTAAAGGGATTTTTAGGAATTTTCAACAAGAGGTGTTATTTTGAATCACCCGGTAATTCTGTGGCTGTCACTTACGAAGCTTTTATTCTTTGACATTTGACAAGTAGAAACTACGCCATTACTAAAAATGCAACGATACACGCATTGAAATTATTAAAATTCACCACAAAAATGGTGAAAATCTTGCAGTCACAGTTCGCCAAGTTGGTTATTGAAGCCGAACACGTCTTTCACAACTTGTGGTTTAAATTTCAGTGGCGGCAGTTGTAATAGCAGTATTGTTGTTATTGAAGCTACTTTCCTTATCTGTACTTCACGCAATGTTGAAATACGTATCAAAATTAACTTCCATTTCCTTATTAAATTATTACCAGATTGCATAACCGGTGTGTTGCCAATTAATTGCAAAGTTTTTCGGCCAACACAACATTGCTTGTGTAAGGATTCAGATACTTTTTCAAATTCAACCGGAAGACCAAACATTTTTTAAAATTTAAGAATCCAAGAAACAACTTTATTTTGAAGCCCTTATAGGTAATTGTAGGTGGGTGGGTTCTTGGTTCTTCTGGTCGTTGTTATGTAAATGTGTTATCCCCAGAAAGCTGATATACCTATCGGATATACTTATGCGCTCATTTAAATAAACGTTGTTATATTTTATAATTTAATCCAAAATATTTTATTATTATATTATTACTATAATAATGATTTTCACAAAACTGGCTGGTTTTGAGCAAACTAATATGTGGGCAATAAAGCAGTGACGATTCCATTTTCCATAAAGGCCGCCGAAAGACATCATCCTGGTTGTGAATCTGAGTTTCTTCTGTTCCGCCCACTCCATAGCAGTTTCAGTTACAATTGTTCTCATATTCATCGTATACCATAGCAAAATGTCTGAATAATTGAACGCTATACGTACCCATTTACAGTTGGTGAAGCCCTATTAAATATTTGGTTAAAGCACGTGCGTTAATCAACCAAATGGGCTTTTTACGGCCGCATATCAACAACAGATGTCGGCATTTAGACAACAAATGACGATTACAACGCCGACTTAAGTGAATATCTTTTCGTTTTTATGTTGGTACTAGAATGCCAGCTAATATGATCAGGATTTGTTGTTGTCAAAAAGAGAGAAATTACCACAAGTGAGAAAAATCAAAAAATAAAAAAAATAACTTACAACTGTCTAATTCTTAGTAATAATGTTTCTAAAATTTACAATTGCCTTCTAAATTTCTAATTTTTTGAGTCTTTCCATGCGAATATTTATTAAGCGATTACACTGGGCATTGATTCTACACAATACACATCCATTTTTGCTACTGGGCAGCCGGCTGGAAAAGAAAATTCAATGGCAGTGAAATTTTGCCACATGCAGCAGAGACGAATGTTAGAGTTCCCCAAATTATGGGATACTTTTATTGTGCAATTGTGTTTTGACCGTTTTGTCGTATTGAGAATTCTTCGCACATGCTTGAAGTAAAAAAAAAATAAAATAATGACATAGGGCAACATTGTGTTTTTATTTACTGCTGCGGACGGCAACAATTCCTGAGAGAAGCTACTCGTGCGACGACATTTTTCAAATGAACATGCACATATACATCTAGACCCTCATTTTTATTTCTTTTTTTTATTTTTACTTAATTACAGTACAAAGTAAATGTATATTCTAATTTTGGGTCCAAGGGTAAACCGTGTAATACAGACCATATGGTAAAATGTTTGCAGAGAGAGATCAAAGCTTCTGGTGGGTATCGAACCCACAACCCCCACTCTGATAGGCAAGCACGCTACCAATATATGATTTTCAATATTTTTCTTTTGTTTCGAAGAGAACATATGTATTCTAATTAACTGTACCTGTAATGACAGGGTAAAGTAATATCACTGGACAGTTAAATTTGGTCCCAGTCGCAATCAACTCTAGTCCTCTCACAGTGCAGCTCCTAACGTGTAATGTGTAATCGGTGGTCGCTTTCCTCAGCTCAACCGCTTTGGAGTTGTGCATGTATCTTGCTGCGGAAAAGCAAAAATAAATTAAGTTGTAGGGTCGCCGCCACCCGCCCCCCAAGTATTGTTAATGACCATCGAAAACATGATAAAGACTATGACTTAGGGAATTGCTCTTAGAATATACGAATATACCGAAGGCATTCAAATTGCTAATGTCTCGAAGACTTCAGCGCCAATCGATGTCAGCTGCCATTCAGGCAATAAGATGGAAAGAACAGGACGTTAATAGAATGGAAAACTAGGACATATATCTTAGCACACAACAGCTAAAGAAAACAATTGTTCCAAGGCGAAGGCCAGTCCATTTTTTTGCTACTTTTTGTAAATTATATTTGCAATAAATAAATAAATAATAACAATAACAATTGTTCTGGATCCAGGAGTTAGTAAGAACAGTTGATCTACACTTGACAGGAGGTAATGCCTAGCATTGGAGTGGGGTTCCATCTGGTTCCAGAGGCAAGAGAGAGCCGAGAATCCAAATATGAATGATGATTTAAATTAATTTCTGTATAAAGTGCGATAGCCTCAAAGAACACTGTCTTGGTGCCAAGCGATCACGTCGCTTGGAACAACTACAAAATACACCGTTGAATAAGATTTTTGAAAGCAAATTTTTGGTGACCGCCGAGGCGCTTTCAAACATATTTCCCTTGACATTCAATGAAGGAACTAACATTGAACTTCTTTCTAATCAGTGAGCTGTGCACGATTTAATTTTTACACTCACTGACCGGTACCTCCTGTTTAAAGTCGGCGCCAAAAGGCTAATGCTTTTGTTCAGAAGTTTTTATTTTAAAATTTATATTGTAATTTTCGGATCCAAGGATAAACCGGGAGACACAGACCATAACCTCTCGTATGAATCGAACCCACAACAGCGACGCCGATAGGCAAGCACGCTACCAACTCGCCTATCGGGGAGCTTAAGAAAAGTTGTACATGGCTTAGAGATTACTCTTTTAGTTGCCATGTCTTACCAGGTTTCGAACCTCGGTTCTACCTACCACACACCAACGACTATGTTAACCTACACAAGCGCTGCATTTAGAAATCAGAAAATCCACACGAGATCTATGAGTGAGCAGCTGTGGCGCCAAACCAGCATTGCACTATCTTTCAGGTATTGACATTGTTGGAATATGACGCCCGCAAATGGCTAAAACAGATGTTGGTTTTAACAAGATAATGCACCCTGGCACTCCTGATACCAAACAACGAAGTTTCTGCAACGAAAATTCGATTGACTGGCCATCCCTATTTGTACCCACAAGACTTTGTTTGTTTATTAATTAAAAGCAGATCTATACATGAAACACGCCGATAACAATTGGCCAACTTACGTCAAATTTTCGCACCAAAATAGTCGTCATACCGATCGAGATTCTCGAAAAAGGAATACAAAAGTTATCACAGGGCTGTTTTTGACATGGCCAGTAAATAAATTCTCTAACCGACCAAACAGAAATCCTGACAAATGCAAAAACAAATATTTTTTATGAAATTAAACACAATTAATGAATACCGCATCAGTGAGGTGTTGTCGGTTAGAGTAAGTCCAATTTAGTAGTTCAAATAATTTCTAAAACATTAAAAAAGAAAACATTATTCACGTACAAGATGCCGCAAAATGGTTCTCAAACAGACTGGGCCATATCCGCTGTTAACAAGGCTTGACTCCTCCTCTTCCGAGCAGTCCCATAATATTGAAAATTAAGTATTTACCTTCCACGTTTATCTATGGAAATCACTGTAAAGGCAAAACTAATCATTTCGTCTAAGAAAAAAAACAAAACAAAAAGTAAAATCTCAACTCAAAATCTCTTTGTTTAGCTCACATTTGAAAGCTGTCAACTGTCATGATCTTATCGTATGCACTATTACACCACACCACACCACCCTCGTATGTTCTTTTTCCACATAACTAACGTTTTACAAAGGCTATATTGAAATGACTTCGGAAGCCCATACACACACATATAAGCATACTCAGATATGCATACATATGCATAATTTAAAATAGAACGGAATTTGTTTTATTTCTGTACACAAATATGCTTTTTTTCCATTCTTCTTTCGAATTTTCCTCTTCTTTGATTTATATCAAAAGATTGTTTTTCAGGTTATCGTTCGTCATCGCTCATGTTGGCGGTATTGTTGATGTTGTTGTTGTTAGAGTAGCCGTAAAAGCACTGGTTGTTGTTGTATAAATATGGGGTTTTAATTTCAGTCTTCCGAGAGTGAAAAAGGTTATCATCATTACCATGACATGTTAGTTTTACAAGGTCTATGTTTTTTTCTTCTCTTTTCTTGGTTTCTTTTTGAAATACAAAGAAATTAATCTGCACAAAGAAATCTTTGCTTTTAAATATTTTACATCAATTATTACATTGTAATTAATATGCAAATTTATGTTTGCGTCGCAGGAGGTGGTTGGTACGGGCATGAAACACTATAAACATTCATTACCCTCTCTCTTACACACAAACACACACACATAGAGACAGAGGTCATATGCGAGCACCACACAATGGCAAACAGCCATAATCGGATGTAGAAACTTTAAGTGACGAACAAACAACAATAACAAGAAGAAAAACTGCCTTAAAAACAGTTTTTTTTTGTATATTATTTTCCAGGAAATTTTATTTTAGTTTCAGCGTAAAACAATAAAAGTTTGTGCAATAATTTAAACGGAAGAAAACAATGTTTCGTTGTGGCACTTCCTTCTGCCTACAGAGGCAAGAGAATTTTGTTGCAAAGAAGAAAACAATTGTGAGGCAAGAGAAAGGATTATTGTCAGATTTGGCTTGTTGGAGGACTTTATTAAAAAGGCGATGTTAAAGAGTTTTCGATTGTGACAAAAAAAAAGGGTTTTCTTGGTTTTGTCAAATATTTTAAACATTGTTTGCTCGTAAGTTTTTATATTTTTTTTTAAGAGATCATAGAACTGATTAGGAGAACTGTTTTGTTTTTTGTGCTTTTTCTCAAGACTTAAAATATATAAAATGAGCAAAAAAATAAATAGTGGAAATCTATTAATTTCCACTAATTAAAAAAAAAAAAAAATTTGAAAATTTTTTTTTTAAAAATTTATTTTTATTACATTTTGTTCTAGTTCAGCCAAACACTATACAGAGGACAGACGTCCCAAGTTGTTTTTTGACACATTAGTTCGGCTACACACTCTAGATGTCAGTAATTGTCATGGCAATATTTAAAAGGTTTACAAAGCAAATAATGTTTTTTTTTTTTAAACAAATACTTTTTAAATACCCTCTTGGAAATGTTCAGCAAACGACTTGGGACGTCTGCCCTCTGTATGGTCTTTGGTTCAGCTTGAATTCAAACATAAAACCGATTTTGTTGTTTTTCATATATTTTTATTTTTATTATTTTTTCCAAAAATTTCGGTTGTCTTCCTCAATTTTAAATAATTTGAATATCGACGCTAAAATTATTTAAAATTTATTAGCACCTGATGATTAGAACTAGAACAAAAATAATTAAAAATATCTTCATAGGTCAACAATACATATGGGAACAGACGAGGAACTTTTCTCAAATCAGTGTGATGTGTACGATAAAATTTTTACACGGTTTTCCAACAAGAGGTGTTATTTTCATGGAATTTTCCACAACCAAATCACAATGTAGCTGTCCTATGTCCTCGATAGCCTCACGAATTCTATCTTTGAGATCTTGTATCGAATTAATATAGAGACGCTGGTCGCATTATCCTGTAACAATAATTCCGCAAAAGGGGTATTTTCCGTTTCCAAAGAACTTTCAAAGGATAATCAGACGGGCTGTACAAAAAGGTGTGATCCAGATCTCATTCGGACGTCCAAAAATATACGGTTAATTTAGCAGTAACAAAATTATATTTTAGTCATTGTAAATGAAACCAGATTAATTAATAGGAATCATATTGTGAGAGTGCTAAAGAAGTTAACATTAAGACATCCTGACTAAAAGCAGACAACATAAACGACATTTGGTTAAAAAGCGTATTTTTTTAATCAGTTTTGTTTGTAATTGCTAATTATTATTTCCAAACCAACGATACCTGCCTCCCAATATTTCCAATAAAAAAAAGAAGACCCAGCTACGACAAACCATGACGAAATTAATTTGCCAATTGCTTCTAATTTTCCAAAAAAAAAAAACCAAAACCAATCCAAAAAATATAAATCTCAATTGTGGAAAATACACAAAAATATCATAACATTCAAGCGTAAAATAGACGTAAAAAAAATTTAAATCGAAAAAATATAAATCTTAATTGTGGAAAATGTACAAAAATCTCAAGCGTAAAATAGGCATAAATTCATCTAATAAGATTTACATAATACTCATGGAATGGAATAAGTATTTTGAATGTTCCTTGTGTTCTGAGTTATAATTACATTTTCGCATTAAACTCATTTATATAAAATTCTCGAAAAAAAAATAATCTAAAACAGCATTTTCTAAAGACAAATATTTACATTGGGGCAATGTGGCGTATGAGTGTTATTAATGTCAAGCTAATTATAAAGCTGAGTGAAGCATTTACTGTTGCTAGGGTACGGTAATAGGTGGACTGATATGAGTTTTACGACACATCACCAACAGAAGACTACTATAAATCTGTAATACGGGTTCGTGTGATTAATGTTTCCAACATCTCAGTATATCTTTTTGCTTCAGCTTTCTTTTTTTCTCTTTACAAAGAATATATAAACTGCCGAAAATCTTAATTTATATACTGTGTCTGCCGGTGATGTGTTTCCATTATATTTTCCACTCCATCTCCAATGTTTTGAGAATGAATGTCGTAGAGAAATCATAATTTGCAAATATCCTGAAAAGACATCACGTATTTCATTATGCCGATGCTGTCTTTGTGGAAAAATATTCAAGTGAATAACAAAAAAAAAAAAAATCTTGTAAACTGTGAAGAATAGTCATAACAAGTTGTTTTACGAATGCAAATAGGGAAAACATAAAAAGAGCAAAGAAAAACTTTCAAACTTAAATTCTTTGTACGTCCTTGTGGGAAAAATACACTGGTCTGCAAGGATTGCTACACATAACCAAGTAAACCAGACTAAAAGGAGAAACACAGGAATTTTATTACGATGTAATATGCAGACCGAATTAAACGAGAACATCAAACAATTACTCGAAAATAACACAACACCACGTAATTAAATAGACTCATGTATAGATAAAGTCTACAGAAGGGTGTCCAAAGAAAAATATTTTTTTTAAATCAGTTTATGATTTTGATAGTTTATGGTGTAAAGTATTTTTGAGAATTTTTTCATATGTTTTTGGAAACGGTTAGAGGTGCCGCAAACCGGGTTTTTTGCGAAAAATTCGGGTCCTCTAAGTTTTTCGTATTTGACGCCCAAGTTGGTCAATAAAATACATTTTCAAACTCGTTGAGTCATCATTTTAAAAGAAAAATGTTCGAGTTTTCTTTTGATGTATGTGAGTCATAAGTTTTGTATCTTTTTGTTTTGTTCGTTTAGCTTTCACATGTACATTTTTTTGGGAAATTGCACATAACAACAAAAGAAATGTTACATAATTTTTAAAATTTTCAAGAAAGTGTAAAAAACAATAATGCAGTTTTAAAGTTGAAAAAATTCTAAGTAATTGAAAAAAACTCTTATTTCGAAAGAAGTTCCCCGTCTGTTTCTTCAGGGAATGTTAAAGGAATGTTTAAAGAATGCCAACAAACACAAAATGGGTTAAGGCGCGTTTAAAATGGAATTCTACTTCGGTCTAGTGTGTGTCTTTATTTTCTTAACGGATTGTTCGCATAAAACCGACTCTTCATGATCACCCACAAAAAAGTCTAACGAAGAAAAATTGCACTTTCGAAATGGCCAATTGACATCTTCGAGATGTCATATATTTAAAATATTTAAAAAAGAAGAAAAAGAAATTGGCAGATAAAGAACAAATATAATATTTAAAAAAGAAGACAAAGATTGTCGACAATAATTGGCTCTGCAGATGGCTGTAAATTGCTTCTAATTTGCCACTTCATTATCAAAATAAATCAGAGGCGACTTCAAGTCAAAAAAAAAATAATAATTATGGAACATAAATAACATCTCATGAAGCGTAAAATAAAAACTAATTATTCTAGAATGTATCTGCATAATACAAGGAGTTGTCGTAATTACAATTTCTCATTAAAAACAATTTAAAAAAAATTCTCCAAAAAAATGGAAATAGCATTTGCTGAAGACAAATATTTGCACTGGGGCGTATGAGTGTTATTAATGTTAAGCTAATTGTAACTCATACGGTCCTTAAACCATGTGTTGTTGCTAGGATATGGTAATAGGTTTATAACACATCACAAACAGATGAAACGGGTTAACGTTCCTAACTTATCGCAATAGCTTTTCCCTTCATTAGACCAACTTTGTCACCAGCATTGCCCTTCGTTGAGCCATAAGAGTCGGTTAATAATTTGTTGGGTTGGATTTATTGCTGTTGCTCCGTGTTGGTGTTCTGTTTAGGTTACCTACAAAACTTCGCAAACCATTTTCTTTTTGTTTCTATTTTCCGTTCCTTTCAAGAGTTTCTTTGTTTTTTTAATGTTTTTTGGGTAAAAACCCAGTTTGCCGTAAAGGAAACGGAATATAAACAAAAGCAAACTGTAACTGAAATTTCAATGGCAAAAAATGTTGCTCATGCTTAGTAGCTTATTAAGAATTATTTAAATAATAGCTAGAGTAGGAGAACATTATTATATGGATACCTAAACTTAATGTATAAAGGCACAAGACCTTGCCAATAATAATGTTCTATATAAATGAAATTCTTATTCGGTGCTGGGAGCATTTTATGTCAACGGAAATTCAAATGGCTGGTTTCCGTTAACACACTCACAAAACTGCCCAGGAAAAAAATGTAATGTTTTCTGCCCAAAAACAATAAAATAAAAGGAATGGAACTAAGGAAACAGACATCCTTGTTGAAGAATATAAAAATGTTCGTAGCCTTTACTTTTCTCTCAGCCACCACAACCAGTCCAAAGACAAGTTCTCCATAATGTAAAAGCAAATCCCCGCTGAACAAATCTAATTAAATATTAAGCAGCAAATTCGTCATTTGTAAACCAAAAGTTTATCATTATCTAAGTAATTTGTTTTAAATCAGAGCCAAGCTGTAAATACTATTTTTCTTGCTTTCCTTTTTTTTTCTCTGGCTTAGCATTTTTTTCGGACATTTTAAAATGTCGAAATAAATATAAATGACCACAAGCAAAAAATAACATCATTCAATGTCAATATTGCAATCATTTGAGGATGGTTGACCGCAATAAGGTTCTCATACATTTTCGAAAGAAAAAAGAAATCTGTAAGAACGAAAAATGGAATGGAGAACGAGGGAACGTAATGCTGACCTTCTTGAGCTAAGCCAACATAATGAATGTTATTCGTCTCATTTTTTTGTTGTTGTTCGTCCAAGAGAACAAATGTCATCTGTGCTGAGAGAAGTATGCTGTAATAACTTCGATACGATACATGAGAAGGCGGTGTAATAATTCGGTGATATCAAAATGCGATGAATGGACAAAAAAGTATGTTATTAAGTATAGTATTTTCTAATTTATTTACAAATTACAATACAAAGTAAATGTATATTCTAATTTTAGGTCGAACAGTAAACCCGGAGACACAGACCATTTGGCTAGATTTTTCAGCGACACCAAAGTTTCGAGTGGAAATCGAATCTACAACCCATACTCTGATTTTTTTTAATTTATATCGTGTGTAAATGTTTATACGGTATGAATAAATTTCCACACAGTTGGTTTGGAAATTGTGGCCTTAATCTACTAAGCCGCAGGCCAGTCAACTGTTTCGGCAGTAAGAAGAGACTGACGTTAACGACTAAGATAAAAGTGGATCACCACATTCAAAAACCTAAATCTCCCGCCAAACTCTGTATTCGATAAAAAAAAATAACAATTAAAACACGATTTCATTGATTTGAGTGGCACTAGTGGTCCGAGATGACTATTTGATATGGCTTAGATGGTGGATAACATGGTTAGCAAAATTGTGTCACTAGATGGATCTAGATGAGGTATATCAAAGTTCTCAAATTAGATACAGTCCTTGTTAGGAGCTCCATAATAACATGGAGTTTCTCTTAGTGAACTCCCTTTTCTTTTCCTACGCATCTTTTTTTGATGCTATGAAAAATACCCCAACTGACATGAAAAAAAGAAGAATGAACAAAATGAAGAATTTCCTACAAAATAATTGAAAATCCCCCGAAAAGCGCAATATAAACATTTCCCCAAAAATTCTGAAAAATCTCCCACTTTATGAAAAATTACGCAATGCAAAATACCCCAAAATATTTTTTTATAGACCATATTTCTAATATACGTGAGTACTGAACTAACTTTAGCAAAAATTTATAATGGCTAGAACCCGAAAGAATTTAGAGAATCGAGAGTAACAGGTTTTTCAACAAGAGGTGTTATTTTGGCATTCAAAGAAAAATGGCGTTTTTGTGAGATAAATGGTCCGATGTTTATTTCATAATAAAGAGGAAGGTATGCGGTTAATAATGGAAAACAACATCAGCCAAATGTCCATTACGACCACGCTTACAGGACCATGTCCTCTTCATGAAATTTTCCATAACCAAATCGCAAAGTGGCTGCCATAAGTACTCTAAAGCCTCACGAGGTCTTAAATCGACGCTGGGCTGTTGGCCTAGACCTTATCGTTCACGTGGCTCTAAAGGAAGTAGTCACAAGGTGTTAAATCACATGATCTCGGTGGCCAATTGTGATCACCTCTTGCAGTAATAACAGGAACCGGAAACTTTCCCCGTAAAATAGCAAGTGGTTTCGTTGCTTGTGTGGCACGTAGCGCAATCTTGTTAAAAATAAATACGTGTTACAAATCCGGTGGCACTTGTTAGATTGTCCCAATTAAGTGCACATCAAACTGATTGTTCATTTCGTTTAGACAAATGAGAGCAGTTATTAAATTTGGCAATCAAAACTTTAATATTTTACCGAACTCCGCATACCACCATTGTGTCCTTGGACTATAGAAAACATGTTCCGCATGTTTTGTGGATTCTTTTTTTGTTGTTCTTCTTCTTGTATTTCGGCTACAAGTGCCAACATAGTGAATAGTCGTATAGCTGACCTACCCACACCGGGATACACCCACGCAGACATGCACACACACATATATACGTTTGCATGTATTTTTATTTCGTCGTTATTAGAAAGAAGACATAGTAAGTTCTTGTTTATATTACATCCGTAAACAAATATAATATCATGGATGCGGAAGTAATTGTACAACTACAATAGAAGTGTACATAAGGACAATAACCATAAGTGTATATGCAAACCAATACACACAACTCGGACATATGAGCACATACGAAAAAAAAAAATGTGGAAATATTAGGGCGGGTCTTAAAGTGTTTTGGTGCATTTTTTTTTCCTGATAAAGTTAAAAATCTTCTGTTTTTGTTTTATTTGCTGTTAGAGTTAAATGTCGAAATTTTGGTTTGCTATCTAAAGGCGAGTTATTTTAGTTTTTCCATCCATGATATTTTTACACCCAAACTGTGCCTTAGTTTTGATATTCTCAGCGTATGCAAAATCTATAAATCTCAAAGAATAAATCTCCACAAAAAAAAACACACACACACAATTCAAATTTGCTCCTTATGTAACGCTCCAACCTAATGTACATGTGCACAGTTCTTAACAATATGTGAATGGGTATTTGTGTATATTTCAGTGGTTTATTTTGATAACAAACAAAAAAAAAGAAAACATATGTTTATTTGTTCTAGTGTGTGTTCAATAAATTCCATATGAGAGATCCCTTGTAAGACTATGGCCAAAAGTTGTCTTTAATGTCATGTTTTCCATCACAAGTTGTAATGTTATAGAATTTGTTATGCGTCAATGGTTGTTATTGCTGATAACCGAAGTTTGGTTTTGTGAATCGTCTGAAAGGTGTTATGCCGTCATTTTTAAACACAACAATATTTATATGAAAAATGTTGACTGACGATTGATTAAGCTATTTGGATAGAGCTACGATTAAATATGTATTGGTTAGCAATAAGCTGTTGTGTAAACATAAAGGGAACGCAATTCAGTAATAATTCATTTAAATTGAGGGAATTGAATGTAATGAATAGAAAACGTAGCATCGGTGGGTGTTGTCCTGTTACCGTGCAAATCGTGTAGTTGGACAGTGTGGGACAAAAGTGATGGAGGGTTTTAAATTCTCTAGAACTTTTTAGGAACTCACAAAAATAATATGCTCACTATAAAATTTCCCTCGCATTTTCTGAATTAGCTGTCGGAATTAAAATAATCTAAAATGTGATAAACAACCATAAGTAGCCTGTTTACAGAAATGTTCCCTTGAGTGCTCCAACGCAAAACACTCTTTGTCACTGTGTCACTATAAAGTGTCTGTTTTTCGTTTTTCTTGTTTGTTTGTTTGCTTTATCCTCATGCATAATTAAGCAAGAAAGTTGACAAATTCACACCTACTAAAAGAATTCCCCTAAAAGGAATTTCAAAAGTAACAGCCCAGCAAAGACATTTTTTTTGTGTCTGAGGTTTATTTTTTTGTACTTTTCATTCGTACCATTGAGAGGAAAATTACCAATGTGAGGACAATCAGTGTTGACATCAAATACCAGCTTTAACATTTACTTCATCCCGAACGCTGAACAATTAATTTTGTCATGCTCATAAAACCCGGAGATTAATTAGAATTTTAGTGAGTTTAAGACGAAATCAACAAATCCACCGCATAATAATTCATTAAGGACAAGAATTTCTCCCAAAATTGTAATTCTTTCAAAGTGACTTCAAAGACAACTGTTGATGTGGGGTGTTTATTGGTTTTCCTTTTTTTCATTTGGTTATTTGTAGCTGTGTTGTAATGAGATAAAGTTATTAAGTGTTTATGTTAACAAAAGAAAAACAATAATTGTACATATCTTTTAATTAAGGACCCTTCGTTTGCTCATGTGTCGAAAATACATGGTAAGTAATATTCCAAACTAATACAACCATATCGTACTTATCTCACACACACACACACACATGCAAGTGATGACCCACAAGAGCTTTACATAATAGCTGTGAGGATAGCAAAACATAAACGTGCAAATTGTGGGTGTTGGGATTGTGGCAGGACATCTTATGAATAATGGCATTACAATTTAATACCGACCACACATAATTTACAGGTTGTGCGTAACTCAACAATAACAGTATTAGGTTTCCCTGGAAGACTGTACCAGTGACGTAGTCCGAACATTCGTGAAAAGGATCTAATCGACGATGACACTTATGGGATTTGCAAGGCATCAATTAATGCACAATCGGTTAATATCGCTGAATAATTGGATAGAAATACTTGTCTATTTGTAGTATAATGATTGGAATACAATTATTATTCCATTTATTTATTGCATTGATTACACCGTGTTACACACATTCTGTCCTATGAACCAAATTTACTTTTTCGGAAAGAGGGGAAAAAATAAAAATACACGTGTATCGGCGATTTTCATGTACACGTCAGATTTTTTTTTTTTTAAGTTTGAAGTATAAAGATCGTAGTGGCCAGTGTGAAAGCCTTTGGACCGATTTTTAAGCCTTTTTCAGTGATCCAATCGAGCCGATTTTTGGCAGGCAGACTCGTGGAAATGTCTGTATCACGTCAAATTTTTTAAAAAAATTGATTTTTATCAATTCTCAGATTTTCCTAAATTTTTCTTTTTAAATGTTTATCGTTTTTTTTAAGGTTTCAGTTAAAAAACTTTTTTTTTCGTAACGCTTAAGTAGTTTAAAAATTTGGAGTCTCTTCAAGTTATGCTAAGAAAAGTGAAAAAAATATTTTTTTTTTCAAAAATAATAAAAATTGGGGAAAATCTGAGAATTGATAAAAATTGTTTTTAAAAAAAATTGTTTTGACGTGATACAGACATTTCCACGAGTCTGCCTGCAAAAAATCAGCTCGATTGGATCACTGAAAAAGTGTTAAAAATCGGTCCAAAGGCTTTCACACAGGCTTCATACTTCAAACTTAAAAAAAAAAAATCTGACGTGTACATGAAAATTGCCGATACACGTGTATTTCTATTTTTTATCACCTTTCCGAAAAAGTAAATTTGGTTCATAGGACAGAATGTGTGTAACACGGTATAATGATTGGAATACAATTATTATTATTATTTCATTTATTTATTGCAAATATAATAGAATCGAATAGGACCACCGGTTCCATTGATTATGGAACCATTTTATGGAACCTGCAACAAAACACACTGGACTACATAGCATCCACTGCGAGTTCGCCACACATATCCCTGATCACCACAGGGACATATTCGAGGTAGAAGAAAGTAAGGGGGGTTTTCTTTGACGTGTGGTTTTCAATCTGGCTACACTTTTTTCGAACTTGGTCTTTTTGACAGCTGGCTTTTGATTTATGCTCAGTTTGGTTTGCCATTTCATAATGAATTGACATACTGCGAAACAACGTTCGGTGAATGTGCCCAAAAACGAGATGACCTCCGATCCCGATTTTCACAAGAAAACTTTGTTCAGCGATGATTCTCTCTTTCGGTTGAATGGGTACGTTGAGAAACAACATTGTCACATTTGGAGTAAAGAACATACACAAGCCATTTTTGAGACTCCGTTACATTCTCAAAAAGGGCAGAGGGAATCATTGGTCCATATTTCATCAAAAATGAAGCCGGCCATAATGTTACAGTCAATGGGGAACGCTGTAGAGCCATGATTAATGGGTTTTTCGTGCCTGAATTGGAGGATGTTGATGTGGACGACCTTTGGTTCCAACAAGATGGCGCTACATGTCATACAGCCAACGAAACATTCAATTTGTTGGTGAGCGCATTATCTCGCGTTGTGAGCCTGCGGCGTGACCTCCAAGAACATGCTATTTAACACCGCTGGACCAATTTTTGTGGGGGGTATGTGAAGTCGCTTGTCTACGCAGATTCGGCGCGTTAGGATGCACTAGGCAGCAACATCAACTAAGTACATCAAATATCGTTGATGAGGCAAATTTAATTCATTATTCGGTAATTAAATAAACTCATTTGTGTAGGAGGTACCCATTTAATAAAATAATAGTATTTTGAGCTAGTGACTTTCAAAAAGATTGTGGGATTGATATTTCACACAGCAAGTAAATTGGTAAAGTTGACCTTTTTCAATGCTACCAATATCAGATTATTGTAAATATATGTCCCCATTGAAATTTCAAAGCTATTGACAGAATTTCGGGCATTACACAAATTTTGTCCCAACATACCCAACCAAATCGCCCAGAAGTATGGGATTATGAAAACATATGGCTAATTAAGAGACTACCGTGGGATAGTTAGCCCCCTCTTACATCAAATCAGTCCAAACATTCACCATAGAAAAACAAACAGTCCATTAATCCAGTAAATTACAATTTACTAGGATTTATCTCATCAACTTTTACGACCAACAGTAGTGTTTATGTCCGCCCTTCACTGTAAATAACTCAAGTTAAAAATAAAACTAAATTAAAAAAAACAAAAACTAATTGCAATTCCCGTGATTTAGCTCGTCAAAATATGACACCGTGAACAACATTGAAGAGTGTGGAGATTAAATGGTCTTTTTAAAATCCACATGCTTTGTAAATCGAGTGTAGCCCCGTATAGTCACACTGGGAGCACCCAAGGGGGAGTCTCAGACGGTAAAGTGGCGTTTGGGATACATCACTGCCTCACTGTCGATGTTGTTGCTATTTCGTTTAACTATTGCTCTATTATGTTGGATCACATGAAATGGTCGACAATATTATGTGACAGTTGACCAGGCGCATATGGGTGGGGCGAGAGGTTTACACGCTGGCATAGCCATACACACACACACACCAAAAATGGGATATTTACACAGCCAACACAAGTGTTCTGTTTATGTCTGTGGACAGTTTTCGCCTGTCTGTGTCGATGTATTTGTATGCATATACCTCTGGGGAAATTAAGTTAGTGTCATGTTGGATCACATACAAAGCCATCCACATTTAGACACATTCATCAAGTTGTCTGTGTGTGTGTGTGTGCGTGAGCGTAACATTTGGCTGTTGTCGTTGCTCACTTGGCCACAGTGAAAAGGAATTGCCAATAATTATGTTTTCTGATGATGTTGAAATGATGTGGTTGTGTGTGGAATTAAAAACAATTAAAAATTATTAAGTTAAGCACCAAATAAACGAAGATAACGGAAAGCAAAGACACACCAGGAGTGGATGGGGGAATAAACGGTTAGGGGGACAACTTTGTCAGGGTGTACAATACGTGGTCGGTGTATTACGACCATAGCTGTAACATTTCGTTTAGGATTTGTAATCAATTAGATGAGTTTTTAAAAGAATTGTATTGAATATAAAACCTCTATTAAACTATTTGTGATAAATCATAATCAAGATTACTTAAAATTACTATAAAATAATCGAAAAATAATCCACGCACACGAATTTTGCAGGAATCATGCATGATCACACCTTACAAGATATGATAGTAATTGTTTGCTCCTTCCACCCACGACGTCATCAATAATCTTAATATATATTTACCCTCGACACTGATTCACTGACTCTGTCACGCAGTACGTAGGAATTTAAATAGGCATTCTATAATAATTCTATAAATAATAATAATAAAAAAAATAATATTTTTTTTGTACAGAAATTGTGTTTTCCCCAATTTTTTTTTACCAAAATTTTTTTTTCCAAAAATTTGTTTTTTCGAAATTTTTTTTTTCCAAATTTTTTTTTTTCAACAAATTTTTTTTTTAACAAAATTTTTTTTTCAACAAAATTTTTTTGTTTCTATTTTTTTTTTCACAAATTTTTTTTACAAAATTTTTTTTTTCCAAATTTTTTTTTTTTCAACAAATTTTTTTTTTAACAAAATTTTTTTTTCAACCAAATTTTTTTTTTCAACAAAAAATTTTTTTTTCAGCAAACATTTTTTTTTTCAACAAAAATTTTTTTTTTCAACAAACTTTTTTTTCCCACAAAAATTTTTTTTTTCAACAAAATTTTTTTGTTTCAATTTTTTTTTTTTCACAAATTTTTTTTTTCCAATTTTATTTTTTTTCGAATTTTTTTTACAAAATAGTTTTCTCATTAACAAATTAAGTAACAAATACTTTCTCAAGCAAATTAACGGGCGCCATAGGCGCATTACAACTTACTAGTAATAAATAATAAAGATACTAAAATCAATGATTTCCACAGGAAATTTTTTTCAACTGCATTCACAAGAAATCAAAAAGAATGCTGCAGCTTAGGAATATTAAAAGCGGCAAACAAAAATCGTATACAATTTATACTGTTAAAGAAAAATATAACTCAAACCAAATACTGGTCGACTTTGAGGTCGACAAAAATTTGCATCGCCATATCTTTTAGTGGCATTAATCAGAATTACATCCGATTACCATAAATAATCAGAAAGTATCTGATTACTTTTGATTCCTTTTGATTATTTGCCGTTTTAATCAATTATATGACTTGAAAACCTAAATATAATCGTAATTTAATCATTGCTGTACCTCTACAAAGAATTTTATTGGTAATTATTACGATTAGTATTCAGCTATGATTACGACACGTGTGGTTTTCCGAAATTATTCTAAGGAATTAACAAGATTTCTCTCTAATACAGCGTTCTCCAACAGAGAAAAATTAAATTTTTTGAGATAAATGATCGGATGTATATTTCCTAAAAAAAGAGGAAGAGATGCCGTTAATAATGAAAAACAATTCCAGCTAAATGGCCACCACGACCACGCTTACAGATAAAAAAACATCATCAATCTTGAGCTTAGCCTTGACTACAAAGTATTACCAATTCCAAATGGCAGATTTATTTCGAAAATTTTTACAAAATCCGTTTTTAGAATAATTTAATTTGAATGTTTTTGAGTAGTTCTATTATTTTTTTCGTTGATCGCAATTCAAAAGCCGCTGGCTGTAATTGCGAGCGCGTGCAAAAGGGATATGGAGGCGGTATTGAATTTGTGGCTTTTTCATTAAATTTGTCTTTTGCCATTGTTTGTGTACTTAACCCAGTTAGGATTTTTTTTTGTTAGTGGCCACTTGTTAGAAATTCGAGGCTCTTGGGTGTAAAATTTACTTTTCCTTTGCCGCCTGAACGCAGTAATAAACCAAAGGGGGCAGATGAAAGAACCACCAACATGTCATGTGAGAGAAAACGGCGAATAGCAAACAGAACAACAGCAGAAATAAAGAAAAGCCTTCAGACAATCAGACGTACGGTTTACAAAGACAGTCGGACAGACTGAAAGTCAGACCGGGGGATACCAGTTGGTTATATTATTGTCACTGTTTAGTATGACAACAAAATTTCATGAATAAACAATTTACTGTGTCAACATGATGAAAAGAGTGACAGTAGGACTTAAAAAAAAGACCAAGTTTTTTGTTGACCTTTTTTTTCCATCATTCGTCTTTGCCTAGAAAAAAAAGTAATAGAATATTTCGAGGGTTAAGGTTACAGTTTTGGCCGTTAAATACCAAAGGCGTAAGAAAGAGAGAGATGGAGAGCATAACAGCCATATTTGCTTATCCTGTCCGATAAATTTAAATAAAGTGACTGACAAACATCCACTTTGTAGTCATGGCAAGGCAAGACATTTTTGAAGGACATGGTCAAATAATATGGTGCCTGCCTTTGGCGTTACATATATCTCTGATGGAATGAGAAAGCAAATGGAAACGTGTTTTGGTATTATAATCAATTAAAATGAAAATCTGTTCCTTGGCAACAGTGGGACACATTCGGTTTGGCGGTTAATCACACTTTATGGTTAATCAAAGTAGCTCTCAGCACTACATTTTCGCGAATCTAAAAAAAGTCATGAATTGGGCCCCTTAAAAACATTTAAAACATTATATAACAAAATACAGCGATTGCACTGGCTGGATTCAAACGCTACAGCCAGAAAGGCTTTGGACGACAACCAGCACGGAAGGCTCAGACAGGGACGACCGAGACTCCGGTCGATGGGGAAGACAGGCAGATCATTGGTATCACGAACTGGTGATGTTAAGCCGAAGACCAAAGTGCTTGAAAATCACTTATTAAGCAGACCAAGACCAACAACAGGTTGTAGACCCAACCCTAGTATGTAACTTTATAAAAAACAAGTGGACAAATAGTAAGTTCGGCCGGGCCGAATCTTATATACCCTCCATTATGGATCCTTAAAAAGTCAATAAATAAGAAAACTATGAAGAAAGTAAGTGCTTTGAAAGTGTTGTCAGGGGCCGGTTTTTGGGCCGCTGGTGACCCTATGGTCCCAGGAATCCGACCACAAATTTGATCCAAATCATGAAAATAGCCGCATATTTGGATTCGTGAGAAAATTTCGCTGCATTTCGATACCCATATGTCCATGTTTGTCAGGGGCCGGTTTTTGGGCCGCAGATGACCCGATGGTCCCAGGAACCCGATCCGAAATTTTATCCAAATCATGAAAATAAATGCATATTTGGGTTCGCGAGAAAATTTCGTTGCATTTCGATACCCATATGTCCATGTTTGTCAAGGGACGGTTTTTTGGGCCGCTCGTGACCCGATAGTCCCAGGAACCCGATCACAAATTTTATCCAAATCATGAAAATAAATGCATATTTGGGTTCGCGAGAAAATTTCGTTGCATTTCGATACCCATATGTCCATGTTTGTCAAGGGACGGTTTTTGGGCCGCTGGTGACCCGATAGTCCCAGAAACCGGATCAAAAAATCATGAAAATAAAGGCATATTTGGGTTCGTGAGTAAATTTCGTTGCACTTCGATACCCATATGCGCATGTTTATCATGGGCCCTTTTTTGGGCCCCAAGGGACCCTTTAGTCCCGTAAAGGGGAACTTTTTCCCCTTTGGTCCGATATTGCCCATTCTGGAACTTAGCCTGCTTATGGGCAAAAAACATCTTCCTACAAAATTTCAGCTTCTTAGCGTTGGTCGTTCGCACTCTATCGTGATTTCAACAGACAACAGACGGACAGACGGACATCGCTAGAATGTCTTAGAATGTTACACTGATCGCAGATCACTCTTTCGAGGTGTTGCAAACGGAATGACAAACTTAGTATATACTCCATCCTATGATGGAGTGTATAAAAATCACATTTTATCAATGAACTAGAAAGTTGTATGGCGCCCGTTGAAATATGGAAAAAAAATTTTGTTGAAAAAAAAAAATTTTTGTGGAAAAAAAAATAGTTGAAAAAAAAAATTTGTGGAAAAAAAAAATTTTGTTGAAAAAAAAAATTTTGTTGAAAAAAAAAATTTGTAAAAAAATTTTGTAAAAAAAAATTTGGAAAAAAAAATATTGGAAAAAAAAAATTTTGGTAAAAAAAAAATTTGGGGAAAACACAATTTCTGTACAAAAAAAAAATATTATTTTTTTTATTATTATTATTAATAGAAAATTATAGAATGCCTATTTAAATTCCTACATACTGCGTGACAGAGTCAGTGAATCAGTGTATCAGTGAATCAGTGTCAAGGGTAAATATATATTTACTAGTAAGTTGTACTGCTGCGCCTATGGCGCCCGTTGAAATATGGAAAAACAAATTTGTTAACAAAAAAAAAATTTTGTGGAAAAAAAAAATTTTGTTGAAAAAAAAAATTTTGTGGACAAAAAAAAAATTGGAAAACAAAATTTGTAAAAAAAAAAAAAAATTTTGTAAAAAAAAAAAATTTTGTGGAAAAAAAAAATTTTTGTTGAAAAAAAAAAAATTTGGAAAAAAAATTTTGTAAAAAAAAAATTTCTGTAAAAAAAAATTTCGAAAAAAAAAATTTTGTAAAAAAAAAATTTGGGGAAAAAAAAAATTTAGGGAAAACACAATTTCTGTACAAAAAAAAATTATTTTTTTTTTATTATCACACTCTGCGACAAAATCGGACGAGTGGTTCTCAAGTTATGTCAAACAAAAGAGCCAAAAACGTGACAAATTCCCCTATACGATACTTACTAACTTCAAATCGATATATCTCGATTCCTAGATGAGACCCAACGAAACGCTGGGACACGTATGACCTTTTTTTGACCGATATAACTTTCCCCGGTGGTTTCATCCCAAACCGATTGTGGCTGTCGCACAGTGTTATTATTTATAGAAAATTATAGAATGCCTATTTAAATTCCTATGTACTGCGTGACAGAGTCAGTGAATCAGTGTCGAGGGTAAATATATATTAAGATGTTTTATGCACCGGCGGATTAGATCACAACCAATCACAAGTTGGCAACAATAATGTCACCTGTTACAAAAGTAACATAAACCTTAACTTGTGCTCGTTCACCAGACCCTTCTTCTTCTGGAAAAATCGGCTGTTACTGACGATATCAATCTATTAAACTGACGATGTCAATATCATCCGAAAATGAGGAAGAGGCCTTTGGCGTTTACTGTACCTGTTTTATTACCGTATGTTTTATTCCAATATTTTCAGCATCACTTGGTTGAAGAAGTTGCACGATAAGCTGTCACCGTGTCGAAGACCTCTTGTGTATTTCAAACTTCCCCCCCTTGATGCAGTCTTAACTTCTTAGGCACCTGCTTTATGTATGTCCTTTTTCTCATGGATAACGGTCCATTAAACAAAAGTGCCTCTATTTTTGAAAAAGACTACAAACTCTATGACTGGCAGATAATATCTACGAATTACTATTACCAAATCTGCCAAAGATTCCAAAGGTAATAGACAATATCTCATTGTGGCAATCTTGCCATGCCAATTAAGTACCTGTCCCATTACACATTTTTTTTCCATGTGTGGGAGAGCTGCGTCATTATACAGAAACAACATACCGTCCAATTATCCCTTTTGCTCAATTACTTCCATGGCGAACATAAATTATTCGTGTTTCCGGGAAGTATTTAATTTACTTTGCGCCCAAAAGCCAAAATCATAAAGACAGCATATGTCCGATAGAAGTTTTCGTGTTCCATGTGCTTAAGCTTTTTTTAATTCGATTTAAAGAAACATTACAAATCTAGTTAAAAGTTTATTAAGAATATAATGAAACGAAATCTAAATTAAATTTTCCTCCTGCGTCTCCACCCGGTTTCATGTCGCCATCAACCATTTTCACAAATACTCGCAACACGAATCATCTTACAAAACCGTTTTACCATGAATTTCCCGCATTTTCCGCATCTGTGAGCGAGTGTGTGTGTGTGTGTTGGTGTGTGTGCTCTGTGTGTATTGTCTTTGGTGTACACTCTTGTTATTTGTTCGAATATCTCGTACAAGGATATTACATCAATCTAAAATGAATCCTTGTATCGCATCGATAAAATGTTAAACGTAGAAAAACGAGTGCGTGTCTCCTCTAAGATGGGAATGGGTGAAGGGGCGGCAAGCGATATAGTGGCGGGAAACACTCATCTTCAAGTCGATAAACTACAAAGTCAATTGTCGTTAAATCGTTATGAAATTTTCCTTGTCTTTTCATCTCAACGTCACGAGGTTGCTGTTGTTGCCATTATTGTCTGTTCTATTTGTCTGTTAGCGTATTTGGCGCAATATGTTCGTTAGTTCTTCAATAACGAACACATAAGTTTGAAAAAATAGTAATAGAGCAAATATGATAATGGCTTGTAGCCAGCGAGGGTATGGTGTAAAGTATGTGGTGGCGATTGTTGAAATATGTTTGGATTTTTCAGTGTTTTTAAATAATTTTAAGGGAATTCCATAGGTCACTAGAAGGCAAATTTTCCTAGAGTTAACCAAACTGAATAAAATTTAAAATATTGTAAACCGAATGGGAATTTGAACAAGTTGACAAGTCTATTAGATTAATAATTAATAAAAACAGTTTACAAATTAAATATCTTTCCAATTTCAGTTACTATCGTGAAAACCTCTACAGAAGATGAAGCTGTATTTCATTTCCAAAGTAGTTACATATCACCAAGTCCTCGCACATTCATCTTTTTGCTGAAATTATTCCACTGGCATCACAGACTCTGAGCGAATATGTTTAAACATCACTCGAATTGAAAAACACTTTAAACAAATTGTAATTTGAGAGAGTGCGTGTTGTATTCGAGCATGTATTCATGGACATTTAGGTTTACGTGTTGTAGCAGATAACACAGACCTACAGAAGTTGTTGGTGGTTTGTTTGTATTTATATATTAAAATGTAAAGAGTCTGTTGAGTGTGACATAATTACTACTGCGAAGGCATGAACCATGGTGTGTCATCACAGATGAGGTAACTGCGAGGCGGCTGCCATCAGTCCAAGCATTCCAAGTATACCCGTTAGACCGGGGGTATCCAATTCGAGATTTCGGTATGTGGACCTTAATTAAGACTACTACTCTTTGGATCATAAACCCTGTTAAGCAGCTCCAAGTCGAGCCGAATATTCCTTGTGATTTAGAAGGGCACAACAGCCACCGCGAAACTATAAGTTCGTTCACAGATTGTCAGTCTAGGGCAACAGTTCTTGGGTCTCCCGCTCTACTTTAAGTTCGTTCACAGATTGCCAATGTAGGGTAACAATTCTTAGGGCTGCCGCTCCACAATAAGTTTGTTCACAGATTGTCAGTCTAGGGCAACAGTTCTTGGGACACCCGCTTTACAATAAGTTCGTTCACAGATTGTCAGTCTAGGGCAACAATTCTTGGGTATCCCGCTCTACTTTAAGTTCGTTCACAGATTGTCAGTCTAGGACAACAATTCATGGGACGCCCGCTCTTCCAGATCACAGACTTCGGTGAGACCGCTTAGCAGAGCTACTTCCCGTTCGAGGTCAGCACGCTCTGACTGATAGCTCAATGTACACAAATATGATTTTCTTACGTCATCTGCAAGACCATTAATTTATATAGAGCAGGTCCTTCCAAATAATGGGGCATAGCGGGTTTCCTGCATAAGGTTATCGTCGATCTTCTGTTGTCTATGTTAATAATTTTTAGTTTGAATTTGTGTGAAGTGACTTTCATGATGTCGTTTTAATAACAAAATTCATCAAAAAACAAAATGGAGCCACTCTATGAGATGTATGTAATATTTGGATTTACATTTGTAATCATGTATGAAGAACAACGACCACAGTGTGTTTTTTGGAATTTCAGTAAAAATCAAATTACGAATAAAAGGCGCTTACATCATGTTGGCGATAATGGCTTGATATGTGTATTTCTGTAAATCTGTCATGGGATATAAAGGGTGTTTTTTATTGGGGTATTTGGCATCACTTTTTTAACTGGCGGTCATTTTGTCAGCTGTCAAGTGATTAATATTTAGTTTGGTTTGCCATTTCATCATGAACAGGTTGACAAAAGAACAACAAGCGCCCCGGTAGGCGAGTTGGTAGCGTGCTTGCCTATCAGCGTGGGGGTTGTGGGTTCGATTCCCACCAGAGGCTTTGTTCTGTTGCTGCAAAAATCTAAACATATGGTCTGTGTCACCCGGTTTACCCTTGGACCCAAAAATTAGAATATAAATTTACTTTGTATTGTAATTAATAATAAAAAAAAAAAAAAAAAAAGAACAACGCTTGCAAATCGTGCAAATTTATTTCAAAAGTAATGGTTCAGTTCGCGAAGTTCACCGCAAGATCCGTCCATTTTATGCCATTACATCCACAAAAACTGACTGTTTGGTGTGCTCTATGGGCTGGTGGAGTCATTGGGCCATACTTCTTCCGAAATAATGCTGGAGAGTCAGTTACCGTTAATGGAGACCGGTTTAGAGCCATGATAACCGACTATTTTCTTCCCGAATTGGATGGCATGAATGTGGATGAGTTGTGGTTCCAACAAGTGGTTGAAAATTGGACCTGTAGAATTGGCTTTATTCGAGCCACCGCGGCGGCCACATGCCCGAAATCATATTTAAACATTAATGGCATAAAATTATCCTTCCAATAAAGCCAAATTGATGGACATTAAAACGATTTTCTTGTGTTTTATTTCAATTCGAAGTTCTATACCTCAATAAAAAACACCCTTTACATGGTGCCATGTATGTATGTGTTATCATTATACCCCGTTTACCCTGCGGGATTTAAAAGACTGCCAACGCTCTTATTGAAATTTAATAATTCGTCATGTTTTTTTTGTAGACCAGTGTAATTGTTGACATACATATTTTTTAAATTTGCAGAGATTGTAGTCCGTCACGTACATCTGCAGACATATTCCAAATTACAGAACGTATCTGTCGGGAAATATCAAATGTAGTTTTCCGTCGTTGTCGTATTAAATACGTGGTAAAAGGGCCATAACCTCATTAAGTGGAACACATTCCATGGATAATTTTTCGGGATAGCAGCATTATGTATATATACTTCTGTCAATGTATCTTAATTATAATTACGGTCTCATAGGAAAGACGAATGTGTTACATGCAGTGGCTTTAACAATTTTATGTATTAAGATATAGAGTTCAAATTGATTTCAGGTGTAGTGCAAACTACTACTCAGCCAGAAATGAGCATTATCGCTGTAGAAGATTTTTTGATAAAATCCTGTATTTCCGTGAAACTTTGCCAGAGCCCCCAATCGGAGAAGTTTCGCCGTTTCAAATGATAAAGTTGCTTTAGTTCTTGAGTCAGTTTGATCTTGTAAGGATTTAGTCGAAGATCTTTTTACAAAATACGCCACAGTGTGGTTTGAAAGATGTCCAGATCCTGAGAACGACGTGAAATTGACTGATTTGGTTCATTTTGAACGGATACACTTACGGCTGCGATAGTTTGGTCGTCTCTTTGGGGCCGGAATATCCAAAAGAGAAAATTTAGATTCAAATGTATACACTATACGAACGATTTTTTAATTAATGCCGTTAGTAGAGATGCCATTGAATCCTGTTTTTTAGCGCATTTGATTTAGAGGCAAGACGGACTCATCGAATGAGTTTATAATAAGAAAATTAAATGGGATCTCTCTGAGCGGAAACAAAATCAAAAATTATTAGCTAAAATGGGAATACAATCAAGGGGCGTTGGTAGCATTTCTGTCTACCAACGTGGGGGTTGAGGGTTCGATTCCCATCGTACTAAGGAGTCAAATAACGGCGGTATGCCATTAAGGCCCCAAATCAATAATGAAATTAGACTCCAAAAATATATGGAAAAAACATTTTAGTTCTGTTCTTTTGGGGCCTAATTTCATATTTTTATTGGACTGTATTTTCATAATGCAAGTAGATCCCAGCTTTGTTTGGGCCATAATTTCATAACAAATTGTAAGGCCTATTTTCGCCCTTTTGATCCAATTTCATTTCATTATATTTCTAATAAAAAAAAATCGTGCGAGCACCAAACATCCCAAATTAAAACAAAATAAGAAATTTGAAAAAAACGCGCGCAATATGTGGCCCATGAAAACTTCATTGGGTCGTAACATCAAAATTGGACCTTATGTCCGTGTGGCACCAAAATATGCGTCTGTTTCTATTTAGGTTTCCTTTATGCCAAGTCAAGTCTCCAACAATCCTATCTTTGCTACAGTTTCTACAAAGTTCTTAAACTTTATATGGGGGGCTTTCCAAGATACCGCCTCAAAAAATGATTAGGGGCGTTTGTCCTATTTATGATGTTTGGTGAAGTAACAAACTGGAAATTTATTTCCTTTATTACTGGTAAAATTTAAGAGACAACCACAGATTATCTACGTCTTGAATTGATCATCAAAAAAATTACAACCGACTGAGAACTACAAAATGAAAAACAAATAATAATCTTAATATATATTTACCCTCGACACTGATTCACTGACTCTGTCCCGCAGTACGTAGGAATTTAAATAGGCATTCTATAATTTTCTATAAATAATTATTTTTTTTTTTTTTGTACAGAAATTGTGTTTTCCCCGAATTTTTTTTTTCTAAAATTTTTTTTTTAAATTTTTTTTTTTACAAGAATTTTTTTTTTTACAAAATTTTTTTTTTCAACAAAAATTTATTTTTTTTAAAAATTTTTTTTTTTTTAAAATTTTTTTTTTTTTCAACAAAATTCTATAATTTTCTATAAATAATAATATTTTTTTTTTGTACAGAAATTGTGTTTTCCCCGAATTTTTATTTCTCCAAAATTTTTTTTTTTACAAGAATTTTTTTTTTCAACAAATTTTTTTTTTCAACAAAAATTTTTTTTTCCACAAAATTTTTTTTTTTAACAAAAATTTTTTTTTCCACAAAAAATTATTTTTTCAACAAATTTTTTTTTTTCAACAAATTTTTTTTTCATATTTCAACGGGCGCCATATGCGCATTACAACTTACTAGTCAATAATAATGTTCTTTTGCTGTAATTTGGCGGTCAACAGGTAACAGCTACCTACACTTTGTAAGGGAACATCTTAAAATCGTGTACCAAAATGCCCAATTAAGTGGCTTGTCGTCTGGTCGATGTTCCAGGCTCCTTTTCGACATCTCGGCCAACAGCAGCAATATTCTCACCAGAACGGCTAGCCCTGGAAAGATCTCATGTTGTCCCAGTATCTTTAAGGCGAATGGCCAAACGCCGCTGTGTTTATCCGATTCCGCGTTCTTGCGGAATCCGATTCATCCGACGTCAAAACCGAATTGACATATGACGCCATATGCGAAAGGTTATATCGATTTCCAGTAGGGTGTTTACTGTTGACCCACCTTGTATTAAAGTTAACAATAGAGGTTTGTTCAGACGGGTTCAGATCTTTTTTGGGGGCCAATTCAACTTCAACAGGCGACTTTACTAGTAAGAGAATTATCTCTAATGTCACGTAAAACTTCTCCAGAAAAAATATTACGTCTCTGAATGGATGAATCTGGAACTCCCTTACAAGGGAGTTATAAGACGACCATAGGCAAGGTTTGGTTGAGATTGGTGCACATTTCTGACCAATACGTTGACTACACACAATAAATATCATTACAGGAATCTGATGAATTTTATTAAAGGTCAAAATACAGATTATAGAAATTCCACAGTTCATTCCCTTTCATTTCTAGTTTCTTTGGAACTAAATCCAAATGTTCATACATTTAGAACTCACAAGTCGTAAGTAAACGGACATATACTTAATATGTCAATAGACATAAACTTAATCCTATGGGGGATTGTCTGGAACCATAAGAGCTTAAAGTTACTGACATCTCTGTCATTGTTTGTCTTTTGTCAAATATCTCCTATACAAAAATGTTAAAACTTTTATATTCGTAAATATACACGAGCTCGCATAAAATATGACAGCCGCCGTGACAGTTTTATATTGCCAACTTCATAATCATAATTTTTTTTTTTCAATCAATCTTTGACTGAGATAATACTGAGATACTGCCAGAAATTATTAATATCCACCAAATGATTTCTGAGGTTTGAGTGCGAACAGCAAAAGCAGAAGCAGAATCAGAAGAAATGATTCTGCTGGCAAGTAAACCAAAGAGACTATTAATCAATCGATAAAACCGGAAATGGACATAATTGAGAAACAATGGACGGAATTATGTTACTATGATAATGACAATCAAGTGGATATATTGGGGAATATGACAGCTGAGGGTAAATCGTTGGAAATTGTTATTAATGTTATTTTAAAGTCAGTTTTTTTAGTTTGTGATAATCGGGTATTTGCAATGGATTTTTATTGTACATGAATGGAATGTGTGGAGTTACTTTAAGCGAGATGGAATTAAATGGAATTGCGTTGATGTTTCTAGACAAAGGGAACACCTCACAGTCTTATAGAATTGATATCGTATCGTATCGTATCTTTTTTTTTTTTTTTTTTTAACGCCAACACTCAGGGGATGCCCCCTATAAATGCAATGAATATAGAATTGATATCGTAATTGCATGAAATTTTTTATTAAAATAAGAAGATTTTAATGGCATCGATTTTCACGGCATCTCACATCTTATACAAAGTTACCATTTAAACATTTCGAATAAGAAACCATTTAATTGTATCTATTTTTCAGATTCAACTTAAACAAAATATTGGAAAAATAATTGCCTAACAAACTTCGCCTCTGAGACCTGTTTTTGGTCTTGGCCTTCCTAATCCTCGCATGCCCGAATTAAAATGGGCGGGTCAAAACATGTTTTTATGCCAGCTATGTGTTAGTATTAAGTCAAACATGAACTGGCTCCTGGCTCCTCAGTTAAAGGACTTTGCTGGCAGACAGTAGAGGTGCATTTTAAAAATAAACAAAAGACTTATCTCATCTCATGATTACTTATTTTTTAAATTATTCTCTGACCTTTATTTTTTTAACTGGTTATACTGCATTCTCTCCAACAAGAGGTGTTATTTTGGTATTCAAAAAAAAATTGATTTTTTTGAGATAAATGATCTGATGTTTACTTCATAATAAAGAGGAAGGCATTCCCTTGATAATGAATAAAAACATCAGTCAAATGGCCACCACGACCACACTTACAGGACAATATCCGTTTCATGAAATTTTCCATAACCAAATCACAAAGTGGCTGCCCTATGTCCTCGATAGCCTCATGAATTTTACCATTGAGGTCTTGAATCGACGATGGTCTGTTGGCGTAGATCTTATCTTTAATGTGGCCCCAAAGGAAAAAGTCGCAATTGTGATCACCTCTTGCAGATCTTAGTGTAAATAAAACTCCGGGCCCGGATGGTATTTCAGCACTTGTCCTATGTAAGTGCTCTTCGACGCTAGCTCGTCCATTGTGCAATCTTTTCAACATGTCGTACCGTGCTGGTATTTACCCTGCCAATGTTCAGCCTATCCCCAATAAATGAGAGGTTATTAATCCTGCGAATTACCGTCCAATTCCAATATGTTCTGCGCTCTCGCAGGTCATGGAGAGCATGGTTAATCACCATCTTGTAAGGTATCTAGAGTTTAACGGCCTTCTGAATGATCGACAGTGTGGCTTCCGTAGAAATCGATGTAGTGGAGACCTGATGTCGATCCTGTCGGAGCGATGGAGTCGATCCATTCACCGCCTTGGTGAGAGCAAAGTCGTGGCTCTGTATATTCCTAAGGCGTTCGCTAGGGTCTGGCACGGAGCACTAATATCAAAACTTATTGCATTTGTTGTCGATAATTACCTTCTCTCGATTCATATTGAGTTTTCTCAGGGATCGCTCTATACGACTTTTTATAGATGGGGTCAGAAAAACGAGCATAGTTTGACCAAGTCCAACACCGGTAATTTATTAGAAAAAATCGACAACAAGTGGCTTGCAAAATTTCTTCTTGAATTTTGCAATATTAAATGATGTGTATTATTATTTTTTTTGGTTTTATTAAAAAAAGTCATAAATGGACTTGACCATTTTTGAATCTGGGCTCCTCAAATGACTCTAAGCTGACACGACACATAATGCTATATAATGCAAAAAGATGGAGGTCAAACAAATCAAAATAGCGGGACTTGGAAGCATATAAGTGCAATGCATGGAAAATATTAAACACATGATTTTCAAGCAATTTGGTCTTGGGTGTTCTCCAGTTCGTGATGCCAAGGATCGGCATCATTTGGTCTTTCTATTGCGTTCGGTGGAATATGGTTCGATAATTCTCGTTATAGGCGCCCCGGTAGTCGAGTTGGTAGCGTGCTTGTCTATCAGCGTGGGGGTTGTGGGTTCGATTCCCACCAGAGGCTTTGGTCTGTCGCTGCAAAATTTTAGCCAAATGGTCTGTGTCACCCGGTTTACCCTTGGACCCAAAAATTAGAATATAAATTTACTTTGTATTGTAATTAATAAATAAATAAATATAAATAAATAATTCTCGTTAAAACAGATAGACTTTTCCCTCAAAGCGGTAGTTCGTCTAGAAAGGCCTCTCTTCTCGAATTGTATCGCTTAGCTCAAAGTAGTATCTATTTGTTAGACGATTCCACGCTTTAGTTTGGTGCTGACAGCATTTCCTTTCTTAATAGACCCACTGAGGTGGACAAATTCCTTTACTATAACAATGCAAGTGGCAACTGTCGGAGTGTAATAGGGCACCATTTTGTTCCATCTTCGCCGAATTCTTCTTGATTCTTGGAAAAGCGCCAGTTTCATTTCGGTCCATCTTTCAACCGATATTGAAGTTACTTATTTCCTTAATTTTGTTTATGTATTGTTGATCTACATTCTTCAAACAGTTTTGTTTCTGTTGGTCGAGTTCGAGATCATTAATTACACTAGTCAACAGTCAAAATGTACTCGGGATGCGATAATTTTTTCTGTGTAGATAACCTTGACATGAGCTCGAAAAACGCAATAACAAATTTTTTTTTCGTTTGGTTTTTGTTTTATTTTTTTTTTTTTAAAATTTAAAAAAATTTTTTTGGTTAATTTGTTTCGTCCGGCATAACTCGGGAACCACTAGCCCGATTTAATTGAATTAAATTTTAAAAAATTTAAAATTACAATTCCCTTAATCTGTTCATATATTGTTTTCCTATACAAGCAACAGTTTCCAAGTTAAAAATGAATATATAAAGGAAAAAACTTATTTTTTGCCTAAAGATTTAAATTTTTTTTTTTAAAAAATCCATAAAAAATCCAAAATGAAAAAAAATGTCAAATCTTATTACTTTTACGTAAAGTCACATAACCTATGAGCAAAATGAGACAAAGATCATGAAAATCGATGCACGCGTTTCGCTTTTATTCGCAATTGAGTAAAGGTATGAATTTCAAAAATTTGCTCGACATATGCACAACTTAGTCTATGGTAAGGTTTTTTCTTTTTTATTACAAAAAAAATTAAAATTTGTTGGGTGACAAAAATATATGACTTTAAGCATAAGTTTTTTCCTTTATATATTCATTTTTAACTTGGAAACTGTTCCTTGTATAGGAAAACAATATATGAACAGATTAAGGGAATTGTAATTTTAAATTTTTTAAAATTTTATTCAATTAAATCGGGCTAGTGGTTCCCGAGTTATGCCGGACGAAACAAATTAACCAAAATTTTTTTTTTAAAATTTAAAAATAAAAAAATAAAACAGAAACCAAACGAAAAAAAAAAAATTTTTATTGCGTTTTTCGAGCTCATGTCAAGGTTATCTACACAGAAAAAATGATCGCATCCGGAGTACATGAAATTTTTTTCATTTTGTTGAGTAGTGTTATTGCTATTTTTTTTTAAAAAAAAATAGAAATGTTTAAACTGATTTCCCTTATTTTTTTATATTTATTTTCTAGTTTTTATACTAATCAGTGAATTTTGTGAAATCTTGTGGGCAATCGGTACGACAAAGTTTATCAACATTTTTCTTCGGGCGTACGTACATTTCTCGATAACCATTCTCTATGTATGTGTAGGTTAGCGGTTTCATTAACAAATGTTATTCTATACTTAGGGCTGTCGTCGTTTAGTTGTGTGTATGTGTGATATGTAAACACACGTACACACACCCACATGTATATTTTGCTAAATTTTATTGAACGACTATCAAAGCAATTAACAAATAATGGTGGTTGTCTGGCCCAAATAATAATTAACTTTACTACTGTATTGTTGTTGTTGCTGCTATTTCATTGCCCATCTGCTGCTGCTACCATTGGAAGGTGTTAACACATGCGGCTACAGGGGGGGGGGACGCTTTCTGGTATGGCCATAATCAAAAGTAACGGTAATTAGTAGCCGCATAATTTGTGACACTCCAAGTTCACGTTTTGCTGTCTGAGTGTGTGAGTCTGATCATGTGTTGGTGTGCTATTAATTAAATAGATATTGTTGTGTGTTTTCTTTTCGACGACAGTTTATTATCCACCACAAGCTATTCATTAAATTTCTGATATCCTGAAATTATAAGTGATTTAGAAAAGTCTTTAAAGACTTTCTGTAGTTTGTAAATATTTACGCCATCGGCAGAAATGGGAAAAATAACCAAAAATTGTAATCCATAAACTTTGTGATTTGTTGTTGTAGTCGTTTGTTTGTGTTATTGCAAAGTCTACAAAGTACCAGTGCTTCTGTGGGGGGGATGGGTGGATAATAATAATTCAATCCACGTCGTTGAATATTAAAAACCCCAAAAAAAACACTTGGCTGTGGCACACTCGAAAACAGCAAAAAGCAAACCGACACACCAACATTGATAAAGTTTTCCTTGTAAAATGAAAATGGCTGCGCCAGCATTGCCAGATTTGTTTGTGTGTTTGAGATCTGATCCCAATGTCAAAGGTAAGCAAATCATTGATAACATATGCAGATTTCTAAAAGCTCAATGCTGATGTGTTCTTCACAATTCGAAAAAAAAAAATGAAAAAAAAAACAATAAATCCTATAAATCTCTGAAAATTTGTTTAACATGTTTTATTTTTGTAAATTTTTTACTTAGACTTTATTGGATGTTTCATCTTGAAGTTTTTATCAATTTACTTATATACTTAAGTTGGCCAGTTTAATAAATGATTTCCAAGCACTTTGGTCTTGTGTGTGCTTCTCCACCGGGGAATTCCAAGGCCCTGCATGTTTTATTCAACTTGATCCCTCAACCGGAGTATCTCTTTTCCCTGTTTGAGTCTTCCGTGCTAGTTGTCGTCGAAATCCTTTCTGGTTGAAGGGTTTGAATACATTCGATCGACATGACCCAGCCAGTGCAATCTCTGTAACTAAGTCCCATTAACTACGTTCATTTGGGAATATAGCAGATTAAGCTCACGGGTTATTCGTTCGAGATTTGGGGAAGGATTTCACTCACAAAAACTCCCTGCTTTGGATCCCTAGGCACAGATGGAATAAACCTGTTAATTAATTTCGTCAAGAGAGTCCCATAAAAAAATGGAAAACAATAAGGAACTGGGAGATTTGTCCCAACATAATTTTTCTATGACCTTTTTTCCTTTTGACACGACAATATTGAAATCAGGTGTCAACTAGTGTTGATTGTACCAAAAGCAGAAACAAAAAACAAATATTCTCTTTAATAAATAATAATATATTAATTAAATTAAAACGAATAACCGAAGAAGACCACGACGAAGACTTATGAGCCACATAAGTAAACTTGTATTCATTGACATGTACATGTGTTGCTGTCACCTTCGTTGCCATTTATATTTCATAAGATTGAATGACTCGCAAAGATGCCGTGTGACCCATAAAACATTAACATCTTTCCAGTCTGGCAACATGTACATACACCCATGTAAATGGAGTCTGCACGTGATGTAACCGTTTTCAAAACAAACAAAAAAGCATGTCGCACAAATAATTCATAATATAATTTATGTTAGAATTTCCCAACCGCCGCATTATTCTGCAAGGGACGTGAAAAGCTCATGAACGAATAAATGATTTTATCTTTTGCGTAGGGTGCAACCTAATTGTTTTACAGATTTTCCAACGAAAGTACAAAAAAAAAAAAGTGCTTAGCAAAAATTGGTTGCCTGATTGTGAGCATACATTTAATGAATTGAATTGAATAAATCACATACACTCGTCATATGGGAATTATCATAAAAAATAAGACATTATTCATCTGTAGACGACATTTATTCTGTATACAACACTTATTTTCTGAAGGCTTTACGTTTAAAATTGTGCTAGGTGCGAACACATGCCGCGACAGCTTTAATGGCTGAGATTTTTATTGGGCATTCAATTTAAAATATGTGGCTTGTTGGGAGTTTATAACTCTCAGCGTGTAATATTTGGAGAAATGAAAATCGTCTGTCGTTTAGCTAAAACTTCGTTTATTGCTTTTATTATGTTTTTATTTTAGGCCGTTTAAATATAACTTTTTACTTCCGTTTTATGAAGTGATTAGCCTTTCGCTTGCCTGATGAAAGATATCATAAACGCCACAATTTATCAGGCAACTCACACAAGGCACATTTGGCATTTATGTGTTTTTTTTTTTAAATTGTTTAACGTTATTTGAAACTTAACTGCAAGGCAAATGTTTCATTATGGTGTGTTTTATTGTTATTACATCTGGGAATTATCAAGTGGTTACTGCAAATGTTTTAATGCATTGGTACATCGGTGCGTGTTAGTAATATTATTTATATTTCATATTTTACTTTCAAACGCAGAGTCTATTAGCAGAAATTTTACAATTTCATCCGAATTTCAAAACATTTGTACGCAATTAGCCCGTTAATTACATTTAATTATATTTTGATTTATTTATTATCGCCATAATGTCAATATATTCATTAAAAATATGTTTTATGTTCATTACGGATTTTGTAAACAATTAGCAATTTAACAAATTGATTCACCAACGCCTCTAAAGTATCTGGAGTTCTTTGCATGGAAAAATTATATTTTACTATGTGTGTGTACCAGCATGATTCGATGCATGACTCGGCATAGAATTTAATAAATCTTGGAAAAAGAAATCGCATGTAGACAACTTGGAACAATAAATGCAATTAAGAACTTGCCAGCAAAGATGTTGTTAATTCAATAGGGACAATTTCTCGTATACACATAGTTAAAAAAAGTCCAATGCGGAAATATGATATCTGGAAAGCTGATGACTATTAAAAAATATCTTGAAAATACTCCAAAGTCTAAAAAAAAAACGCATTTCTGACAGGTTTATGGAAAAACCTTTGAAAGCTAAATTGAATTGCGAATGTCAAACATGAATTCAAATAACTAAAAATTGTCTGTACTTAGTTACGTCCTTCATGAACAAATCGAGTAAGTCCTCCTCAATGGTATGAGTTTTAATAAGACATTTGGAGCAGAGAAGGATGCAGTCTTCACTGAGGGTTAAGTGATGAGTCTGTTATTCGGTAACTAGCCAAATGCAGATTTCGATTATTGAGGAAATTCCTTTTCAGTTGAGTATTCATGTCATTATGAATTCACTATTAAATTTATTTTTACGAAGGAGCATATCGAATAATAAGTAATAGAGCATAATACAAAAAATTTCATTATTTAATAGGCTCCCGAAAATAAAATAAAAGTAATAGGCGCCCCGGTAGCCGAGTTGGCAGCCTAGGCAAGCAGGCGTGGGGGTTGTGGGTTCGATTCCCACCAGAGGCTTTGGTCTGTCGCTGCAAAAATCTAGCCATATGGTCTGTATCACCCGGTTCACCCTTGGACCCAAAATTAGAAAATAAATTTACTTTGTATTGTAATTAAATAAAATAAATACAAATAAAAATAAAAATAAAAATAAAAATAAAAATAAATGAAAATAAGAAGAAAAATATTAAAAATACAAATAAAATAATTCTTAGACCGCAAATAGTAAACTAATTCTCAAGGGGTGTTTTACTGCCATCAATGAGATTAATTGACTGTTTAGTAGAATGTGGCCCATTTTAATAACATCCCACCGCCAAATAACTTTTTTTTTTGAAAATCGTCAAATCCTCTCAATTTCTTTTTTTATTTGAAAGTACAATCCTTCCGGTTAATAATGGAAAATAATTTCATTCAAATGGCTGCCTCGGCTGGCCATGCCTAACGACATCAGCTCTGCGGCTGATATGACGATCTTCAAAAACAGGGCGCAAAACATCGAGTGTGGCTTCGGCTGTGTGACACGTAGCTCCGTCCTGTTGAAACCAAATGTTGCCAATATCCTTCTCTTGGTAAACCAAAATTCTTTCAACATGCAAATTCTTTCATAAGCACTAGTTGAAAAAAAAAACGTTAGATGGCGGACCCTTTATTTCCAAAAAAAACCACCTCGATAATTCTCTGGTTGAAAAGAAGAAAAAGGGACTGTACTGGAAAAGAGCGTGTGAAAATGGCATGCAAATCGAAGCCAACATAAAAATTTTTTTTGTCAGTAAACCGAGGCTCTATGGAAAATACCCCAATAAAAAAATAAGATTTCTTAAAAAAAATCTCATACAAAATTTGGAAATTTTCATTTTAAAAAAACTACTCAGCAAAAATTTTCATATGAAAAATTCCACAAAAAATTGACAGCCAAAAATTCCTAAATATTTTATTTACGGTTTTTTTGGTTTTTTTGCAGATATTTTCAAACCAAACGTTTTTTTAGGTATTTTTCACAACATTTGGTGGATTTTGCATTGGGTAATTTTTCAGAATTTTTCGGAACATTTTCATATTGGGCTTTTCGGGGAAATTATTCATTTATTTTCATAGAGCCCGAAACAAAGTTAGAAAAAAATCTTGAATTGAACCAAAAATTGCAAGAAATTACAAAGAAGTGATTTTGAATTTTAGGAATTAGGCGCCCCGGTAGGCGAGTTGGTAGCGTGCTTGCCTATCAGCGTGAGGGTTGTGGGTTCGATTCCCACCAGAGGCTTTGGTCTGTCGCTGCAAAAATCTAAATATATGGTCTTTGTCACCCGGTTTACCCTTGGACCCAAAATTAGAATATAAATTTACTTTGTATTGTAATTAATAATAAATAAATAAATAAATAAATAATTTTAGGAAAAACATTAGATAACTCAAAACGAACAAATTCATTTTATGGAAACAGACAGTTAAAGGGAGTTTTATTTTGAAAGAAAAACAAATTATTACAGTCCCTGGTGGCAAACCATTTAAAAAATGTAATATTTGTTGTTCTACCCAAGATCTACGATCAGTTTCGATCACCCTTATAATGATGGCAGTATGTTTTATGTTCACGAATTTTAATTTAAAATTTTCTCCTTCTTTATTAACAAAGTAAATTGTTGGTCTCGCCATTGCATTGACACAGCAATTTTGCAAAATCTCTACACCTACACGGATAAACTCAAATCGAGTTTCTATTGCGAAATTAGTTAACTCAATTAGAAATTAATTTATTTTCAGCAAGTAAAGTGTATAAACTAAATACCGCCTAAGTGGTTGGCATATTCCTTCTGGGAAGAGTGAATCAGTTCTGTTTAGCATTTAAAAAAAACGTTGACGAGGTTCGTTCTATTTCTAGAGGTACTTTTTCTGCATGCATCCAAAAAATTAATTTGTCAATATTGAAAGCGTTATAAAAAGAGTCACAGGCGTTATTCAGTTCTGGTTTTCAGATATATGATCCGAAAGAATAATCATTCATTTCTGATAAAAAATCCATTTTACCAATTTGGAAACAGGCAGTTAGTCTCGTGAAGGAGAAATTGTATTACTTCGGTTCGGTTTACCATTTAATATGGATCTGCACCCATAGACAGACATCTATTTTCGTTTCGAAACTATGGGGCTTTCAAGAGACAGTTTTAACTTTACAATTTTCTAAATTCTCAGATAAATATAAAGATTTACAAACTTAATACAAAACGCCATTCCAACGCCATGGGGCGTTTCACTCAACCCTATGATCAAATTAGAGATAACTTAATATTAATGTATGTAATAATTGAACTAATTTATCTTCTCGACTATGATAAATATTAAATTTTGAATTTTATTTATTTTCTACCCAACAAAGTACCTACCTGTGCTTTGTTAAATACTCAATAGTGAACATCTCGACAAATATGACTGATGCGGAATTTCATAGCAGATAAATGCGTTTGGAACACGAGTATTTCATTTATCCTCTCATGACGTTAAACGGCATATTTGCCCAATATTATATTCATTTTTTTTTAATTATTTCTTAATTTTTTTTTTAAACGATCAATTATTTTCACAAACTCTTTGGCGAATTAGAAATATAATTTTTACACGTATTAACAAAAATGCACTTCACCTTTTTTCTTATTCTTATATGGAACATTAGCAAATGATATTATTTTCCAATTTTCATTTGAAATTAAAAGAAAAGACTTTCACTGCTTTGTTTACACCAGTTATTTTTCATTTTAAGCGGTCATTTTTTCCTGTACGTCCACATCGCTTCGAGTCCCGTTTGCAACTGACTGAGGTCTTTAACACTCGCACGTATTATCAACATTGAATTCTCGCCTCACATTGAACATGAAAATTCGACGAAACGTTGTGTGCAATTCGTCGAAATATCACAATTCATTCAATGAAATTGGAGATGCCCCCTCTTACGCTCTCTGCTGCTCAGACAGAAGTAAATGCAATTGTAACCTTCATAGTTAACACAGTTTCCAGCAGTCCATTGTTACTCATATTCAGCTCTCTGGGCACATGCGCACCAGACAAGTAACGTACGTCGGAAAACAGCTGTTTGAATGCAGGTCCTGTGTTGTTTGTTTTTGTCACAGTTTACAAACAGTTTCAAAACAAACAAGGGACTCGTATGTATCATCTGTAAGTCTGTAAGTATGTGTGTATACAAACAAGTACCTGAGCATGTGTACTAAGTACTCTTAGCATGTATTTATTGGGTGGCTAGGTATGTGTGTGTGTGTGTATGTGTGTACAGACAATTTGTGTTGTGATGTTTTTGAGCGGTATTGACTGCTTTTGAATGATAACCAAGCCTTAGCACGATGTGCTTCATTATAGAATTCGATAAATGGTGCGGATGAATGTGACTCGAAATGCACAGGATGTGGGAAATCGCTTTTCTAAGGTCATCCGCCTGTATGCATTATGCTCGTGTGTATGTGTGTGTACATAAATGATTGTAAAAGTGTGTGTGTGTGTGAGTTGTTTTAATCTTTGATTATGACAAATTTCATGGTTGAGTGGGTGTTTACTCATTTTTTAATCCTTTTTGATGGTGGCAGACGACGTGCCAAGTTTTCTTACAATTTAAGTGTTTGTATTTCAATGATTTTCTCTTCGAATTTCATAAGAAACTGAGAATGGCGTTTAAAGGACTTTTACAAAACAGTTACATATTGTTTTACAGAAATGTTTTTTCACAGCTAAATAGCAAAACAAGTTTAAGAAATTTAGACCACAAATAAATAAAAACAAAAATATTTCAAGTTGATTGAAGTATCTTTCACATAAAGTGGGGACGAGAACAAAAATCCTAATCCAGGACTACTTAGAGATTGTTTACCATCTCAAACAACCCAAAAATCACTTAAGAGGTCGGCTCTGGGCCTTAATTTTAAATTTGAGAGAAATTAAGCCTTACGGTGTAGCTTCTTCTGTCTGTCTGTGGCGTTTGCGGTGTGGCACAGCGCGACATCCTGCTGAAACCAAATATCCTACCAGTCCATATCTTTAATCTACTGCCACAGCTTATGGCAGGTTATGACGTTGGCAGCTTAATTTTCATAGAAAAATGGGCCAACGCTCCAAAATCCGCACTTAACTGTCACTCTTTGACGACGCATTGACTTCTCGACAATCACATGCGAGTTATCCGATCCCCAGGTTGCTATCATCCGCAAAGGACTAGAGTGGGTTCACAGTCTGACCCATCAGGTCGTCAATGAAAATAAGAAACAGAAAAGGAGAGAAGACAGAACCTTGTGACACTCCTGCGGTCAAACTATCCTCGTTGTATGTGACCCCATCTATAACAAGTCGTATAGAGCGATCCCTGAGAAGACACCAAATGCAATAAGTTTTGATATGAGTGCTCCGTACCAGCACTGTACGACATGTTGAAAAGATTGCGCAATGGACTAGATAGCGTCGAAGAGCACTTACATAGGACAAGTGCTGAAATACCATCCAGGCCCGGAGTTTTGTTTACATTGAGATCTGCAAGAACCCTTTTAACGCCACGTGTTCGAAAGAATATCTGGGACATGGAACTAGATACGTTTTCGATCAGTGGTTGACTGCTTTCTGGCACAGATAATTTCTTTGCAAATATTTCAGCCGGAAGATTAGCTTTGTCATCCGGGTCAGTGAATATCTGGTCACCGTGAACTAGGGTTGAAATAGAAGATGAAGAATTTTTCCTTACCCTTTTAACAAATGACCAAGGCTCTTACTTCCCCTGGGAGAAGAAAGAACTTTAGCACGAAGACGCTGTTCGTGAAGAAGATTTTCACGCCTAAGTACTATGGCACACGATGATCTTGCCTGCTTACGTAGTAGCTGTGGTTGCATTTTTATTTAAATTACATCGTACTGATTTATGTAAAGTTCATAATTTGTTTTTTCAGGGAACGTTAAAAGAAATACGCAGGTACCAAATCAGCCATTTTTAATAACTTAGTGTATTAGGGTGGAGTGAAATTCAAAAAAAAAAAGTTAACCTCGGAAAGAGATGTAGTCTGGGGTCCTAATGAGGGGGAAAATAAAGAAAAAAATTTTAAAAAATTGTTAGGGGTCGCGCCACTCCCTCGAAATTTGGAAATTATCGCTATTTTGGCGTTGGTTTTAGAAAAATCCTAAAAAGTTTTATATCAATAAATGTTTGCAATAGCGTAAACAATGAAATAAGGGCATGAAAAAATTTAAAAACAATTTTCTCATTGTTCAAAAATTTCAAAAAGTAAAATAAGTCAAATCGTCCCTTCTTCAGAAAATTGACTGAACAATGAAATCGCCACCAAAGCTACAAATATTAGTCGATTATCCTCATATTTGCCTAAAATACTTTTGTTTGGGCACTGAACAAGCTCAAACTTTTAAATTTCGAATAAGTTAAGTCGTTAATTTTTAGGATTTTTCTAAAATCAACGCCAAAATAGCGATAATTTCCAAATTTCGAGGGAGTGGCGCGACCCCTAAACATTTTTTAACATTTTTTTCTTTATTTTTCCCCTCATTAGGACCCCAGACTACATCTCTTTCCGAGGTTAACTTTTTTTTTTTGAATTTCACTCCACCCTAATACACTAAGGCAATCCCCCCAAGATACAAACTGATATGTCAGACATCCATCTCAAATGAACATCGGCAGAGCGGAAGGGAAAGTTTTCACTTTTCAATATTATTTTTCTAATAAATTAGCTAATTCACTTCTGCTTACATAAAAGTAGTGCTGTTATGTGATACTTATCTTATTTTGCTTCATTTTACCACGTATTTTTTTCACTTAAAAGCAACACTTTTTTGTTTGTCATTTCACGGTTTTATGACCTCTTCAACGCGATGACACTAAGGTCGGGCTTGTGATGCTCCACAGATAATGTCAAATGATTTTAGCACAAAAACAAACGAAACAAAATGTCAACCGCCTGCATAAAAGTTGTACGACCTTATGTATTTTCTTCCATTTTTATTTTTATTTTCCATCCAAAAGCCTTTAAACAAAGATTTAAGGGAAAAATTGGTTGTTTGTCCGTATTTGGTTGTATCAGGTTTTATTACTTCCTTTTATTTCAGCTTCAGTGCGGCGCACGGCTTTCTTGTCTTCCTTCTTCGATTTTTATTGTTTTCTTATCACATCAACAGATCTCAGTTTATGACTTTTGTCTTTCATTCCTTTCCCCCTCCCTTTGAGAATAGTCTGGTGTTGTTTTATTAAAGTTCCTTGCGGGGAAATTCACCTTAAATTTCGCCCAGCCCAGCATCCTAAGTATTGTTTTCTTTCTGTCTTGGCCCTCATAATTTCCATGGGGCTGTTTGATGGGGAGTTGGAAGAAGTGTGATATTATTTGTCTGATTGGGTTTACAGTAAGAGACAAAAGGGAAATGTGCTGTTGTTTTTGTTGTTATCATTTTGTATCTGTCTGGTACATTTGTTATTTGTTTGTTTGCTCATTTGTACGGGACGATGGGTGGACGAGTGTCGTGTATCGTGAGGGGCGTTTTGTTGCAAAGGTATGCCTCTGTTTTGGCTGCCTGGCCGTTGGGCCAGCTTAACTGGCTGCATATGTTGTTGGAAAAAGTTGTTTATTCGTAGGAGTTCCCCTATTTTAGGCTGAAGGATACGACAGCGGAATGACAATGACGGTAGGCAAGGTGAATTATATAAAATTATAAAATTATATTTTACAGACGATTTGGAGGTGAAACTTGTAAAAGTTCTTCTTTGCCTTTCGACAACTTCTGAATTTAATACCGCTATTTTGTTGTGGACCCTTTTATCCGTAATTTAGACTCATTACAATGAATAGTAAACCCCAACACTGATTTGGGATAGCTTTGCTGTGTTTTGAATTTCGCCTCTTTACAGTGTTAATTTTGTCTCGTCGACGTCAATTTGCTTATGAAAAGTTAAATTGAAAAAGATTTTCCTAAATAGAATCTCATTATTACCAATTGACCAATTATAGAAAAAATCGCAAGAAGCACACAAGAAGGTTTAAAAATATACATTGAGTATTGGTTACGGCAAAAGGGTTGACTTAATTGAAATCGCAAAGTTTTTAATTAGTTCTGAATATAAATTTTCAAGCAGAAGAAAATTATGCAAAAGAAGGGTGGCGAGCTTACCAACGTGTACAGAGAAAATCTTGTGATTGAGACAATTGAAGTGGTGATTGCAGTGGTTTCCATGAAAATTATGAAAATTATATCTACAATTAAGAGATATATAGACGATTTAAATCGTCTATAAAAATGTAGTGATACAATTTTCCAGACTTTGTTAATAATAAAGCACAGCATCATTCATATGACTACCACAAATGGCTCGGCAGTAGATGAAGAATTTTACTGAAAAATCCTGTTTTCCGATGGAGTTCGTTTTCATCGAATAATCAACCGAAATTGTTACGCAAAACACCCAGAGACAATTGAAGCTTTGAAACATGAACTCGAATCGAAAATCTACTGAATAATTCGATTGATCGGATGTGGTACTGCCGAGCCAGTCATATGAATTTAGACATTGTGTTCCGTTCTTAAATGAAAACGTTCAAACTATCCAACAAAAACTAGAAACGTGAAAAAATTATCAGTACTTTTTTTATAGCCGATTCAAATTGAATTTAAAATTTAAATGGATCACCCTGTTCATTTACATCAGAAGTCAATATTTTTTTTGTAATGAAATTATATAATTAATTTAGAATTTGTGTATACGAGTAGTGTGTAGGGAGTAGTGTTTGTTGACATTAGTCTTGAATTTGAGTGTGTCGCAGCTGGCAGGAAATTCACATGCTGGACGTTTATTCCACATACGAACAGTTCGGCTGAAGAACTAATTATCTCTATGGTGCGTCGTCCGAACAACCGATTTGAAAATTTCAAACCCCCTTATTGAGGGGAAAAAAGCAAACATTTTTTTTAAAATTTTTTATGAGCGATAACAGACTTTTTGTGATAACAGACATCCGGAAAGAGATGCAGTTTGTTGTCCTTAATAAACGAAACATTTTTTTTTTTTAAATTTTTATGAGCGAAAACATTCTATTTGTGGATTTGAAAATGTTACACCCGGAAAGAGATGGTGTTTGGGATCATTAATAAGAGATTTTTTTTTTTTAAAGGTTTCCGATCTTTTATATTTTTAAATGTTTGCTATGATTTAAAAAAATCCCAAAAATTCATGAATCAACTTATTAAAAATTTACAAGTTTTAGCTTGTTCAGACCCAAAATAAAAGTATTTGAAAAAGAGGAGGAAGTAGAAGAGGATGATCGAGCAATATTCGTAGCTTTGGTATCCGATTTAAATGTTACGTTAACTTTTTGAAGATACGACTATTTGGGTATTTTACTTATTGCCCTTTTTCCACCATATATTTTTTTTTTAAATGTTCCATTAGCGAAGTTTGTTGGTATTAACATTGTAAACATTACTAATACAAACAAATATAAAAATATTTTGTTATTGAAATCTACACCAAAATTCCCAAAAAAAATCCAAATTTCATCTAAAATTTTAAAAAAAAATTCCTTGTTGAGTATGTAAGGCGCGAAAGCTTACTCTGTACACATCCTAAGCTAGAGTGAAAACAACAATTTTTTTTGTGAATTTGTTACCTTTAATAAGGAAAAAAATGATTTTTTTTTACATTTTTATGGATCGCTCCACGTCATTCATATTTCGAAATTGTTGCTATTTTGGTGTTGATTTGAAAAAAAAATTCCCAAAATGAATGAATCTGCATATTAAAAATTTACAATTTTATTCAGCTTATTCAGACCTAAAATAAAAGTATATGAGGCAAATAAGAGAATGATCGAGCACTATTCGTAGCTTTGGTATCCGATTTAAATGTTAAGTTACTTTTTTGAAGAAACGACTACTTGGGTTATTATACTTGTTGCCCTTTTTCCATTAGATAATGCTGTTGGTATTAAAATTTTAAAGATTTTTAGTACAAACAATTATAAAAATATTTTTTTTTTAATTCGGAACCATAATTCCAAGTTTCAAGTGCGAGACGCAACCTCTCAAATTTTAAAAAAAAAAATATTTTTTTTCTTTACTAAGTATGGCAAACTACATCTCTTAAAGAGTGTAACCTTTTTTTTAAATCACTACACCTTAAATTACATTCTCCAACATTCTGATGGAGAAAATATAGGAAAACGTATATGCGGAAGAACAGAGCCAGAGAAGATGAATGAATGTGGCAAGGCAAACGAGGATAAAATGGAACTTATGCTGGCAAGATAAATTTCGCACAGTTGCTCCCAGTAGCCCAAATATAGACGATATACTGGGGTAATTAAGATGAAAAAACGACGCGACGGCAGACAAACGATATAGTGAAAGCCGGCAGTTGCAGCATCCGGATTGTGAAAGAATTTGTCTACCTCAGGTCTGCCATAAATACAAATATTGATGTCAGCTGGCAAATCAAGGGTGTCTCAGTAAGAGTACATGTTTTACATGAAGTTTAATTTGTGTGTGCTAGTGGCAACACTGAAATTGGGCAACTGTCACATATGTTTGTTGCGATTATTAAAAGCGGAGTGATTTGCGAAAGAAGTTATGTAAAATAAAAAAGTACAGTCTTACTGAGACTTTGTAAATCACTCCATTTTTAATAATCGCAGTAAACATATGTGACAGCTGCCAAATTTCAGAGTTGCCACATTCTCAAAAAAAGTACACTTCATTTAAAAATGGCACTCCTCCTGAGACACTCCTCCTAGGTTTTATTAGAATCATTCGATTATATCCGTGTCTCTTTATTGCGCTAAAACAAAAAGAAGTTAAAGCGCTGCTGAGTGTTTTCGAGAGAAAAAATTCTGTCCACATCTGTGTTAAAGTGGTTATGGGCGTTCAACGAACCGTGAATACGGACCTGTCGGCTGAATGAATTCAAATCGAAATAAATTTTTTTAAAATTTCAAAATATAAGAATGATTAAAATTATAAAAATATTTGAAAAAACTTTTTTATGCGCATTATAAACAATTGTGTCAATATGTGTAAAAAAATAATAGAAAAAGTTGTTTCCCCCCTTAAGATGGAAAAATACAAAATGTAGTCAACTTTGAAAATATTTCAAAAATAAATCCAGTTGTTCGATTTTAAATTTTAATACCTTCAAATAATCTCCCAATCCCTGCCTACATCATGTTTTTTACAGAACTCAAAAATGTTACCAGATTAACAAGTTACAGACTTTTGACCCGATGGAATTGGATTGTGGAACCACTGGCCGGCGATGATGGACATGGAGGGCGAGGACTGGGAAAACCGGAACTAGGGTGGTCGTACATACTTTTTATAAGACTGACCATACATCGCTTCCACAATAATGGCAAGATATTAATGGCTATTCGTATGGTGAATTGCCGAGCACTTTAAATGATTTAAACGCTGGCTATGGCATATCTTTGGGTTTCTCTTCTTGACATACCGCGTATTCCCAAATCAAATCAAATGTCCAAACAAAAACTACTACAACTTATCAAACCACCCCCTCATGCTCATACATTCGAACAATCACGTGTGTTCACTTTGTATTCAAACAAAAAGATGAACCAACACAAAAAAAAAGCGCAAAACTTTTCTGTCTACGACGAAAACTAAAGTGCACAAATTCAACTGAATCGAATATATTTTCGCATTGTTGGCAGATACAAAACACACAAAACTAGGTCAGATGGTGTGTGACTACCAACCACCAACCATACGATTGTGCTGTTCTACCCCCACCCTGTCAGCCTTTACTTAACGTTTTGCGGTGTAGGTGTGCTGCTGCTGGGTTGGCAGTTCGTTGGAACAACGGTGAGTTAGGATTTTAGATGAATTACCAACACACACACACACACACAAAAAAAACGTTAAAATGGTAAAGACGAATACTGAGTGAAACCAGAGCATTTAGTAACATGTTTTGGTCTGCCAACAAACATGATTTATTAATTTACTTTTATAGTGGCCAAAAACTACGTGCTAAACAATGCCAGCTCACATTCAATGCGAAAGTTTCCTATCTTTTTTTTGTTGTCGGTGTGGAATCTACACTTTCTGAAGAAAGACTGCAACGATGAAGGTCGAAGGACTAAAAGATATTGATGAACAAAACAAAAACAAACAAAAAAAAAAGTGAATGCGAAACGAAAAATGGAATAAATTTGTTTAGAATTGGATTGGAATGTTTGAGCAATGGATTGATTTAAGACGGGTTACGGAAATCATTTTTCTTAAATCTGTGGACATATCAATGAACTAATGGTTGGTGTCCTTGTTTTTTGATTGAAATGGTTTTTTTCTTCTAAATTTGTAGAAAATTGCCATTTTTACCCAACTGTTAGGTGAAAGACCACAGTGTATAAAATAAAATAAAACGAGGCGGTCTGAAAAATTGATATTCATTAATAATATAAATAGTCGAGCTTGTCCATGGCCGACCTTTTGAAAAATGTAGAGTCCATCCAACTCTTCTAAAAGGGGATGGTAAACTATCCCTGTGGCAAAATCTAAGCCCAGGTTCAACATCTTCGGGTTCGGAAAAACCGACAGATTACAGACCAACTATGTAGGTACACGCTGATTTTTTTTTTTAATGTTTACACACAAGTAAATCACGTGTTAGGAGGTTTTATCAAAGAAAACTTATTTGCTTCGAAACAAAGTTTATTTGGCTGCAAATATAACTCACTTGCTATTACTATTAAGTATTTGAGCAGAAGCATTAGCATGTTTGGGAAAAATACGCATTAAACTTATTAAATTCAACAGAATACAACATTTGAGTAAGCGTGTATTTGCAGCTGTTTTCGTATTCTTTTTGTGACTCTATGCTCTTTCAGGTAATAACAATAACCGATAGAACACGATAAACTGATATATAGTGATTCAAAAATTGAAAAAAAAACTAAAGAGTAACACAAAAATATATCTTAATATATATTTACCCTCGACACTGATTCACTGATTCACTGATACACTGATTCACTGATACACTGATTCACTGACTCTGTCACGCAGTACGTAGGAATTTAAATAGGCATTCTATAATTCTATAAATAATAATAATAAAAAAAATAATATTTTTTTTTTGTACAGAAATTGTGTTTTCCCCAAATTTTATTTTACCAAAATTTTTTTTTTAAAACTTTTTTTTTTACAAAATTTTTTTTTCCACAAAAAATTTTTTTTTTTAACAAAATTTTTTTTTTTCCAACAAAATTTTTTTTTTCCACAAAAATTTTTTTTCAACAAAAATTTATTTTTTTCCACAAAAATTTTTTTTTCAACAAAATTTTTTTTTCCAAAAATATTTTTTTTCCAAATTTATTTTTTTTCCAAATTTATTTTTTTTCCAAATTTTTTTTTGCAAAAATATTTTCTCAAAATATTTTTTACAAAATATTTAAAATTAAGTAACAACTACTTTTTTAAGCAAATTAACGGGCGCCATAGGCGCATTACAACTTACTAGTACATATATATTTAATATTTAAAACCTACAAACAGGTTAATGTTTGTGGTGTGGGAATATGTTTGCTGAGATTAGTTAAAATGCCATTTTATCCTCTCCTCTAGACATTTCTGGAATAAAATCTCCTAATCTGTCAACACTGGACGCATTTTATATGTTAGAATTTACACTCATAGAAAACGTGTCCCCAAACGTCCACGAACTGATAACATACGGGCAAATTTGTCCACATAATTTGCTTGAATTTTCCTTATTCTGTTACCGAGTATTCACCTATAGTTTGAGAACCCATTACAATTGTTCACAAGCGTTGATGATTTCTCAACGTTTTTTCCCATCGAATTATTTATCTGGAGAACTGACCAGGCTCCTTAGTTCGATACTATGTTCAGACTAGTATATCTGAAGCTATTGTTATATCATGACTAGTTAGTATGGACCTTCAGCGAGTTCACGTAGATATATTTTAACCAGAATCAGGATGAAAGTATCTCCCGGATGTTATGCAAGGAGGAAATTTAATATAAAGTGCTTTTAAACGATGTTATATTTAACATTTTCTGGCTAGAAGCTGATACTGATTCGACATATCAGGGGATTAATCGAGGGGATTAAACACTCGTTTGAAGATTATTCCACATGCGATTAGTTCTGCTGAAGAACGAATTTTTCTCTATATATATACGGATGAAACTCCCTGGATGGCTAAATGTTCTAACTTCAGGGACCAGACGACGGATATCTGACGAACAGATACCATTGAAATATCTATAGAACAGCGATCCACAACCCACATTCCGTCGAAGCTGTTGGGAGACCATAGAGTTGGATACCCTACTATCCCCTATCATTACCACCGCTCTCCTCTGTACATGGTCCAGAAGCTGCAAAGATGTCTTTGGAGCCCCTGCCCATATATGGGAGTTGTATTCCATTTTATTTAGACTATAAATTTATTTTAGACTATATTTAGACTATAAATAAATGAAACATGGTCTACTGGCAAACTATTTCCTCTTGCCATCAAAGCTATAGTATTTGAACAAATATTTGTAACGTATTTATTTTTAAAGAACTTTTAAAAAAAAGACGACTTCATGCTGGAACCAATCTATCTCGCGTCTTCTTTACTTTGCTTTCACAAACTTACTTTCCTTCCCTCGCATGATATTAAGTGCCTCATCAACTGTCATCATTGACGTCCCATTCGGAATAAATTAGAATACCAATGTTGTGTAGAAATACAATTAACATAATCGCTTATCAATGACTGTGTCCTTTTTGCCATCCGCCTTACGATGAGAAAGTGTACACTTATTGAAAACCAAATAGCCAATGATGTTACAGTTTTCCTTAAGTTTTTCAAAACTTTTATCATTAATATTTTATTAACATTACCATAACTAGGATAAGCATCCTTAAGGAGACAAAACTTTTCATTGTCATGAAAAGGACAAGAGCCTTTTATTATCTGGCATAGAATAATATTTTCATAATCATTCAGCAGGGTAATTAGAAAAACACGCGCAATCAAGTTATGCATCATGGGAAAATAGGGAACCGGGCTCAACTGGAGCACTGACTACGTCCAAACAAATAAAATAGATTTTAATATTTTCACATTACTTACGAGTATTTGTTCAAAAACATATAGAGCGTAAACTATTGAGTTACACATTCACGATGGCTTAAATTCTCCAAATATTAAAACTTTACGAATTAAAAATACTTTCACTTTTTAATTTTCACATTCGTGGAAAAGTGTGTAAACTTGTGTGCTCATATCGCGTTGTTGTCGTAGTCGCCGCCGCCGCCGTTGTCTCGTAGCAACCTTAACTTTTCATAATGCAACATTAAAAGTTATTCAGTGCAACACAATGTGTCCTTCAGACACAGAGACGTGCCAAACATGTTAAACATGTCATATGTATGCAGTAAAGTGTCGGCAGCAAAAAAACAACAACAACAACAAAAATAGCATCAGCAGCCGAAGGATCTATAGGATGTATGTACGTACATGCCGGGGTGGGGGGCCGTGTATGAGTTTCAAGCTTAAATGATATCAAGGATAATTCACCGAGATAGTTGGAGATAGTGAATAGTCAATGAACAGATATACGTGTAACAACATCAACATCTCGCTGCAAAATACTCCCGGAGAACATACGAATAATTTAAATATTTCCCTTTAAATATTATTAGAACTGTTTTCGAACGTGTCTGTATGCGAGAATGTCTGAGTGTGAATTTTTAAAGGAGACGCTAAAGAGAATATGCTGAATGTCGTAGGTAGGGTTAGATCGTAGACGGTAACATTCCACTCTTGTGATTGATGCAATTTAAATATTTCAAGTATGTATGTCTAGTTAACGAACAGGTATGCCCAGTTAGATAGCATTCTAGTGAGAATAGTTTTAAATTGCGAGACCTTGAAGAGTTCTAAAATAATGTTGCCGTTTGCAATAATACTCCAACATAAAACATAATTAGAACCTCGTTAGGCACATTTGCATCAGATGATTCTGGCCAGATCCTTGTACTTCGAGGATTGTTTAATGCACTTAAGATTATTGAAAAATAAATAAGGAGTTCCATGGGCGAGAAGGTGGAGTAAAAACATACTTTTTCGGAATTTGGAAATTTCACACTCGGAAAGAGATGTGGGTTGGGATCCTTAATAAGGGAAAAGTACGGATATTAAGGCGTCGCTCAGCTCCCCTTGAAATTTTGAAATTTTAGTTTTTTTTGGGTACACCCTATAAATGAAATGTAGGGTATTGAAAGGAGGAAAGAGAAAGTAGGATGTCACACTTCCGGGAAAAATATTCCACATAGGAACGGTTCGGCGGACACAGAAGAGGATAATCGACTAATATTCATAGCTTTGGTATTGATTTAAATGTTAAGTTAATTTTTTAACTCTTTGCAATATTTGGTCCGGTTTGTATTAAAATTGTGAACATTAAAGAAACATTAAAAAATTGTTTTTCAAATCAACACCAAAATGGTGTAAATTTCCAAATTAAAAAAAATAAATTTTCTTGTTTTACCCTTTCCAATGATCGCAAGCTACATCTTCTTACTGAGTGTGTTTATAAATCGTGTGCAGAATTATTTATAAACATATTGAAAATTTGTTGAAATTTCAACCGATTGTTTCAATTTGTTGCCTATGGGGTTTTTACCCCCCAATTTGTATATATCACAGTCCCCAGATATACATGTTGAAAAATATGTCCATTTTAACAAATTTCAGCAAACAAACAAAAACAATACATAGTAAATTTTTATTCTAATTTTGGGTCTAAGGGTAAACCGGGTGACACAGACCATATGGCTTGATTTTTGCATTAATTATTAATTTTATCAGTTTGTGAGTCTCCCCATACCAATATTTCTTATACCCTCCATAATTATTGCTCTCTTAAATAACCTAGAGGCAAAAAACACATACGAAAATAGCTGCAAATACAGACATCTGCACTCAAATGTTGTATTTTCTTGAATTTAATAAGTTTATTACGTATTTTTTCTCAAACACGCTATTACTTCTGACCAAATACGCAAAAATAATAACAATATATGAATTATGTTTGCAGCCAAATAAACTTTGTTTAGAAGCAATTAAGCTTTACTTAATACAAGTTCTAAACACGCGATTCACTTGTGTGCAAACATTTAAAAAAGACAGATCCTATATGTATAAGGCGTAGAGCAGACATTCCTCTCTCTTTCAGTTACTCAACGAGAAAAATATTGTTCTCGTTTAGTATTTTTATAGTGAGAAGAGCAAAACAATGAGTATCGATTGGTATTGACCTATCATAATACCCGTAAACTGTGACAAATTCTGTCGATATTTAAATAAATATTCTAGATTGGCAGGACCTTAAATCGGAAGGAAACTTTTTATGTGAGAGATGTGAAATTGGGACTGTCTGGTGAAATGACCTAAAATAGGCTCTATGAAAAATGCTCCAAAAAAAAATTAAGAATGGTAAATGAAGAATTCCCCAAAATTAAGGAAAAATCCTCCAAAAAGACAAATATGAAAAAATTCCCAAAATTTGTTAACAAAATCCTAAAAATAAAATATACCAAAAAAACGACAATTCCCCAAAAATAAAAAATCTGCGAATTTTCCATTGTCCATTTTTGTGGGCTTTTTTAATATGAAAAATTAAAAATGAAATGTTTCCTAAAAATTATGAAAAATTTCCCAACTTTTTACGAAAAATTTCCCAAATTTTTTTAAATATAAAAATAAAATACCCCAAAAAAACGACCAATTCCCAAAATTAAAAAAAAATTAAATTTTTCATTGGGCATTTTTAATATGAAAAATTAAAAAAAAAATGACCTACAAATTATGAAAATCTCCCCAACTTTTTACGAAAAATTTCCCAAAATTCCCCAAAATAAAATATCCCAAAAATAAAAAATTTTGGAATTTTTCATTGTCCATTTTTGGGGGCATTTTTAATATGAAAAATTAAAAATGAAATGTTCCCTAAAAATTACGAAAATCTCCCCAACTTTTTATGAAAAATTTCCCAAAATTTTGCAAAATCCCCCAGAATAAAATATCCCCAAAAACGACAAATTCCCAAAATGTGGGCATTTTTAATATGAAAAAAAAAAAATGAAATGTTATCTAAAAATTATGAAAACCTCAACAACTTTTTATGAAAAATTTCCCAAAATCCCCCAAAATAAAATATCCCCAAAAATAAAAAAAATTTCATTGTCCATTTTTGTGGGCATTTTTAATATGAAAAATTAAAAAAGAAATGTTACCTAAAAATTATGAAAATCCCCCAACTTTTTACGAAAAATTTCCCAAAATTTTGTAAAATCCTCAAAATAAAATATCCCCAAAAACTACAAATTCCTCAAAAATAAAAACAAAAGTTGGGAATTTTTCATTGTCCATTTTTGTGGTCATTTTTAATATGAAAAATTAAAAATGAAATGTTACATAAAAATTAGGAAAATCTCCCCAACTTTTTATGAAAAATTTACAAAATCCCCCAAAATAAAATATCCCTGAAAACGACAAATTTCCAATATGTGGGCATTTTTGATATGAAAAATTAAAAATGAAATGTTATCTATGAAAAATTTCCCAAAATCCCCCAAAATAAAATATCCCCAAAAATAAAAAAATGGGGATTTTTCATTGTCTATTTTGTGGGCATTTTTAATATGAAAAATTAAAAATGAAATGTTACCTAAAAATTATGAAATTTTTTATTTTTGTAGAATTTGTTTCTTATTATGAAAATTTCACCAATTTTATGTGAGATTTTTGTGGGGAATCTCCCCAACTTTTTATTTTTTGGGAATATTTTCTAATTATGAAAATTTCAAAAATGTTATATGAGATTTTTGTGGAGAATTCTTCATTTTTTTTTTGGTGGAGGGGCATTTGGAGTATTCTTCATAAAGCCCCTAAAATACAAGTCTTTGCATTAGCCAATATGAACAATTGTATAGGTAAATTCAAAAACGAAATTACACCTAGACTATTTCGATTTTACAATTTTTTTTTATTTATCCCTTAAAGTTATGAAATGCATGTTAAGTCAATTTGGCCTTCTGATGACGCAATACAAACCATCCCTTCAAAATGCCCCCCTGGTATCGAAATGCTTAGACAGATAGCCGTACTACCAATTTGGATTCCATCTCTTGCCGCTTCAAACAGTTCATTGATATATGGACGTTCTCCTACGAACAAAAGAAACATTTGTCATTCTGGAAATCAATGACCGAATTATGCGTCTAGAAAAACTATGAATTCATTCAGGCCTTTTACTATTTTTCTTTTTATAACTGTAATAATCGTATGCTATTTTTTTTTGCACCCATTCGAAGGCTGCAGTGTATACGAAGAATATATACTTTGCACAATTTCTTTTTTGTGTATTTCCTTCAAAAGTTATTTTCCTTTTTTCATTTCCGTTCATGTGGAAATGACAAATATTAATTTCACCTTTCCCAGCAATCTATGAATATTTACGTTGCATAGAGAACTGCGGCTCTTTTCATGTTGACTGGCATCTGAGTTTGTCAATTTTGTTTGAGTTGGCGGAAGTTTTTGAATAGTCGAAATTAAATGTAATGGCAAGTTCAAAAGTTGTTGATAGTACACATTTTATTGTTTGACTGTTGATTAATTAAACAACAGGAGAGTAAAAATAACAAACACAACGTCCATACCGGAAACGTTGTTAGAACTTGATGGCTTTGATATGGTCGGACCACGGGGCTTTTCGCATTTCTTTTTGTGTTGAGAGCATTTTTGAATACTAATTTGTTGTCTGACAACTTTTTGTTAGAAATATCAATAGTGCACATTTATGTATTTCCACCTAACTACGGAAGCCACTTGGGGAAATATATTTTTAGATTCCCCCTGTTTGTGATCACAACATCCACAGCGGAAGTCGTCGATATCCTTTGTAGCTCACAAAGTGATGTGAAACTTTGAGTGGTTGTACTGCAATTGCCATGTATTCGAATTGTTTGATAATTATTGATATGAAACATGATTTGACGCACTTCCCTCAATTAAAAACTTTTGCACTTCAAGTATTCAATCTCCGTATTAGAGAATAGTTTATATTTCTTTTTTTTTTTGAAGTAGTTATGCGTGAGCGCTTATCTGCCTGTTCATATATGAATGCGAACGTGTGCATGTGTTTAAGTACTCACACAAGAGCCTTTTGTGCATGTGTATTTTTTTCGCTTTTAATTAAAAAACTTTCAATAAAGGCCTTTAACCCACCCCTGAAATATATAACTTTTTTTGGCCCCCCCCCAAAAAAACAGTGTTGTTCATTTGTAGATCCTCTACCAAGGTATGGTGCTGGTGATTACTTTTATTTTTGCTGTTGTAACATTTTCAAGTATATACCGGGTGACCTGAGAAGGAAATGGGGTTCAAAAATGGGTTGTACATGTCTTCAACTATTCCTCCTTGCTGTGGGAGAAATCATCAGCCATCACGTATCGTAGGTATTAGCGAATATCTTGGCTGTTGCATGAGAGTATCAGACAGTAGTGGTTGTCTGACATACAGACAACGTCATTCATCATCATACTCTAGGACACACAGGAACTGTTCTCTGGCATATAACGACGCGTAGAGAACATATATCACTGTGAAATGTAAAGAGATGAATACAGCCAGGAAGGGTCGATTTTCGCGCAATCAAACTCGGAGAGGAAGAAACGAGGCGTGAAATACCCAGCTAGCTACTTACGGGAGTTTATGAAAATGACAATTCGAATTAGGGATAAGTAGCTGGCTCCTGAGCGCTATGAACTTACTTCCAATTCCAAATAATCCCAACAAACCCAAAACGAATAAATTCGACCTGTTATTGTCATAGCGAATATACGAACTTTACGATCCACCATTGTTCTCCATCATCTCCAAATTTCTAGTATTCTGTTTTTAGACTATAGTACTTCCTTAAATCAGATGCATACACAACTACAGGTGCGTAGATACATTTTATACGCATTTTTTGGAATAATTGAATTTAAATGTATCCAAAGTGAAATGTATCTCAAACGGAATTGAAAAAGTCGTACACCCCTTCAGTAGTGTGAGTTCTATCCTGAAATTAACGTAGTTAAACACATCTCAATGCAGCGATTGCGCTGACTGGGACACGTCGGTAGTGTGGACCAGAATATTCCAATGCCACTAACCGAAACTTTTGTTGGAAATTTCAAATAAATGAATATTCCTGGCATTACGATATAGAGAGAGAATGCAACAAATTGAAGTAATGGAAACCATTTTATAATCAGAAAAAAAACCAACCATATAATATTTTCAGGGCCATAAGGAGCACTTGTAATGTATGGGTATGTATTTTGTTTCTCAAGGGAAAACACATTGGCTAAGATGACGTCAATATTTTGATTTATTCTGTGTAGACGAACTAGTTTTCTACCCGGAGGTTGACGTACTTGCGGCTCATTGCAGAATTCCCCAATATAATTCAAACATTTCCCAAAAAAGTCCAACATGAAAATCCTCCTCCAAAAATTCTAAAAAGTTCCCCAAATAATTTATGAAAAATCCCCCATACATTCGCGCTTACCTTAATTCAAAGTATTCGATAAAAAGGACGACGAGTTGTGTGAAACACCCATAAGGGACAATTTTAAATGTACCCGATCGGAATGTTCCCCTTAATCATTAGTCAGCAATGGCCTCAAAATAAAATATACAAAACGACATGTTGTTTGCAGAAATCACAGCTTTAAGGAAATGTTTCTGATGTGCTGTTTTTTTTTTTTGGTGAATCCAAATGTTTTTCCTGTTAAAAGATTCAATTGTTACCACCTTTTTCTCTTTAACAAATTGGGTAAACTTCCATTGTACAAATTGTGGGTTTTTTTCCACATAAAAAATTGCCAAAAATCAAAAAATTATATATTTTCTAAAAATTATGAAATAAAATCGGGTCTATGAAAATGCATCAAAAAAAATTAAGAATTTCCCAAAAATAAATCTCATACTATATTTGAATTCACAATTTTCCGGGACATATCCCCCAAAAATTTTTGGGTAATTTTTCCTATGAAAAATGCTCCACGAAATGGACAATTAAAAATGCCCCACTTTTTATTTTTCATTTTTTTTTTTTGGGATAATCATATAACCAACCAAGAGGTGGTATTTAGAATCACCCGGTACTTCGCTGGCTGTCACTTTTGAAGCTTTTATCCTTTGACATTTGACAAGTAGAAACTACGCCATTACTAACAATGGAACGATACACGTTTCAACAACGCATTGAAATTATTAAAATTCACATCAAAAAAGGTGAAAATCTTGCAGTCACAGGTCGCAAAACTAAAGCATTTTTGGGTGGTCGTGAAGCACCTTGTCGGACCGCAATACAGAAATTGGTGGAAAAATTCGAGCTGTTGTTGGGAAACGTTTCCGTACCGTGTTATTTCTCGAAGAGCACTACATGGTGAAGGCTGTACGAAATTCCAAGGCAGAAGTTGGGGAATGTTTTGTGTTATCGAATTACAAACTTGGTGAGATTCTTTTATTTCCGGACCGTGTTATTTTATCGAATAGGTGATTAGAATTGGCCACCGATATTTTGTGATTTAACACCTTGCGACTTCTTCCTTTGGGGCCACGTGAGAGGTCTATGCCAGCAGCCCCGCCTCAATTCAAGACCTCAAAGATAGAATTCGTGAGGCTATCGAGGACATGGGTCAGCCAGTTTGCGATTTGGTTATGGTAAATTTCATGAAACGGATATGGTCCTGTAAGCGTGGTCGTGGTGGCCATTCTGCTGATGTTGTTGTTGTTGCTATTTTTTTTATGAAATAAACACCCGATCACTTTTCTCAAAAAATTACATTTTTCTTTGCTGGAAAACCGCATCGAAGCTGGATTTTTTGTTGTTGATAATGTTGTTGCATTGGATAATTTTTCATAATTTGTTTTGGGGCCTTTTTCAGAATTGTTGGGGAAATATGCATATTCGGCGTTTGGGGGGATTTTTAATTTATTTAGGGGAATTCTTTATTTTGAGGTATTCTTTATTTTGAGGAATTCTTTATTTTGGGGACTTCTTTATTTTGGGGAACTTTTTATTTTGGGGAATTCTTTATTTTGGCGAATTCTTTATTTTGGGGAATTCTTCATTTTTTATTTGGGGCATTTTCGTAGAGCCAAAATAACCACCATTATTTTGGGGAAATTTTTCATAATGAAAAATGTCCCAATTTTGTATGATATTTTTGTGTTTTTTTTACATTTTCCATAGAGCCGATACATATCAGTTGAACTTCGTTCTTGTAGTTTAAAGCCCAATATGAAAATTTCCCATAAAATTCTGAAAATCCCCGAATGTTATAAAAAAAACACACCCGCCTTGTATGACTGACTTCTGTTATGAAAATTAAAATTAATTGGGGTAATTTATAATCGTCCAAAAACAAAAAAATAAATGTTACCTAAAAAGTATGTTTTTGGGGAATTTTTCATATGAGATTTATTTGGGCAATTCTCCTTTTTTTTGGGAATTTTTCATAGAGCTGATAAGTATCGTTCCTGTAGTTTATACTATTGGATCTGTTTCCACTAAAACCCACTCACTGTGCCTGCTTGCAAAGGGAGATATCAGGGAATTCTAAGAGAAATTCCATGGCTGACACCACAGCGTAGTAGTTAGAAAATTCGTTCTTGCCGAGTTTGACGCCGCTTTCACTTATTTGTTTTAAACTATACGCTTCGTCTTTTTTTTTTTGTTGTTGGTAATAGTGCAGAAAGAGCAAATAGTTTTTTTTTTGTACTCGGCACCGAGTGAGAAAACATGGAAAATTAAAATTGTTCCTATAGTTAATACTCTGGAAATGCTGCATCAGTAGTTTGTAAGTGCGGCGCCTTCATTTGGTGTGGCACAAGTAACGAACGTGGCATAAACGTTGGATGTGTTGAAAGGTTATGGTGGGTGGGGACGGGGTGCGGAATCGGCAGAACAGTGCATAGTTAAAATCATTTCCATTTGACAATATTCGGTGTCATGCGAAAAGTGCTTGGCTGTGCCTTCTCTGCAATCGACGAGCATTTTCGAACCATTTGCTGGGATTTGTAAGGTCATTAAATGTGGTGTATGTGTGTGTGTGTCTATTTGAATTTTAAGTGACAGATATCCGGGAATATTGTGAATTCAAGTGAAAAACTATAAATATAACATATCGATCGATCTATAATTTTTACTTAGTGATTTCTCTGTAAGTCTACCTAATACTGTTACTCATGTATTTAGTGTGGCAAATCAATTAAGTCGAATTGTTAATTTTTGTTATAATAACATTAGAAAAACATTAAATAATGTTTCAATGACACCACATGCCACACTTTCACCTCTAGAACCTGATCTTATCCAACTGTGAAACCAACGAATTGTGTGGTTTCAGTTTATTTTACTGAGCCTGCGGTTTTTGTGGCTTTACAATAAGAATTACGCCAGCTACAAAAACAACCAACTATTGTCAAAGGCTGTTGTCTGCGGCATGAAGTAACTTTAAATCGATGCAGTAGCAACAGAAAAGGTAGAAGGTGCTCATGCAACAACCACGCAAGCTCATATAGTCCAACACATTTTGAAGAGCACCACATGGTGAAGGGTGTACGAAATTCGCAAGGCAGAAGGTGGGAATGTTCTGTGTTAACGAATTACAAACTTTGTGAGATTCGTTTGTTAAATAAGGATAATTTTTGTCTCTATGTTCTTAAGTCTTAGGTATTTAATTAAAAAGACTGTGCCTTCATTTGATTCAAATGAAGAGAAAAATAGTGACCTTCCGCATTTTCTCGAGCCAGTTCTATGACAAATTTCCTTGTACGGTTTTCGAAGAGTGTGCCGAAGCCTTCTTCTGATTTGAATGTTGACAATCCTTCAGTAAAATATTGTTCGGTTTTTATTATGATCATGTGTTTTTGTTATTGCATTATATTAACTGGGTTTTCTTCCATCTGTTAACAAAACATTTCGTTAATTTTCTGTCCCGCCCATTTAGCACCCTTTATTATAGCAACCTAAGTATAATAATTGCAAAGTTTATACAGCCTAAAACTAGGATAAATACACAATAATTGCAACACTTGTTGTTTTTAAATATTTAATAAGTATCACACAACTGCTTGCACAAACTCCACTCACTGAGCGAAATGACAATGACGGTGGGCTAGGGTAGCTAGAACTGCAACAACCACAATGAAATTCATATTAATATTTAATTTGCAAAAACGATTTTAAGTGCAAAAAATGCCACAGTCGTATAATCAAAATTTCATGTGACATTTAACACCATGAGAGTGCAAACGAAGCAGGTTCCACCACAATGGCCGACCCAGCACAACGACCTAAAGTGTGTCAATTTAAAAGTAAAATTAATAATATTAAAAAACCCACTAAACTGTTTAATATTATTAAATTCACAGTGGACTTTTATTGAGGCACTGTCGTGTGACCTTTTTTTCAATGCCGGTACATATTTTGTTTTTAAGGTAGTTAGGGGATAATGAGCCTCGGCAGAATGGCAACAACAGCAACAAAATGGAAGTGGCATCAGCCACATCATCTGCAAGAGTGTCATGCAATTTCGTTTCGCAACCGTATCCTAGACGTGTTTTTACGTTTTCATGGTCTGCGACAGTGATTGTCTTTTCTTAATTATCAATGAGCACAATGAGTTGTTTGTTGTGCGTGGCAGGATTGTAATAAGCTGGCAGGGATACGGTGGCCATGCTACATGGAGTCACAGTGTGATGGCATGGAAATAAATGTAGAATAAATACTCAATAAATATTGACTCAAGATCAAGCGCAATATTTCAACATCACCGGAATGTGGGTTTATCTGTTTTATCTGTTCATCAGATATCCGTTTTCTGGTCCCTGATGTTAGAACATTTAACCGGATTACGCGGCTTTCCCGAGACTCTCGTCCGTTGGTTGTAAAGTGGCCGGTTGATCGGACGACGCACTATAGAGAAAATTCGTTCTTCCCGCAAGTGTGTTTCCTGCCAGTTGGGACATTCAGAAATTCAAAATAAATGTCAACAAACACTACTCCATCTTTCCACCTTCGATACCCTAATTTCCTTCCGCTAACACAATGCATTGCATTTATAGGGGGCATCCCCTGAGTGTTGGCCTTCAAAAAAAAAACTTCGTGTAACATCATACTAAAAATATTTGATAATTTCTTTTTTTTATTTATTTTATTTAATTACAATACAAAGTTCATATTCTAAATATGGGTCTAAGGGTAAACAGATGCAGCGAGAGGTCATAGTCTCTAGAGACACACCGACACACTCCCCTTGGGGTGGGTACAAATCACAGCCACCCCGATACTCCCCCCAGGGACAGCACCTGCCGATCAAGCCGGAACAAGTTTTAAGGGGCTCTTGACCAGCCGTGGTACCAGAAGACCTTTGATTAGGCTTGGTACTCCACATATACTCGCAGTTCATGCTCCATACAGCTCCATATGTAGATTTTATTTCGGCTAGGTTCCTTGTAATTCCTCTTTCCAGTCAAAGTAGTTATAAAATGATGTTACTGTTTGTAAATATTGATTTTTTTTGTCGGATTTTAAGTCTCTCGTAGATATTTTTACTTTTCTGGTATTTTTACTATAAATGCATCCTACGAAAATAGACTTAATCCAATCTCCCAAGTATTGTATCCATTTTTTTTTTGCCGCAAATCAAGAATTGTCCATATAACTCTTATTTTATGTTCCCGAACACAATAACTAAATATGTAAATTGGGAAAATAAATACAAATAATCATAAGATTTCCGTTTATTTCCAAACTTAGAACACTGTCAGCACTGTTTACCAAAGGTCCAATCAAATTTGTAATAGGTTTTCTTTATTGTGGTCTTATGCTACGGTAAATAACAATTACGTATTCCTTTTTGTTGTTCATGCTGCTGCCGGCCATTGTTTTACGTCGTCATTTCGGCAGAGTGTAGGCGAGCGTAATGTGAAGTTAATGTTTTAAGCGACTGTTAAAACGTATTTCATTTTGTGGCAAATATCCCCTGACCACATCCACCGTTTCATCTGAAATGCGGTGGACAACAGGTAATGCTGGTGATACTCGGGCAATATCAATTAGCGTAATGTAACCGTGGCCGTTGTTGCTGCTCTGGTGGTTTTCACCGGTACAACAACTACCGCTGCTGCTACTGGTGCTGTTTGTTGTCTGACCACCAAGTGTGTATGTGTGGCATGGAAACTCTACAGCTTGGCCAACATCCCACAGAAATAGATGCACATAGTTGGCCGGTGTCGGGTGATTTATGCTCTGATTTAATTATAAAGCGGTGATGATTTTCTATGGAACCTTCAATTTCATTCACGTACTCTTTCAACGATTTATTTATCGGTTGAAAGTGATTTATGCGCTGGCGAATCGTTTGAACAATACCCTGATTGATTAATGTATGGCAGGTAATTAGGAATACCTTTTCTTTATATCTGTCATATATATAATTTATATATGATTTTGTTGTATTGTGTCGCCTAATCAGTGTTCATGATTGGGCAGCCAATAAATTGCAATAGTTGAGCCATAAATTAATTTACACTATGCAACAGGTATTTCGTGGGACCAGTGGATCGGAAATTCACGGACATTCTCGGAGAGACAAAGCGAGATGTGTTTTTGTTTTAAGAATTGTGAAGGAATCGGCATTGATGGGTGGACGAGAGAAAGGCGACATAGTGGAATCATTTGTAGAGTAACGAAGGTCAGTAAGAAATGCATAAAAGGAGGGGAGGGGAAAACCAAATTCTTTTGAAATTTCACACAGCGCTGTGTTTACATATCGTGATTTTAAGAAATCGCTGCAAATACAGTTACACTCACATATGATTCTACTCACCAACAATTTATCATACGCCCAGAGGTCCTGACATTTATGTCACCTCCTCGGTAACGTGTGAGAGTTGCAGAGATACGATACTTTTTGCAAACACGTTTCTCAAATTTGTTTTAATTACACCTACAACGTACAAGCAAGTTTTTAATTTGATTTTACTTGGTTTCTAGGTTTTCGTTTTTGTTTTTTCTTCTTCTGAACTCTACGCACTCTGTTTTAATTGACAAGTAATTCAATTAAAAGTTTGTACAAAATGTCATGTTTTCGATCTGATTTCTCTGTTGTTTTGTCTTTTCGAAAGTGGTTTTCCTTTTTTGTACGATTTTCGCTTTTTTCCTTTATGCTAAGCGCAAAATGCGCAACAAAACTGAAAAGTTATACATGCACACACCACATACACATACATATTCTTGAGTATTTTTCAAAGTTTTTGATTAGGAAATCGTACAAGAAAATCTCATGGTAACTGTGGACGGAAGCGCCAGTCTGCGAAAACCGATGGAAGCTGAAAACTCGCATGATATGAACTCAGGTGTAAACACATGCAGTTGTTGTATTGGCTCCCATTTAATTTCCGGTGAAAAATGATTTTAGGAGACAAAAATCATATGCATAGCAAAGCAACATGTTTTTCATTCCACCACAAAGCAGTGTGCGTTTGAAGAAAAGTTATTCCTTGCCTCTTACCTTTACCGTTTATATGAAGACAGCAATTTCAAAAAAAAAAAAGTTCCCCTTTAGTTTTTTTGTGGTTTATTGTTCTGAGTTGGCAGAACAAGTGCATCAAAATTAGTAAATCATTGATCCTTGCCACAAAACCACAATACAGCTGAGTTTACACTTGGCGGAAGTAAGGGCATCAGAGTAACTGAAAGTATAGCGCCAATCGAAAAAGTAGACAGTAGCAATTCTCGGGCAGAGATAAGCAGAAAGTCCCAAGCGCCAAAAATTTCCAAATTAAGATAATGCCAGAATCGGCACCATTAATAAGCCGTAATCTCGAAAAAGACGTAAGCTACAAAAAAAAAAATCCTGTACAGAGGAGGGGTTTTTATATGGGCATGCGACAAGGCTTATGATACAATTTGATTTGCTATATCTTTGTAAATATATTTTTTAATTTTTAATATAGAATTTCATTAAACACGCTCTACGCTCTTACAAAATCAAGGTATGCGTTCCAATATCTTCAAAATCCGCCTAAAATCAAATAATTTCCCCCAAAAAAATCACGGTTAATGAGGATTTTTGTTTACCAAAAAAAAGTGTATTTAATTTCAATTTAAAAATGGAAATATACAACATTAAAATATTTCATTCGTGCTACAAAAGGAAACGAAAACAGAAAGTAATCTTAAAACATGTTTTGAATTCAAGAGTTAGAAAATGGGTTTAACTAATAATTAAATATTATCACTGTCGCTGGCAGGGTGAAATAAAGTCCCAATGAAATAAAGTCCCAAGGTGACAATAAAATAAGACCCCAAACATCAGTACAGGGTAAACCAATAACGATGATTGGGGCGTTTTTTTTTTTGTATTTTTTGTGACTTTATTTCAATTTGTAGGTTTGGGCGTTATTTCATATGAAATAACTATCCAAAACCTCTGAATGAAATAAAGCCGCGGCTTAAATTCACTTTACCGACATTGCTCCGATTTGTGTCAATACTAAAAAAAAGAAACAATATTAAAAAATCGTGCCCGAAATCGACAATTCTTTGTAGAAAATCACCAATACCAAAAAAAATATAACACCAGAATAAAAAAATCTATAGTACTTATTTTTCATTTTGATTTGTGATGTTGTTTCATTTCGTTGGGGTTTTGTTTCATTTTCGAATTTAGGACATTATTCGTAGTTTGGGATTTTATTTCATTGGGGCTTTATTTCACCCCCGTCGCTACTTAGAAACGATCTTCTCCGTTTTCCAACTGGTGAAGAATCGTTTTCATCATTTTGCGTTTTGGAAAAAAGTGGTGTCTGTTGTTCGCGAATGCCAGACATAATGCTATTTATTGCCTTATTAATTTCCACACAGCATAAAAAGAGACCCGAGTATACTTCGTTGTTATGGCGAATGAGCAATTTTTCAGCAATTTAATATTACTCATATTAGAGGGGTTTTAGACGATGCAATTGGTTGCGTGCAATTTTTTGTATTCTCTTTTAAAGTTGCTTCTTAAAAACATCAGCATTTATACGGTGCAATTTTGCATGCAATACGCTTGAAATTTTTTGACGTTTATTCGCTCAATCTTCTTTAATTGGTAATTCGTAACAATAAAATACATAGTGCAAAAAATTAAATTCAAAATTTTTAAAAAAAAAATGTTTATTTTTTTTTTAAATTTTTTTTTAAAAAATTTAAAATTAATGGTAAAATGAAAAATAATTAATAATAATTTAAATTTTAAAAAGAAATTTATATTGTAAATAATTTTTAAATGAATTTTTATTTATTTATTTGCAAATATTTTGACAACACCACAACACGTATGTTTTCATATTTTTAAAACACCTCAACAGGTTGAAAGCAGAATACAAATAAAGCAAATGAACAAGAGTACAAACGACAGTGAAGAGAAATGTCAAAAAATTGCAAGAGGAACGGAAAACGTGAAATTGTTTCTACCCCCTTTGCTTCTCTACACCGTTTGCCTACAAACAAGAGTTGCATGCAATTATTGCACGAACAAATTGCATCGTGTAAAAGGCCTCTTACTCATCGAAGAAAATCACTGATTTGCGTTAAAACTAGAATTGGGTCGTTCGGAACGAACTGGTTCCTGCTTTATCGTTATTGCAGTTCCATCGTCCACTTCGTTACATTATCCTTTTTTTATTTTTTCCTTTTTTTGTCCCTTTTTAACCCGTTTTGGTCCTTTTTATCGTCCCATCTCTAAGTCATTCCAACCTGTTGTTACCAATCGTAGTTGTGGTCTAATTTTCCAACAAAAATCACGATATTTGATTATTTTATATTTTTGTGAATTTCAAAGGGGTTTGTGAACCAATTTTTTCCCCTTTCAAACAGAATTTCCCTTTTTAGCGGAAGTCTAGGCTGCAAGAAGTACACAGTCCCACAATTTAATTATTGTACCTTTGGTTAGGACATTGATGAATCAGTCATGATTATGATTTCTTTGAAGAAAAATCTAGGCAACAGCAATTTTTAAAATAGAAAAATAATAAAATAAAAAAGAAAAATTAAAATTATACAACAAAATAATTTAAAAAAAAAAACAAATTTTAAATTTTTTTTAAAAAAAAAATGTTTATAAATTTTTAAAAAAAAATGTTTATAAATTTTTAAAAAAAAAAATTTTATAAATTTTTAAAAAAAAATATAAATTTAGGCAACAGCAATTTTTGAAAGTAGAAATTTAAAAAAAAAAATTATAAATTTGTAAAAAAAAACATTTTTTTTATACATTTTTTAAAAAAAAAATTTTTTACACATTTTTTAAAAAAAAATTATAAATTTTTTAAAAAAAATTTTTTCATAAATTTTTAAAAAAAATTTTTTATAAATTTTTAAAAAAAAAAATTTTATAAATTTTTTAAAAAAAAAAATTTATAAATTTAAAAAAAAAATTTATAAATTTTTTTGAAAAAATTAAAATGAATATAATTGTGTTATGTTTTCTTTTCTATGAGTATAAATTTTTGTAAAAAAAAATTTATAAATTTTTATAAAAAAAACATGTTTTTTTTTTAAAAAAAAAGTGATTATAAACTTTATAAAAAAAATTATAAATTTAGGCAACTGCAATTTTTTAGAATTCAAATTTTTTAATATACATTTTTATACATTTTTTTTTTCAAAAAAATTTTATAAATTTTATAAAAAAAAAAATTATAAATTTAGGCAATATTTTAAAATAGAATTTTTTTTAAAAAAAATGTTTATACATTTTTTTTTAAAAATGAAAATTAATATAATTTTGTTATGTTTTCTTTTCTATGAGTATAAATTTTTTAAAAAAAAAAATGTTTATAAATTTAATAAAAAAAAAATTTATAAATTTAGGCAACAGCAACTGTTTAAAAAGACATTTTTTAAAAAAAATTTTTAAAATTTTTTAATTCTTTTTTTTAAAAATTTATAAATTTTTTTTTATAAATTTTATGAAAAAGATGGACGATTGGTCTTTCAAGATAATGTGTTTAGTAAACAATTTTAACATGCATAGCATGAAGCCATAGTACGGACTCAGAAAACTATTCCTGATGAATGACAGCTGCTATCCATACATAACAACCCTTCAGTTTCCCACCCTTCAGCTTTTGTTTTGATACCAACTGAAATGTTATTAAACAAAGTTCGCCAATTTTCGGAATTTATTTAACATGAGGAGTGTTGGTGAAAATCCGCTTTGGTAATAATAGAATCTTAAGGGATTAACCTGAAATACAGCATATCCGAAACATTTCTGTATTTCTATATTTTATTCAGATTTCTATATTTTATTCAGAGGCTGTCGAATGAATAAATGCTAACAACCATTTGGTTTCGACCTCTGTTTCCATCTGAATAATAAAATAACCTAGTCCCTTTTCTCTCTGACCACTTTTCCAAATCCCTGTATTCACCCAAAAAATGTCAGAACCTAGTGCGGTATCGCTCTGCTTTTAATCTCCGTACTCCATTACAGTGTGATGTGACAGTGGGTAATAATGTTGCAGCATTTCATCGACAAATCCCGGCCATAATTCTACAACTTCATTTACATCAGCAGCTGCAGCAGCTGCTCTCGTTGTTGTCGTTGTCCTATTGCTGAATGTCGTGTTGTGCTCTGGTTCAAGACAATGATTATGAAACGGAAATACAAGCAGAAATGCAAATGTTTTGAAGGCCATTTATTGTCATTATATGCCGGAAATATACTCTCTGTTGGCAAAATATGGTTTTCTGCTACGGCAACAAGCAGCCATCTGAGTTTGCCACTAATGCCATTGTCAGCTGACAGTTGTTGGAGATGTTGTTACTGTCGTTGCATTGTATTGCGGCAGATGAGCGACTACATCATCACCGCACACTAATGTCTTCGCCCCGCGCCAACATTTAACAAAACCACTCAGCTATGTATGTACTATCAACTACGATGGCAATGGCAAAACTATGGAAAACTTGCAACATTATAAATGTCAGTAGTTTATCACGGGAGATCATGTGCATACGGAAAAGGAAAAGAAGAACAAGATGTCACCATAACTTTTGGTGTTTATTTTGGGAGGGGAGGGGGAAATGTTAGTTTCGACTGTGCACCGTCGTCATCGCCTGCGTCTTGAACACCAACGGAGGATGTAAGGATTGCAACCACCAAATGTTCTGTTCTAAAACAATTAATTCTTATTCATTTCTTAATTTTTTAAGCTGTACAAATATTAGTTGCTTGGCAAGAACAAGCAAAACCCCTCACCCTTCGGTGGGTTTCCTTTTGAGGAATGCGATGTGCTGCTAACCGCATCGCCCACTTTAGCCACTACTAACACTTCGTTTAACAGGATTATGGCAACAGCAGTTGATATATATGTTGCAACATTCCCATGAGCATGCCACGTTGGCGCGGTATGCACAGTGTGTATACAAAAATGTTTTTTCCCCTAAAGAGCAGCGAGGAAGTATGCGAATCAGCATTTGAAGAAAATCCTTTCCAGCGTGGTTATTGGGGGATAAATTGAACACCATGAAACTCCTCTGATCCTCAACAGTGAGTTTCGTTTGTTGGAATCTTTAGCACTTCATACTTTTTTTAAGAAATGATTTTCTTTTACTAAAAGGTGAGACATTTTCCTTTTCCTCGAAATAAGACACTCTTTCTTTAGAATGGAAATAAGAAAACCCTACAATAACACGATCGTATTCGAAGATTTCGTGTAGGATTCTTTCATTCAGTTAAAGACAAAAAATTGTAGGACCCATTAGACTTCACCATATAAAATAAAAACAATACTTGATTGTTTTAAGATTTCTAAAATTCACTGTTTTTCTTTAAGAATGTTGTAAGTCTTCATAAAGCAAACCTCAAATCTTGTAGGATTTTTTTATTACAGTACTAAGAGAGCATTTCTTATTTCGAGGAACAGGAAAATGTATCTCTCTCTCTCTTACCTTGTGGTGATGGAACACACCAGATTAATTCTAGCAGAAGTTTTTCATAATACTTTTCTATACGACAGTGTCGTTTTGGGCTTTTTCTACCACATTTGGTCGCATAGATTTAAAATTTTGGTCGGAGGTCGGTCCAATTCGATTATGGTAGATTTATAACGTATTCGCAAATTGTTTCAAAAATTTGTCAAGTCAAAATATTTCGTTCAAAAAACCTGTCCATAGAAAGAAAATGTCGGCCATTTTTGTGGTCAGGGGACAACAGTAAATCAGAATTCATTACATCACCATAGAGTTTCAGACTGAAAGTTCACATTGAAGTATTTGTATTCGAATTGAAATAAAACAAACATGTCATTTGCTTCAATTGAAAATAGTGGAACTTTCCAATTTCAGTGTTTTATTTGATTTCACTTCCAATCAGTTCTGCGTACATTTTTGCGACTTTCTTACAAGACAGTCAGAGAGAATGTGCTAGGGGACCAAAAAAAAATTTTTTTTTTGGCTCAACCTGAATTTGGTTGCTTATGTGTAAAGTATTTGGATACCTGCTCGGGTTTTCTGAGTACAATGTTGTGAGGACCATAAGTTTGAAACGCCAATCGTAAAATCGAGTATTTTTCTTTTTAAATTATTTAGAATTTTTCCAGGTTTAAAACTGCATTATTAGTTTTTCACACTTTCATGCAATTTTTTAAGTTAATTAACGTTTCATTTTAAGTTTATGTAAAATTTCCCAAAAAAAAAACAAAACTTATGATTTATATACAGGGATCTCCAACAAAAGGTGTTATTTTTATTTATTTATTTATTTATTATTAATTACAATACAAAGTAAATTTATATTCTAATTTTTGGGTCCAAGGGTAAACCGGGTGACACAGACCATAGGTGTGTTATTTTTATATTCAAAGAAAAATTAAATTTTTTGAGATAAATGATCGGATGTTTATTTCATAATAAATGATGAAAAACCACATTAGGCCACCACAACAACGGTTACAGGACCATATCCTTTTCATGAAATTTTCCATAAACAAATCGCGAAGTGGCTGCCCTATGTCCTCGATAGCCTCACGAATTCTATCTTTCAGGTCTTGAATCGACGCTGGGCTGTTGGCGTAGACCTTATATTTCACGTGGCCTCAAAGGAAGAAGTCGCAAGGTGTTAAATCTGGCATTTATTTGGCGTATTTGTTAAATGAGCTCGTACTGATGGGTCCTTAATTAATGATCTTTATTTATTTACTTTATAAACTTACCCTTAGGGCCCAACCATGCGAGTATTCAAGTAAATGTATACCAATGACTTTCGAAATAAGAGTCTTTTAAACTACACCCAGTCTAACGACCATGTTTCCCCTATACTTTCATATACAATTTCGTCCCGTCCCATAGAAATGGTGTTACTAAAGACTTCACCACTTATGCCTAAATTAACCGCTTAAATTCCCATTAAATGCGTAAAATTGGCTCAAGTTTTAAATAACAAATTGTTTTCGTCATCATATGCTCTGACATGTGTTTCTTCTAATTTTTAATGAATACCCCTAAAATGTTTCACTCCCATTTCTTTCCACCACATCATTGCATACATGCATCATTTAAAAGATGGTCATCTAATATTTCGCATCTGTATTTCTAATCTTTATTACAAATCACTGTGCCATTCCAGTGTCTTCACAAAATCGGTCTTCGTAACAAGTCGAGGCTTAACTAAGACACCAACACCATAGTCATGATAAATTATGGACAATAATGCTATAGTTTCATTGCAGTTGGTGTTGTTTTGCACCACCTCTTCCGGCCACCTCTATCCTTCACGTGGGTGTGTGTTCTAACTGAGAACGAAAAAAAAACACAGAAAATCATTGCAAGAGAAGAAATTAAAGAAGGAAGTTAAACTGCTGCTGCTGCTGGCTGGCACATTATGTGATGGTAACATTATTATGAAAATAAATTGCACACGCAAAAAGGACTGGGATTGTATGACTCATTAACTAGATTGGCTAAGCGTAAAACTAACAAGATTTCCGGAGTAACTATTCTACTTGCACTGCTTGCCACGGTGGCATCAATTCTTCGAATGATATACACACACTCAGACACGCGTATATAGCGTTTATTTTAAAAATAGCATAAGTCAAAATATAAAAATTTAAAACATACTGTTGAGGTTTTTGTGCTTGGTAAACGAGGAAAACTTATTTGATATAGTGTTGTGTAAAAATAAGTTAATGTCTATAGAATTCATAGGCAGGTGTCGATAGATGCAAATTGTCCTAATGGTACCGCCCTTAATCATAGAGTTCCAAAAGTAACAGTCTGTGCATAGATAGAGGGGAGAAAAACAAATCTTTAAATTCATTTGGATCAAATTCCAGATTTTCCATACCAGATTTTAATGACTAGGGTTGAGGAGTCGGAGTCTAACAAATTTGCCCGTGGTCGGTGACTGGAGTCGAAAAATTTGCTTGAATCCGAATCCGACTGCAAGTTTTATTTACTAAATTTTCCCATAAAATAAATAAAATGTATTAAAAAAATATTCATCTGTTACTATTTTTTAAAAATTTTAATATTCGTGATTTTTGATCTTAATGATACAAAAACCTCTGTGTGATACAATTTTCGAAATTTTATTATCGAACAGCTGAGTCGAGCTATTTAAAAATGCTGGAGTAGAAGTCGAGCAATTTTGTCTCGACTCCATAGCCAAAAAAAAACGAATATATTGCATTACAAAATACAAATATTTTCATTTGTGGGTGGTCAAAGAAAACACGTTTTTTTATTGTAAACAAAAATAAAAAGTAATACAAAAATGTATTTGTTAAAATTACCATTCTTTTCAGAGTGTAGTAAAAACTTATATTATAAGATAAAAACTGACTTATAACACTTTCCGTATAACCATATCATATCTACCAAACTAAAAGTGCTTTGTCAGCAAAAAATAATTTGAAATTTAAGAAATGTAAGGCATCCACCATATGGGTCGGTGGGACGATGTAGGGCTGCATATCACACAATGATATATGATGACATATTTATTTATCTCACATGAAATGTAAAGCCTTACCGCCTGACCGCCATACCGCTCAAATAAGAATCTTGCCATTGTCTTTGTAATTATTCACATTCACATTTTTGTAGCTGTTCATCTCGGTTTTGACCATAAAAAGAACACCAATCTGATTTATTTTATGTTGTTTGTTGGCTTTTGTGGTGCCACCAATTGTATTTGCACACACACACACACACATATACTCGTATATACTTGAGTTCCAACATATGTACACGCTGTGTTTTACATTTTACATTTTGCGGTTTCTTTTGTGTCTGAGAGTTTAGTGAACTTTTTTGCTGTTGTTCCCACTGGGTTTATCCTTTTTAGCAACAGTTCACATTTTCCTTTAGCAATGTGTGTGTTATGCTCACAGTTTGGTTTTCCATTTGCTTCGCATCAAGCAACTACAATAAAAAAAAAAAATAACTGGCGCGACTGGTGACTGACAGATTTTCTGTTTTTATTTGATTTGGAAAATGTTTGCTAAAATACCACCCCCCCCCAGGTGGCATTAGAATTGGAAATGCTGTTTATTCTAATGCAATTTTCTTATTTGCTTTAATATGATCGGGAAGCAATTACGGTTTGATAAATGTTGAAATGTTCTTTAAATATTTGATAACCTCCATTTTTCTCCATTCGAATTTTCTCTTTAGTCCCATAGATATTGACGACGATGCTGGATCAGTGGAATGTTTGTGTGACACCAAACAGCACTGAGTCTTTTGTGCGTTAAAATCTACTCTATTCATTTGGCCCCACTCACAAATCGTCGCCAAATCGCGGTTAAGTGAGTTATTCCCTTTCAAGTTTTGACATGTGTTGTCACGCCCATTCATCCGATGATAACCTCATACATCCTATGTCACCCGGAATGTAATTCTGAAGATTCTTTGAAAATTTAATCAAAATCGGTCCACACGTTTTGAAGTCTATACGTAACATACATACGCACTTTTTTTATAAATTATAACCTGCGGATTTTGGAAAAAAAATACCATTTCAAATCTGAACGAACTCAAAAAAATAGAAAATACAACAAGCCGAATTTTGAAACGTTAGATCAATGAAAATTCGTAAGCACACGTTCACATAAAGTGTGGGACCAGTTTTTGTATAACTAGAGACCCATGGATACCATTTTTGTGTCAACCATCTTCGATTCAATATTTCCACAGCTTTTAGTGAGCACATTTTTTTCTTCCTACGTGGTAGAAACTGAACTAGTCACTTAAGATTTTAAGTGTGTTTTAAATAAATCCGTTCCATTAATCTACAACTTCGAATGTAGGTCTGTCTCTAAACTAGTTAGCATGATTACTCTCGGATGTGTGTTTAATCACTTAACATTAGGGTGTCCAAACAATTTTTTTTCGTAATCATGTGTTGTAACGTATCTTTGATTTTTTTTTAGATTTTGTGGAAAAGGTTTACATACCGGTTTTTTGCGAAATATTCGTATTGCAAGCACAGTGGTTACAATGGGTTGACACCCGTAACTTTTGAAACGGCAAGAGTTCAATTAACATTGTTTACTTTTTTACACTTTTATTAAATTTGTCAAAGCTATGTAACATTTCTTTTGTGGTTAATGTACAATTTCCCAAAAAAATTAATATGCGACAGCTCAATGTGCGAAAACAATTACAAAACTTATGATTTATATACAGGGTTCTCCAACAAGAGGTGTTATTTGGAATCACCCGGTATGTCGGTAGCTATCACTTTTGATGCTTTTATTCTTTGACATTTGACAAGTAGAAACTATGTCATTACTAAAAATGGAACGACACACGCTTTAACAACGCATTGAATTTATTAAAATTCACAACAAAAAATGGTGAAAATCTTGCAGTCACAGTTCGCAAAACTAAAGCATTTTTGGGTCGTCGTGAAGCACCTTGTCGGACCGCAATACAGAAATTGGTAGACATTTTCGAGCTGTTGGGACAAGTTAGTGTTGTGAAGAATAAAACCCGTGCACGTTGGTCGAGAACAACTGAGAATAATGCTGCTGCAGTCCAAAGTGTTGGAGAAAATCCAGGTTTGTCCATTACTCGTCGTTCTCTGGAATTGGGTATTCCACAAACGTCATTACACCGCATTTTGCATAAAGACTTCGGTCTTAAGGCTTCTAAAGTTCAGTTCACACAAGAACTCATGCCGGCCGATCATCAACAACGTCGTGTTTTTGTTGATTGGGTCCCTGAAATAAACATCCTATGATTTATCTCAAAAAATGCTATTTTTCTTTGTATACCAAAATTACACAGCTTGTTGGAGAACCCTGTACATCAAATTAAAGCTCGAACATATTTCTTTTGAGATGATGATTCAACGACTTTGAAAATGCTTTTTAGTGACCAACTTGAGCTTGAAATACGAAAAACTAAAAAAAAACATGGTTTGTGGCAACTCAAAAACTTTTCCAAAAAGTTTGAAAAAAAATCTCAAAAGTACTTTACACTATAAGCCATCTAAATCAGGTTGAGAACAAAATATAAAAAAAAATTAATTAAATAAAATATATTTTTCATTAACTAATTAATAATTCCTGAAAAAAAAAATTCGAAATTCGAAAAAAAATTTTTTTTTTTTTTATTTATTAAAATTTAATCTACTTCATATAACTATAAACTTAAATCTAACACCCTGGACATCCTTCTAATCATCTACAAATAGATTTGATTTTTTATTTTATTTTTATAGACCTTCACAATTCATTTGAAATACTTAAGCGCTCCGGGTGGGCGAGTTGTGGATTCCAAATCTAGCCATATGGTCTGTATCAAAGTGAATTTAATATAAATTCACTCTGTATTGTAATTAAATAAAAATTAAAATATTTTTTTTTTAATTCAATAGAATATAAATAAACATGCAGCATTTATTGTCCAATACAAAAAATAGGCGATGATTTTGGTATAAGTATTAACCCTGGCGTCTTCCAAATAAACCCAGCTTCAAAACCGGGTAAGACCATCAAACCTTGTTCAGCGGCTGTTTTCGGCATCGAAAATGCTGGGGACGTTCCAAGTAAGAGGGTAATCTACAAGTCATGTAAAACGTATCTATAAAAAGTATTAGCGATTCAGAGACGGCTTTAATTAGACGGTCCCGGTACATACAAATTATATCGGGCACAGCTAACTGATTCGAGGGAAGCTCCCCGTCTGTTCCTTCATGGATTGTTAAGGGAAATAAGTAAGTATGAATCAAAACTCCCGAAAGAATATATAAATGTCATGGTAGGCCTGTATATATGCAACTATAGAATCCTGCCTTAATGGAACAATCAACACCAACTCAAGTGACAGCACCTACCAATATATTACCATTTTCAAAGGAAGGTATCCGCTTACAGATTGTATAAAACTAGCGCCAAGAATATAAACCAGAAAAAAACGCATTCCAATAAGGTACGAGTCATGGCCCTTTAACCTCTTCTCTTAATAGCTTTTCACGTATTAATTATTATCATACAACTTTGAGGGGTCGACACGATACTCGAAATTAACTTTTCACGCTTAACTGAAACATTTTAACACCAGCTAATAGTTTACTAAAAGGTCAAATAAAAATCAAGGAGTTTTCCAAATCACTTTGACTTATCATGTGGATACTTTGACAGTTTTAAGCTAATGAAGTCGAAAGAATACCTCAGCTGTATAACTAAATACAATGCAGTGTTCAACCCCTTTACAAATATCTCTCTCAAACTTACACAATGAAGTCATAAACACTTAAGTAAGACAGAAACTTCCTCCCGACCACATGAACATCGCGTGTATTTTATTTATTACATTTTCCATTTTAGCCAGCCCAAGTCTGCCGCCGATGTTTTTATCGAATATCATTATACATATTTTTGCTAAAACTACAGTGGAAAAAAAACTGCTCAGAAAAATCAACCCCAATTTGTTGACTGCTGCGGTAGAGCGTCTCGACAACCGCTTAAATGTTGCGTTCCACATGAAGTGACTTGCGACATTTCCCGTAATAATTTGTATTATTTGTCTACGACGGAAGAAACATTTGTCTGTCAGAGATCAGAGATATTTGTTTGGATGTGTGGAGGTGGCACTTAAGGGTTACACCCACCCCCTGCACCAAATACTGCCCATTTCGTAGAAGCTACCCTTGGCTTTCAAAGCCAACAAGTTTGGTTTTTTTTTTTGGTTAGAATTGCTGTGTCTGCCGCTCGAATTATGTAGATGGGTTTGTGGGGCTGTTTCGGTAGTATGCGGGTGTTATCTGCTTTTGGTGTCAATTTACGTGGAATTGGGTCAATAGGTTTATTCCTGTTTCTCTTTTGTCTTCAGTTCGGATAATGTCAAACAAAACCAAAAAACAAAGAAATACCCAAACCGACTGCAATTGAATTATTTACCAAATGTAAGAGAATATTTGTTTTGAACTTTGTCGAAATTTGAACAAAATGCCCAACCAAGAAAGGCAGGAAATTGTAAGCACTCCGTCGCAGACAGCAGGGAGACGAGTCGTTCAAATCAGAACTAATCCACACTGGGCTTTGAATAAATGTGGTAGTTCTATTTAATGCATATTGCAATTTTTGGGCTTTAAATTAGAAAATAGAATGAAAGTTCAAAATCTGTCGTTAGTGGTTCCCTAAGTGGTTCGTCGCAGCGTTTTTCGACCAGTACCAAGCATATAGTTGGTGTTTTCCTCGTCCATCATCGGACCCATCTTTGCCAATTCATTCTCGGTTCTTTAAAAGTAAACTCCACCTTTTACAAAGACATCAATGTGGCGTTTCTTTTCCAAATTCCCTCCACCAGAAAGCTAAAGAAATTGTTCCAGAGATATCTTATAGTAGTTAGTTCTTATAGCCCAGAAACAATTACCAAACAATTTATGAATAATACAATAAACTCTAATGTCGTTTATCGATTTCACTTCATAATTCTATTAATTATGGATCTGCATTTGCACCTGATTACACGAAACTACGCCCTCAAAGTATTGCCCGCAAAAGTTGTGTCCTTATTATGCGGCATTATGATAATAAGGATACATTTTTGGTTTCGTGCCCTTACAATTTCCCTACATAATTTTTCCTAAATTGTCACAGGCCTTCTGCTGCCACCACATTTGAAATGTCAATTTCCTACAGATTCCCATTGACCTATTTTCTGTTATCGAAGAGGTTGTATCGTGCTTGTGTGTGTGTGTGTGTATTGGTCTGCCAATGGTCTGGAACACATTTACGAAGGGGTCTGAATGGTTTTATTATCAACTCATAACAATGCGTTTCTATTGCCCATATTTATTTGTTACTTCATCAGCACCATCATCTCCATCTCCATCCCCCAGCCCATCGCCCATAAAACCGATCGACTTATATTCGATTACAACTATTGATTACAACCCCTTCTCAATCCAAAATCGGCTTGCTGGCCATTGTCGCTAACAATAAAATGGTTATGATGCAATATCCTCGTGTTGTGTGTTGACCCTTTCGGTTGCCACATAAACCATCGTTTTGTGTTTCATTTCAATCTGGCGCAGACACTAAACCAACATATGTAAGTCCTTTCAGAGGGTTGGCGAAGAAAATAAATAAACTTTTTTCAATTTTAAAAACATTGTTCGTTTGGGCGAAATCTCCGAAAAGTATCTTTGCCACGAAACTGAAGCAAGGTCAGATGTGTACGTAGAAGTTCCTAGTAAACACATGTTATGAAGCCATTGACCTATTTTGGCATTTTTCAACGTTTTTGCACTGATGTTTCTGTTTTGAGCCATTAAATTTATTGTTATGACGGAAACTAATTGCCAACAACAAAAAAATTGAAGACATAGAGGCGTTTCACAGAAACTAAGGCAGAAAATTTTGTGGACATACGATGGGGTAAGGCGGTAACAAAAAATAAGAACTTTACTATTTTACTTTACTTTTTATAAACACAAAGATTAACGACATTTGTTTTTAAATTCAAAGGTTTAATAATATTTAAAAAAAAAATTCCAAAAGAAATTTGGTAATTTTCGTCATAACTCGAAAACTACTTAACCGATTTGGTTAAAATAAATTGTATATGACAGAATGTATATATTTTCAGTTATGTTTAATAAAGATATAGGTATGAAGATGTTTTTTTTAAAAAAAATATTTGTACACACAATTTTTTATTTTCGTTTTTATGTATTAAAAAACTCTATGTACAAAAACAAAATTTCGATAATTTTTCTGATAACTCGAAGACTACTTAAACGATTTGGTTAAAATAAATCTTAAAAAATTGATCACAGAATTGTGTTTAATAATATGAAACTCAGATTAAGAGTGATAAACAAATTTATGTCGATTTTTTTGTTGTTAATTTTTTGTTGGTCAAAATAGTTCATATAAAATCGAAGAGACAGAAAGTGTCTATTCTCCGTTATTTCGAATAAAGTCAAATATCTGACGATTGAAATCCATGAAGGATTTCAGCTTTTATTCACGAGTTAATTAAGGTCCCTTCTGGAATATCTATTTCCCATCATCTGATATTAGAAAAACCCGATTTTTTGAGAATATCTTTTCACAAAATCGGAAAATAATTCTGAAAACTCTTTACTAAAACTTAACCTAAAGAAATTTTAAAGGGCTTAGAGATTACACTTTTACAGTAGAAAACAATGGAAAATGTAGGGGCTAGAAGTAAAAAAACATAATTGTTCCAAATCGTCGATGAACATTTATTTAAATGAGCTAAAAATGATACGTGTGGAAATATGATTTATTCTGAATACCAAAATCTCAACATTGGATGCCCCTGTTTGTGGATCGAGTACTAACAATTTTATTTGTATTAAAAACAGTTGGAAAGCTGCTTTAAATTTTTATTAATCATTCGATATCCCATGTTCTATTTTACACTGTTTATTTTTGCCCTTCCAATACTATTTTTAAAATTATTCTAGAATATTAGTCCTTTTTAACATCATCACGATCCGATACTATTTCAACTTCTGCTCAAGATCCTCGAATTTCCAGTTTGACATTTCTCGACTGTCGATGATTCCCAGTATAGTTTTTGGTGAATCGGATTCAATCCCAGCCCAAAGCAGTTGTTTACAACAAGTACCATATTGTGCAAATCCAATCTAATGTACGTACATAGCAATACAACAGATATAAATGACAGGCAATTGTACATAAATGATCCGATAATGGTTATTTGCCAAAACCGAAAATGCTCACGTACTTTTGGCGAAAGATTGCCAACAAATGTTATGTGAGACATTTGTAAAGGCAATGCTGTATTCTTTGTGTATCACTAGAGAAAAATGACTGAACAATTTTACAGGCTGTGATGGGCCTTTTTTAAATGTACCAAAGTCTATTTTATAAAGACAATTTTTTTAGATTGGGTTTGCTACGGCTAAACAGTTGCGGATTTGATTCTGCGATAAATGGAGTTAGTGTTGGAAAACACTGCACTATAAAGAGAAGTAGTCTAGACCAACGACAATTGAGCTGGAGGCTACGCCAACCTTGTAGCGCACAGTGAATCCATCTGTAAGAAGGAGACAGGGAATGAAAAGAAATGACCTAAAAATGTAAGGCTAGTTAATGAAATATGTTAGTCAGTAACTTAGTGCCTCGGTCAAATTAGAAGTATCTGAGAGATAAATTGGCACTTAAATGTTCTATTGTATTTCAGAACTACTCCATATTCGCTAAAACAAATTTGGTAATAAACTACTCATATTGTCTATAAGCTATTGCAGTAATGTCTTGGAATGAGGGCAGTTCTTTGGATTAGATGCGGTAGACTCCGACAATGCTCATTTTATTGTCACTATATCTGTTTCAAAATCTTAATAGTACAGACGCCCCATCTGTCATTTCAACATATTTGTCATCTCATCACACTTGCGTCGTATAGGCAGTGTTAATACAACTAAAACAATCCAGACAAATAAAACACCCCCCTTAGCATTATCTTTATAGGAGTCCATAATCTTCACCCTCTTAAAAGATCCGCAAATAAATTAAAATTTAATAGATTTTTTTAAGTCATTGCGATGGACCGTAAGACAATTAATTGTTTAGCAGTAACAAATAATAAATTTTCTATTACACTTTTATGGGGCGTGGATGCTGCTGTAGTAAAAGTGGCTGCAACAGAATGCCACAAAAGAAATAGTTATTCCATTATTTCACCCATAATCAGTACGTTCCACTTATGTCACCATGAAGTACTAACTGTGTGAGTAGTAAGAGAAATAAAAAAACATGTGCCTGAAGTTCTTAGGACATAAATCGCAATGATGCTTTGCCAACATTTGCTGCATTCAGACAGGACATGAGGACCCATATGAGTCACTGCAGTTGGTATGTTCTCCGTAAGGAGAAATGTGTTCCACAAAACGCAACATCCATAACAGGCTGGCCCATCACAATTGCTACGGAGGAAGACAATGTGTAGTGTAAAACCATTCGTGGCTAAGAAGTTGGCGACACTTGTGTTAGAGCTTTACCGAGAGTAAAACTCACTGATGCCATAGAGACGTCGATGGAAGAGGCCTGCACACAGAGTTAGTACTGGGTAATCTTTTCGTAAAAAGGTAAGGTAAGACCTAAAATGCCCCATATGTGGGACGACAGGAACATTTTGTCACACATCTCTTTGTCTCCAGTGCCTGTACAGCAACACTTCACATGTCTGTTTATTGTTTTGTTGTTCTCTCACATCTAAATGGGAAGTGTTGCGCTACACATCCACTCCTGCCATCGCCAACCATCTAATAATCCTGCCACAGCAGTAAGTTACTGCCATTGATGTCAGAAAGGATGAGTGGAGTACAGTAACCCCCAGCCGAGTACTCGCACAGCACAGAAGTGCCATTCATCATTTGCATACAGTTGGAAAATGTTTGCGATGCAAAAACAAAAATGTTGTTGGGCTCCAATGCTTCCTGCGGTACATTCAACAACATTCTAACAATACATTTCATATCTGCTGCATATGTTGGCCAACAAAAAAAAACAATGTTTTACAGTATTTGTATTTTATTCATTTTTCACTGTGTTTTTGTTGTTTATGTTATTGTGTATATTCTGTCCTGTCAGTTGCAATAAAAACATGTTTTTATTTCGTTAAAGTTTTCCCAATATTGTTTTACACTTAATGTCGTACGGAATCAAAAATGATTTGCATTCAGTTGATTGTGGAAGTGATGTGAGATAAAATTGCAATTGCCAGACTTTTTTTTTTCAATTTAATATTGGTATTGAAAGTTTGATGCAGTTTAAAACAATACACATATCGTATGTCATGTTGTGTATTAAAATAAATTGAAAATAAAGTCCTATTTTTTTTTGAAAAGGATTCATTGTAGTGCTGTTAAAAGCGTTCGCATGTGTCAAGTGTTGTTAGATTTAAGCCAATGTCGGTAGTTAATTTCGTATAACACTGGTGCATTTCATCACTTTGCTGAACGGTTCAAGCGGGCGATGGTATCACAAACAAACATACAATGAACCCAAAAACTTCCTACTATCGTTATAAAATACCAAGGCAATATAGAATGCAAACAATTTTCGGCGGTGTGACTTCGCTAAACAGCGCTAAATAAGAAAATGTCCCTCCTGATAAAAATATGAAATGTTTTATAAAATGGATGGAGCAGTAACTCTTCTAGGACACCGCTTCGCCCAAGGCCATTACACGACTTATTACCTCATTAAAGTCATGAGTGGTGTAAATATAAAATGTGGAAGAACCCGAGTTCGAAACTGGGTAACATCAAACATTTTTCAGCGGCTGTTTCCGCCTCGTAAATGTTGGCGACTTTATGAGTAAGAGAGCAATCTCTAAGCCATGAAAAACTTCTCTAGAAAAAGCATTAGCCGTTCGAAGACGGCTTTAAACAGTAGGTCCCGGTCAGTGAGTATACAAAATTATATCGTAAACAGCGCACTGATTAGAGAGTTCCCCGTCTGTTCCTTCATGGAATGTTAAGGGAAAAAAGTAAGTATGTGTTTGTTAAGTAATTGTTTAAGTAAGAGTTCTCACGAACTTGACCGTAAATAGACGATTACGTATTATCTCTGTCTGTTTATTGGACTTATTTGACATTAGAGTTAATTCCTTGTTAATTACAAGAAATGTGAAATAAAAAAAAATTGAGAAACTGTGCTCTTTTTAGAAGATTGGTAGCAACAAATTTAATCAGTGGCAAGAATCAAGCGACAATGCGAATTGGAACAAGTAAAATATCAACATCGCTTGTTTAATTGTAAAGGAAACGCTAAACTAGCGCTATCTTCATTTGACCCAAACTAGACAGCATTCTAAGAACGCTGTGAAATGTTAATACATTTTCCTGAAAATCTGAAAAAATAGTCATTAGGAGTAAGTGTTGTGGACAAATTTTACAAATTAAAAATACTCATCCGTCATTTTTGAAAGAATTTTGTATTTGTTTTCTTCTTCTTCTGTATTAGTTCACAATGAAATATATCTTCTTACACTTGTCATCATTTAATATTGTCATTTTATTATATTTTATGCCGGCAATACCGTGCCAATTTAAGACACTAACTTAAGCTATAATTTCTGTACGCGCTTAATATCGCTTAGCTCTGTATACAGACTAAGCGATTATGTAACTAGGGTTTTTAACCGGGGAATTCCCGGGACGTATTTCCCTGAAAGTTTGCCGGGTTTTTACATCCCGGGTCTTAGGATTATTGGACGGGATTCCCGGGAATAAAATACTAGAAACAAAATTAACTATTTAACGATTTTGGGCACTTCTTACAACTGTGATTGCTGTTTACACCCGACAAATTATACGGTATTTTACTTCCTACAATTTCATTATTTTTTTTTTGGATAAATATTTTTTTTTCTTATATTCTATAATGAAAATCCCTGGAAGACGTCGAAACAATTCCCCATTCCCAGGAATTTGAAAAAGGTCGAGAAATTAAAAATCCTAGATGTAAGGAAAACACGCCTAATGTTAGACGTCACATATAGGTGGTGCGATAAGAATATGGGACACTGCATATTATCGGTTCAAAAAAATTAAACCGGTTTAGAAAACCAAAATCAAAAATAGAACTGGAGAGAAAAACCAAGATGTTTCAATAAAAATATAATCGTTATATTCATAACTTTATCCATATCTATTTACATACTAGTTTAAATGTTAGAAAATAAATGTCTTACCTTTTCCACATGCCAGTTTACACGAACATTTCTAAACCAACGCTCTATTCTCTCTTTACAATCAAGTGAACATACACAATTTCACAGCATTTTCTCTTTAGTAACTTGCACACAATCGCTCTACTGAAGCAACGCGCGTCGTAGAAGACGACACTCAATGCATTAACACAATTCTGTTTAACATGTACGCACTCGCTGAATTGAACACACACAAATCGACTGTTGTCCTACACCAACAACGAGAAAGCACAAAGTGGCGGCAAATCTACTGGCTCTTCCGGCAGAGCAAGTATAGAAAAAAGTTGGATCTTTTCAAAGATTTAAGGTTTCCTTTTTTGCTTTAATTAAACATCTTTATGAAATCGCGATATACGAAAACGAATGGGAAGATAAAATACTTTGTGTTAAGAGGGCAACAACACAATTTAGAACAAATCACGATTTATCACATATTTATTACGATTGCAAAAAACTTTTCACTGTTCACACGACGATGGCTTAAGTAAAACTGACATTTTCATGTTAAATGAATGTGCTTAATTTAAGAGAGGGAAGAGTACAGACGTGGAGTAAGAGAGTAGTGGGAGAATAATGGTGTTCAATTTGTTTGTTATTTGTTCTTCCGTCTCCTTCTTCACAGTTGTATTGATATTAACATTTACCGCGTACACACACACACACACGACCGGTAAATTGATGCAGTTGTTGTTTCGCATCAACAGAAAACCAAAGAAGGTGAACTAATAATTAGAAAAATACGAACAATTCTGTAGGCTGATCTTCTTTTGCATTGTCGTCACGTGAACAATTGTTATTTCTATTGTATTTTTGTACAACTTCATTGAGAAACTTTTATTTAAACACATTTCTAAATAGTTTTAATAATAATTTGACGAGCAATTGTCACTGTTTACGCGATGATTTCTCGAGAAGAACTAACGAGCAACGGCAATTGACATTATTTATATAAAGAGAGAGAGAGAGAGAGAGAGTGAACATCAAAAGGAATATTATTGTCCCGTAGGAGAGTAAAGTTTTGGGCAATATTGAAGAATAGAGTATTTTTTTATTTATTAGAGTACTTTTTTTCAAAATAACATATGTAGGTTCTTTTTCATTTTTAAAACAAATCTGTGGAGTTTTCAAAACACAATTTTCCTTTAAAACTAATATTGTGTCTATTCCGACACCTCTGCAGTAGTGGAAATGCAACAAACCTTGGCATTCCCATTTTTGTGGCGATTTCGTTGTCCATTTCTAGAACAAGAATAGGTTAAAAAAAAAAATTTTGAAACCCATTCAGACTAGCCGACTGTAATATAGAACATTTTTTACTGCAAATTTTCTTGCCTACTTTCCAATATCCACAGGTAAAAAAATGGATTACCTAAATTTGCACTAATATTTTGGATTTAAGATTCAAATTGGTCACATATTCTTTAAATGATTTTAGATATTGTCCACATAAAAGAGGTTTTCAAAACTAAATAGTCTATGAAACTGTGTCCATGTCCATATAAGGGAGTATCCACTCCTTGGATTTTTATTGAATCTAATGCTCGGTTTTCCAATAATTGTCCATTGTAGGGACTATCGACTGTACATACATACATACATTTTCAAATCACCTTTTTTGATCATTTTTTTTACTTTTTTTTAAAAAAAATAAGTTGTGACAATTTTTTTACATAAAGTATTGAAATAAATTGATTTGAAAACTCGAACATTCCAATTTTAATCGATGTAGGTAAATTTGTTTCTTCAAAAATTCTTTTGACGAAAGGACTTGCTCTGCTAAACATATTATATTTTTGAAATAAGTTGTTTTGTCAAAACTCCACAGATTTGTTTCAAAAATAAAAAAAGTTAATTACTTCGAACTTCGGTGTATGTACATTTCGACCAAAAAAGTTCTCTAATAAAAAAAGACGCCATTCTTCAAAATTATCACTATCCTACGGGAGAATAATATTCCCTTTGATGCTCACTCTCTCTCTCTCTCTCTTTATATAAATAATGTCAATTGCCGTTGCTCTTTAGTTCTTCTCGAGAAATCATCGCGTAAACAGTGACATGTGGTCGACGAAGTATTATTGAAAATATTTAGAAATGTGTTTAAATAAAAGTTTCTCAATGAAGTTGTACAAAAATACAATAGAAATAACAATTGTTCACGTGACGACAATGAAAAAGAAGATCAGCCTGCAGAGTTGTTCGTATTTTTCTAATTATTAGTTCAACTTCATTGGTTTTCTGTTGATGCGAAACAACAACTGCATCAATTTACCGGTCATGTGTGTGTGTGTACGCGGTAAATGTTAATATCAATACAACTGTGAAGAAGGAGACGGAAGAACAAATAACCAACAAATTGAACACCATTATTCTCCCACTACTCTCTTACTCCACGTCTGTACTCCCTCTCTTAAATTAAGCACATTCATTTAACATGAAAATGTCAGTTTTACTTAAGCCATCGTCGTGTGAACAGTGAAAAGTTTTTTGCAATCGTAATAAATATGTGATAAATCGTGATTTGTTCTAAATTGTGTTGTTTCCCTCTTAACACAAAGTATTTTATGTTTCCATTCGTTTTCGTATATCGCGATTTCATAAAGATGTTTAATTAAAGCAAAAAAGGAAACCTAAAATCTTTGAAAAGATCCACCTTTTTTTCTATACTTGTTCTGCCGGCAGAGCCAGTAGATTTGCCGCCACTTTGTGCTTTCTCGTTGTTGGTGTAGGTCAACAGTCGATTGGTGTGTGTGCAATTCAGCGAGTGCGTACAGAATTGTGTTAATGCATTGAGTGTCGTCTTCTACGACGCGCGTTGTTTCAGTAGAGCGGTTGTGTGCAAGTTACTAAAGAGAAGATGCTGTGAAATTGTGTATGTTCACTTGATTGTAAAGAGAGAACAGAGCGTTGGTTTAGAAATGTTCGTGTAAACTGGCATGTGGAAAAGGTAAGACATTTATTTTCTAACATTTAAATTAGTATTTATAGTTCAAGCTCCGGTGGGCGGACACCGACGGTCACAGTGGTTTTGTCCGTCTACGGGAGCTATCAGCTAGTACAGCTTTTACTGTATTTAGTATATCTATTGTATTTTTATTGAAACATCATGGTTTTTCTCTCAAGTTCTATTTTTGGTTTGGTTTTTCTTAACCTGTTTAATTTTTTTGAACCGATAATATGTAGGGTCTCATATTCTTATCGCACCACGTATGTGTATGTGACGTCCAACATTAGGCGTGTTTTCCTTCCTTAATTTTTCGGGAATTTTTTCGATGTCTTCCCGGGACCTGATTTTCTTTATAGAATATAGGAAAAAAATATATATAATATATATAAAAAATGGAAATTGTTATTGTTTTTAACGAAATCTTAAGCACATTAGTCATTTAGGAAGTAAAATACCGTATAATTTGTCGGTTATAAACCGCAATCACAGTTGTAAAAAGTGCCCAAAATCGTATATAGTGAATTTTTATGTAGTATTTCATTACCGGAAACCCCGACCAATAATCCCAAGAACCGGGAAGTAAAAACTCGTCAACATTTCCCGGGAAATACGGTCCGGGAATTCCCGGTTAAAACCCCTAGTTACACCGGTAGTGTCTTAAGTTGACACGGCATTGCCAGCATAAAATATAACAAAATGTCACTATTAAATGGTGCCAAGTGTACGAAGATATCACTCATTGTACACTAATACATACGATGAAGAGAATAAATACAAAATTCGTTCAAAAATGACGAACGAATTGTGGTAGTACTGTTTATTTATAATTGAATTTGCAATATTTGTCCACAACACTTGCTCATCATGACTATTTTTTTCAGATTTTCATGAAAATGTTTTAAACATTATTTAGAAATGTTCGCAGAATGCTGCCAAGTTTGTGTCAAATCACAATATAGCTAGTTTGGCGTTTTCTTTACAATTAAGCAAGCTGACTTGTAAGGAAAACACTCATATTGTGTTGATATTTTTCTTTGTCAAAGCTACTTGGTCACTTGGTTCTTGCTCAAAGTGAAGATGAGATATTTTATGTTTCATTTTGTTATTGTGAATGTAATAAAAGGCAATTTCAATCAACTGTAAATGGTAAAATGGAGCCAAAATGATTTAAGGTTTCCTTTTTTTTAATAAAATCCCTCTTTATGAAGACACCATCAAACTGAAAAAATGTGATATTTCCTTACATTTGATTTCCGACAAGTTGGATCTGGTGAGCTGATGATGTACAGTGTACTCTCGCCTTGCGGACACTTTATTTAAACGGACACTTTTTTCAGTAAATATCCGCTTCAGTCCTCTTGTGGAATTCTCTCATAAACGGACAAAAACTCTCAGTCCCCTGCGTGTCCACTTATGCGAGGGTACACTGTATTTTTTGTATTTTGATTACTGACTAAAGCCTTTCAGAACCATTAGCTTTTGGGAAGTTACCTCGACTTTTTTTTTCAGTTCCATTCAAATGCTTCGAATTAGACGTGGCCGTTGACGGCTACAAGAACGTCTGTGAGCCTTTAATTTTTCAAATTTTGAATATAACTTTCCTCTGGCGGTTTTTATTACAATAAACGGCTAAATGGCGGACAAGTGAATGAAGTTACTTATTAAGATACCAAGGCGCAACAAAAATCACAATTGAACATAAAGTTCTCCGTTGGAATCAGCTTTCTGTTCTGATACAAATGGATGTCGATTCTGACATCATAAAACTGTACAGAATATAATTTTCGCAATCAATGAACGCAACCCTTTTTAAAAATGAATATCGTACCGGAAATATTGTCACAATTCTTATCACTTAAAAGCTTTACTTAAAACCTAATGTTTCATCAAGTCATTTTGGTATGAAATTGTATACCTACTTCATTTCATTATATGACATTTCTTTAAGCACTAATAACTCCCGTGTTGACATTACAACTTGTTTGTAATGGAATTCACAACAATTTCATATGCATATCAAATTTCCGAACCGAATCAAGGAAATGACCTAAATCTCCACAACCGAAAGTATGTATATGTTTACCAAATTCCAAAGACGAAACTCCGAAATGGGATAACCCATTAGGTGGAGCAATCGTTTGAAAAAATAAAATATCACAAGGACCCACAATACAGCATTTAACAATTTGACATGAAAAGATTTATTTGCGGCAGTAAATCTCAATCAAAGAAAACGATTTTCTTGATTGATGTACATAACATACACGAAGTGAACCAAAAAGTAGAAACAAGACAAAACGAAACGAAAAACTGGAACAGTATCGATATTAACAACAGCAGACCACAAGTATGTAACATGGGATTCGCAGATAGGCGGGATCGAATCTTGTGTACCCTTCTAGTATTTGTGCAATTTGAAATAAAAACCCGGTGTTGATCCCCGCCTATTCGCCAGCGCTGGACAAGTGCAGACAGGGTGTTTTATGGACTGTTCCATCCGTTCATTCCCACAGTTCCCGTAGTAGTCATAAACGTAAGCAGACAATTTTCCTGGGGGGATATTGCCCCGTTGCTGGTTCATTGTACTTCTTTCGCAACCGGTACAACTGATTTCTGGGGGCCAACATTGTTTTTAGCCCCCTCCCAAGACAGGCCTAGTTACGCCTATGGCAGTAGCCGGCATTGACCATCTAAACCAATGAGACATCGGGTCTTAATTAGCGACAGTGTTGTATGAGAACGTTTCGTATGTAATCGAAGGTAGATCTGTCTACATTGAACTGATTGCAGCCTCAACTTTATAGGCTTTATCAATATGAGCCCACCTTAACCCGCAGTTATCTGTAGGGTGCTCATACATATGTATAACCGTATTATGTAAGTATGTCTTCGAAATGAGGACGAAAGTCACGATGAAATGAACATACAAGGAAGAAAAAACTGGAATCGATGTGGAAGTAGAAAAATGTATTGTTAAAATGTTTGTAACTTAATTCATCACTCATGGATATGTAAACACACACTCACACACGCTGATACACATATTATTACAATGACAAAGGGTAGAAAGTGCGGAAAAATAAGAACGGAAACTCTTGTATGTCAATGTTTATACACTCTGGAAAATAATAACTGTTAGAAGCAGCACATGCCGGCCTCACCGTAGTTGAACTTACAAAATGTTGCCAAATTTGTGGCGATCAGTTCCAACATTAGATTAACTGATAAATTGTCTCCGAAAGTAATTTTGAATATGAATGAATACATTTCGCTACTTCAAATGTGTCATAACTCAAAAGAGAGTTTCAAGAGAGTCGTTTAAAGTTCTCAGTTGTGTTAAAGGGGCGCCTTTAACGAGTTGGTTGCGTGCCTGCCTGCCTAGTGTGGAGGTTCGATTCTCACCAGAGACTTTGGTCGTCGCTGCAAAAATCTAGCCATTTGGTCTGTGTCATCCGGTTTAACCTTGGAACCAAAATTAGAATATAAATTTACTTTGTATTGTTATCTTAATATATATTTACCCTCGACACTGATTCACTGATACACTGATTCACTGAATCTGTCACGCAGTACGTAGGAATTTAAATAGGCATTCTATAATTTTCTATAAATAATAATAATAAAAAAAATAATATTTTTTTTTTGTACAGAAATTGTGTTTTTCCCAAATTTTTGTTTTACAAATTTTTTTTTTCACCAAAAAAATTTTTTTTTTAACAAAATTTGTTTTTTCCACAAAATTTTTTTTTTCAACAAAAATTTTTTTTTTTCACAAAAATTTTTTTTTTCAACAAAATTTTTTTTTTTTCAACAAATTTTTTTTTTCATATTTCAACGGGCGCCATAGGCGCATTACAACTTACTAGTTAAATATAATAAAAAAGGATACACTGCACAATAAAAGTCAACTGAATTTACAGATTTACAGCTTCTTCTTGAACAAACAAATAATAAGTGAACATTATGCAGTGTAGTGTAGAGTATCAAATAGGCTACTGATGACAATTTCATCTTGATTTTCTTCAAATTCTCCACCGATACTCGCAACTACAATATAATATATCATAATAATCAACAGATATTTTTATGCGAGTGTCTTACTCACGTCGTTTCTGTGAGCAGATATGCCTGGCTACGATAACGATGTACATTACGATAATGGCTAATAAAGATGATTACGATTATTCTGTACGACGACAACGATTGGGGAATAGAAAACATAATGCGGCTGTTCGAATATGTGTTGTCAGATGCACAAAGAAAGCCAGACGTGGATTGATATGTCTTAGTTGTTTGTTGTTCGATTGCTGTCATTTAATCTTTTATTTTGCGAAAGGCTTAAAAAGGATATCGGCAATCTTAACCGTTTTCGTGTGACAAGTCACATGTCATAGTTGGACAGCTCATAAAAATTATGTACAGTGGGGAAGTTTCAAGGGGTTTAGGAAGTAAATCACCCACTTCTAATTAAATGTCAAAAATGTCTCTAAGATTCGCATTACAGCTGAGTTTATTTTTGAACCGGAGAACAAACAATCGGTAAAGGCTCATTATATTAGAAATGACAGCACTGACGTCCAGCCGAAGATCATACAGAGGACATAAGTCCCAAGTCGTTTTCTGATTCATTAGTTCGGAAGCTTACTCTAAATGTCAGTAATAAGCATGGCAGCAGTTGATAGTTTTGAGAAGGAGATAAGAGAAAATAATGGTTTTACGCCCTCTTCGGGAAATATTTATCAAATGACTTAGGTCGTCTGTGTATTAAATGGTCTTTGGCCTAGCTGTATTACCGGGGTGTTTAATTTAGACGTCTGGTTTTCAAATATAGAATTCAATTGAATTGAAAAAAATTTAATTAACTAAAATATAAATTCCATTGAATTTATAATTGAGCAGCTTCACGGGCTGGATATGAATCACTTTAAAAAATTATGTAATACAGTTTACAATTAAAACTCGGTTACCATTTGTTACTCTGAATACTAGTTGATATTAAATTGATCACATATGTATATTCCACCTTTTGTTTACTTCAATGAAATGTTGCAAGTACACACACGCATCCCCATAGTTTAACCTGAACTTGATATTCTCCTTTAAAAAGTCACCCACCAGCCATTCCACATCCCTTCGACTTGAAATAATCCAATGTGTGAAAATATTGTTAAAGTGTTCATGTAATAAACCATGAACGCTTGTTTTGTTTTGTTCTCTTGTCGATGCTGTTGTTTTTCATTCGAATTGTGAAGGCTGCAAACGTGCAATGACAGTTAAGTCGTCAGACGACGCGTCATAATACAAAACAGAAACAAAACAATTTGCAATGCGACCCGGGCAATAGAGCACCGGTATGGAAATGGAAAAGTCGAATGTGATCGACTATATGATAACCTACTGATACCACAACGCGTTGTGTATAGAATAATTGAGGGACATTTCTTTGCATCGTACGCTTTAATGCAAAATCAAATGTCCCAGCAACCAAATTAGCTCCTCTCTTCACTTATGAATCTTCATGATTCCAATGAGTTTTTCAGAAATGAACGTTATGGTATCCTTGTCTGCGAGAGTATGTATATGAAATTTCCTGTGTACTACGATAACAAGGATTTCTTCTAATGCTGAGACAGTTCGAATACTCGGATATCTTAAAATTTGGTGAGTTCTTAGGCACTTGCAAGTGATTGTAAAATATCTTCACATACGCATGAATTGCACAAAATACTCACTGACATACGTGTACATATATACGTTTGTATGTACGTATGACGGATGCTTGCATACATTTGCAAATACCAGAAATGTTCAGACAAATTCTCTATAACGCGCTCTCTCTCTCATTTAATGATTGGCAGGATTCCCCTTACAAGCAGTGAATAAAAGGGGAAAACTGCTGGAATGTGTTAAGTTAACATTATGTTAACATAAACGAGGACTACCTCAATAAACTGGTGTCTCTGTTGATGTACTCTACATCAGATCATAGCAAATGTTGTACCGGGTGTTTTTTTTTTAGATGTGTGGTTTTCGATCTGGCCACACTTTTTTCGGAGTTGGTCGTTTTGACAGATGCCACTTGATTTATGTTCAGTTTAGTTTGCCATTTTATAATGAATAGATTTACCCCGGAACAACGGGGTGACTGTTTGATGCGGTTTATGGTCCGGCGGGATCATTGGACCTTACTTTTTTGAAAATGAGGCAGGATCAACAGTTACGGTGAATGGATTGCGCTATCGAGAGAAGATTAATGATTTTGTATGGTCGGAGTTGGATGATATTGATCGGGACAACGTTTGCTTCCAACAAGACGACTCTACGTGCCACACAAGCAACGAAACCATTGCTATTTTCCGGGAAAAGTTTCCGGACCTTGTTATCTCTCGAAGAGGTGATCACAAAAGGCCACAGAGATCTTGCGACTTCTTCCTTTAAGGGCACGTGAAAGATAAAGTCTACGCCAACAGCCCAGCGTCGATTCAAGACCTCAAAAATAGAATTCGTGAGGCTATCGAGGACATGGGGCATCCACTTTGCAATTTGGTTATGGACAATTTCATGAAAAGTATATGGTCCTGTAAGCGTGGTCGTGATGGCCATTTGGCTACTGTTGTTTTTCAGCTTCCACTTTATTATGAAAGAAACAACCGATCAGTTATCTCAAAAAATTTAATTTTTCTTTGAATACCAAAATAACACCTCTTGTTGGAGAACCCTGTATTACAATCAATGGCGAACGCTATAGAGCCATGATTAATGACTTTTTCGAATTGAAATTGGAGGATGTTGATGTGGACGACCTTTGGTTCCAAAAGGACGGCGCTAGATTCCATATAACCAATTGAAACAATCAATTTATTGAAGGAAAATTTGGCAAGCGCATTATCTCGCGTAGTGGTACTTTGGAGTGGCCTCCAAGATTGTGCGATTTAACATCGCTGAACTTTTTTTTGGGGAGTTATGTGAGGTAGCTTTTCTACGCAGACGCCATGGAGGAGAATATTCGGCGCTTTATTGCTGACTTACGGCTTCAAATGCTGCAAAAAGTTTTAGAAAATTGTGGCTCTCGGGAGGAATTTGTTCTTGCCAGCCGCGGCGGCCGCTTGCCCGAAATAATTTTTAAAACATAATGGCAAACCTTTATCTTTACAATAAACATAAATTCTTGGCCATAGCATTGAATTGTATGCATTTTATTTCTTCTTCAAAACCACACGTTTAAAAAATACACCCTTCAAATTTATTCGAGTCATTGAAGTGGGTGTTAGAGTTACGAAGGCGTGTCATTCGTATCCCATTCTCATATTAAATTAACAGAGTCAATTATTTATAAGCCCTATTAAAATTGAAGAAGCTTTTTTTTTCACAAAAGTACAGCAATTAAATAATTTGATCTTTTTAAAGCTGGTGGAAATGTGTACAATAAAATACATAATAGTGATCCGAAGTCACGGCTTAAAAAGTAAGCTGGAAAATGTCAAGTTTTGAGTTGTGCCTATTTATAATGTCTGCGATATGTGCCACTGATAATTTCCCATACACTTCACCATTTGTCACTTCATTAACGACCCGAACTTAAGGAACCCAAATATCCTTCAGGCAATATAACTTTACATTATGTTAAATAACATACGATTTATAAAGGACTTAGATCCGTGTATACCTTTGCACACTCTGTTTGAGAACTCTTAGCTAAACATATAACTCCAGCAAAGAAATTAATCATTTAAAGCTTTAAGACACATCTGCCATAACAATACATCATTTATATGTTATCCTTTATCTTCCACACGCTTACCATCAGCACATACACAGCGACACTATTTGCTTTAATTCAATGTCAACGCGTGGAATTCTCTTTTCTCTCTGGCTCTCTCTCACTCTGTCTGCCTGTGTTTGTGCAGCAGCGATGGGATTTCAGCAGTTTTAAAGGCGGGTCACAAAATTGTACCAACGTTTATTTTTCTCAACGATTTTTGGAATCCTCTTTTAACTTCTCTATAAACCGTTCAGCGAACACACGGCATTGCCTATGGTCGTTTTTACCCAGTTGGATTTTGATGTAGTCCCAGCACCAATTCTACCACATTTGCCATCACTTGTCGGCATCTTAGGAAATTGGTACGAAAACTTAAATTTGGCAAGGATTTCCCATCTTATCTCCTAATAAATGTGTGTGTATGTGTGCTTTGGGGTTCGTACACATAAATGCTTATGGAAAATTTAAAATAAGTTCTCAGGGGTTTTAATGTTGACTCGCATCCAGAGTGTCGACGTTGACAGCATCTTAGGGATAATATTTACATATGAATTCATTGTCAATTAATTCCAAACACTAAGCCAGTCAATGTTAATGAAGTTTAATGTTGCCACTTTGCCCCTTACCCATTGGAAGACTGATATTAAGGTGTAATTTCTGGGATCAAAGGTCATGGCTAAAATCTTTCGGCCGCTGCGTGTATGTGTGTGTTACAAAACTTGAAAATGATTACCATTTATTAAATGTTTAGCATACATTCAATTGAAAATGACGTAGTTAAGTTTTAATTGGAAAATGTTGACAATTTCGTAATTTGATTATATGTCAAAAACAGACAATTTAATTAGAAACTGGAGTAGTTTTTAGCATCTAATAAGCGTGTATTGAGTATTTATGACAAGCTGAAATATATCATTAAATGGGAAGTCCTAATTAGACAGCATTATAAGTAAGATTCTCAATTTGAAAACGTTGTAATGTTTTACAACCTGCTCATGGTCTTTAGGAAATCGCTGAAATTTTTAATAAGAAAGAAAATGTTACAGGAGACTGTAATGTAATTTTTAATATTTTGGAATTAACAACAATTTTCTTTCGAATTTCATTAAAAAGTAAGTTTCGCTGGTATCTTCCGGAGAGGAATCCTCAGTGGATATTTACTATTCGGAATGGTCGTACGTTCAACACATCTATTACAACCTGGTCGATCTGTCCGGTATTCTAGGGAATTCTCTGTGATATTGAAACATTTCTCAGATTATTCAGAACTTCAAACACAAACTGAAGAGCTGAATTAACAAAAAAAAAAAAAAAAACGACTAAGAATTTTTGGGTTTACTGACCAATGCTTGTATTTATGAAAACTTTAGTAACTCAGTTAATTATTGACGGAATTAGAACACTGAGGAGGCGTTTTACTCCTAAGTAGATATTCTTTTTAGATTATTTAAGTTATTGTATGATTCCCTCATAAAAGACTATGTAAAAACATCGTTATATTTGAGAAATAACAACAACAAAAATTAGAAAATTATGTAAAATAATTTTTTTTTCTTAAGTTATAGTATATATCGTTCGAAATACATTAGAGTCTTCTTTTTTAAGTCGGTTAGAAACTAAAACTCGGTTGGTAATCAGCTAGGTGTCATACAAAGGTACATAAAACCTCCAGTAAAAGTTCAAGAAGTTTTGAACACATAGCGAATCCACTCTGAAATTTGAACAGCCACCAAAGACCATTTAATACACAGACGCCTTAAGTATTAAATATTTCCTAAAGGGGGCGTATGTATATCTTGTCAGCAATAAAACAAGTATTTTCTTTGATCTCCTTGGAAAAACTGTCAAATGGTGCCTTGACATCTGACGTGTGCTTTCGAACTAATGCATAGGAAAACGACTTACAACGTCTGCCCTCTGAATGGTCTTTGCAGCCACCAGATCAAATTAAGGTAAATTTTCTGAAAAAACATAAGTAAAACAATGATCCTTCTTTGAAATCAAGCGTATAACCTTTTTTTTTGGAGTGTTAATTCGAACAAAGTCAACAGGCAACATCTCATACACGGCTACCTTTTCCAAAATACACTCGTCTAGGCCAACTTTGAGATGCTGTAAGATGTGAACGAAGCAGTATCTAGACACAATTAATGTGTCATATACAGTGTACTCTCTCCTTGAGCCCACCTCTCATAAACGGACACTTTTTTCAGTGCCATTCCGCATCAGTACTCTTGTGTACATCTCTCATAAGCGGACAAAATTCTCAGTCCATTAAGTGTCCGCTTATGTCCGCATCAATATCGAAGGGGTAATTTTTCCAAATGTGCAGTTTTTCGGTCGATTTTATATGGAATTACACCATCTGTAATTTACAGTCTTTGTTGAATATGATTAAAATGATTATAGCATTGGCAGGAGATTCTGAGAACAGCTTTTGTTCTAAACAATAGTACAAAATATCTCTCCACTGTTTATCTCACTCATAACATGAGTACTAATTGTCTGCTGTTAAGTTATCCGCATCAATTGTTCTAAAAACAAATGCCATAATAGCAACTCCGTCAACCACTTTTATGTGCGTACGAAGCAAATACCCAAACCATACAATTTAGCACAAGTACTAAACCGCTGAATAATATTATTGCAGTGAATACATGAATCATTTACTACTAAAATATGTATATGGATGTACAGGGTTCTCCAACAAGAGGTGTTATTTTGGTAATCAAAGAAAAATGGAATTTTTTGTGATAAATGATCGGATTTTTATTTCATGATTAAGAGGAAGGTCTGTCGTTAATAATGAAAAACAACATCAGACAAATGGCCACCACGACCTCGCTTACAGTACCACATCCAAGTGGCTGACCTATGTCCTCGATGGCCTCACGAATTCTATCGTTGAGGTCTTGAATTGACGCTGGGCTGTTGGCGTAGACTTTATCTTTCACGTGCCCTTAAAGGAAGAAGTCGCAAGGTTTTAAATCACAAGATCTCGGTAGCCAATTGGGATCACCTCTTCGAGAGATAACACGGTCCGGAAACTTTTCTCGTAAGAGAGCAATGGTTTTGTTGCTTGTGTGGCACGTAGCGCCGTCTTGTTGGAAGTAAACGTTGTCCCGATCAATATCATCCAACTCTGACCATAAAAAATCATTAATCATCTCTCGATAGCGCAATCCATTCACCGTAACTGTTGATCCAACCACATTTTCGAAAGAGTAAGGTCCCATGACTCGGCCGGACCATAAACCGCACCAAACAGTCAATAAGTCATGGGTTTTCTGAGCCCCAGATGCGACAATTTTGCCTGTTGACGTAGCCACCGAGGTGAAAATGGGCCTCATCAGTGAAGATGATTTTTCGCTGGAATTCCGGATCATTTTCATGCATTTCAAGGACCCAATCAGCAAAGACACGGCGTTGTTGATCATTGACCGGCTTGAGTTCTTGTGTTAACTGAACTTAAGACCCAATTCGGTGTAATGGCGTTTGTGGAATGCCCAATGCCAAAGAACGACAAAAAATGGACAATCCTGGGTTTTCTTCAACACTTTGGACTACAGCAGCAATATTCTCAGTTGTTCTTGAGCGACGTGCACGGATTTTATACTTCACATCACTCACTTGTCCCAACAGCTGGAATTGTTCCCACCAATTTCGGTATTGCGGTCCGACAATGTACTTCACGACGACCCAAAACTGCTTTAGTTTTTCGAACTGTGACTGCAGGATTTTCACATTTTTTTTTGTAGAGGATTTTAATAATTTCAATGCGTTGTTGAAGCGTGTATCGTTCCATTTTTAGTAATGGCATTCGCTAAGGCAGGATACTTGAGTTAAATGGGGCAATGCCGAAAAAAGGGTCTACCATTTTTCTTTCGATCCCCATAAATAAACGTTTAAAAGAAAACTGCTTCACGACAGCTCTTAATTAGAGCACACGGAAATGCGTTGGATAGCTCCGGGTCCCAAATGTGACTAAATCATAAAATGAACCCCTTATTTTTAAACAAATGAAGACTCATTAACAAATCTTGCAGTCTACTCTTTTACAACAAAAAGTGATTCATTTTTTTTCAATAGCTTATATAATATTCTAACTTTTATTACAGAACTCATAAAAATATGCAGTTAAAAATACAGCACTTCAGTAGCTTTTTATCAAATCTAAATAAATTAAGCTGGACTTCACGAATAATTCTAAAATAAAATAAAAATCATATGAAAAATTAATCTAAACCTCACGAAATCATTGTACAATTTTGTAAGTAAAGTAATTAAAAGTGGTCAATACTTTGTTGAATGTCCTTTGGGGCCCCCTATTGGCACACAGCAGTTTCCTATTTAATTAGGTAACTAAATTGGTTCCCTATATGCTTTACGACCTCCCATAGCCCTTCTTTGCTTTCCCTTCTTATGTCTGTCCATAGATTTTCAATGGGGTTCAAATAGGGCGACTATGTGGGTCACTCCATTATATCAATTGCATTGTTTTCAAACTACTTTTTTGCCCATTTACTGGTGGGCTGCTGGAAGACCCAAACCGGTGCCATTTTCTCGGAGGCATTTGTGAGACTAGTGTTTTTATTCGTTGAATTTCTTTAAATAAAAAAATTTAAGATAATTATGAAATTCTTCTTTATTTCTAATTACGGTTCCTAAATTTAATCATCATAATTGTGGACCCGAGTGTCAATCAAGATGTCAAAGAAATTATTTTTTTCATTATGTTTCATGTGTTTTTTTTTTTTGGAATTTTTCGACGCTCCAAAATGTATATAATTTATGTGGGCAATATTTCAAGGTATTGCAAGCGATATGACAAATTTATTATACCCTCCTCCTTCTTTAATATACCTTCTTTGGTGGAGTTGTCCAGTAGACATTGTCGTTATCAGTTTCAATTACATATTTACCCACTTAGCACCTGTTTCAAGAGACACACCTCTACCTAAATACCGATCGATGTGACTAAGCTACTGAAAGATGTTTCAAGTGCTGATATCGGCAATGCACTTATCGGAAAAAGTGCTTGCAATATCTCGTCATTTTCGAACACGAGACCAAGCAATTATACATGTCACATGAGTATTTGGGAGCCTCACGAAGAAAATATTTCAAATCTGCCTACACACAAAATATTGAATCGATCTCTGATATACAATTAGATGGAATTTAATGGATGGAATTTGGATATGGACCGAAAAACGATAGAGAAAATTGACAGCAACTAAGTATTTGAATTTTGAATTAAATTGAATTTTATTTTGTTATTTAAAGCCTGATGGCCAATTAGAGAATATTACAAGTCAAACCTACCATAACTCAAACCAACATAATCCCTTAGAAAAGTTCGACTTACGGAGACTTTGAGTTAAGGAACGAACTCCCAGGGACTCGACAAATTGGTTCTTTATAAGCGAGGTTCGTTATATCCAGGATAAAATAGGATAGAAGCGAAACTCTTGGGACTTAAAAAAGGGTTCGTAATAACCGGACTGTACAATTGTGTTGGGAAATGTGTCTCCTTAACAACGACTTAAAATAAATTTCGGCTTATGGAAGTTCCACTGTATTAACATAAACAATCAAATACAAAAGTTTATTTTTCTGCAGAAGTTCAAATATGTTGTCCTTCGAAACTTTGCTGGATAATTTTCTATCACATAAATTTAGAAAGTTACATCGACCATTTTTTTTTTTTAGGAAGGTAAGGCCGCCTATTTCCTATGTTTTTTTGTTAACTTAAATAGTTTTGTTTACGGCTTTGCCTATAATGTCTTTATTAATGGGATCAATACGGCAATGATTGCATTGCTGAAGTGTGACAAATACCAATCGAAAGGTAATAAACATAAATGAATCATTGAACTGAATATTGGCAATATTGACAGAATGTAAAGTTTGAGAAATGCCAGACGAAAAATCAACGCTGCACTTGGAAATAATCGTATCTGTATAGCTGATACACACCGTCTTTGCAGCACAATAACAAATTGAAACGATATATTTCCATTAAAGTGTGTATCATCTATCTTGGCAAACATTCTGAGTATGTGACTCTTTAAATATGTGCGTACGATTGGACTAGCGAGGGAAACCCCGGAGATCATGTACATGGTGAAGCTCTCGAAATACATTTTGCACAAATGTTTCCAAATCATAGCGTAGTCTCAGTTCCTATTGCAATTCTACCACAAGGATTATGAAAACTTAATATTCTACTCATTATATTTCAGTCGGCAAATGGACAATGAGTCTATCTCGATTTTAATTATCAAACGATTCAATATATCAGTGTAATATTTTAGGCAGTAATATCAAACTAAGGCAAACAGTTTGACCAATAAACTGGGTCTGGTCGAATCTTACATACCCTTCACCATAGATTGTATATAGAAACGAGTTTGTATTTATAATGGTCCTTCGAATTAAATAAATAGTTTAAAAATAGATGGTGTTATTCATTGGCTTTGAAATGTCTGAAAAAAGAACGATGAGTGTTGAGATGAGAGTTTTTTTCTAAATGGAAAAATTAACAATTGAACTCGCATATTTTATATCGCCAGTAGTTAGAATTCGGAGATATCGAAACAGATCATAATTCATGACCTTTCACATACAATTTCGATTACTCGTTCGCAGGAGTCATCGATTGGAATGTTTCTATTTCGGTTAATTTGCATTTTATTAAAACAGCCACAAAATGGAAACTGTGGGGAAAATTGTCTTTAGTTAAACATTTAAAAAAAAAAATTACCTAGTCGATTTTTGTTATGTCAGATACAGACACGCATTGATTTTAAAATCGTGATATATATTTTTCATTGTCGTGGAGTTTTTCTTATAGAAATTGAGTATCCATAGTTAAACAAATTTAAGAGATCATACTAGATATCTCGCCACGATAGCTGTTACAGTAAGAAATGCATTTTAGAAAAAAAATTATTTCTTTTTCATTGTCGTCAAATATTTCATTACAATTGAGTATCATAGTTAGGACATTTATAAAAGCTGACACTAGCTATCTCTCCACGATAGCTGCTACTGTAAGAAATGCATTTTAGGAAAAAATCCGTTTTCTCATTGTCGTAGTTTTTTTTATTACAAATTGAGTATCCACAGTTAGCCTACACTAGCTATCTCGCCACGATAGCTGCTACTGTAAGAAATACATTTTGGGAAAAAAAATTATCTCTTTTTCATTGTCGTCAAATATTTCATTATAATTGAGTATCATAGTTAGGATATTTATAAAAGCTGACACTAGCTATCTCTCCACGATAGCTGCTATTGTAAGAAATACATTTTGAAAAATAAACAGTTTTCTCATTGTCGTCGAATTTTTGTATTTGCAAATTGAGTATCCACAGTTAGCGTACACTAGCTATCTCGCCACGATAGCTGCTACTGTAAGAAATGCATTTTAGGAAAAAATCCGTTTTCTCATTGTCGTAGTTTTTTTTATTACAAATTGAGTATCCACAGTTAGCCTACACTAGCTATCTCGCCACGATAGCTGCTACTGTAAGACATGCATTTTAGGAAAAACCTTTTGGCGAACGCATTATCTCGCGTCGTGGGCCTGTGGCGAGGCCTACAAGATTGTGCGATTTAACAACGCTGGACAATTTTTTTGTGGGGTTATGCGAAGTCGCTTGTCTCCGCAGATAAGCCCAACAAGATTGACGCATTGGAAGAGATTATTCGGAGCGTTTTTGCTGACAGAAAGTGTTCGAAAATTGTGCCTCTCGGCTGGAATTTATTCGAATAATTCGCGGCTGCCACTTACGGGAAAAAATTTTTAAAACATAATGGCAAACCTTAGTCTTTATAATAAATATAAATTCTTGGCCATAACATTGAATTATATGAATTTATTTCTTCTTCAAAACCACACGTCTAAAAAAACACCCTTTACAAACTAAGAGGTTGAACTCAATTAATGCGACTGTGGGCTCCATATGTCCGAGTAGGAAACAAATCGGTAAGTTTAAGCGCCCGGTACCGTGTTTGCCTATCAGCGTGGGGGTTGTGAGTTCGATTCGACCCAGAGGCTTTGGTCTGTTGCTGCAACAATCACCCGGTTTCCCTTGGACTCAAAATTAGAATATAAATTTACTTTGTATTGTAGCTAATAATAAATAAATAAAATCGGTAAGTCGTCTGATACTGATACTTGACGACTTATATCGCTGAAGCCAGAAACTCAATTGTCTTTAATCCAGGAATGCCAACCGAACCCAACGAGTTCTGAACCATACCATATCATCCTTTTTTGTCTGTGAACCGAAACGCAAACCAAACTGCTCTTAGGAAAAAAATTCGAACCGGACCAAAAACCGTTAAAAATTAAGAAAAAAGCAATTGTATGGTTCCCCACAGAAAAATTAGTTTGAGTTGTGGGAAAAACATTACAATGATGACTTTAAAACAATTGCTAAAGTAGTTTTTTCTGTTCCTTCGACAAACATTTCTGTTGAACGAGCAGACCTAAGTTTGACTAAAATGTTTCGTGTTTAATAAAAAGAAATTTCATCAACAAATATTTTTGTTCCCATGATTTCTGAACGAATTTTGAACTGAATCGGAACCATGATTCAAGAGTATCTAAAAACCATTATAAAAAACAAACCGAACCGGCACTGAACCAAACCAATTCGATTTCTGAACCGGCTTTAATCTCAATTTCTTTGCCATCCGACTGATCAGGGATTTGTCCTAAAATGCATCAACGATACTTGTTCATTCACACAACGAATGTTTTCATTCACACAACGAATTTTTTTAATTTTCCCTCCAATTAAAAATAAAAATAAACATATTTTTTTTGTCGTTTTGGGGACTTTATTTTGCAAAATAAATTAATAGCTATATCGGACACCACTCGACGTAACGAATGAATGATTTGAGCTGGACTCCGATTAGTCCATTGAGCCTACTATATGGTTAGTTTGGACAGACTCAGTGGTATTTTGTTTTCTCAAATCTTCAATGTATCCGAGTGGTGTGGGTATCGTATCGGGGGTTTCTTTACATTATTAGGCTAATGTTCGTTAAACTTTACATATTTCACATAGAACGTATGTTCGTTTCGCAATAAATAAATAAATTATTATATATATAAAAAAAATGCATACAAATATTTTAAAAAAGATCACAGTTATATCGTATGTACAATTTCACATCATCATACCGCTAAATATACATGTATATAAATACTTAAAACTATTGGCAAGTAATTTCAATACTTGTTGTATGGAGTGTAATAAATAGTTGAAAATGGAAATGAGAATGAAGTACAAGTAGTAGATTGCGTTTGAGATTTAAGTAGATGGGGAAGTACAGGGAGAGGGGACAACACTTAGATTAGGTAAGTACAATTCGAATAAGGAAATGTTAGATAATACTTTTAGGAACTACATTATTGTCGGGCGAAGGACTTTCGTCCTCCATTAGCATTGGTCAGGCGTGTCAATTTACATTTGCGGCAATTCGGCGCTCTTCCTGGAAGCATTTGTTTTACGTGTTCTCGTTTGCTTTCTCTGCGGTGGCTGCTGCTGGGATTTCATGATCATTTCGAAACTTTCGCCCAAACTCATATTGTAATCACTGCGCATGGAGCTGCTATTGACTTTAGAATCGTCTGAGGCATTGGAATAGTCGGAGGCATTTGTGTTGCTCGTCTCTTCGGGGCCATTTTCCGAACTTTCACTTCTCACGCCATTAGTTTTGTTCTTCAATTTATTCTTTAGAATTTTGCGCATATTGTCCAAATAAACGAAGTAGCTATCCTTGGCAAATTTCAAATCTAACGTAAAGGGATCTACCGGAGCGGCGCTACTTCTTTGCAGTTCCTTTGTCTTGAATTGAAGTTTGTCATCCATTGCATTGCGGCTGAGAGATTTCAACATATTGACATTTTTGCCGGGATGAGAGCCATTGATGGTGGTTTCCAGTTCGCACAATATGAAACGAGCACTGCTGATCAACTGATCCAGTTCTTTGGTAGTCTCGCCGACCGAACTTTTCTTGGCCATATCCCATTTGTATTGAGTGCGGCCCAAGTAGGTGAAGGCTGCCATAAATGTTTGCATGTTGCGATACCAACGGCTTAAAGAGATCTGCAAGAAATCGAAAAGAAAAACAAAAATAATGAATATTGAATGTGATTGATACGAAGATCGTGTGATAAGTTGGTTAATTGTTTGACCAAGTTATGCTTGCTAATGCTTCAGGTCTCTTGAAAGATCTTTGCTTTTTATTTTGGAACTCAATGATTGATTGATTTATCTTTTAAATATATTTCAACATGACACACACGGTTGTTTCTGCTTTGGACCGAAACAGAGCCAACATAAAACAGGCAGTTTTTTTTCCAAAGGTGAAGAAGTACAAGAAGAACGGGGGAAAATGTTAATTTTATGCAAATGTTCAGTTCATTTTCCTGTTGTTTGGTCTCTTAACTGTTTTGTGCCAACAAGGCATTTGTTACTGAAACACGTTTTTTTTTTTCTTTCTCTCACCGATCGCTGGCAGTATCAACTCTTCCTCTCGTTTGGGTCCTGCTGCGGTTTCTGGAGCTAGCCCTGTTAACGAAACCACATCTATACGCTCAGAGTTGGTGGCACTGAGCGTACTTGTTCATCATGCCAACCAGCTTTATGGAGGCCTGAGGGTGGTGATTGTCAAGTTAACGCATATTTATGATAAGAATTATAAGTGCAGTTGGTCTCGGGGAATTTAAAAACTTAAAAATATAAACACTGATAAAGCGTGGAATACGGCAAAAGTTTTCGGCTGTCTACAAAATGTGGGGAATTCAATAAATGCGGATGAGGACTGTGAGAGACGTAGGGCTGTCTAAAGTCTATCAATGAAAACCGGTTCCGGGCACAATAAAAACGAATATAAGAAAGTCAACAAATTTCAAAAATTTCTGTCTTATATGCGATTTTGTCTTATGAGCAGTTATTGCTTATAAGAAAGTAAACCAACGGTGTTTTTGTCAACTTTCGTATACAATTATTTTTCTTATAAGAGATGTTCTTATATGGGATTTTTTCTAATAAGCAGTTATTGTTTATAAGAAAGTAAAGACTCGGTGTTTTTGTCAAATTTCGTATACAATTATTTTTCTTATAAGAGGCGCTTTTTTCTTATAAGAAAGTAAAGACACTGTGTTTTTGATACATTTCTTATATAACTTGTGATTTTTTCTTCAAGCTGTTATTGTTTATAAGAAAGTAAAGACTCGGTGTTTGTGAAAAGTTTCTTATATAATTTTTTTCTCACAAGAGATGTTCTTATATGCGATTTTTGCTTATAAGCAATTATAAGAAAGTAAAAACACGGAAACATTTCTTATGTAATTTTTTTTCTATATGCCGTTTTTTCTTATTATTGTTTATATGAATGCACTGTATGAGTCTTTTGGATTTTACCTTTAATTTATTTCACTATAATAAATTATCTAATTTTTAATCACTTTCCTATGTGATAACATTCGCAAACATGACAGGTGTTTCAGACGGTTACAAATCGCTTTAAAAAAAAAACTTTTGAAAAATACCTGCAACTGTCATAAAAAAGAAAACCGAACTGCACCCACAAAGACGCCGTAAAAACAAACAAATAAAGCAAAAGAAAAGCAAAAAAAGGCGGCAAAGTCGCAAAACTTCTGTAAACCGAAATGAAAAAGCGCAAAAAAAAACTATGAACAAACAAAAGATCGGTAAAAATGTGACCTAAACATGAGCGCGCATGGTAAATATGACTTAAATGTTGTTTTGTTTTTAGCCATTTACAATTTATGAGCCGAATGCGCTAATGGAGCCCAGTGACTTCAGTGTAGACGTACACGTACCATTGCCTTTGCGGTCCTATACAGAATGCCATTTTATGGGAATCTTTCAGAACTTTTGATTTCTAAGCTTTGCCTTGCCAGCGATGTATTCTCTGGTGTGAACAATTCATTCGGTTATTTTCTATTTGCTTATGATGCACAATCTGTTTATAACTGGAAATGTATGTGCGTGTGTGTGTCTCTATCTTTATTATAAGCCATAGCCGTGGCGCAGTCAAACGCTTCTATTTCATTTAAGACATTGACTTCATGTGTCATATTGGTTCATATCATATTTAAGAGACTGTTTTTTTCTTTCTATTCTGTCTTGTGGTGAATTTCTTGCGAATACGATGTGATACTTACATTGGACTTGTGTCTCAGTGTTGGCAGAAACGAATAAGATCCACGATGGATGGCCCATGTCTCCATATCATCGGTTCTGATGTGTTTCAACGACAATTGGCGGGTACGGAATTCTTTGCGAATGTCACTTCTAAACTTTTTCAAATACTGCAAATGAAATAAACAAAATTAGGAAATCTCTCACGTTTAGATAAAAAAACCATACAACTTACATAATATGCTCTACGGGGCATGTTGTCGGTGTTGACATTTTGAATTACCCGCTCCACATTGCAGGGATTATGCCATTCCACATGATTAGAGGTGCCATCGAAATATTTCAGATTTTCCAAGTGGTTAAGTTGACGTTTGCGTAAACGGGATCGGCGTTCAGTTTGATGTTCGGCCATGCGCTCAATGTGTTTCGCCACCTCCAATGGTGACAATGAATCGGAGGAATCGGAATCAGAAGATGATGATGATGACGACGAAGACGAAGACGAAGACGACGCCGACAAGGAAGCCAACTCGTACTCTAACGAAGTGTCCTCATTTGTGTCAGTGTCTTGGGATTCTTCTGATGCCATTGACAATAATAATAAACGCTCCATATCGGCGGATGTTTGTGAAGATTTGACGGATGCGGCCAAGTGTTTTCGCACAGCGGCTGCCTCAACATTATGTGGCACTAAGATGATGAAAGCCATCATTACAACTAGACAAAGTGTTAAGAGGCGTGGTTGTTTTAGGTTATAATTATTTGTTTTGGCCGGGCTGTGGCTGTGGCTCTGGCTGTTGCCGGTGTCAGTGAATTGCTGTTGGTTGCATAAACAACGAAGTTGTCTGGCTGTGGCCGGTGCACCGCTAATTGTGTTAGTCCATTTAGCCGTTTTATTGAATACACTTAAAATTTCTATTCCTGCCATGCAGTCCGCTGTAATGAAAAGTGAGACAATAACAGAGACCATATTTAGTATGTTTTTTTTTTTAAAAAAAATTGTATATGAAAAAAACTATAAAACCTCAGAGAGCTTTTGCAAAACAAGCGGATGGATCAAAAACTAATATAACTTAGGCTGAGTAAAAAAGACAAATTCGTATGGATTGAAGATTTTTCAAACAAACTATTTTTGATCCCCAAAAATATTGCCAATGTTCGTGGAAAGCTGAATGATTTGTAAATAACGATTTAAAAATTAATTAGTTATGAACCCATTCCTGCCCAATGGGCATTTAACCCTCTAATCGGCAAAGTGTTAAATTGCATACAAATATTTCATAAAAAATATTGGCTCTTTGGCCCAATTTGGTTTAACTTAAATGGATTTTACACAATCTGTATTGCCACCCCCACTATTTGTAATCCCCGGTTGCTGGACTGTGCACAAAACGTGTCCTTCCGTCTGGTAATCCCCGACCGTCCGTCAATTTTTTTTTTCAGTCCATCATTTGGCCTAAAGTCCACAATTATCTGCAGCTGTAACACTTGTCCCTACTCTGGGGGGGGGGGGGAATTTCATTTCCATATTTACCTTTTTCTTTCAATAATTACAATGAAAATGCAAATTTACTACGCGTACAATACGAATAAGAAATTATTGGATAGTTGTTAATGTATATTATTCACACGTTGTCATTCAGCCCGCAGTTTACTAATTAATTAACTTGGTTTATATTAAATGAACGTTGATTTCAATCGTTTACAAAATCTCCGCTAAATGTGTGTATTTAGTAGTCGTTTGTCGTTGTTTTCCAATTGAACAATTAACTTGTTGATTCGTTTGTATTTATTGGTTTAGTTACTCGATGATTAAACGCGGCAGGTGATCGTTTTATGTTTTCTTTTCGTTCGCTTAGCGTATCGTTTTTTTCAAATTATTAATATTAAGATAAAAAAAAAAATTAAATAAAAAACTTATTGATTATTCGTTGTGTCGTTCGTTGTTAACATTACGCTTGTTTAAAATAAACTGACTTTGGCTAACCAAAGCGATGACAGAAGTAAACTTTTTTTTTGTGTGTTTCGCATTCAACCGCTGCCTTGGTTGTTGTTGTTGGGTTTTTGAACACGAGCTACAACCACCACACACATAGCGGCCAATACGTCATATCGTGAGCGAACACCAGCCGTCAAAAGTCAGTGCGAGTGCGAGTGCGAGCATTTTGAATACATATTCAAGCGTTTCCACTCTCTATGACAACAAATACACACATGCTGATGGCTACGGACGTAGCTGTGTATGTGTGCAGCTATGTATCACTCCATTATTCAGTTGACGGTTTTTAAGAGGCAAGTGTGAGTTGAAAATGCACATGCGCAAATGCCTAACATGGCTGGCATGTCTTTGAGCTGCATTATGTTGCACCACCGCTCTCATGGCCACAGCAACAACTTACAAGTGTTCTTCGCAAGAATGAATGACTGCTAGGGAGGCCGGTCGTCAGGCCTGACTGTCTTCATTGTTTTTCCTACGCATTTACTTTTTTGGTTGCTCAATTTCCTCACCTTAGCACTGATGACTGGTTTTTGTTTTGAGTCACAAAATGTTTGTGAGTAGTTTTTTTTTCCTGAGTGTAACTTTATAGAGAGAAGAATTTTCTTTTAGGTATTTCCCGAAATTTCCCCTTCTTCGCTGTGGTAGGTGTGTGTATGTATGTGTAGGTGTAGTAATTATTTGTGGTTGTTTTGGGTTTTTGTTCTTCTTTTGATAAAGGTATTCTATATTGCTCTTCTCGATTGCTGGTTGGTAATTCGTTTCCGAAACGTGCATGACTAAATAATGTGGGTGTGCGTTCTTGTATACACGTATGTGTATGTATGTCTGTATGTTTATCATACCTGGATAAAGATAACATTGTTGGGGGATTTTCTTGGATTCGCAATTAATTGCAATAGTCATAAGATGGAATTCATGTAATCCCCCCAATAGGGCGGTATTCACTCCCAAGGAATTTGTTTTTCTGAAACATTTTCGCCAGCTATCCAGCTTATCAAGCTGTTATGAAGTTATCAGTGTTTGATTGCCCGTGGCGTGAGCTCTGCATTTGAGGAGGGGGGAACTCTCTATGAGTTGTTCAAACACAAGCAAAATCGTATTTAGCCACATCTAAATTTGTTTGTTGTCATCAAAAAAAAAAAAGTTGGCAAAATTCGGCTCTAATTCGGTCAATCTTAGAAAATATTTGTACTTCAATACTTCTCCAATTGATGATGTCTTGTGAGATGCATGACTCACGGATTGTTTTAACAGCCACAAAGTGTCATCTCTCTCTATCAGATATTAATCCGTTTATTCATATGCAAATCATCATGTCACAATAAGTCACAGCGTTTCTCATCATATCAAGTTTCCCAGCTAAAACCCCAGTCACTGATATGACACAACAGTGCCATCATCTGTATCTTACTTAGTACAATATTGTATGTAATTGACTGTAATCATTAATTTTTTCTCTGGGCAACCCCAGATTGCTCAAAATAAATGCAGAAGATCGAGCACGATATTATTATTACTCATCTCCAACCGCAAGTTACACACACACACACCATCCACACACCATCGACTATCGCTGGGCATTAAAATATTGAGCGAGCAAAAGTTCAAGTTCATGATGAACATAAGTAAGCGAAATTAGGCCGCCAACACATTGATCTACATTAACGGTACTATATGTATATATTGTGAAAAAAAAAGCTTTTTCTGACCCCCGCCCACCAACGACCTCACCACAAGGCGGAAGAGTTACGAACGTCTCGCTTCAACTGTCAATAAAAGGTTCGTTGACTTGAAGAGACTCATGCATGACTGGTGAGAATAAAAGATCGCCACAACAGTTATCGACAATGATAATAGCTAGGCCGATGCCGGTATGCCTAGCTAGACGCGTTGGTGGGGTGGGGTAGTGGTTTTTGTAGTGTTCAGTTCAGTATTCATAAACTGGCACGCGACTTCAGCAAGCTTCGGCATACAAAACAAACACCGGGTCATATTAATAATGAGAGCGAAAGCTCTTTTTTTTTTATCTCAACACTAGTCATTTGCTCTTGTAAGACGATACGAACAATTGATGAGGTTCAGTTTGAGAGACATGTGCATGTGTTTGTTTAACTGGATTGCGTATTCACACACTCTGTTTCGCACACCCACCCATCTGTGGTCTGGTCGAATGAACACAATTTGTGAAATTCATATGAAACTACGCTTAGTCACTCGAGTTATTTTGGAAGGCTTGCGCCAAAAAACAAAACGCCGTGCCGTAAATCAATTACTGAGCGAATGAAATCTTAGACGGTCGTAAGAAAATTAAAACGATCACAGACACAGGGTAAACATTATTTGCAGATAACCACAAACGTGTCGTTTCTATCACAACCTTTCGCAATGATAAGAATTTTATGTTATGTCGCCTAAGTATTTCGTGTTGGGTGACATGTAGAGTTTATAGTCCAGCTATGATAGTTTATCTGAAGGGTTTGGTTAAAAATCAATTGCGAAATTAGTTCATATGGCAACAGAGATCTTGGCATTTTATATTCGCACCCTACAGCACTTCGGAGCAGTTGTGAACCAGGTTTTCCTGTTCAATACCGAGACAGCCACATCAAGGAAAGGCAACCACAAGAATGAAATCATTTTGAAAATTAAAATATTTTTTGATTATAAAAAAAAATATTTTTTGATTATAAAAAAAAATATTTTTTGATTATAAAAAAAAAAAATATTTTTTGATATAAAAAAATAAAAATATGTTTTGATTATACAAAAATATTTTTTGTTATGTAATTTTTTTTTGATAATAAAAAAATATTATGTGATTATAATAAAATATCTTTTGGTTATAAACAAATAAAAATATGTTTTGATTATACAAAAATATTTTTTGATTATAAATTTTTTTTTGATAATAAAAATTGTTTATAAAAAAAAATTTTTTGATTATAACCTTTTTTTTTTTGGTAATAAAAAAATATTATTTGATAATAAAAAAAATATTTTTTGGTTTAAAAAAGAAAACAAAATTTATTATAAAAAAATAATGTTTCATTATAAAAAAATATATTTGATTTAAAAAATAAAAAAAAAAAATTTTGAATACAAAAAAAAATAAAAATTTGATTTTTTGATTATAAAAAATACATATATTTTTTGTTATAAAAAATAAAAATATTTTTCGATTATAAAAAAAACTTATATTTGGTCCACCCATTATTTATAAATCAACCGGATATTAATGTAAGTTAACCAGCCCTCTTGAAAGTTACGCATATTCTTAGTTAATTTCCTGCTGAAAACAAAAAGTCATTCAAACAGAACATACCGAACGGAAGGTACCTTTGTTTCCCCCCTGGAAGTTTATAACACTTATATAATCTTGAAGAAAAAAGTACCGAAATTCGAATAATAAAATACAATCGTGCAATCTAATCGAAACTTCCGCCACAAAGTGTTTGTTTTTCATATGCTTGTCTAACATATCTAGACGCCAATTTATCACAGAACGCCGATTAACAAACTACCACTGACCGAATGTGAAATACGAAGTGTATTCGTATATAACTTCGTGATATGTACTGAAAGCTGGAAATATCTTATCAGGTTCGAATTAAAGACAAAAACGTCGAAATTGTCATAGACAAGCCAACGCCGTGGGCGGACTTTGATCGGAAATGTTATTTCGAATCAAATTTGGAAGACTATGCCAGCGAAATCTGGACCGGAGGCAGTTATAAGAATTAGAATTATTTTCCGATTGTCTATAATAATTGTGGCCCTATGTTCCAAATATATAAGAATTAATATTAACGGGCAATAATTTTGTTTAGTTTTGTTTCTTTATCTGTAATTTCTTTTCCTTTTACCACAAAGGTCATTGCTATGACAAATGGAGATTTTTGTGATGAATAATCCGATTGAAACTCGATAGACTGAAAACTGAACTTGAATTTCAACTAGTTGTCATCAAAAATTGTACGAGTATTTTGATACTACATGGCGTCATTGCTTACTATTGTGTGGGCGCTGTTGTAGCGCCTTTTGATTTAATTATTCTTTTCTTTTGCAAATGTTGACTAATAAGCAATTTAATTTTTTCGACAATATCTTGGAATCCATTAGACAAATCATCATCGTTACCATCTCCGAATTGTTACTGGCTCGCCATGACGTAGGCGTTTGCAAATAGGCATGTACTCAAACAAATTACACTGGTCAACAACAACAACAAAAAAATGGAATTTTTTTTGTATAGAAAGAGTTGGCAGCCTGTGTAATTAGTAGTCTGTCCTCAACATCTTCTATGGACAGACGACCTAAGACTATTTGTAACGTGTCTATCGCTCGTAGAAAAACCTTAAGCTGCCCTCGGCGACTTAAGCGACTTTGCTTTGCCATATCTCCTCAACATTTTACTACATTATTTCATAATAAAGTTACACATAATTTAATAAACAATTTAAATTAGAATATAAAAATGCGTTCTTTGCCGTGGCCACCAACAAGTATTTTGTGTTTTTGTTCGCCAGTGTACAATAAAATTTCTTAATTTTTTTTTCTTCAAAGTCTAAACAAAATCCCTCACTCGCTATTATTTTCAATTTTTTGTTTATACAAAAATTTCGTGTCTCTTTTTGCCTTTTGTGTTTTTGCTCAGTTTGTTTTGATCCACTTAAAGCGTTGCTGCGATGGAGAGGTTGTGCGGCAGAACTTAACAAATTTGCTGTTGCTGTAGGTCAGTTTCCGCGCTATAACGACGGCGATGACACACACACACAGATACTCGTTATATATACTTATACATATAGGTGTGTGCTTCTTGTTTATTGTTATTAAAAGCTGAAATGTGATAAGCTGTTGTCGCATGAGCGCACGACCGATCGACTGCGTTTTTTTTTTTTATTTTTTTGCCCGAATATAAACAATGTGACATTTAATTTTGCATTTGATAACATTTCCGAGTAGGAAATGGGATTTTGATAATTGTTTTGTAAAGTTAATAATGAATTAAAGTGGTTAAAATTCGATCTGATTATGAATAGGGAATATTCCTTTGAAGAATTTAGTGACATCTAGAGTGTGTAGCAGTACTAATGCTTTTGCAAAAGACTTAGATCTCCGGCATGTAGATGGATTTTAAAATAAATGCCAACGACAATCCAGAGGACAGGCGTCCTAAGTCACATGGGGATTTTTCCAATAGTTTCTTTTTTCCACGAACGAGATACACACATTTGCTTGAGAGAGATTTAGATGTCACTTACAGTTTACAGGCGTACTAGTAATTCGACAAATAGCCTTAGGTCGTCTGCCCTCCAGTTTGTCATGATGTGGTGGGTCAAAAGCCTAACAGGCAATTAAAATCAAAACAATTTTCAAACATTTTTCTTTTGTGATCTGAAAACGGTTAAGCTCGGTACTTGACTAACAAAAACAAAATGTATTACAAGATCTGTTTAATTGGGTTTATTGTAAAAAAACGCGTTGTCTTCAAGTCATTTCTCAGATGAGTCTGGAGTTACCAGACACTGTTCCAATACAGGCGATTTTATGAATAGGAGAACAGGCTCTAGAAAAGTCAGCTATTCACAGTAGATTTTGGCCAGAGATTATAGATTTCTTAGAGAGAATTTCCGCCTTAGTTCCTTCAAGGAATTTTTAACGAAATAAGTTAGTAATCGATCCCAACTGTCTTCTTTTCTATGAAAATATGACATTTCTTATCTTTTCAGAGTTTCAACTCTGTTTGAAGAGAAATCTCAGGTGGTGAAGCGGATTGTGGATTGGCATTTCTTATCTTTTCAGACTTGCATTCAAGTCAAGTCAAAATACAACTCTGTTTGAGGAGAAATCTCAGGTGGTCAGAGTTGCATTCAACTCAAGTCAAAATACAACTCTGTTTGAAGAGCAATTTCGGAAAATTAAAAATTCTTAAGTTATACCGGATAGTCAAATGCAACCGTATTTTGAAGCAAACAAAATCGAACAGGCAAAGTCATATCATATAAAATGAACAACTTTCCAAATGAATATATTTATTTCCGTCCTTCCTATGGGCCATTCACATGAATGATTGTGTTAATATATTTCTTGGATTCAACTTCCACAATTTTGTTATAATGAAACTTTATACTTTGATGCCTAATGACCGCGACTCTTCATGTAGTTAATGTAATTCTAAAAAAAAAATATAGTTTCAAAACTTACTTTTCACTGGTCTCTTTTCCGAAAACATTGTTAGTTGTCTCTTGATAACTTTTCAGAAGACTTTTCAATTTAAATTGTTTGATTACAAAAAAATTTTTTGTTCTAAAATCACTTTCACAGTGTTTGTTTGATTCTCAACCGAATATCTTATACAGAACTTTCATGTGTGCACAAATTTGTTCGCGGGCAACAAAAAACAAATCGTTATTTATGTTAACTAACGCAGCCAGCTTTTAGTGGTTCTGTGCTCAAATGCAGACTGATTATGATTTCTGCAATACCTGTCGAATTTATATACCCATCAATTCCCCGGCGAAGGTATCAATGAAATCGACATCACATTTGCCCCCCTCTCATTGACTGGCGATTGGCAGATAATGGTAGCGTAAACAGTAACACATTTTATCAGAAACACAGATAAGGCCTAGCACAATACTCTACATGTGAGACAAGCGTACACATCGAGAAGAAGCGTCACAATTTGTATATACCGAGGTATTTACATACCCATTGAATGTCCATGTGCCTTTTTGTGCCTAAGTGTTAGCGCTTGAGAAAATGAAGGGGAACTTTTCTCGACACCACTGTTTGGAATTCTTAAGGTTATCGATTGTTTTATCAAACCTTAACAAAAACAAAAAAAAAAGTGAAGACAATATCCTTCATGTGTTGGGGGGGTACTTACCGTTTATAATGGCATTTGTAACGGCTTTAAAATAGATTGTTATTACAAATGTAACTGATAATATGCAATTATGAGCTTTCTCAAATTGCAATGAAGCACAATTGCAAGTGTGCCCAGAGGTACTTAATATCGATTTTGTCGGATGTGTCAGAGTAAGTAAGTAAAATGAAGGTGTCACCAAAGCTGTGGAAATTGTTGGAAATTCCGGCAATGGATTGGAATTCTTTACCAGTTGACTAACCAAAACTAAGAGACGATCGACATAGTATAAAAAGTGAGCTGTATTCCAAAATCGGCAAGGACAAGGATCTGTCAAAAATCACCGTCTGAACGGACACAATTTTTTTTTATATGAACATGTTTTCAACAGGATGGGTGCCGCCTTTTTTGACAATTGTTATTCAAATGCATTTTTTCGTTGATTCATAACTTCAGATGCTGAAAATGCAGAGGATTACACTTTTTTCAGACAGCAATGATGACATTCTGGCAAAACATCCTCGTATTATGGTAGATCTCTTTTAAAGAGAGCACTGCATGAACCCTGTAGAGAAACTCGGATAGGTTGGACTATTACTCTCTGCTGAAGTGGATCTAGGACTAAGAAATTTACTGCCGGTTGTCATAAGTCGAATTTAAAAATCATTTAACCTCTCTCACACCAAAAAAAAAAACCATGGGCCACAGGACGAAAGTAAAATAAATCGATTGAACTGAAAAAGTCCAAGTGCGGCAAAATCATGAGATATTCCAACTAAACGCCCAACATCAACAACCTATATACTCTGTCTTGTAATTAATTATAAATAAATAAATAAAAAAAAATGAATATAACCTAAAACTTTTTTGGGGAGTTCTTCCTTTTTTTTTTTGGGAATTTTTCATAGAGACATTAAAAACCAAGACGACATTTTTTAAATATATTTTTATTTATTAAGAAGCCCCTAGACCAAATAGGGGGAAAAAGACCCCAAAATTTAAAAATATATTGGGAAATTTTTATCAGTTTATCAGCTCGAAAATTACCCTAATTGAACTAGAAAAATTGTCCCAAATTTTCGTGTTGTTGGGACCATTTTTATTGAGGAAAGCAACGAGAAATACACATAATTCTAGGGGGGGAAAACAAATAATAATTTAAAAAAAAAAATACTCATATGGGGACTTTCTTAAATTAAAGTGTGATTTATTTATCTTCCAATATTACAGCCAAAGACCCTGTGGAATACAGACGTCCCAAGTCGTTTGCTGAACATTTCAAAGAAAAGGGCGTTTGAATGTTTCCGTTTAAGAAATAACCAATACTTTCTGTGAAAATCTTTTCTTTCTTTAATGTTTCTCTAAATAACATGGGACGTCTTTGTTTACAAGTATTTCGATTTAAGTATGCAGTATATTCTCCGTATGCCAGCACTGCCAGTAGGGCTACATAGTATTCGTCATTGTCTGAAACGTTTTCCAAACTAAACTTATTTGCAAAGCCTACATGCCTGCGCCCCTTTTTCAGGTCTTTCAAGATTCAGGTAAATTTCAAATTCACACACGTTTGTTTGTTTGGCATGACAACGTCATCACTAACAAATTTGACGTCACTACTGAAGTCAGTTTTTTATTGAAAGCAAATATGTGCTTCACAGATAAACATAAAACCTGAGCATTTGCAGGATTTTATGGCAATTACCGGGAATTACGTTTAAATCACAACTTAAAAATGTATCCCTTATTTCCGTTTTGAGGCCTGGCTTCTTGGTTCTCTTTGCGCATAACCTAAGTAAACATCTGGTAACCGGTAACCTGTTAAAAGTCATTTTCTAATTTTAAATATTATCACGACAAGTAAGCTTAGAAAGCATGTCATGCAAAATAGCTCGATATTGTTATCGGAAATAATCTAAAAATAGTTCTTTTCATAAATAGGTGTGTGTGTATATGTATAGTCTGGCCATCGTTTGGAAGAAGAATTGGGAATATTAATGATAATAATGTAATAACATTGTGAAATACTAATTTGTTATAGGTTTATTTCTGTGATACGATTGGCACACATTCAAGTCTGTTATTGTCGGCGACTTTACGAATGAGAGTAACGACATTAATCAGTGGGTCTCGATACGTTTCAGATATTGAAATTATGTATATCCGGAATAGTTCACTTTATTTGGCAGAAACTACGCCGTCGGTTCCTCAAGGGAATATAATAAGTGCTGGGCATTTGCAAGGAGAAGATATTTCAGCTAAAACCTGTTCCGACGACCTAAACCAACACTTATATCCAGCTGTGCTTCTTTACAGACAAACCGGAACCGAGTTTCAATTACAAAATTCATTATCTCATTTAAAAACTAACCAAACCATTCAAATCGTTCTTGGGTGGTCATGGTAAATCTCTGTTATTACCAAACTAGTAAGTTGTAATGCGCCTATGGCGCCCGTTAATTTGCTTGAGAAAGTATTTGTTACTTAATTTTAAAAATTTTGTAAAAAATATTTTGAGAAAACTATTTTGTAAAAAAAAATTTCGAAAAAAAATAAAATTGGAAAAAAAAAATTTGTGGAAAAAAAATTCTTGCTGAAAATAAAATTTTTGTTGAAAAAAAAATTTGTGTTGAAAAAAAAAAATTTTGTTAAAAAAAAAATTTTTGTTGGAAAAAAAAATTTTGTCGAAAAAAAAATATTTGTTGAAAAAAAAAAAAATTGTAAAAAAAAAATTTTGGAAAAAAAAATGTTTTGGTAAAAAAAAATTTGGGGAAAAAAAAATTTTTTTGTAAAAAAAAATTTGGGGAAAACACAATTTCTGTACAAAAAAAAAAAAATTTTTTTTTTTAATATTATTATTTACAGAATTTTTATAGAATGCCTATTTAAATTCTTACGTACTGCGTGACAGAGTCAGTGAATCAGGGAATCAGTGTATCAGTGAATCAGTGAATCAGTGTCGAGGGTAAATATATATTAAGATAGATATAGACGGGCAGTATTACGTGTAATCTGATCAAGAAAATTACAAATGAATCGAAATCAGATCAATGTCAACAATTGTTTCTAGAGGTGGGCGAAAATAACTCTGTTTCGTTTAGAAAATAAAATATTTCCAACAATAATTGCATGTTTTCTTTGGTTCGTAAGGAACCATTGGTCTTACCACTGGATACCCGTTCTTGCTGGTCTGAGCTACAATCATGTCATGACCATACTACTCTATGTTACAACAGATGAGCCCAGAGATTTTACGCAGAATCTCCGTCTCGTACACAGAAAGAAAAACGACATTCTAAATTCGAGCTGAATATTCTTAATTTGAACTAAAATCTGATTTTAAAAAATAAGTACGATCCGTAGTTAGTTTTTCTTTAAACAGGTACAACTGGAGTAGTTTTAAAATCAAGTACGAAAATTCTTATAATAAGAATAAAATACTGGATTTATTTGTTTGCTTTACTGCTTGTCATTTTTTGGACTATGCTCTAGTAAACAGTAGTTCTCGTTTAATTACGGAAGGCTATAGCACATAATAAACCAATGATTGAAGAAGAAATCATTGGAAATAGGTGCCGATATAAAGAGTTTTGGTATAAAGAGAGAGAGATATGGTCGAGAAAGTCAGAAAGATAAGGTCTACGCCAACAGCCCAGCGTTGATTCAAGAACTCAAATATAGAATTCGTGAGGCTATCGAGGACATAGGTCAGCCACTTTGCGATTTGGTTATGGAAACTTTCATGAAAACGATATGGTCCTGTAAGCGTGGTCGTGGTGGCCATTTGTCAAATGTTGTTTTTCATTATTAACCTCATACCTTTCTCTTTATTACAAAATAAACATTCGATAATTTATCTCAAAAAATTCCATATTTCTTTGAATACCAAAATCAATCCCAGTTTTCGATAATTTCCAGTATTTATTCAATCGGTCTACATACATGTAAATTTCAAATGCTAAGCTAACTTTTGTTGTGTCTTATTTCTGACTTTCTGGTTGAATTTTTCGTTTTGGTGTATTCAGCGACTTGTAGTAAAATTTCACGTCGACTACGTCTGCGGAACATTTTAGCCCCTTAAATCGCTGTTTTAATGGTGTTTTTGCTATTTTTTTTTAAAGATGAACAAAAAAAGAGCCGTTCCTTGAGCAGTTAGAGGTTTAAAATATTCTACAAAAATGTTCTCCGTAACATTTTACATAAATTTGCTGAACAGAGCGTATAATTTAAGCATAAGCTATACTCGATTTTCTATGCTGATTGAAAATACAACAATTGCATTTGGGGGAAATGTTAACTCTCCCCAAAAAATAAAACCCAGACGTAAACTTTCAAAACGCCGATACATGTGTCTTTTGTTTTTGTCTCCTCCATCAACACCTATAAATCGATCCTTATAGTTTTGTACAGTGTTATCAGGGCTAGAATCGGTCTCTTCTCTCTGATACACCACAATCCACCACCAACATGTTGACGTATGCATTCAAAACGTTTACAATAAGTGTTTCCTGTCAATTGAGAAATAAGTGTTTACGATGCCATTACCATTAAACGAGAAATTCGTAGATTGAATTGTTAGTTTGCCAACATCCTGTGACGTCTCCCGATAATCTACTTCCTACAATTCAAATGACGTCCACCTATGCCCTTTATTTGAGTTGCTGCGAATTATCGGTACTTATACCTAACCAAAAAAAAAACAATACTACTCGTATTAGCATTAAATATTTGATTTTATTTTATGTCTGACAAGTCGACCGAGATACGGGCATACAAATTGATAAGTTGATTCGATCGTAAAATTACACACGTCTAACACAATTATTTCGTTTAGCCGTTTATCATTGAGTGCAGTCGTTTATGATAGACTTCCGAGTGTTTGACGGTGGAGAAGTGATGAGCGATCCGAAGCTCATTTCTGCCGTTTCAGGTTTGCCGATTTGCTCAAAATGTCAACAGTAAATTAGAATGTGTCCTACTTGAGTACTTGCGGAAATTGAACATTCGGGAGCTATTCTCGATACAAAATTGCGCGTTAAATAATTTTTGAAAATCAGTCAATGGGTGTTTTTTACTTATGGCTGCTCAAGACCAGGAGATTCACCAGAGGAAAGGTGCGCCATTGATTCGTCGGGTATCTGCTGACTATCTGCCATCATTCCCCATTCAGTGTCAATAGGCGTCGCCTCGCCAAAACCTACGACAAACATTCGTTAACGACATCAACTGTGAACTTCTGGTTGCAGTGGGCAATGCCAGCGATATTTATCAGCTATATTTGTGGTAGATTGTTGTTGTAGATTGTAAATGTCAATTATTATACGTATGCATGAAATGTGAGCTAATAAATTGATTATAATCGATTGCGATACGCATTGAACTTCCGTTAAACATGCCGATATAAATGTCACATGTATATTAAGTGTCAGCGTTGTACTCGTTTTCAATAAAGATTATACATACAAATATGTATATCCGGTGATAACCCCCATTCGGGTTGCAGTTAATATTGGCCGTAAATCTTTACGTAGGACGGAAAGGAAATTAAAGTGCGGCAATGCGGCGTTTTTACTGAACGAGTAACATTTGTAAGTCAAAAACAATTATCGTATGACGTGGGAAAGAGGTATATTCAGGTAATAGCAGTATATCTGTGGAGCTTCACCGGCGGCGGTGATTCAACTTTTGGCATGTGCATTATCAATTATTGCAGTGCATGCGTATTGTTGCTGTTTGAGATACAATTTGGGAGACAAATACCTTTTGTTTTAGAATTAAAGACAAAGGTAGTTTATTATAAGGTCAGCCAAGTGGACATGAAAAAAAGTAAATTTTATGTGTTTAGTTGCAATACACGTACGTGTTTAAAATAGAATTTTCTCATGTTATTCAGATTTTCAAACGAAGCTTTGTATGTAATTTATGTTTTAGTCTAGATTTCTGAGTTCAAATACAGGGACTTAGCTTTAAGTACTTATTCATTAAGCTTTAATACAACTAATATTAACTATTTACGAGATCATTTCTCGCTCGTGAGTGATAATCAAACTTGTGATTCTAATAAAGTGCACACTCAGTAGCTACAAAAGATAATAAAGACAACGTGATTTTTTGATTTAGCAACTGGAGTTCTTTTACAAAAACATTAATAAGTCAAAAAATTGTAAACATTTGCAAAAAGATATTCTAAACAGATATTTAGTAGCTGAATACTCATACTTTTAGTGATGTAGAATTGTATCTAGTTTTATCCGGTACCAAATACGGTTGTGAAAGTTAAAGTTAATTTTTTTAATTAATCGCCACTTTTAATATTGTTGGCAACCCTGCAATTGGAACCACTTTGACTATCAGCCAATAGGAATAAACTACGCGTGACGTCATTTGATCAACCTGCGCAGAACACTTCTTTCTCTGCGCGGGATGGCGTATTCTTTGTTTCTATCATTCTTGCTCTTTGTAGAATGCCTGGAGATCATCAATGGGCTAGCGTACTCTTGGCTTTTCAAATAAAGCTACAATAAGAAGTCGGATGGGGCACGATTTTAAGATCTGTGTTGCCAAACAATTTCGCCTTTTTGTCCAGGAAATTTCGGTGGCAGATATTGCATTATTTGATTTATCGCGTGGCATAATCAGGGAACAACAGCAGGTTAGCGACATAGTTAAATTTTTTTTTCTTCAAATTTATACCAGTGGCTAAATTTCTTGGTCTGAGGCGAAAACAATATACTTTTTTTTGTCGGACGTCCATACTTCCTGAGCTGCGGCCTTCCAATGCTTGGACATTTTGCATTCCTCCCACGCTTACTCTCACATATTAGAAATTAATAATATATAACCACGCACCTTCTATAAAACGCTCACTTTGGAAAACGTAAAAATAAATTTTTGTACAATTCGGTATTTCGAGATCCCATGGCAGATATAAAATCCGAAAGTGATGGTAACGACCACTTTTAAATTTTGGTTACTTTCGAATATGAAACATGTATCTTTTTATATACAAAGAGTGAGTGAATATGTAAGTCGATTTATTCGGCAATATTAGTTGATCATTCAATAAAATTCGACCCGACACTACTGTTGTCAAACAAATTTGTTCCACTTACAGAGACACTATTTCGTAGCACTGTTTCGGTGTGAAGACAATGACGGTAAACAGTTAACTGAATAGATGTTTAAAAATAAGTGAATCGGTTCACAAATTGTACCTACGTAGTAACAAAGCCAAAGTCTTACCCTGAACAATGTGGAAGATGGATTTCTATTAATGATAACACGGGGGACTTTTCTCACATCAGTGAGCTGTGGTCGATAAATTTAGTCACTGATAGAGAAATCACATCAATCAATTGAATATTAGTTTATTGCACAGGGTGACAGAAGGCTCACCCTGTACCCCTGTTTATTTTCCCCAACCTTCCATTAGTTAAAAAACGGGGGACTTTTCTGACATTAGTGAGCTGCGGCCGATAAATATATTCATTGATAGAGAAATAAAATCAATCAATGGTTAATCCAGCCTGACACAGGGTGACACGAAATGAATCAAAAAAGGGTGGAAATGGTGGAGACAACTAAGAAAAAATGCATTTTCACTTTATAAAAATGGCATATATTTATGGTCTCTCTGTGGTTTTTGTGCTGTATGGTTTTTACTAGGACTGTGGAATCGGAGTCTGACAAATTGTCCCGGAGTCGGAGTCAAAGTCGAAAATGGGTTCGATTCCCACCAGATGCTGGAATCAGTTTTTGTAGTAGCTTATGGTGCAAAGTGTTTTTGTGATTTTTTTAGATGTTCTTGAAAGATTTAAAAAGATTTTTGGAAAAATTACAAAATTTATGATTCATATCCAACACGAGGTGTTATTTTGGTATTCAAAGAAAAATTGAATTTTTTGAGATAAATGATCGGATGTTTATTTCATAATAAAGAGGAAGGTATGCCGCTAATAATGACAAAACAACATCAGCCAAATGGCCACCACGACCACGCTTACATGAAATTTGCAATAACCAGATCACAAAGTAGCTGCCCTATGTCCTCGATAGCCTCAAGAATTCTATCTTTGAGGTTTTGAATCGACGCTAGGCTGTTGGCGTAGGCCCCAAATCTCCTTTTGATTGTTGACGTAGCCACCGAGGTGGAAATGGGCCTCATCAGTCAAAATGAACTCTGGATACAGATACAATAAAAAAAAATATATATATAATATATTTTTGGTTCCATTAACTGAATATTTTCTGTACCGAACTCTGATAACTTTCAAATGTTCTTACACGAATTATAATAATTATGAGTACACAAATTACACAGTACCCAGCTAACTGATTTAGGATAAGTCTCCCATCTGGTCCTTTTTCTAATGTACAGATCTAAAGGCCTCAATATAAATCCAGCGGAATGCACATTTATAATCAAAGAACTACAGGAGTAAAAGTAGTTAGAGGCAACGCTGAACTCCGAACCAACTGTTTGTCTACCAGGTTTCAGTTTCAATAGAAGGTTTCAGTTTCAATTAATTTGCGTCGATTGAAAACGACTACATGTCAATACAGCTCCAAATCCCAATTCTAATTTTTCAAACTGTTTCCCACAAACTGCACATTTAAATAATATCCGAAGATACATTGATCCAATAGAGAAAAGGCAACAATAAAACAAAGGCAATGATTTGACAACAAAAAAATATGAATACATGTAAATTGATACAACTTCAGCAAACAACTGCATACAACATTTAGAACTGCTTCAACAGAATTAATAGAATTGCATACGATAATGCCACCGTCGTAGACAAGGTGACTACTGCGGTGCTGTTTAACGGCAGCCACGCCCAGCCACAGAGCTAGACTAAACAAATCTGAAAAAAATTGAAATCACACATAAACAAAATCACAGATGTATCTTGGGAACGATAGGATCAAATAGTATGCAAAATCAGCACATTTTGAAACAGTTTTTGTATTTGCATGCCGACATGCTGATGCGATGAAGACGATGGTGGAGTTCGCTGACATAATTAAGTTCCCTAGAGAATTTTCATCCAATTCATTCCGGTTGTCGTCTGAGCCATTTGAAAGAACTTTGAAATCAAATCCAACTACAGCAGAGGCGTTTAAGCAAACACATATGTGAAGCATTGCAATTAGGGTAAGGATGTGGGTGTAGTATGTTCGGTTAGTAGGCGGAATGAATGGGGGGTTAGGACTCGACATGTTCTCATATTTGAATTTATTTATGAAATGTTCCTCTTAAGAAAGAAAATCACATCTTCATATTGATAGTTTCGAGTATTTAACTCTAAAATTACCCAACATTTTCTGGCGTCTTAAAATGAAATACATATTTTTGAAAATTATTTTAAAATATATTTCAGTTGACAGTGATTACTATAAGCTTAACACAAAAACCTGAATCTCACGTTTTCAGAAACATTTCTTCATGTCTAACATTTCTGCAAACGACTCGCTTTCTATATTTAATAACTAGTAAGTTGTAATGCGCCTATGGCGCCCGTTAATTTGCTTGAGAAAGTATTTGTTACTTAATTTTAAAAATTTTGTAAAAAATATTTTGAGAAAACTATTTTGTAAAAAAAAATTTCGAAAAAAAATAAAATTGGAAAAAAAAAATTTTTGCTGAAAAAAAATTTTTGTAGAAAAAAAAAATTTAGTTGAAAAAAAAAATGTCGTTGAAAAAAAAAAATTTTTGTGGAAAAAAAAAAATTTGTTGAAAAAAAAATTTTTGTTGAAAAAAAAATGTTTGCTGAAAAAAAAAACACAATTTCTGTACAAAAAAAAATATTATTTTTTTTATTATTATCTTCTTAATATATATTTACCCTCGACACTGATTAACTGAATTTTTTTTTTCAACATTTTTTTTTTTCAACAAAAATTTTTTTTTTCAGCAAACATTTTTTTTTTCAACAACAATTTTTTTTCGAACAAACATTTTTTTTTTTTCGACAAAATTTTTTTTTCCCACAAAAATTTTTTTTTTCAACACAAATTTTTTTTTTCAACACAAATTTTTTTTTCAACAAAAATTTTATTTTCAGCTAAAATTTTTTTTCCACAAATTTTTTTTTTCCAATTTTATTTTTTTTACAAAATAGTTTTCTCAAAATATTTTTTACAAAATTTTTAAAATTAAGTAATAAATACTTTCTCAAGCAAATTAACGGGCGCCATAGGCGCATTACAACTTACTAGTTATTTATACAATGCCTATTTAAATTCCTACGTACTGCGTGACAGAGTCAGTGAATCAGTGTATCAGTGAATCAGTGAATCAGTGTCGAGGTTAAATATATATTAAGATTAATCAATGAAGCCATTGATGATACGATTTAAGTGAACATTCCGGTCGGAGAAGGAAATATGTAATTGCATTTAAAAATGTGCCTAATGGGTGTTTCAAGAATATCTGTTATATAATGAAATTTCGAACTAAATTACACTCTTGTGGAGGTGCAGTAATGATTAAATTACGATTATATTCACTTTATCAAGACTTATAATTGATTGCAATTACAAATTATCTCAAAAGTAATCAGGATTACTTGCGATTACTATAAATAATCAAAAAGAGTCAAGAGTAATCAGTCAATAATCCGACTTCTTTCCGAGATTACTTTTGATTCTTTCTGCTTATTTATAGTAATCGCAAGTAATTCGGATTATTATCATTAAAAAAATATGGTGATGCACATTTTTTTCACATCCATGGTTTGGTTTGAATTATATTTTTCTTTACCGGTATAAATTTGAAAATTTTCAAAAATGATTTTAAAATATATTTCAGTTGACAATGATTACTATAAGCTTAACACAAAAACCCGAATCTCACGTTTCTTAATCTGACCTTAACTCTGTTTTGAAATTTTGGCGCTTGGGACTTTCTTTCTCAGGAGGGCAGTGCAGTCAACACATCTGTTACTTTATTATGCAAAAGTCCGTCCCGAGCAAAGGTCCGTCCTGATTAAATATACGAGATCGGCCCACAATCTTTAAAAAAATCAAGACCATATTGGTATGTATGTGTTTTATTATGTACCCCATAACGGGTACCGCCTTATTATACCGCCTTCGGACTATGTCTAGCATTGTATATTATTCTTATTACAATTACCGACGTCGTTATCGGTGTTGATGTTGTTGTTCTTGCTGCCGTTGTGGCTGTGAATCGAATACAACACGTTTACGGTTTTCGTTTTGTTGTTGTTTTATTTTGGCGGCGGCACATGCAGCACGTTTGTTTATGAAATTTGAGGCGCTTAGTTTTCCATTCCAATGAGAATTATAATTTTTGCTACTTTACTTTTGCACTGGCTGGCACTCACTCGTAGGCGAATTGATGCTCGCCGCTTGTACTCCAGTGTCGGGCGACATGGTCAAATTGTAATGACTTCTTGAGGTTCACACAAATACGCGACTTAAGTCAATAATAAATGGCGGGTTTAAGTTACTGAAATTGCATTTTCAATAGCAATCCATAACATTTGTTCGGTGGTTCGGTTTGACGGCTCTTAGCTGGGGCCGGCTGAATGGTGGCGGGCATCGGCCACAACTTGTTGGTCATGATGTTTGCTGGCGGTGGAGTTTTGCGGTTATACAATACCCTGGCCGGTGCTGGTGCTCGGGATGATGCGGCTGGTTGTAAAAATAACATTTAGCCCACTTCTTATTGTGTATAAATGCAGTTTAACTGTGTAATAATCATATTTAGCAGTGGCAGAAGTTCGTTCTATAGTTACGATATTTGACGTATTTTTGCACTTGAAGTACAAAAAAAAAGAGTAATCTTTGTTGTTCTTTTATACTTTTTTGTTTGCAGTTGTAATTTTATTGGTAAAACCTAGAGGCAACAGTAACATGATACAGTAGTAGCTAAGCAACAGGATAACATGAGTACAGAGCTGTGCCACCTCGGCGGTGATGTGTCTGTCATTTAAAATATCAATAAGAGTTTTTAAAGTCCGAGTACAAAAACCGTCCTGCGTTTGAAATCGCAGCACGAGTATTTTACTTGAACTTAGCAGTCAGAGAAAATTATCTATCCGTGGGTATGAGAATATTGTGAAAACAACTAATGGACCTTAACAAATCCTAAAGGGTATCGAATTGAAGTGTAATTTAAAAAAGTGAACTTTATTTGAGAATGTGTTTCTATTTTGTAAATGAGCCTAACTGGGTCAAATTGTAAAACATTCAAAGGGCCGAATCGATGTAATGCATAAATGGATGTTCGCAGTTGCTTAAAATTTACGCAATTTATAAAGGGTGGTCCACAACGGCTCGATTGCATACAGCCGACAATCGCATGAATGATGAATATGTACTCGGCGGGCATTACAGCTTCTTTTTTTTTGTTGTATTTGTTTTGCCAAATTGCACAGTGGTTTACAAAGGATTTGCATCGCTCAAAGTTCAAAAATAAATTTTAGTGTAGAAAATATTTTGGACTTCAGTGAAAGGCTCTATCAAAAAGGCTCTGCCAAAAATAAACATGAACAATTTCCCAAACAAATCGCATACAAAAATCCCCAAAAAATATTCATAATATTTGATAATATTCTGTTTTGTTTTTGGGCAATTTTTCATTTGAAAAATTCATAGGAGAGAAAAAAGAGAAATCACCATTTTGTCCTGGGAATAGTGCAACATTTTAATAGGGACAACATTTGGAAGCTTTTTGGATTCACCAAAAATACAGCACATCAGAAACATTTCTTCATATCTAACATTTCTGCAAACGACTCGCTTTCTATATTTAATTTCGAGGCCATTGATGATACGAAGGAAATATGTAATTTCATTTAAAAATCTGCCTTATGGGTGTTTCAAGAATATCTGTTATAATGAAATTTCGAATTAAATTACACTCTTGTGGAGGTACAGTAATGATTAAATTACGATTATATTCACTTTATCAAGACTTATAATTGATTACAATTACATGTAATCTCAAAAGTAATCAGGATTACTTGCGATTACTATAAATAATCAAAAAGAATCAAGAGTAATCAGTCAATAATCTGACTTCTTTCCGAGATTACTTTTTATTCTTTCTGCTTATTTATGGTAATCGCAAGTAATCCGGATTATTAGCATTAAAAAAATATGGTGATGCACATTTTTTTTCACATCCATGGTTTGGTTTGAATTATATTTTTCTTTACCGGTATAAATTTGTATAAGATTTTTGTTTATCGTTTTTAATATGGCTAAGCTGAAGCATTTGACTTTAGTTTTTGTATAAGCAGTTGAAAAAAATTGCTTGTGGAATTCATTGATTTTATTACCGTTATTCGAGATAACACTGTGGTTAGCGCCCGTGACAAGAGCGAACAATTACCAACGATCATGTCTTGTAATGTGTGATCATGCACGATTTAACAGCTATGGTTTAAAGCAACTTGTCGTCGTTTAGGTTGAGTACATAGAATTAATAATGTTAAACCTTGCAATAGGGCGGAATTTGGGTGGAGAGGTAGGCCTGACGTCCCATGTGACCACCTTAATTGTAGGACCAAAGGAAGTTGCGGAATTTTTCATACATTTTTTTGGGGGACTTTTTGGAGAATTTGTGTGGACCTTTTGGGGGAAATTTTCAATTATTTTGTAGAATTCTTTATTTGGCATTTTTCACAGAGTCCCTTGTAATAAGACTTAACACATTGTGATTGGAAATATCAAAAAATACTTTGACATCGTAACTTGTTTTACGTTTTGTTTTAGCATCACATAATTATTTTGGTGCAAAAACATGAAGTTTTGGGCGGAGTGTACGACATTTGTTGAAACCAGGTTTCCTCGTTCCGGTAGCCTTTCTACCGTCAAACCGTTGCCACAATGAAGGTGTGAATTCTGCCCACCTCAACATTGGATAGGTTTCTACAATTTGTAAACCAAATATTTACCGTCTTAAGTCCAGAAAAGCCGGGACAGAAAAGTTCTGCGGTTGTGATCTCCTCCTCTTCATAGTTGCAACTTCTAAGAAGACATGAGTGCCCTTTGATGACCGATAAGAGCTTACTCAGTTGGAATTTAGGCAGATTAGTCGTGGAACGCGTTTTCCGCTCATCCATATCATCCTCCACCTATCTTCTGCAATTAGATGAAGTATCAGCTGTTGACAATGATTTATTTCTAAATTGGAGTTCTTCACGTATTCCCGACCCCCTCATACAAAATATTTTATGTTTTACGCTTTCTGTGGTTAACATTAGTTTCTGAAGTTTTTTTTTTTGACAAATTTCCTCAAAACCGAATGAAAGAGAATTGAAACCACTGTCCCCCTTTTCAGAGCTGCTGTACTATTTTCTTAGTCTTACTCGGGCCGTTGCTGTAATAATAATGAAAATTAATAATCGTAATTTTTGCATGATTGACATTTTTCCACATGCACGGCATGATCTCGGCAGCCGCACAACAAACCACTACCGCCGGCCATCCAACCAACCAGCCAGCAAACCATCCATCCATTCATTCAGTCGGTCCGTCTGTACATACAACGTTAGCCTGTTGGTTTGCTTCTTTAGCGACTTTTTTTGTAGTAGCTGTTGTTGGGGTTTTTGTGTTTTGCTTTTGTTTTTGTAATTGGTCTCGATATATCGCAGCAATAAACACCTGTTTTATTGGTTCAGTTGGTTGGTTGGCCGGCCGGCTGACTCGCTGTTACTATTGCCTCTTGCCTATGGACACGTCTATACTTTGAGGGTATCATATTTGGTACTCGTATGTGATTATTTTCATTATAAGATTCTTATAAAATATTCGTTCTCCGCTCAATGCTGCCAATTTGCAGTTATGATAAGTGCAGTGAACTTTTTTTTCCTTCATCTCTGTTTTGATGTCGCTGTTGTGTAGTGGTAGCGGTAGCTGTGGTGGTTTGCGGGTCTTGTATTACATACATTTTGTGGCAATAAATAAAAGTGATATTAGATTTTCTCAAGAACCATTTTCGGATTTGCATGCGACAATGTAAATATATTTGCAAATACAATGTGCGATACAATTTTCAAAAATAAAAAAGAAAACAAAATTATTACGTTTTATGTTGAAGCTTAGAATGTGGCATATGAATCCCATACCTCTAAGTATTCCTCTTTTAAATAGTTTACTTTAAACAAAAGTCACTTTAGTTTTTTTTAATTTTTATTGCTGTTTTTATAGACCATTTTGAATTTTACTGTGTGTTAGTTTATTTTACAAATTTAGTTTGGCACGAATAAGGTTAAGGCAAATCATTCGTCAGATGGAGCCAGAAACCATCGCCAAGATCTTGTCAAAATGCGTTAACAGACAAAGCCTGCCGGGGAAAATTCATAAATTAAATCGTCTTCATTATCCTATAACGTCAAATCACGGTAACGTTTTTTTTTTAAAAAAATTTGAATATAGGTTTTCTTAGAATTATATTCCTTGATCTAATGAAATTATGCGGAAACAATCAGGCATGTCACAGAAACCCAAATTTTGAAACCAAAACGTTTTTAGCTTCTCCAGAAAAACGAAATCGAAAAAAATTATTGATTTGAAACCCATAACAAAATCTGAAGTGAAATTGATATCAATTTCAACTTAAACTCCAAATTGAAATGAAATTCTGTTCAAAATTAATTATGAATATTGCTTTTATTAAAAAATATACTAAATACGTTGAGTATGATAATTTTAACATTTTTTTTAACGTATAAAGTATCAGGCATGTCAAAGAATTGCCATGGCCTCAATTGTGTGATCTTGTCACATATAAAATTGGCAGCGTTAACCAAAAACAACACTTAAACCAAAAAAAAAAAAATAAAAAAAAAAAAAAAAATGAAGGAAACTCCGCAAAGAAATGTAACAATTTGTTTTAATATTCAAATGAATAGCTAATTTTTACAAATTTAAAGGGGCAAGCAAAAGAACATCGCTCAGGCAAATTGTTTTATAAATTTTATGGAATGCCACCAAGATATTGCGAGAGGTTACGTGAAAGGAGACAAGGTGGTCGGACAAAGGATCCGATGCATCCCTTAGACGTCGGCGATCTAATTTAATTTGAGAATGTGCCTTTCTCTCTTCTTCCATCACAGCAACAATCGAAACACCAGGCATATTTGTTGATTTGTTTACTTTATTTTAATTAAAATCACAGTCAAAGTGTGGAGACGTATCGAAATTGTTGACGGCGGTGGGTAAACCAGCTGTTTCTAATTTCAATGCTACCATATTTTTAATAGAAATATTCGATTTCCATTTTTTCTTGATTTCATCAAACCCATGAATTTTTGAAGAAGCAAAATTAAAATGTTTGGGGTTTGGAAACACGAATTCAAATCGATTTCGTTACATCTCTGCGAGAGATAACAAGGTCCGGAAACTTTTTGGTTGTGAGTTTCACCATTTTTGTAGTGAAGTGGTAGGTGATTCCAATTAACACCTGTTGGAGAACCCTGTAGATGTTGATCTGTATTAACATTGGCGGATACAGCAGCAGTATTCTCTCTGACTCTTTTTCAATGCAGTTTTGAAGATGCCGTTAAATAAATATTTTGTAATCCTTCATCCTATGTACAGTGACAAATCATTGCCAATGTCAATTGGCCCAATGTCACTTTCTCTATCAGCTAGAAGAGGGTTGTTTGCCAACAATACCAGTCGGCCCTGCTTTGATCTTTGCTCCATTCATGTATATTTTCAATTGTAACACAATACATGAATGAGTCTAAAAAAATCGTGTCTGATTTTGTAAGAGTACGTGTGGGTAAAGAGAGTTTTAGGGTAAACATTGCCACCGATATAATGGACAAGACCTTATTTGTAGCCATAGCCTCGAATGAGGACAAAAAGTGTCAAATATTGTTCATTTTTATTGAATTATGGAAGAATGTTTGAAAGTGAGGGGGGAGGGGGAGAAAAATTGACACAGGACAAAACCGGACTATTGTCCAAATACTTGAAACGTAGGCCGCTCAATTTCAGTGTAATTCAAAACCACCCCAACTACAAAATTTTGGAAAATAAAGCAACTTCTACAATAAAATGCATTACTTCCGGCAATCGTAGGAACACCGAGGTGAGCGTATAGCGATATATCTCAATAACTCTATGTCACGGTCATTATTGTACTCCAGACGATAGACAATATCGGCGGTGCAAATAAAAGTGCTACAGTTCTCGGTACAACTTGGGTAGGCGAACTGCCAAGATCGTCAATTCATTCATTGATTTGGTTTTTGTTTTCTGTTTTGTGTGTGTGTTTTGACCTTCTTTTCAAACTACAGCAATGCCGGTGTGATCCGGCATTCGCTCACTTGAACGCATCTTCAGTTATTGGCGTAACGAATTTTCCATTTCATGCTCAATTGGAAATGTTACGTGTTGTCTGATTTCGTTTACGGGGCTGTGGCCTGCTGTGGTGCTAACCAACTGTTAAACAGAGAATCCTTGATCCTGTCAAAATGTTTGTACATTCACGCATCTCTAAGTTTGCCGGTGTGTGAGTGTCGATTTCACGCGTATTAAGTTGTTACGTTGTGATGTCTTTCTGCTGTCTGAGTTTTTGAAGTTTTTTTTTTTTCAAAAAACTATGTGTGTGTGTTGATTTGTTTATGGCCATAAGATTTATGACGATTGTGTCAAAACAACTTCAGTGTCATTACATATAACAGCGCTTGTTTTGGTTTCGAAATAACCATGTAATTGTGGAAAATTGCCTATAGATATGTTTATAACTAATTGAAATGTAACAGACTTGTAATGAGCTATTGGAGACGCGGAGAGTCTGACAAATATGCCTGGAGTCGAAAAAAATACAAAATAATAAGCTCTCACTACTGCTACAAATTAGTTTTATTCTACTTTCAGTTTTGACAAGTGATAACGAACGAACAAATTCGTTTTATCGAAACAGGCAGTTAATATCTTAATATTTCTTAAACATTTTAAATAGTATGATACAGTGTGTTGAGTATAGGAATAGTGGATGGAAATACAATTTTCGAAATTTTATTATCGTAGTCGACTCCGAAATCGAGCTGGATCAAGAAAGATGTTCAATGAACAATTATTTGCAGTATAATTGCAAATCAAATAAATTAATGTATCCCTTGAACCACAAGTTCAAACCCGAGTACAATAATTTGAAAATTTCAAGTTGCGTTTTTAAAAATATTTCCATGGCACAATTACAGAAGGTAATGGCAATTGCCCAACGACAAAAACTCGGATAAAACCTTGGATATTTTGATTGTCAAATTCTGTTATATAAATGGCAGGCAGTTACAACTCATGGTATAATTTTTATATACATATTTTATAATTACAATACTTTTGAGAGCCCCAAAAGAAGAGAGCCAAAAAAAAAATTAAACTAACAATTGGTATGTAGACATTGAGTTTGACAATCAAAATTCTGTTCAAATAAAAAAAAATTGTAATCAGCTGCCTTCTCTCCCTTTATTGTGCCATGAAATATTTCCATTATTTATGGAACACGATCTCATGCCAGTTTCAAAGTAGCGCATCCTATCAGTGCAATTTACCACGACCTCGCTACCGATTTCTGGCATGAATGGCTTGCTTATTTTCGTCTTACGGTCCTAAATCGTTAAGGTGTTATTTGCATTCTTTGCGGTAGCCCCCAAAGAAGGTGTAACGGCATCAAATCGCAGTTTCGAGGTGGTCAATTTACATTGCCAAGACGGCTGATAACATTTTCACTGTACATAGTGCGTTAGTACGAAAGATCGAGGGTGGTGTGGCTTAGGACAGCAACAGGTTTATCATGACGCTGAGGCTCTATGAAAAATACCCCAAAAATAAAAACGAAAGATGATCCAAAAACAATCTCATACCAAATTGAGACATTTTCTATTATAAAAGAAATTGAGGAATTTTTCATAATCTCAAAAAAAAAATTGGGTTTTTTGGCCATTATGAAAAAACCCTAAAAAAAAAATTATTTTTAAATAATATTTCGTGAGAGAAAATTTGCGAGGTCTTCCGAAATATTCGTATCAGGGTGGTGTATGAAAGGTTAAGCAGATATCGTTGCGATTTTCTTTCCCTGAGGTACTACCACTTTGTCTCGGCTATGGCGGCCACTTCACTATGAAAAAAGACCCAAAAAATTAGGAATTCCCAAAAAAAAAATCCATAAAAAATTGGGGAATTTTTCATAATTTTTAGGTAACATTTCATTTTTAGTTTTTGGCGTATTTGTTTCAAAAAAATTTAATTTACAAAAAAAAAAAAAAAAAAGGGGGACCATCGACATAAGAAAAAAATTGTGTCGGCCAGAGTTATTGGGAACCAATTTTTGGCCATTACGCTGTCTTTAATGTTCTTGTACGGCTCTATGAAGAATACCCCGAAAAAATGAAGACTGCCCCAAATAAGAAATACCCAAAAAGTTTTTTTTTAAACGTCTCAATATCATCAAAGCCTTTCCGGCAATATAAACATTTCATTTGATCCATATTGGCTGCAATGGCTCGGTGAACAGTGGCCTCTATGAAAAATGACCCCAATTCAAAAATGAAGACCCGCCCTAAATTTGTGTTGATTTTTCATTACGCAATATTACCTCAACCCCAAATAAAAAACATAAAATGACGGCGCTAATTATAATATTTAAATAATGACCCCATTTTCAAAATGTCACGATGAAAAATCCCCCAAAATCAATGAGAAATCTCCCAATAGCTCAATATGAAAATGTCCCCAAAAATTCTGCAAAATCACCCACACAATTTATGACAAATTACCCAATGCAAAATCCCCCAAATATTGTGAAAAATACCCCAAAAAAATAACTTGAATGACTTCGGCTACGAAACTATCCCCAAAAAAATTGCGTAATTTTTCATTGTCCGAAATCAACATTTTGTGAAAAATTCCACAATTTTGTATGAGATTTTTTTGTGGCGAATTCTTCTTTATTTTGGGTTTGGCAATTTTTCACATGTGGGCTTTTTTCCTCAACACTTCTGTCTTTTTAATATCCACTGTTCGGGATCTTCTAGTTAAATCCGGTTCCGAAAAACAATCCTTTTTGTTATACATGGATAGAGATAATTATCACCAACATTTACGAGCTGGAGAAAAACTGCCGCTGGTAAATGTTTAATGTTCTTACAAGGATATGAACCTGGTTTTCTGGTGTGCCAGGAGCATGTTTTCGTCATTTTTAAATGTTTAGAATTTTCAACGAATTTAGATTAAGTTGATCACATCTCTGCTATGAGATGACACATTGATGACGGTTAGTATGGCTGATTCATAAACCGCCTAACCGAAATGGTCGTTTTTTCAAAATTTCATCTCTTTCCGTATATGAACAAAATGAAAACCAAACCGAAAATGAAATGTTTCTTAATACAGACATATGTATGTAGTACATTGAACACCGATAATTCAAATTCGTACACGTATAATTCAATATTTGTTTCGTGATACGACGATGCCAGAAGAGGCGCTTACACTTCGCCGAAATGCTTAAGCTTAAAATGGTTGTTAACTAATTCCAAATCTTGTTACCATGAGAAAAGACAACAATTCCAAAAGACAGACAGACAGACAGACAGACAGACAAGCCATGCGGACAACCCGCAATGAAGCTAAGCTTTTTTGACTGCCGACAACGGTGATGATGATGGCGATGGTGTTGATGGTGTTGTGGCAGTCGAGCAGTTAGTAACGATGATGATGCTGTCGTTCCGCTGGATGGTTTGCTGGTGAATCAACATTTTAAAAATGGATCATATTCCATCCAAACACCACGCACGCATTGTTTGTATATGAATGAACCTTAGCAGCAGTAACAACCAAAATGAATGTGTTGGTTGGCTCAGATTTAATCCGTTGAAAACGATGATCGAAACAATGAAGATCTGTCTGTCCGTCTGTCTGTCTGGCGGTCGGTTCACTTTGTTGTCGTCTAGAGGTGGTTTCTTTTTCTGATTATTATTTTACACATCCATCTCTGAGGTGTTTCGAAGACACTCACTCTTAAATGATATTTATAGCACTCGATTTACCCAATAACATACAAAATAAAACATAAGCATCCGTTTCCGTTTCGTATACAAATTTTTGGTGAAAACGAGAGTGGTATTTCACATTGTTTCATGTTGTAGTCATTAGGGTTTTCGAAAATGATGAGTAACATGGGAAAACATTTAAAAATTCGCATTTTTTTTTTGAAATATCGAAATAATGATATTTGAGAATGAAACATATGAATGGATTATGGAGTGACACACATGATGGTCAGTTGCTGGGCAACAATTTCTATGAATAAACTTTCTCAAGACCGTGGCTCCATTGATTAAAGGAAATATCTTAATGAAGAATTTCAAATCGGTAATTCCCTACTCATTGATCGAGGCTTATTGTTTAAAGACGGCTACTTGAGTCGGACACGGATAAATTTACACGGAGTCTAATGTCGATTTTTTTCCCATAAAAGAAACAAAATAAAATATTTCTTAAAATTTTAAATATTGTCCATGTAATGTATCTTTTGGCTCCAAACTACACCCAAGTAATGGACGGAAATATTTAAATATTTAAAAATCCACTCAACGGCCCTGGTCAAAACAGTGACACTGTGGAAACATATGATTCAAAACCGGGATATATCACACAACAATTATTTCTGTCTCTATAAAAAAGGCCCCAAATGAAGAAATTCCCAAAATAAATGGAAAATTCTCCCAAATGAAGAATTCCCAAAAAAAAAAAAATTCTCCCAAAAGGCCAGTATGAAAATTGCAACAAAAAATCGGAAAAATCCTCCAAAAAATTTATGAAAAATTACCCAATGCCAAATCCCCTAAATATTATGAGAATACCCCAAAAAACCACATTATATTTGATTGATTTCTGTTATGAAAATATCTCAAAAAAAAAAAAATTGGAAATTTTTCATTGTCATATAAAACAAAAAATTAAATGTTACCTATAAAGTTATGAAAAACTCCCCTTTATTTATGAAAAGTTCTCCAAATTTTATATGAGACTTTTTTGGGGAATTCTTAGTTTTTTGGGGCATTTTTAATCCATTTTCTTCTTGTCCAGTAAAGTGAGAAACAACCTCATCATTCCAATGAGCATGATTTTCGATACAAAAAATACAATACAAACTTTTTGTTTTATCTTTTGATGATATTGCAAAAAATAAATGATAATTGCGATACAAGTTTGATGCCAGATTACATTTTTTGACACAACGCTGCAAGTGTTTTTTTTTTTTTTTTGCCAACTGCTTTCCTCATACGTTACTACAGATTGCTCTTTAAAACATTCCAGCTTTGTATGTCGCAGTTCTCTAAGATCGTGGGAATAAAACGGAATGCCTTCGAAAAAGTGCCGACTGTATGCATTGTTCTTAAAATATGGCAAATCTTTGTAGGAACGTAATAGTGTATCTGACAAAAAAAAAACAAACCAAAAAAATACTTGTCATAATTCTCACCGTGTGCATCCCATATTCAATGGATGAAAAGTTTGTCAAATGACGAAATGGAAATTAACTGGAATTACATGAGACACAAGATATGTACGTACATACATCTGAACATCTGTCCGATATGATCGTATATCATAAATTGACACACACACACACACAGAGTCACCCAAAACAATTGCCAGTTATCGCAACTTATTTGTTGTTTTAGGTTTATTTCCATACCAATTAATTTCACATGCACTTCAAACGTTGTGACGTCAAAAATCATCAAATGTTTGTGGAACGTATGCCAAACATTTGTGGGTGATTCATAGCAAAGTTTGCGATTGTTTTATTTGACCAGCAGCGTTCTTCCCCCACTAGATAGTGCTTTCAGAAATATCAGAAATGATATGTTTTGAATATGATGACACAATTATGAGCAAAAGCTTGTAGGGGAATTGGCAACTATATATTAACTTTTACCATTATTTAGTGTTCATTCAAATTGTGATATATGTAGTAGGGTGGAGTGAAATTCAAAAAAAAAAAAGTTAACCTCGGAAAGAGATGTAGTCTGGGGTCCTAATGAGGGGAAAAATAAAGAAAAAAATTTTAAAAATTTTTTAGGGGTCGCGCCACTCCCTTGAAATTTGGAAATCATCGCTATTTTGGCGTTGATTTTAGAAAAATCCTAAAAAGTTTTATGTCAATAAATGTTTGCAATAACAATGAAATAAGGGCATGAAAAAATTTAAAAAAAATTTTCTCATTGTTCAAAAATTTCAAAAAGTAAAATAAGTCAAATCGTCCCTTCTTCAGAAAATTGGCTGAACAATGAAATCGCCACCAAAGCTACAAATATTAGTCGATTATCCTCATATTTGCCTCAAATACTTTTGTTTGGGCACTGAACAATTAAATTTCGAATAAGTTAAGTCGTTAATTTTTAGGATTTTTCTAAAATCAACGCCAAAATAGCGATAATTTCCAAATTTCGAGGGAGTGGCGCGACCCCTAAAAATTTTTAAAAAAATTTTTCTTTATTTTCCCCTCATTAGGACCCCAGACTACATCTCTTTCCGAGGTTAACTTTTTCAAATTAAAAAAAAAGCATGTTTTCACTCCACCCTAATATGTAGGTTGGAAAAACGGCACGTGATCGACATGAAGCCATGTAAGCTCAACCTCAGTTTGCTGAGGATTTTGGAGCGTTGACATCATTGGCCCAGTTTACTTTAAAAATGCTGCTGCAATAAGCTCTTGGGTTAATGGTGAGCGCTAAGTGCCCGAACAATTTGTGGTTTTAACTTATCGATCTATTGCTCCCCAATCGATCGTGTTACCTCGAAGAACTCATGTTATGCGAAGAATCTTTTAACGATTCAGGCCCTTAAGGCGAATATCGAGAAAACCATTCACAAGATTGGGCCAGAAATCTTCACCAAGGTTTTGGCAAATTGGGTTTACTGTGAATCCTGCCCAAGCATCCACATGATTGAAATTGTGTTTTGCGACTTAAAAATAAAAATAGAAAAAAAAAAAAAAAAAAAAAAAATTCAAGTAAAAGTAAAAAAAAAAATTGTAAAAAAATAAAAGTCAAATAAAATAAAAAATAATAAAAAAAAAATTGGTATAAAAATAAATATAAAAAAAACCAAAATAATAATAATAGTAAATTTAAAAATTTACATAAAAAAAAAATATAAAAATAATAACAAAAATGGAAATAAAATAAAAAAAAATGAAAATATGTAAAAAAAAATAAATAAAATATTTCTATTACATATACAAAATATTTCATAATTATGTACCCATCACCCGTTCGCCGACATATTGAGCCTTTACAGCGCAAAAGACGGAAGCGGCAATTTTTTTTTTCGAAACTCGGTTTTCAATGAAATTTGATTGAAAATTATCCATCGCTTTAAATCCCAAAATATTAAAAATTCAAATTTTATATTTACAAAGATATAGCAAATGCAATTATACTGTAAGCACCCACAAAATCCTCTCCCGTAAAATGTTCTTTTTGACGCTTATGTCTTTTTCGTGGTCAGGACTCGATATATGCTCCCTTTGTTATTTCCTTTAGTTCTATCAGAAATCGGTTGTAAAACTGTGATAATGACATAGAATATGCTCCGCTGCCTTCAACTCAAACTCGCCCTTGCACATCCTGCACAAGTCTGGAGATCTGGTATCCCATTAAGTGATCCTCGCCCTGATTGAACACTGGCCCGTGAAAACTCCTATTACAATTCTGCGAATCTTTCTCTCCAGCCCCAACAGTACACTTGTTCTTGCTACATCTAACGTAGGCTATATGGAATTTGAATTGAACCTTTTAAGATTTTATACATCTGCTTTACATAGACACATCCAAATCCGAGTTAGGAGTAGGCATAGGGATCTACATCCACAATCCGAGGACTGAATTAGTATACCAGTTACCAAAGTACTCAACGATTCTACAAGCAGAGATCAAGGCCATCACAAAATGCCTAGAATGGCTGCGGAATCGGAATCGAGAAATAACGACATAGTTATAAACTGGATACCAGGCCAACAAGGGTTTCCAGGCAATGTCAAGACTGACGAACTGGCTAAAATGGGAAGGGAATCCGACCAAAATACTCGACAACTGTCTTCTAGAGACAAAAAAGGAGTTGAGGGAATGGATGGAAGACGACTCATGCCTTAAGGTGGCAAAGGAAACCGCGATTACAAGAAAACAAAGAGAATACTCGGGTTGAACAAAAATGAACTGAGTAAGCTAGTTGGGCTCATCACAGGACACACTAGCCTAAGGGCACACCTATTTAGAATAGGATGTTCCGAGAGCGATGAATGTAGGGCATGCGGAGAGGACACTTCCTGTGCCAGTGCCCTGCTTTCTCGCAGGTCAGGAAAGACCTGTCGGTCGTCAAAGCAATAGACATAAGAAATTTATGGAACTTTATAGAAGGGACCGAATTCCTAACGTAGAAAGAAGGGGAAGGGAAATTGTAGAAGAAACCAGGAGCGCACAACAGGCCGAATTGCTGGCCTAGGTGTATGTCTGCGACATGAGACGGTCATGGTACATGACCGATCCTCCATCCAACCTAACCTAACCTACCTCTATAGAATTAGCTAATTGGCGGTTTAACCGCAGCCTCATTTCCTGTCGTCTGGCACTCGACATAAGGACACGTTCTAGACATTGAAAAGTCAACATAGAGTCTATATAGAGTCTGTATATTAATTTACTACGCCAGACATAATCTGGTGGCTGGTTACAGTCCTCAAGGCTGCCTGACTGTCGTCATAGACGGTCATTTTGTATTGTACGAATTTCTGTTTTGTACAACCGTTTATTGCCTCCGCAGCTCCTTAAACCCCATGAATTTCAGCTTACAAGACGCTGCATTCAGCCGTTAATCTAAAGCATTTCCTAATGCCCACCTTATGAATGTAGACACCCGCTTCCGTACTTACGTCCATCTGGGATACATCTGTGAATACCGACCAACTTCTACCCCTGAGTCCTTATCAGAGATTTCTAACCTGGGCAAGGTCGGAAATTCTATTTTCTTTAGATTATAAGGCAATTATTTACCTGAGACCTTGGTCTGTCTTTGACGGTAGAATATCGATAATTATCCAGTGTGACCTATTAGGAATGGTTTAAGCTGGGAAAGACTCAGTCTAGTTCGAATCTAGTTTCGCTCAACTTCCCCCCCTAAATTGGATACACTACTCTGTGCTCACGCACCACTTTTTATGAAACGTCATTAAAGCGTAATTACTTTTTGCCACCTTTCGCATTTATTTCATGCCTTCGCCATGTGTCACATCGACATTCAATATTTCCGTTTGATGTCGAACATAACATTTTCAATTCGAGTCATTGTTGACAAATCATAAAATCACAAAGATAAGTGCGGCTGGCTCATCGTACATGGATACGCAAGCTCGTACTCCTTGCGTCCGTTCGTGTGACGTTATATCGTCAATAATGACTTACCTATGACGTGTGGCATTTTAACATATTCAATACAATTCAATTCGATTCGATTATTTTATGCGCTGACATTTGTCGTTATGACCATTTATGGTAATTAATCAATATTTGTGTGCAATTGAATGCAACGAATCGACGACACTACCAAATTGTTTATTTACTTAGATTGTCCGTAAGTCGGTACATATGAATGTAAGCTTTTATTTATTTAATAACACTTACGACTGAGTGTTGGCAAACGGTTGTCGTTCGCTGGCAGTTTGGTGACATGAGTTAGTCAGTGATTCATGAATGTCTATATGTCATCTGGCGCTAGTATTGCTGATACCCTGCTCACGCACGGCTACGTAATGATGAGACTTGTGCTGGCAAACATTCTGTAGTTATTATTTATGACATTTGATTATCTTTATTAGATTTACTACACACTGATGGCACGTGTATATGAAACAATAGGAGACAATAGACGATTTAATAGTATTAAAATTGTGGGGTTTTGAATTGTTTGAAGGTGCAGTACAGAACAAAATTAAATTTGAACAGAGTACTAAATTTTATAGAGATCATGGGTAGAAGGCTAGCTGAAGAGGGTGTGAGGGTCGGGGGATATAAATTTGATCACTTTGAAGCCCTTGGCTAGTGCAGAAGGGACAACGATTTTGCTCGAGGTTCCGATCCCTCTGCATGTAAATGTTGTGAATCCAATGCACCCTTGGAGACTGATAGTTTGATATGGATTTTGGAACAGTCTTGAATCTAATTCTTCTTCGGAGATTAAAATCAAATCGCTCATTTTTCTTGTAAAAAGCTACAGACGATGTAATTATTTTTTTTTAATTGACTAACACTCAGGGGATGCCCCCTATAAATGCAATGCACTGTGTTAGCGATGGGAAAGAAGGGTATTGGAGGGAGGCCTCCTCGAAGCTGCGATTTGGCACAGTTAGACTTTGTTCTAGGATCACGTGAGGTACCGATGTTATGTAAATGATACATTAATAATTCACACGCCTTAGACGGATATCGATGAAGCCATTTATGAAATAGAGCCAGAAACCTTTACCCTGGTCTGGTAAAATTGGGTTGTCAGCTACTGCAAACCCAGCCGAGTCAGCCACAAGTATTCCCTAAATAATAATTAATCAAAAACGCAGATTGTTGTCTTTTTTTATATCCAAATTAATCAAAAACGCATGTTGTTTTTTTTTTAAATTACAAAAAAAAATCCACTCTTATTTGGACCACCCTCAAATGCAATGGCGCCCAAACTCAAACTACAATTTCGTTGGCCATCATAAACTCCATAAAAGAAAAACAACAAATAATGTTTGCAATTACGTTGTGTATTCAAGTGCCAGTGGGACTGGGACTGATATACCCGTAATTCAGACAATATCTAAAATTAGAAAACATCAGCTTTGCCAATGCCCGTTAGCTGATATTGAGAAAACAAATACGGATGTTTAAACTATTTTTATTACATCTCTGTAAACAATGATTGGTACAAAATGTGCCTGCCTCTCGGTTTATACGAATGTTAACGGTGGTGCGGACGGACGGACGGACGATGGGACAGACAGTCGACCGGCCACCCAAGTGTTTTGTTATTATTGCTATTGTTATTTGCTACCAGCCTACCCTTAAGGTAAACAGCATTAGATACAATTCTCTCCCCACATCTTCTAATAGCTCACTCACTCGCTCGTCTGACAATTTGCTTAGATCATTTCATTACGTTTGTGTTCAGCGGCCCTGCCTCACCATATCCCAATCAACAGAATGTCAGTAAGTTAACGCTTGTTAAGTGTCGAAATTTCAATTGGATTTCTTTTGCACAGCTGTCATTGTGAGGACAGACACCGACAGACGACGGAAAGAAGGCCTGATCTGTACGCAACAACTTGTGCATACGCCCGCGCACCTGGTTTGCGTTCGTTTTATGTGGCAGCCAGCAAACTAGACAGGCAGTATTAGACGTTGAGCCTCACTTCAGAGGCCACTTCAAACACAAAATATTTGAAGTGTTGTTTTCTGTTTTCTTTCTGTTTTTCAAATTCTAGAACAATAAGAGAAAATTGTGGTAACAAAAGATTAAGAGATATTCAAGACACAAAACACACACACTCACTCACTCACTCGCACAGAAAACATGACAAGAGAACATGCGCCAAAATATTGTTCACATTTCAAATGTAAAGAAGACGAGAAAAAAAAAGAACAAACCCAACTCAATTTGGTAAATTGAAAGAGATACAAAGAAAGGTGTTAAATAAATTTAGCCAAGAAAGTACTGAAAAATCCCAGGTGAAATTTGTTATCACAAATCCAAACAGTAACAACATCTAGCGTAAGCGGATTTATTCTGAAAAAAAACCCAGGGCTTATAACAATTGCCAACCAATTTGATTGGAGACAGACAACAATTCATTGAGGCTCCTAGGCGAGTATTTAAATTCCCAGAAAAGAAATGTCCCCCGAACAATGGCACACACTCAATGGCTACGTCAATGGCAAATCTTAAGCTGATTATAATCTACAGTTTTGCAAATTAAGCATGTAAATATTTTGTTAATCATCACGCTTGACATCCTTATAAGCGGTCATCATTTAAAATGTTGTGGTTTCCAAAAGAGATCTTCGAGTCGGAACATAAAATTAACATTTAATAAAGACACTGAAGAACAAAGTGCCGCAGCAGTCACTATGGGCACAAAGAGGGTATAAAGTTAGTAAACGATATAAGTTTTAAATAGGTACGCTTTGTGATATGGGCCATTCCACATTTTTACAAAGACTCAAAAACATTACTTTGTTAAAAACTTGTAGACCTTTGAATATTCAATATATTCTTCTGTATATTTAAATTGTTGTATTTTGGATTCTTAATTTGGATTCTTAATTGTGAATCAGCAATTGAAGGCACACTCAGATTGTCCGTTGAAATGCTAAGAAACCTCCTTAGCAGTTCTTTGTTCAAAATTCAAAATAATTAGTCCAACTGAATTTTAAATATTAACCAAATAAAATTTGTCATCTAATATATATTTACCCTCGACACTGATTCACTGATACACTGATTCCCTGATTCACTGACTCTGCCACGCAGTACGTAGGAATTTAAATAGGCATTCTATAATTTTCTATAAATAATAATAATAAAAAAAATAATATTTTTTGTTTTTGTACAGAAATTGTGTTTTCCCCAAATTTTTTTTTTTACCAACATTTTTTTTTTCCAAAAGTTTTTTTTTACAATTTTTTTTTTTTTTTACAAAATTTTTTTTTTACAAAATTTTTTTTCCAAATTTTTTTTTTTTCAACAAAAATTTTTTTTTCCACAAAATTTTTTTTTTCCAAAAAAATTTTTTTTTTCAAGAAAAATTTTTTTTTTCAAATTTTTTTTTTTTTTTCCACAAAAATTTTTTTGTTTCAACAAAATTTTTTTCCCATATAATAATGTTACAGTCAATGGGGGAACGCTATAGAGCGATGATTAATGACTATTTCCTTTGGTGAATTGGTTCCTTTGGTTCCAACAGGACAGCGCTACATGCCATTCAGCCAACGAAACAATCCATTTATTAAAGGAAACTTTGGCGTGACCCCCCAAGATCGTACGATTTAACACCGCTGGACCTTTTTTTTGTGGAACCATTTAGTCGCGACATGTCGATTGACGCCTTGTAAGAGAATATTTGGCGTGGGCGAATATTAGACCTCCCGGCTGGAATTTATTCGAGCCAGCCGCGTGGGCATCTTGCCCGAAATCATTTTTAAAACAAACCCTTCTCTTTACAATAAAAATAAATTCTTGGCCATAACATTAATTATATGCATTTTATTTCTTCGTGAAAACCACACGTCTAAAAAAACACCCTTTAGTATCGGGTTTTTATTTTAAAAGCTTAAGAACTTAAAGTGATTTCTGTAAGCATAGCTTGATAGCGCTCGTAACGGCAGCTCCTTCCTCATTTCGAAAGAAAAAAATAAGCAAGGATGAGGCCAGCGAGTAAACCGCACCGGTGATTCGCAAAGGCCGACTATCAGGCATGACACAGAAACCCAAATCGTAAAATTTTGAAACCAAAACGTTTTTAGCTTCTCCAGAAAAAAGAAAACGAAAAAATGTTTCGATTTGAAACCCATGACAAAATTTGAAGTGGAATTGATGTTTTAAGTAACTTAAACTCCAAATTGAAATGAAATTCTGTTCAAAATTAATTATGAATATTGCTTTTACTAAAAAATATACTAAATACTTTCAGTATGATAATGATAATTTTATTATTTTATGATAATAAAATTGGCAGCCTCAACCAAAAACAACACTTAAACCCAAAAAAAAAAATCTGAAGGAAACTCCGCAAAGAATATATATATTTTACATATTTAAAGGGGCAAGCACAAGAACATCGCTCAGGCAAAATTTTTTTTTTAATTAAAATCACAGTGAAATTGTGGAAAAGTATCGAAATTTTTGACTGCGGTGGGTAAACCAGCTGATTTCCATTTTTTTCGGAGCACTCATATCAAAACTTATTGCATTTGGTGTCGGTAATTACCTTCTCTCGATTCATATCGAGTTTTCTCAGGGATCTCTCGATACGAGTTGTTATAGATGGGGTCTCATCCAACGTAGGTTGACCGCAAGAGTGCCACAAGGCTCTGTCCTCTCTCCTTCTCTATTTCTTATTTTCATTGACAACCTGTTGGGTCAGACTGTGAACCCGATCTACTCCTTTGCGGATGACAGTAACTTCTGTCATACATACTAATTTAATCATCGACCAGGTCCTATGGTGGTCGACAACAAACGGCGAACGATGAATAACTCTCTTAACCGCGATTTGGCGACGATTTGAGTAGATTTGAATGCACAAAAGACCCAGTGCTGTTTGTTGTCACACAAACGTTCACCAGATCCAGCATCGTCGTCAATGTCTATGGGTGGTGTGGATATCGACGAATCAGACACTCTTGGTGTTCTGGGCATGAAGATACAGGGTGATGCCCGCTGGGCTAGCCATATATTCGAAGTGTCGAAAGAAGCATTCAAGTGTTTAGGCTTTTTAAAGCGGTGCAAGAAATACTTCACTCCATCTGATCTGGTAAATATTTACACCACCTACATCCGGCCTAAAATGGAATACAACTCCCATATATGGGCGGCAAATGGGTTTCCTGCCAGTTGTGACATTCAGAAATTCAAAACAAATGTCCCTCTTTCCTCCTTTCGATACCCTAATTTCCTTCCTGAGTGTTGGCCATCAACCAAAAAAAAAATATTAGCAACAAAAAAATGGGTTGGTTTATTTTTCAATGCCATGCCAACACTGGACTAGACTCCAATTTTTTTTTTTTAATTTTCGTTTCGAAGAGAACTGCATATTTTTTTTTTGGAGGTGGGTCCCATAAAAGTCCCCAAATTGGCCTTAAATTTATATCGCAAGAATTACGTCTAAATTTTCATGAATATGGGCTGTGAGTAACAATACAAATTTCATTTATTAAGTCAGAAGACATAAATTCATTTAAATTTAACAACAAGTCGACGAAGGGTTGCTGTTTTAACCAGTTGCCCGGACCCTTAACCAAGAGCTAGAATTCGTCCTGCAAATGTGAGAATGACATGGGCTTGGTACATCTGTGTATTGATGATGTGAAACTAAAGACACCTCATCTGCAGCTAACTACAGTCAACCCGAATTGAATGAGATAATCAACCAGCTATTTTACAGTTTTATCCCATTCTATGTATTTGTCAAATATATTTGACACATCATAAGATTTTAAGTCCCGAATATATTTTTATCAAAATTTGCGGTTTTTATATATTTTTATCAAAATATATTCGGGATTTCCCTTCAATCGAGAATGATCACGGAAATTACTTGACATCAGAAATTAATTTCATTAATAGACTTGTGTATACAATTTCCAAATGCTTTAGTCGAATGCAAATACACAAACATTTTTGGTACTCATTTCCAGCGTTCTCATGCTGGTTAGTTGAGATCTTTCTTACCAAACATTCTACGTATGTTAAACGGAATAATTATTATTTGAATCCAGTTATTCCACCATTATGCCGCTTATCCAATAGATCATTCACAATCATCTTCAGTTCGTTTTGAGATATTGCTTCTCCGTCCACGATTCTACGCTCACATTCTATGCGGCATTCTCGCATGTTGTCAGATGTGTATGTTTTACTTAACAAGGATAAATGACACCATATAAAACTTAACAAGCAATTTCGTTTATTTTTTATTTATCCCCCCCTGACAAGGTAACTCCTTTGGCATATCTTTTGGGGTTATCCAACCAAACAACAATGCGAATTGGCGCCTTGTTAAAAGAATTTAATTTGTTTGGCGATTTTTTATTTTCAGGCCACAAAGCTATAATTTTAAATTAGCGCCATAAACAGCATTCATGCACACACACACACTGCTCAAAAACAGCAGAAGGAAAGCCAAAACCGCAAGAAATCTGTGTTTTATAATGAAACAGGCGAGTTAAGGAAATAATCAAAACACATATACATGATCGTTAATATATCAAAAGTGGCGGCAAAACTTGTGTATTGTGTGTGTGTGTTGTTTTTGTTTGTACGGATTGTCGTTGTTGGTTTTGTTTCATTTCAGTCCCGTATACGATCATAATTGGGTGCTCAGCTTAATGGCATTTAAATTGCGTTATCACAAGGTATTTAAATATTTAACCGTGTACACACACACACACACACACTCACCATAAACAATAAACGATACTCGCCCGATGCGTTGAGAAGGTGACTGTATACAAGATAAGCAACATGTTCAACAATTAAATTAAAAAGATAAAAAAACAACTTTGTAGATCGTGCCTCAGCCACAAAAACAAGAAGGGTTCTTTCCAAAAATGAATGTGTCGAACTTAAGATAAATAATCAAAAGTGTTTAAGGATTATTGAAAATTGATTGGAGGTTCAAAACAAAAGACTTACGAGGCAAACATTGTTTTTTTTGTGAGAATGCGGATGAGTTCATTTTGATCTGAAAGACGATTGGCTCTGTGTTATTGCACTGCTGTGTGATGAATGTGTAGTTGGCTGAAAGTCGGACCATTGGGCGTTAAAGTTTTGAGAATTCAGTAAGTTTTCGTAGTTGTGGTTGTAGCATAGCTGTTAATTAATGATTATCTACTAATCGTAATAATTGCAGTGCAGTAATGATTAAATTACGATTGTATTCAATGTGTCAAGTCTTATAATTACAAATAATCTAAAAGTAATCAAAATTACTTGTGATTAATATAAATAATCAAAAAGAATCAAAAGTAATCAGAGGATAATCCGACTACTTTCAGAGATTACTTTTGATTCCGAAGTGATCCTGACTACTATCATTATAAAATCTGCTGATGCACATTTTGTTCACATCATATTCAACCATTGTTTGGTATGAGTTATATTTTCCTTTACCGGCATAAATTGTATACGATTTTTGTTTGTCCTTTTTAATATTGCTAAGCTAATAGCATTATTCCCGACTTCTTGTATATGCAGTTGAAAAAAATTGCTTGTGGAATTCATTGATTTTTTTTTTTATCTTTTTTCGAGATGGCATCGTGACTATCCCTTTGGCTCACGTTCATACATGCCCCCGTGACAAGAGCGAACAATTACTAACGATCATGTCTTGTAACGTGTGATCACGCATGACTCGTGCATATCGCATGGGCAGTGATTCTTTTTGATTATTTTATAGTAATTTGAAGTAATCTTGATTAGTTTTAGATTATTTATAATTGTAATCATTTTTTTATCACACATTGTTTAATGGAGGATTATAAACTCAATACAATTCTTTTCGTTTTAAAAGTAATCGAAATTTAGCAGCTATGGGTTGTAGCCCGAACGGAGTCACCCTATCTGGCTTAACTCTAAAATCTCAAGGTACAAATTTGCTGAACCGGAATTAAGACCGATCGTGTTTAGAGAAAAATAAATACGATTCCTGCAAGTCAATTGAATAACTATAGTAATTTCTTAATACAATTTGACTTACATTGAATTGGAATTGAATCCAACTCCTTGGAATTGAATTGAAAATGAATTGCATTCTTCGAAATCATTTGATTTAATTCAAAAACAATTCAATTGTAATGAATTTCCAAATTTATTTTGCTAAATTAATTTTAGTGTGAAATGAATTGCAATTCATGTTTGCCAAATACAGGGTTTTCCAATAAGAGGTGTTATTTTGGTATTCAAAGAAAAATTGAATATTTTGAGATAAATGATCGGATGTTTATTTCATAACTAGTAAGTTGTAATGCGCCTATGGCGCCCGTTAATTTGCTTGAGAAAGTATTTGTTACTTAATTTTAAAAATTTTGTAAAAAATATTTTGAGAAAACTATTTTGTAAAAAAAAATTTCGAAAAAAAATAAAATTGGAAAAAAAAAATTTGTGGAAAAAAATTTTTTGCTGAAAATAAAATTTTTGTTGACAAAAAAAATTTGTGTTGAAAAAAAAAAATTTGTGTCGAAAAAAAAAATTTTTGTGGAAAAAAAAAATTTTGTCGAAAAAAAAAAATGTTTGTTGAAAAAAAAAAAATGTTGAAAAAAAAAATTTTGTTGAAAAAAAAAAAATTTTGAAAAAAAAAAATTTGTAAGAAAAAAAATTTTGGAAAAAAAAAATTTGTAAGAAAAAAAATTTTGGAAAAAAAAAATGTTTGGTAAAAAAAAATTTGGGGAAAACCCAATTTCTGTACAAAAAAAAATATTATTTTTTTATTATTATTATTTATAGAATTATTATAGAATGCCTATTTAAATTCTTACGTACTGCGTGACAGAGTCAGTGAATCAGTGAATCAGTGAATCAGGGGATCAGTGAATCAGTGTCGAGGGTAAATATATATTAAGATAAAGGGGAAGGTATGACGTTAAGAATGAAACACAATATTAGCCAAATGGCCACCACGACCACGTTTACAGGACAATATCCGTTTCATTAAATTTTCCATAACCAAATCGCAAAGTGGCTGCCCTATGTCCTTGATAGCCTGAGTTCTTGAATCAACGCTTTAGTTTTGCGAACTGGGACTGCAAGATTTTCACCATTTTTGTAGTGAATTTTAATAATTTCAATGCGTTGTTGAAGCGTGTATCGCTCCATTTTTAGTAATGCCGTAGTTTCTACTTGTCAAATGTCAAAGAATAAACTCTTCAATAGTGACAGCTACCGAAATACCGGGTGATTCAAAATAACACCTTTTGTTGCAAAACCCTTTACATACAAATTGATTAAAATTCATTTTTTTTTTCGATGAAAAGGATTTATTCAATATTTAAGCAATGCGTAATGAAATGAAATCAAACAACACTGATTCATTTACAGCTCGGACGAATTTACTCCTCTGACTATGTTTTGTAGTGCATAAAGAGGAGACCTGAAGCCTGATTATATTAAGAAAAAATATCTCTAATTGATTTCTACACCAAATTTGCATTGATTCTAACTAATTTTGAAATATTTGGCATAAACTCTTCGATATTTGAGATTAAAATACTTTCTCTCCTGTACAGATCGTCACCTGAAATCCAAAATGACCAAACATTCAAAAACCCCAGATTGGTGTTTGTGATTGATTCTGGTAAACCTAACCTAAAATACCTATCTCTGCCAAGTTTTACACTTACAAATTTACAATTTTATAGGCGAATTCCAAATGTGTTTAGGTTTTTTTCTCCTGTAAATTTATAAAAATGTTTGTTAGGTCATTTTGGATTTCTGGTGACGAAATACTCTCATAGTAACTTCATTGGTTCATTATACACAATATTTGGACACTAATCTACCAAATAGCATGTGTGATGAAATCATTTATATCACATTTATATTTATAACAAAATTATTGTATTGGTATTTCTCCTTTTTGTGAAATCAAATAATATAATTAAATGATGAAAACCGCAACGCGCAGCACATAAAAATATTGTTATCGACAACACCCTCTTCCTATTTAGTGTATAATTTAATTAAATGCTAACCTTGCAGTTATCCGTTTAATGTTTGCTAATAAAGACTATCAATTTAATCCCATTCCACACATACACATGCCAGCAATACCAACGAATTGGCAATATTTTTTTTTGCATTCAGATCACGGGAAAGGCGAAAAAGGCCAGACCGCAGAATTTCATTCATTCGCCAACAATCGGCGATTGCCGGTCGCATCGCTGCCAGCCATAAAGGAGTATTGTAGCAAACAACCACGACAACCCACCAAGCAAACAGATACTCACTTACAATTCATTTATTAATTTTGAACGGTGACCGGATAACTCGAGTCAACGGCACAGTGTTTCGATAACAAATTTGTTGAGTGGAATTGTGTGATAGCATGTAGTGCATACTCTGCTCAAGGAGAAGTCTTTTTGAGAAATCAAAGGCCATTAGGAAAAAGGAAAGGTGGATTTGATTATCATGCCTATTTCAGGTGTGTAGCTGTCCACTGCAGTTTTACAGGACTTTGGCAAATCTAAGGTAACCCTTAAGTAACCTTAAATACAATTAAATTCTGAGGTAATTAGGTATCCTAGCAAATCTATGAATTGCTTAAAATGTAAACCTTGTTGTGCGTCCTTGCTCTATTGATTACTTCCGATTTTGCCGGCATTCCGAAAATTTAAGCCCCAACATATCCTAAAAACCACCATGAGAAGAACAAATTCTAATGCCTCCATTGACAACGGACAGAGTGTCTGCGTATGAGATGCCTTCCCAACAACACACCGATTGGCATGAAGTAAGATCCACATTAAGAATCTCTTTATCAAAATTCTAATGGAAAATATTGGAACAATTAGGAGTTAATAGGACAAGCACTGTGGACACAAAAGGCCACACCCTGCAAGCAAGTGCGGACGCAGTTTATGTTCTTCCACAAATCCGTGATTTTTTGGCGGATTGCTTCGCGCAATTTGCGCATAACTTGCAGGTAAGAACTCAAAATGCACCACGCCCCTGCAATCAAAGAAAACTGTAAGCAAAACCTTTACGTTCGACCGAACTTGGCGCTCTTTTTTCGGTCTTGGTTCATGCGGCCGCTTCCGTTGGGATGATTGAGCTTTAATTTCCACCAAAGACCATACAGATGGCAGACGTTTTCTGAACATTTACTAGAGGGTATTCAAACAGTATTTGTTTTAAAATAGTAGGTATTTGTTTAAAAAAAAAAAAAAACATTATTTGCTTTGAAAACCTTTCAATTAGTGACATCTGGAGTGTGCTTCCGAACTAATGCATCTGAAAACGATTTGCGACGTCTGCCCTCTGTATGGTATTTGGTAACCATAAACCCATGATTCGTCAGCAGTTATGACCCTCTGTAGCAAATTTGGGTCGTAACGGACCGAGTTCAACATCTACTGAGCAATTTTAACGCGAATTTAGCGGCGACTCGAATTATGCCCAAATCATTGGTTAAAATCGAATGGCACGATATGTTTAGATCTTTAGCAACTTCTCTACTGGTAATTCGTCGATTGGCCAATATTATTTTATTCACTTTATACATTTTTTCGTCTGTTGTTGACGTGCTCGGGCGTCGGCACGCTGTTCGTCCTTCGCATCTTCTCGGCCCTCTTAGGACATTTTGTACCACCGATAAACGTTAATTTGGTCCAAGGTAGCTTCACCCTATGCCACAGTCAACATTTGGAATGCGTCAGGGCACTTTATTTTGTTTTTCACACAAAATTTGATGCAGATTCTTTGATCCATTTTTTGAAATAGATAAAAATCCAAGACAAGTTAAAACACATCCCAGCACAACAGCTGTCAAAAATTAACTAAACATTCAAATTTGCCGACCTTATGAGCATAAGTAAGGGACATGAGTGCCAACATAGCGCTACAAAAATATAAAAAAAATCAATTATACGTAGCCTGCGGAAATTAAAAATTCGCGATATTTTTTGAACATACCTCGTATGTTGAGGCCGAACGCAGTTATGACATCTCATACCAGCCGTTTTGAAAATGTATGGCAAACTGCAATTATCATAATTTATGTTAGCAAAGTTCCTAACTAAAGGGTTCTCCAACAAGAAGTGTTATTTTGAATCACCCGTTATTTGACATTTTCGATTTGGTTATGGAAAATTTCATAAAAAGGATATGTCGTGGTGGCCATTTGGCCGATGTTGTTTTCCATTATTAACGGCATACCTTCCTCCTTATTATGAAATAAACATCCGATCATTTATCTCAAAAACTGAAAGTAACACCTTTTGTTGGAAAACCCTGTTCCATTGAGTTGATTTCCCAATCTACTCTCTATGTAGATGTCTATATTACTTTGATTCGTATCTCGATTTCTGGTATGAAAGTCTCCCGAATTTATTATACACTCTCCTTTCGTCATCTTCCCAAACACGGTGCTGCGATGCTTCGCGCGCTCACATGAAAAAAAAAAAGGAAACCATCATTATTATGGCTCAGTCAGTCACTCCGTCACTCAGTCGTCCGCAGTAAGTCAGTGTTGGTTGTTTCATCTCCATAAAATGCGGTGATTGATGAAGCCGAATTAAGCAAACCCTGCCGCTAAATCCAAATCAAAAATCTACACACCAACACCACCGCACACACACCCATTGCAGTGCAATTTTTTGTTTTGGTTGCTATTGTGGCGCGTATGCGAATCGTATATGTGAGAACCCTCATGGCCAGCCAGCCAGCAAATGCTATGCGGCGGCGCATGCGCGCAGACATAATAAAAATGAAGTTTACAAACAAAACGGAACGAAAGCAAAAAATACATACATACATACTCAGTCAAAAAGAGGGTTTTAACTTTTGTTGTGTTTTTTTTTTATTATTATTACTGACTGTTACTGCGACCACGGCAGCCGTTGATCTGCGCTTTGGATGGACATTGTGGACCCGTGTATATGAAAATGGTGTTGGCCGAGCTGAGGAAATCTCTGAACCCACAGCGAAATATAAACAATTGTGGTAAAAACAAGAAGAAGAAAATGAGCCACGGTGATCAGCAAAAATGACGATGATGATATGGTTAATAGTGCGCTCTGTGGTGGTTTACACTCGGCCAAATCATTTGGGTTATATCGTATCTGGTCGCCGTTTAATAGCTGTGGGAAACACTCCATATATTGCCCCCAAACTGAAAAAGGATTCGCACATTCCTACATATGTCTGTCTGTCCGTCTGTATGTATGTACGGTCGGTTGCACCACACAAACCATATACGCTGGCATACGTAAACATAACATTTATAACACGTACGTGTTACTTGTATATTTTACGTTGAATGGGCTGTGACTTGTGCTGTATCTTGTTATTGTTATAAATAAGTTAATAATACGGCGGAATATGGCCTTTTGTTAGCCTCTTCTCGTTTCGGCTGCAACATTCATTTTTTTATTTTGCCAACAAATCGGCAGGGGGAAACGGCAAAAATGCCCCCCAAAACCGCATAGAGAGGGTCTTTCCTTTATTCGCATACATGTTACGGCATGCCTTTTGAAGAGCCCTTACGCAAAGGAAGTCACGGTTTAGAAGCCACTTTTCATTTATACGACTTGATGTGAAATGAAAGGAACGACGGCATTTATGCCTTCAACAATGGCGAAGCGCTACAAAAATTGTGTATATCATTCGTTTGCATTTGGCTGAACGTGTTAAAGGATAATGAGCGCCTGATTTTATGACCATCCTTATGATGTTGCCTGCTGGCTGATACGGCACTTTAACGTTTAATTATTGTTGACTTTGTGCTGTAATTATGTAGATAGCAATTAGTCGGGCCATGCAATTACATGTGTATATGATTCTAGTTTGTTACTTAAGTCTTTTGTTTCGATAAAGTGGAATATTCGGATATTGTTTCTTATAATAATTTACCAGACTGGGGCTGGGAAGAAAGCAAAATTGAAATTTTGTGGCCAATGGGAGAAATATAATCCGGGAGTAAATTTTTGTTAAGACTTGAGATTTGATTCTCTGCAATCATACAGGTTTCCATAGAGAAATTATCGGGCAAAAACGAAATCACTGAGACATCTTTCTATATATAGGGTGTTTTTTAAGATGCATGAGAACTATCGGTAATGTTAGCTATGGTTTGACAGCTCCGAATGCCAATATGAATCTGGCCTCTAGTTTCGTTCATGGGTGAAGAGTTGTGTTGCATGGTGTTCTCTTAAAATAACACACTATACATGTATGATTTTTGTCTCCGAATGTCTAAGAGCATAACTTAGATTTTTTTCATTTGTTGAGAATTTTCAGAGCGTTCGGCGCCAGTAATGTCAGCAAGACCGCCTCTTTTGAAATTGATATTTAAGAGGAACACTGTGACAGTAATTAAACAAAATTAGTCATCAATGTTTACAATATTATATTTTTTCTTGTCATCATGATATGCTTTATACTTTAAATATTACCTTAATTACACTGTGCGACAGCCACAATCGGTTTGGGATGAAACCACCGGGGAAAGTTATATCGGTCAAAAAAAGGTCATACGTGTTCCAGCGTTTCGTTGGGTCTCATCTAGGAATCGAGATATATCGATTTGAAGTTAGTAAGTATCGTATAGGGGAATTTGTCACGTTTTTGGCTCTTTTGTTTGACATAACTTGAGAACCACTCGTCCGATTTAGCTGAAATAAATTTTAAAAAACCAAGAATTACAATTGATAGTCACCACTGTAAGTTGACAAAAAAATTTCTTAGACAATTAAAAAAAAATATAATTTTAATGAGTCCGTGAATGGCACGATTGACATTGAGTTGAATCTCTACTTAAACCTCAGTAGTATTAAATCGCTCGAATTTACTTGTATTGCGCTATTGTGATTGCTGGCAAGTTTGGATCTAATTTGGACCGGCCGTAATAAGGCTGTTGTATTTGTTTACTTTTTTTTTAAAGTTTACCACATCGTCATCACTTAACGATACACTTGCACAATGGCATGGAAATATTTCCGTTTCAAAGAATTCTCCCAAGCTGAATTGTAGTCTGGGTGGAGATTGGGTTATAATAATGGAAAGCAACAAATAATTGTTTTTGTAGTACAAATTAGATCCCAGATTGTGTCCAGTTTATGTGTAAATTAAAATTTTAATAAATTCAAATGTCAAAGAATAAAAGCTCCAAAAGTGACAGCTACCGAAATACCGGGTGATTCCAAATAACACCTCTTGTTGGAGAACCCTGTATAAAGGCCCCAACCCTTGAAGGCTTAGAGGTTAGAGGTTACATTTTCGGAAAACATTTATAAATTTGCCACTGTTTCTTGTATTTTCATTGAGGAGATTTAAAATAGTTTGCAAAATTGTTCAGTACCTCAAGAACTGAACTTATGGTCAAAATACGATTTTTTGGGGATAACGTGTGGATAATTGGCTTTGGAGCCGATTTAAAAACGTATCACTGATTTGGTTTGACATTTGATCCATTTCACTTCAATGTAAAAATTTACCACAAAAGTCACTTTTTTTCTGTAGCCATTTGAAACCACAGCATTAAGTTTCATTTCTTTATGGACGTGTTAAATCTTTGTTTGTTAAAATCAATTGAAATTCTAAGACCATCAAGGTCTTCAACATTCTCTAAAGTATTCCTCTCTATTCCTCTATTCCTCTCTTCCACTTCCATCACATCGCAGCAATGAGCCATCACTGACCGAATTCTTTACAAAGCAACAGATTTACACAGCACTGTGCTGTGTAAGTCTCACATCTTTGGCATTTCCGTAGTAGTTTTGCGGTTTTATTTTCGAAAATGTATTTATACTCTAAAAATAAAAAAAAAAAAACGAAACAACCGTAAATTAGCATTACTTATGGGCCCTAAATGAATTGTTGATGTAAACGTGATGCCGCAATTTCATTTGATTTGTCTGTCAGTGAATTCGTGTTATCCATAAATCATGATTAAATTCAAATATGAAGGGGACACGTATCCCCACAAACGCTACAATATTGTCAATCCATTAAGAGTGATGAGTAATTCAGGGCTGTTTCATTCATTGAGGCTTGTGCCCCCAATTGTTATACAATTATTTCGAGTACTTTAATGTGATGACGGTTTTTTGCATTCACGATCGCCGGTGAGTGGTGTTTGTTTTTTAGTTGATTTTATCTCACATCAAATTGTGATATTAGGTTTTTAATGGGCGTAGTGATTGTAGGAGTATTGCCGTCTGGAGGTAAATGAATATATGAGGGCTGGCATATGATGAATTTGATACTAGGTTGATCATTTTCAATATGACCTACTAATTTACACTGCTGACTGGGGAGTATTTTGGATCCAGGGGAAGTAGTAGGGGTAGTTTGAAACCTTGTCTGACTATGAGATGCCAGCGAAACTTTTACGCATTTGTAAAATGTCCCTTAGTGGGAAATAGGAAGTGACTTCTCCTATCCATTTACTACAATGAGAGGTCTCTGACAAGGTACAAAGTTATCGTGCAACTCTTTCAACAGAGAAAAAAAAAAAGAAAAAGCTGATGTTAATAAAACAGACTCAGTGAACACCAAAGGACATATGCATATGCGGACATTGACATTGACATCCTAGGGTAGATAGTCCTAGGTGTAACATTGTTTTTTTTTCAAAGCAAATGTCGCGACGATTGAATGAATGCAAATGGTCCAGCCAGAAATCCTGTAGACAGCAAACTACCAACGAATGCACAGAGAGACAAGACTCGGATGGAAGGACCTTTTTTTGAAATTGTCAATGTATAGGATGTTTTTTGAGCTGCATGAGAACAATTGATATTGACAGATGATAATGTCACAATGTGTTCACATTTCTATTCAGTACGTTTGGGCAGAACAACGATTCAAAATTTTTTTGAAAAAAAAGTCTTAGCAATGTTCATAAAGCACTTAAACAAATGTCGTTGATGTTCAGCGGATTAATTCAAACTTACATCCTGTAAAATTGACTGTTTGGTGACAGGTATAAATATTACCCAACCTAAATAATATCTTTGGTACATTCAACTTTTTGATAATATCGAATGGTATTTTCTGAATGGTATTTTCAGGCAGGAAGATTGTTCCACATACGAACAGTTCGGCTAAAAGAACGAATGTTCTCTAGAGTGCGTCGTCCAATTAACCGGCTATTTAAAACAATACCCAATGCAAAATCCCCCAAAAATTATGAAAAATATCCCAGAAATACAAAGTGTATTTTTTAATAAACAAAAAAAACAAAAGTATGAAGAAACGCCCCAAATTTGGTGATGATTTTTCATTATGCAATATCACCCCAACATAAAATGTGAAAAAACCAAAATTAAAAAAATGGGGAAATTTGTGCAATTCAATTTTTCATAAAAATTGCCCAGATTTTTTGGCTGTATGAAAAAAGTCCCAAAATATGAGCAAACATTTCATTTTTTGTTTTTGGGGTACTTTTCATATAAAAAAAAAACGCCCCACAAAATGGACAAAATTACACATTTTTTATTGGAAAATTTTTCGTTATTTGGGGATATTTATGAAAAAAAAATTTGGGGTGTTTGTCATAATTTTTTTAATTTTTCATAGGGAAAATGAGCAAACATTTCATTTTTTGTTTTTGGGGTAGTTTTCATATAAAAAAAAAACGCCCCACAAAATGGACAAAATTACACATTTTTTTATTGGAAAAATTTTCGTTATTTGGGGATATTTATGAAAAAAAAAATTTGGGGTGTTTGTCATAATTTTTTTCATTTTTCATAGGGAAAATGCCCCAAAAGATGAACAATTTCCCCAATTTTTTATTTTTGGATAATTTTTTTTTTTTTTTTTGTATAAATTTTCATAACAAAAGTCCATTAAATTTTTGTTTATAATGTTTTGTTTTTGGCTATTTTTCAGAATTTTTGGGGAAATTTTCGTACTGGCCTTTTGGGGGGATTTTTCATTTATTTTGGGGAATTCTTCAATTGGGGCATTCTTCATGTTTCCTAGAATTCTTCTTCTTTTCTGGGACATTTTTCATAGAGCCCCCTGTATCTCCACGTCCCTACCACGAAGACTATCTGATTCGGCGATTATGAACTGAAATCCGGTGATGGCTTTAAATTACCTTCATATATAACTCTAACGGAACCATTTGCAATCGATCCCCAAACTTGTCATTTTCACCATGATTGATCGCTCTTTTTAAGTCGTTAGTTTGTATTTTTTTTTGTTAGCTTTTATTTAATGTTTGATTAAATTGTCGGATTTTCTTCAATTTCTCGACAAACATTTAATTTTTTTTCATGATACTTATGCTCTCGCAAATTATATTAAATATCAGTTCAAATTCCATTATGAGCCAAAGGCGGAGGAAGGAGCGAACGAACGAACGATCACAAGTGGCCATAAAATTAATGCTTTTTATGAGATCACAGCGGTAGTCCACACTTTTAGAAACTGTTTCGTTTTATTTCATCTTTGTTTTTTCTCTGTGTTGGTATGTGTGTGTTCGTTGCGAATGCATTCATAAACATAAAGTAACATTTTGCCAATAAAACAAGTACTTACCGGTGGTTTGATCACCAAATCACAATCAACAGAGCAAAAAGTCAAAAATATACAAAAAGACGTGTTGCAAGCAACCACAACCCCTCTAATACATACATATTACCTATATACACATACATACATACATTTGGTTAATATGTAAGTATAAAGGTATGTGAAATCAAACAATTGTTTGCTTAAATCGTTTTGCACGAGGATGGTATGGCAATTTCTTCGTTTAACAAATTGTGTACAGTTAAAGGTTAAAGTAAAATGAGTTTGTTTTAGAGGTCTTTCGATTGATCTACAACTACGGAAATGCGGATATATTGGGACATCGATCTGAAAAAAAAATTGACAAAAACCGAAACCTAACAAGAAATTACCATATCCTCGTATGACTTATTATCTGTTAGGTAACCCCCTGAGAATTCACAGCAGAAACCAGCAAAATTAATTCTGAAACTTTGCCTCGAATAGAATAAAAAAAATATGAGTCGGTCCCTGAGAATTCATGGCAGAATTCAGCAAAAAAATTATTTTGAAACTTTGCCTCGAATAGAAGACAAAAAAATTTGAGTCGGCTGACTTTAATATTTGAAAAATATTTTCTTTATAACGATTGTTCCGCTATTGAAAAGGTTGGCCCTAATATTTTTGAATATACTTGTCAGTATACAAACCTCAATGGTTGCGCAAAAAATTCAGACAAATTGGAGCCGTTAACGTAAGTTGTTCTTCGATAAACACTAATACTACTGGTTAGTGGATTATGGTAGGGCATCCCACTCTATTGTCTGCCTTCAGCATCACCGTGTGTATATCGGTGTTCTGTAGGTATTTTAAAAAAAAACAGATCCAAATCGCCCGTTTTGAATTCACTTTCACCAGAAAGACTAGGAGAAAAAAGTACAATAGGTGAATTCGTGCTAGAGCTCGTGAATCGTATAAATGATAAGTCACATTATCCTAGGCCAGAACTTACTTTGTATCATCGAGTCCTTTCTCTGCCGGCCACACAATTCCTCATAATCCCATCTTTTGATGGCGTAACACTTTTTGTTTTTGTTCACATTCTTCCTGTTCTTTGTTGCACCGACCTCGTTCGAAAGCATCGAAAAGATCAGAATATGGAAATTTGCATAGTATCACCTTAATACAATGAGATGTAAAAACGTCTTCAGCTTATTGTTTGACTGCTCGAGCAGTTAACATTCTTACAGTCTGCGTCTGCGTATGCATATCAATTTAACGATCTTTAAACAACAAACAAAAAAAAAACCCCACGAGAAACAAAAAAATCAGAGTCACAGTCACTTAGTGAGTGAGTGAGTGGCGGTGGCGGTGGCTGTGACTGGATCTGGGCCCGGGACTGTGGTTGTGATTGCGGTGGCGGTGTTGGATGTTATTGTATGGGAATCTCACCGATCATGCAGTACACGAAAATGAAGAAGAAGACGACAACGACGACGACGACGAAGACAAGGAATAAGATGAGTGTTGCCAAAGCTTGTCAGAGGGCCACAATGTGGCACCCCATGGCGCAAATACTTTAACCGATTACCCATCTCTTTGGCACTCGGCGGTGGTGTTGTCGTGGCCGTTGCCATTGATATTTTGAATACGCAACAACAGCAACAACAAAAGCCTCAATACAGAATGTGAACTAAAGAAGAAGAAGAACGCTTCATACATTCGTACATACATTCCTTTGTTTAAACTATTGTTTCTTTTGCATTGATGTTGCTGCTGCTGCTTCTGCAGTTGTTTGTTTGTTTGTTTGAATGTTTACAACAACACCAACAACAGCCGACTTACAGTATGTTAAAATCAAAGTTTACATAAATGCAACAAATGTTGTTGCCAGCAATACGACATATAATAATTGTTTGTTTATTATTGTGATTGCTGATTTTCGTTGCCTTTCTGTTATTGCTGTGTTTGCTTGCCGTTGTTTCTTTTTGTTTAACAATATTTATATTCTCGTTGGCCTTTTTCGCAACATGAAGTGGCGTGGATATGGATTTGGGGTCCTTAGTGCGGTTCTACTACTAGAGACGAAGTCTCGTCTTGACTTGACTTGACTCGGCTGAAGTTAACTTTAGTTTTGATAAGTAGTGTGTTGCACATATATTGTTTCGATTTTACAGATGTTTATCACATTGTATGGATATTTTTTTTTTAGTTTTTTGCTCTGGTGTACGTAACTACTTATGTGAAAAAGGGAATTGTTGAAAATCGTCAAGTATTTGTTGTTGTATCGGTTTACCGGGATGGCCATTGGGGTGTCCACAAAAATTTGTAATTTTTTTCAGTTCTATAGGGCGTCACCTGTTTTTGAAAGCATATGGGGTTAAGTATTTTGATTTTTGTTTTCCAGATTTTTTGGAAAAGGTTTTGTGGCGAAAAATTTGGGTTTTCTGAATTTTCCGTATTTAAAGTACAAGTTGGTCAATACAAAGCATTTTCACAGTCGTTAAGTCATCATTTCAAAAGAAAAATGTTCGAACTTTAATTTGAGGTACAGAAATCTGTCACTTATACAATTTGTTGCGAAATTTGACATAAACTAAAACAGAAACGTGACGTTTCTTTTAAAAATTCCATGAAAGCAATTCGAGAAAAATTTTTTTTAAAAAATTTGTTAATTTTACTCTTGTTTTTTCAAATTTATGGGTGTCAATCCATTGCAACAACTGAAATTATGCCCCAACAAAGTTGCACTAAGAAAGGTACCAAAAGCCATAAAATTTCGTATTTTCGTGGTACCTTAATCCGGTTTGTGACTACTCTAAGCCTTTTCCAGAAAATCTGAAAAAATTCTCAAAAATAGTTTCACCATAAGATATCAAAATCAGGTTCGATTCCCACCGGTGGCTTTGGTCTGTCGCTGCATAAGTAATCTAGCCATATGTTCAGTGTCACCAAGTTTACCCTTGGCCCCAAAATTGAAATATAAATTTACTGTGAAATATAATTTACTTAATTAAATTAAACAAAAAAAAAAATACATATTTTTGGGGTCGATTTTCGAAAAAAATCATGCAAGCATCAAACATTTTCAACTAAAACAAATTAACGTATTATACAAAAACATATATGGCCCATGAACAATTTTGAGTGTATGTCCGAAACTTCATTGGGCTTTATGACCGCTCATTTTTTTTTTGACTAGCCATTGGGCGTAGTGTGTCCAAAATTCGCATATTCCTGCAGTTTATACAAAGTTCTGAAACTGCGATGAGAGAGTATAAAAAAAGTAATGGAACTACAGTAAAACTTCCATAACTCGAACCCCCATTATCCCGTAGAAAAGTTCGACTTACGGAGACTTTGAGTTATGCAATTACTTATAGAAATGTTTAAGGGAAAGTGTCTCCTTAAATTGCCACTCGAAGTACTTTGACTTAAAGAAAATTCGACTTATGGAAGTGCGAGTTATGGAAGTTTCACGGTACCTCTACTTCACCCCAACAATGATAGAAACAAAGATTACGCCATCCCGCGCAGAGAAAGAAATGTTCTGCGCAGGTTGATCAAATGACGTCACGCGTAGTGTATTCCTATTGGCTGATAGTCAAAGTGGTTTCAATTGCAGGGTTGCCAACAGGTAGTTCTTACGCTGTATTTCAATCTGAAACTTGTAACTCGGTGTACATACAAAGAGAGTTGGCAACCCTTACCAGGGACAAACTACGTCATCTAACGGGAAATCATGCGCATGACGTAATCTTTCTTTCTATCATTCTGGACTTCACCCAGACTTAATATGCAGGGATTTTCAAGATGTAAAGTCAAGAATATTATTAATGGATGGGAAACTATTTAGGGTTAATTTAGCCTTTTCTTAGGGTGTATTTTCTTACCTTTAAATAAACAGTCGTATTCTTCAATAGCGGGCAAAAAAGTCGGTTATCATACGACCATAGCGCTCCGAATTGACGGTGACAGTCGTTCCCTCGTTGTTTTCGAAGAAGTAAGGTCCAATCACACCTTCGGACCAAAGAGCGCACCAAACAGTGACTTTTTGTGGCTTTAATGGCCGCTCTTCAATTACTTGAGGATTCTCAGAACCCCAAAGACGACAATATTGTTTATTAACATGGCCACCGAGTGAGAAATGTGCTTCATTACCATCAACCATAATCTCCTCTTAAAGCGCGATATGTGGCTGTGCCAGAATCACCATTTTTGTAGTAGGTTTTTAATAATTTGTACGAGTTTTAATAATTTGTGGAAGTCAATGACAGACTTCCAACTGAAAAGAAACAAAATTGATTTAACAACTTAGTTTGCCAGATGTCGAATTCCAGCTTTATACTTTTGAAACCACGTAGTGGATAACCCTTTATGTATACATTTTCTCAATGTTTCAATGCTGTTGATTATTATCGATATCTGATCTTCATAAATGTATTTTATTTCACCATGCTGCTCTACTACATATCGTTGCATATGGGGCTATTACCCGAAGTCTACTTCCTCCCGTTCTCGTTTGAGTGTTGAGCTCATCGAAATTGTGTCATTCAGAACAGGAGCGCCATATCGGACCTATGACCTATGCCATCAATGGCATCTTTGTTTGTCCTGGCCCCCTAATATTTGCCACTATTCGTGCCAGTTTCCTGAATCAGTTGAATTTGAATCGGGTCTCAGTAGAGACACGATTGTAGTCCTGCCTGCTGCACTCTATAGTGGAACATTTTCATGTCGTTCAGCAAAATGGGCCGCAGAGGCGAACGTGCCATTAGCAATTACGTAAAGCATCATCTGGCCGACATTTATGGCTCATATGCCACATCATTACCCTCAGCTATATTCTTATGGGAACACGAACTTCCGACACATCTTATATCAGAATTTCACTTTTCGCAAAAAATCATTAAAAAACTATTAATAACAATAGAAGAAAAAACTATTAACCACCTCTCCGCATTGCTGCAAAGAATGTGAAAAAAGAAGAACATTATCGGCATTTAAAAGATTATTAATGCATCTTTAAATTGGCCCCCGGCATAGTTGATTATTGCCCATCTCAATTTGAGTATATGCACCATACTGTGGCGCTACTTGTTTAATATTATGGTAATAAAGGTATGTGGTAACACAATAATATTGTACTTATAGTCAACAGAAATATGAATACATTTTCCGAAAACAATGCCAACACACACACACACACAGATGCAACCATTCAGATGCTTACAAATGGAATGGTCGGACCAGCTTTACAATATCAGTATTGGGTATTATCACAACAGACAGATACGTCCTAAAATGGGCTGATAAAATTGCAGGAGTTGGTATCGGGAAAATGGAGTAACAAGGGAAATTTAATATGCTTGTGTTAGTTGCTTTTATTTAGTTATTCCTGATAAATACCTCGTTAATTAAAATCTTTAATTTCATCGAGAACAAATATTATGCTTAATTCTGGGAAGTGTGAAGACTACGTTGGGCGCCACAATTATATTAAATTTTATGTTGAACACAGTTGTGGGTTTGTTTAATATTTGGCTAATGAAATTAATGTGTGTTTTATGTGCATTAACAAAAAATAGTGTTTTTCATAGTTTTCCATTTACTGTAACTTGAATGGTGTGGAGAGAAAGTTGTATTGTTAAGCAAAAGATTCGAAAAACGAAGAAAATAATGGGTGATGTCGTGAATTCTAAAAAGAAATTCTGTCTTTCTTTTAATGGTTATTTTTAATTAAAGGAAAATATACTGAGATATAATTTTTTTTTTTTTAAATTTGTGAAGTGAAGCTAACAACGCTTTATATAGGGCAACACTCAAGCACAGGACGATGCGAGTTGGAGCGATACCCAGAGTTGAGGAGAGAGCATATTGTCATCAGAAATTAGAGTTATGCTGATTTGTGATTTATTTATTTTTATTTTATTTTTGGGATTCTGGGAGACGAAACCACACGACCCCCACGCTGATAGGTAAGCACGCTAACAACTCGCCTACCGGGGCGGCTATTTGCGATTTATTTTAATCAAAAAATCGTACACAACAATGGTTTTTAAAATGGAAGTCTTTAAAAGAAAACAATTTTATAAAAAAAATATAAAATATGGAAATTATTCATTATTCATGGCCTGGCTTGTTATAAAAAACATAACATAACATGAAACAAGTTTGGTAAAAATCGGTCATCCTATTTCAGACAACTTTCTCCTATGTTTTCTTTAACATGACACAAGTTGCGTAAAAATCTCTCCTAAAAACAAATTTTGCCCATTTTAAATTTTTCAAGCCCTTAAAAAGTACAAAAACACTATTTGTTTGAATCAGTCCTTCGATAAGTTAGAAAAGTTTAATAAAATATTCGAGAAAAAAAGTTTCTATTGGTTATTAAATATTGTGAGCCTTCTTCATAGTTGCGTAGCTATGACTTTTTTTAAATGTTTTTTTTTCTATTACAACTGAAAACAGTATTCGAATATAACCACAATCAGTGGTGACTTCAATAATGGTCAACTTAAACAAAAGACTTAAGACACACGCATTTCAAGTGTGCTGTGCGCTTCTGCCAAACTGCTTGTGTCTTAAGTCTTTTAATGTTTTAATTTAATTAAACAAAATTGTTTGCGGAAACCTTCTTTTTAACTAGGATATTAAACAAATGATTCGCTTGTTGTCTCCTCTTCATTATCTGGCGCCTGGAAGATCATAAAAATCATAGTCTATTGAAATGGAAATTGCCTACATAAAATTTGCAAACAAAAATAGAACATAAATGTTTATGACTTTTGTAGTATTTTCAAATTTTGATGATGCTGACCATAAACGGGCCGGTTCAGTGAAAAACACTTGTGCCCAAATGATGATCCAATAAAGGAAGGGCAAAACCATAGTGTCAAAATATACTTAAGGCCTGGGAAAAATATTTACACATCACTTAGCACTGCTGAGAACGAGTGTCATAAAACGATGCCCAGAGATATCCAAGATCGTATTGCATTGTCTTTAAACTAGTTAAACAGTTATGTTTTGCCAGTGCAACACATCACAGACAAAAGATACAGATACCGTATCTTCTTTTCACTTTTCAATTTCCTCCAAACTCAATTGTATTGCAACTGGCCCGGTATTCTGTTATTGGGCGAGCAAGCGACCGAGTGAGTGAGTGAGCGACTGTGTGTGTGTGTGAATGTCTTAATTTTGTGATGGTTTCACAAAAGGGACATAGTTTTAACTGGTCATCATTTTGTGAAACAATTTCTCTTATCACATGTGTGTTCCTTTTTTTTATGCGAGCATTTCAAAACAGTTGTCGGTGAATCTTTTGTCAACATGAAAGCATCGGTTTTGTTGCTTTTTTTGTTGGGTTTTTTGTTTCTGTTTTTATCATCTTGTTGTCCAAATTTACGTGTATAAATGTGGGAAAGGAAATGTTAACGATATTTATTTCTACTTGCCGTTGATCTTTATGAAACATTTTACTTGCTTCTTCCCTTTTGTGGCTTAATATCAATCAGGGTGGCTCACACACACCAAAAATCTGCTGGGAACACAAGAAGTTCATAGACAAAGAATGTTTGAGGAAAAAATTTTTTTTCAATTTCTTTATAAAGATTAAATTCCACGGAAATTTTTCGGCTTTTAAGTGGATTCATTCTGGCTCACACAAACACACACATACGCACAAGTAACTGAGGTTACAATATCTGCTAGTGTGGATTATTACTTTATACTCGGCAATCAAGCGGGCAACCGACCAACATGGTTACAAGTGGCAAGTGATTAGTAACCTCTAACGAAGTGAACGAATGTTCATATGACAATAATCTTGTTGTTGTTGTTGCTGTCGTGCATGCATTTGGTCGTTGTGTTCAACAACTATCCATTGTCTGTGGATATTAATTGTCAGGATGTCTTTTGGCCGCTCGTTGGTATTTGATTTTTCTCAAAGATTTCCCAAAGATCTTTTTCTTGATTCTTTTTTTCTGAATGAAATTTCTTGTACGTGACAAGAATTTGTCAAGTGTCTCGTTTTTGGGATAGTTCGTTTTCGTTCTCTTCAAGATTAATTTTATAGATTTGGTTGTTTTGTAGATTTGTAAAGGATTGCTGAACACTGAACACAAAATGTTGTTGATGATCTGAACAAAAGTTACTACATGAACAAGATGACAGTTGGAGTATGTTACGCTATTCTATTGCATTAGATAACACTGGCTTACTTATCGGACTAACGGATTTCCGATACATATACTATGGGTTCGAACAAATGGCATAGATTTAAAAAAAAACGAATCATTTCATTTAAATGTTTATTGCTTTACTGGAGGAAAAGCCTCCACGATCAGTGAATAAATGTTAAGATTTTTAGAAATAATTCGCCATAGAGTCGATGCAGTTTATCAACTTACGAACAGGCAGAATACAGATGTCCGTAAGATATATGTATGTATTTTGAACATCCAAGATACATATTTATAGATTTCTGCTTTATTAACCTCTTGTAAGAAAATGTATGACATTTTTTAATTAGCATTACAAAGCCATTGCACAGTGGACGATCCCATACGACATAATTCAAAAACAAAATTAAACCTGGGACTTAATATTCTTTTTGATATGTATGTACATCCTTCAAATGCGTATTTTCCCGCTTGTACATTTTTGAAATTTGGCATTCTTAAAATGGAAAACAATTTATGAAAGCTCAACAGGTGTTTGGTGGTGAAACATTACCACAGCTATGATATCAGGCCACAAAACAAATTCAGAATAGTTTAACTAGTAAGCGCTCGATACCGCAAATGGTCTGATAGAGAAATATACCTGGTACAATCATTCAGCATCACTCCATAACATTTTCATACAAGATTCCGATGTCAGCATCGAATTAAGGCGAAGGATCGTGATGGAAAATGTATGTATGCCAGTTATTTCAGGCTAAACAAACAATTCACGAGCAAAGCCCTCTCTTGTCGAACTAAAATAACACTGTACAACACTCTTATTCTACCCGTGCTTCTTTATGCCACAAAATCTCTAAGAGAATCCTTCACAAAATCTATGGCCCGATCTGTGTTAATCTGAAATATATGTGTCGTATGAACCGTAAGCTTTCGAGCTAGATCCCGTAGGTGGAAGATCCCAATAAACGTAGTTAAGCGCATCAAAATTAGTATTTGAGTTATTACAATAATAATAATTGGAATATGTACACCTTTAAGTTTTTCATTAACTAGATTAAACAAATTTGACATTTTTAATTGTCAAATGTTTGTTATTCGTCGGACAGGAAGAATTATTGTGCTGTTGTTTTCACCGATTCCAAATAAAATATAATTTAAAAAAAATCGTCTTTTGTTCAAATGATTTTATTTTGAAAACAAAAATAGAAATTTGTTCGTAAATCGAACACATTTTCTACTACAGAGTTGACTTAGAGTACTTCAACTATTCCCATTTTAGCAGAAAATAATATTTGTGCTTCTACAATCTTATTTCGAAATCTTATTTCAAATCCATATCTCTATTCTAACTATTTTTGTCGCTACTCCCTTACAGGTTTGTACACTGTGTATTGTTTTGAAAAACCAGTGGAAGTAATGATGTAATATTTAGCTAAGAACAAAATAGTCCATTATCAATTCATACTTCATTTTACATGTAAAATCTATGAAAGTGGGCGTGGCTCATACGATCCATTACATGAATTGTAGTACAGCAGTTTAGCTTTAATTAAATGGCAATAACACTGTACTGCTTTGGCAGGAGTCGGAAATCTGGCAAATTATAAAATATTAAAAAATCCAGTAAACTCTTTAAATTCGTATGTGATACGTTACGTTCTCTGTCGATAAGCAAAATTACAGACAAAAAACTTTTTGTTTTCAAATATCGCGACTTTTAAATGGATAAATGGTTTTCTTCTGACGAAAAAAAATATTGGTTCTCCTTGCGATATTTCGTTAGGAGAGTTAGAGGCTTTGATCTGTCTCTGCAAAAATCTAGCCATGTTGTCTGTGTTTACTCTTGGACCCAAAATTAGAATATAAATTCACTTTGTATTGTAATTAAAAATAGAAAAAAAAACGAATATCGTGTACGTTTAAAATGTAATAATTATCGTCTGGAATCTATGGGATTGCTTAGCGCGATTTCTAGATATAAACAAATGGTTCCATACACAGTGCAACAAAAAAATAAAAGAAAATTATGTTGAAAATAAAAAATTATTTTCGTATGTAAAGTCCAAACTGGACATATGAACTGGATGGCATGTCCAGTTTGGACTTTGTTTTTGTTTTTATTTTTAATTGTTTTCTATAAAATTGCCCTTTTCTCCGGATTATTTTCATATAAAAAATGGTTAATGTGCAGTGGGCAAAAAACAAATTTATAAAAAAAAATGGGGAAAATGTCTTTTTTCTCGTTTCTTATTTTATCTTCTTCTTCTTAATATATATTTACCCTCGACACTGATTCACTGATTCACTGACTCTGTCACGCAGTACGTAGGAATTTAAATAGGCATTCTATAATTTTCTATAAATAATAATAATAAAAAAAATAATAATTGTTTTTGTACAGAAATTGTGTTTTCCAAAATTTTTTTTTTCCAAAATTTTTTTTTTACAAAATTTTTTTTTCAACAAAAAATTTTTTTTTTACAAAATTTGTTTTTCGAAATTTTTTTTTTACAAAATTTGTTTTTCGAAATTTTTTTTTTTCAACAAAAATTTTTTTTTTCAACAAAATTTTTTTTTCCACCAAATTTTTTTTTTCAACAAAAATTTTTTTTTAACAAAATTTTTTTTTTTTCAGCAAAATTTTTTTTTTTTCCACAAAATTTTTTTTTCCATATTTTAGCGGGCGCCATAGGCGCATTACAGCTTACTAGTTTCCAAATAAGGAATATCCTATTAAAGAAAACAATCCACAGCTGAAGATTTTGTAACTATAAACGTCGAAATCATGGACGTTCCTGTAAAATTACCACAATTCGGGAAAAAAAAATTATTATCTCGTGAGTCGTTTCTATTCCCTCGCCTTACGTATAGAAGCAGTCGCTATGTAACCTAACTGTCCTAACTGTTCGATATGAATTAACCAATTGCTTATGGGATTGAATATGGACTATATGGAAACACCTCTTTGGGTACCTTTCATACACTTTGAAAATCGTATACAATCATACCCAACTTGGGAATTTGATAAACCTTAACTAGAGAAAGTTTGCGAGCCACAAACTTCCATATTCACTCCGACCATGTTTCATACGATAGGAAGGACTTCTTGGTCCTGGAATATAAAATTCATCTATAAAGCCGTTTTTACAATATTGAACCTTTCAAAGTTTAGAAAATCGGCATACTGTATTGGAGCAAGACAGTAAGAGAATCTGATTTTTCAAAATTAGGCAATCACATAGACTTTTTGTACCTTACAAGAAACATATATAAAATCTAATTAAGACATAGTTTATAAAAAAAAGTAATTTCCGAAATTCATTGAGTAAATTTCCATACACACGTTATCGCTCCCAAGAACATTCCAGTGGAATATTATGCTCACCTCGAACACATGCCATTCACGCACCATTCAACAAAGCACTTATACCTTTTTACTGAATGCGATATTTTTTTTCGCAAGAGAGAAATTCCAGACAGAGCTCCACAAAGAGATAAAGAAGGAAAAAACGAAGTACAAAACTAAATATTTGTTAAACTTGACACCAAACAAAAGAATTGCACCGAAACCCCAATGAACGATTTGAATGAATTACAAAAGCTTCAAATAACAACACATACAAAAAATCCACATAAACAATGACAGCAACTACAACTACAACAACAGCATGAATAGGATAACTGAAATCAAAGATTGAATGTCAAACAACATTGAAGAACAGCGCCGAAGAATTTCAAATAAAATTTAACAGCAACAACAAGCACAACCTACACAACAAAAAGGTAGACAAAAAATTAAGAACATTTTTGCGCACCAACTTCACACGATGATTAACAAACGTAAGACAACACAGAGACGAGCGCCTTACACAACAACAATTATACTACAAAATAAGAAAAATAAATAAAACCTCCACGAAGAAGAGCAGAAATCTTGAAGGTGGATGGATGGCCAAAAACGATGGTGCAAAATCATACAAAACCCCCAAAACAGCACAGAAATTGTTAAACAAAGAGTTTTGGGTCATGCCAGAGCAAAGGAAGCGAGTAGAGGCGATTCAAACAAAAAAAAAAGAAATAAAAAAAAGAAACAACAAAAACGTACCACATTCAAAGTCATCAACAGGCTTTGAATTATAGCCATGAGCCACTACTGTCGGCGGCTCCTTCCTTCACCTTCATTCACTGACAACGGACCCAAAATGCAGACAGACGCGACGAAATAACGAAACAAATCAAAAGACTTAAGACACAAACGTGTATTGAGAATGTATGTATATCTGTCTACAGCAACAACCAAAAAGCTCACGCACACACAAATCACATGTAGAGCAACGCAGAGCTACAGCAAGAACAGCAGCAGCAATAACAACAACAACAACAGCAGCAGCACCATCAACCAACCACCGACCATGGTTATTATGGTGGTGATACAGCGTCATCAGCAACGCCATCAACAGAACAACAAAACATCACCATAATCATCATCAGGAACGACAACGACAACGCCAACAACACCATCACCGTCACCACCAACAGCAACAACATTAACATGAACAAACAAGCAGTCAGTGAGCAGAAGCTGGAAGACACAATTTAAGGCACACTAACGCTCCACATGAAAGACGATGGTATGAACAGTTTGGGAATGTTTTAACGGAGATATAAAACAGTAATACGGAAAACCTTTTTTAAATTTTTTTTTTAAACTACCGGAAATGTGCCGTGACAGTTTAAAGACTCAAGAGGTAGTTTACCAGAAATGGAACCTCTTGCTGCAGTATTTGTCAATGGCGATAATGAAAAACATCAGCCAAATGGCCACCACGATCACGGTTGCAGGACCATAACCTTCTCATGAAATTTTCCATAACCAAATCGCAAAGTGGCTGCCCTATCTCCTCAATAGCCTCACAAATTCTATCTTTGAGGTCCTGAGTCGATGCTGGACTTAGGAAGAAGCCGCAAGGTGTTAAATCACAAAATATCGGTGGTCAATTGTGATCACCTTCGAAAGGTAACACGGTGCGGAAACTTTTCCCGGTAAAAGAGCAATGGTTTCGTTGCTTCTGTAGCTCGTAACGCCGTCTTGTTGAATGTGAACGTTGACCAGATCAATATCATCGAACTCCGACCATAAAAAATAAGTAATCACCTCTCGGTAGCATAATCCATTCAGCGTAACGGTTGATCCAACCTCATTTTCGAAGAAGTAAGGTCCAATGACCCCACCGGACCGTAAACCGCAACGAACAGTCATGTGTTGAGGATGGAGAGACTTCTCAACAATAACTGCTTATTTATTTATTATTTATTTATTTATTTATTTATTTATTTATTTATTTATTTATTTATTTATTTATTTATTTATTTATTTATTTATTTATTTATTTATTTATTTATTTATTTATTTATTTATTTATTTATTTATTTATTTATTTATTTATTTATTTATCTATTTATTTATTTATTTATTTATTTATTTATTTATTTATTTATTTATTTATTTATTTATTTATTTATTTATTTATTTATTTATTTATTTATTTATTTATTTATTTATTTATTTATTTATTTATTTATTTATTTATTTATTTATTTATTTATTTATTTATTTATTTATTTATTTATTTATTTATTTATTTATTTATTTATTTATTTATTTATTTATTTATTTATTTATTTATTTATTTATTTATTTATTTATTTATTTATTTATTTATTTATTTATTTATTTATTTATTTATTTATTTATTTATTTATTTATTTATTTATTTATTTATTTATTTATTTATTTATTTATTTATTTATTTATTTATTTATTTATTTATTTATTTATTTATTTATTTATTTATTTATTTATTTATTTATTTATTTATTTATTTATTTATTTATTTATTTATTTATTTATTTATTTATTTATTTATTTATTTATTTATTTATTTATTTATTTATTTATTTATTTATTTATTTATTTATTTATTTATTTATTTATTTATTTATTTATTTATTTATTTATTTATTTATTTATTTATTTATTTATTTATTTATTTATTTATTTATTTATTTATTTATTTATTTATTTATTTATTTATTTATTTATTTATTTATTTATTTATTTATTTATTTATTTATTTATTTATTTATTTATTTATTTATTTATTTATTTATTTATTTATTTATTTATTTATTTATTTATTTATTTATTTATTTATTTATTTATTTATTTATTTATTTATTTATTTATTTATTTATTTATTTATTTATTTATTTATTTATTTATTTATTTATTTATTTATTTATTTATTTATTTATTTATTTATTTATTTATTTATTTATTTATTTATTTATTTATTTATTTATTTATTTATTTATTTATTTATTTATTTATTTATTTATTTATTTATTTATTTATTTATTTATTTATTTATTTATTTATTTATTTATTTATTTATTTATTTATTTATTTATTTATTTATTTATTTATTTATTTATTTATTTATTTATTTATTTATTTATTTATTTATTTATTTATTTATTTATTTATTTATTTATTTATTTATTTATTTATTTATTTATTTATTTATTTATTTATTTATTTATTTATTTATTTATTTATTTATTTATTTATTTATTTATTTATTTATTTATTTATTTATTTATTTATTTATTTATTTATTTATTTATTTATTTATTTATTTATTTATTTATTTATTTATTTATTTATTTATTTATTTATTTATTTATTTATTTATTTATTTATTTATTTATTTATTTATTTATTTATTTATTTATTTATTTATTTATTTATTTATTTATTTATTTATTTATTTATTTATTTATTTATTTATTTATTTATTTATTTATTTATTTATTTATTTATTTATTTATTTATTTATTTATTTATTTATTTATTTATTTATTTATTTATTTATTTATTTATTTATTTATTTATTTATTTATTTATTTATTTATTTATTTATTTATTTATTTATTTATTTATTTATTTATTTATTTATTTATTTATTTATTTATTTATTTATTTATTTATTTATTTATTTATTTATTTATTTATTTATTTATTTATTTATTTATTTATTTATTTATTTATTTATTTATTTATTTATTTATTTATTTATTTATTTATTTATTTATTTATTTATTTATTTATTTATTTATTTATTTATTTATTTATTTATTTATTTATTTATTTATTTATTTATTTATTTATTTATTTATTTATTTATTTATTTATTTATTTATTTATTTATTTTCTTCCGTCAAACACCTTCACATTTCGTTGCAGAGTTACCCTTTTCACCAAATTTCCTGATTCATTCGCAATCCGTCCATTGCAGATGTGTTATAAACACATACAAACTTCCAATTAAATCCCTTCATTACCCGATCATTTGGGTTTTTTTCCCCCAACCACACTCATCAGACGCCCCTCGAACATATAGCAGATTCACTTTTATGGGGATGATGTCGTACGTACCTTCGTATAAGGTAAGTAATAGCTCTAAACATGTTCTGTTTTGGGATTTTTTGGGTATAATCATGGCTGGCGCTATCATATTTGATCTCATTTAAAAAAAAAGGAGCAGTGCGCACAATACACCTCACACTCCACTCCACAGCACACCACAGCATACCGCGCATCACACTACACCACAATACAATGCCCAACATACACACATACATACACCCATTCAGACAACAGCAGCCAAAGCAGAAGCCAAGCGGAGGCAGTAATAAAATTGACTGCAGTGATAAAAAGAACATGATGCTGCGGCTGCTGCCTGCCACTTATGCGAGTGGTAAATACATACAGACATTCTATGCACAAACATACAGCATAGGGTACTCGTGTGTATGAATGTTTGGACGTACGAGTGGTATCTGGAGCATGTTGTGGGTAAAGGAAAAGGATCGTTTTAAGAAATTCTTTTTGTTAGTTGATTATTTTCGGCGTTTTTTGTTTTGTGCGTATGTGTGTGTGTGTGTGTTCAATGATATTTGGGGAGCAAAGGTATGCAGCGGGTTTCCGGTATCAAACTGTGCTAGATCGAAGGGGTAGTCTTCTTAAGGATTAATTGTGGCCACATCGTCTAACGATGTGTCATAACGAGCTACTTATGACATACAGTCGTACATACTTAGCAACATATACGCGGAACTGAATGTTAAACGCAAGAAGACCGCTTAATGGCCACCAATTATGTGCTTAGGTTTTGTGTAGGTGGAGTAATATTACAACAACAACAGTTCAGATAATGCAGACACTACTTTTGTGTGTGTGGGGGGGGGGGGGGGGGGAATACTTTTCCATTGATAATTTCGGAACATTTGGTTAAGCATGCGCTTGAAGTTTGCTATGGAATTTTTTCGTCGGAAATTTATTGGCCAAATACGAATGTGATTACGCATGCATGCGCTTAGCTTAAAATTATATTTGAAGTGGCTACGGAATACATGTCCTACACAGTTGAGAGCGTGTGCCGAGCAGGGAAGAATCCGCAGGACATTCGAATAGGCTTCGTGTGCCTCAATATATTACAATCTGCTGTACAAAATGGATTGCGAACTGGAAATTGACTTTTTCATATTATCATTCGTATATCCATCGGAATTACTGGTATTATGAATATTCACGAACATTTCGAAAATATTAGTCAGCCAATAAACAAACAGTCCCATAATTCTGAGGCTTCGTTCTCCAAGCACACACCACGACTGATTGTTATTTTTATTTGTGTTTTTTTTTTCTCTTATCCCAACCACTGGCACTGTTTATTGGTACTTTGGCATAAGGTTGACAGCACTTTTGTCCTTATCTTCAATATACATAGAAATACCTCAGATTTCGTCGTTTTTTGTTTCGTAACTTCAAACAATGGCATGAGTGAGTATCCAGGCGACAAAAAAATCCGCCCAAAAACAAAAATGCCAAAAATATGTGAAACTTTTCATTTATTATTGTACAAAAACAACACCAACACAAAGTTTATACAAATATGTGCAATGGAATGTCTTTTGATTATTATTATTGTCTTATACGGGAGATGAGGCTCCAAAATGGAACGAAGAAAATACAAAAAAAAAACGCAAATATAAAACAATAAAAGAAGCTCTTTAAAGCCCTTATAATCCTTTGAATGGTGAACAAACAGCGGCATCGGCTCATTTTTCACACACGCAAAATACTGCGAAATAGGAGGACCTTATGAAAAGTGTATTTAAAACGAATGTCCGTCTGACTATAATGTTGATTGTCGGAATCGGGAGCAGGAGGACTATTTTGAATGAATGGCTACAATATGAAATATACTGAAAGGCGCCAGTTCCTTTCAAAATATGTTGTTATTAAGTTTTCCTACCGTTAAAACATTCTAATTTTCAGAGAACGTACGAAAATATTCTGCATCTCGTTGTTAACAATACAAAATGAAGAGAGACATCTCTTGGGAGCTGGTAGATACATATGTGTATAATGAACCGTTTTACTGCTAGATACACATGAGGCAACCGTCGTAGCAACGTGTTTTGATTGTGCTCCACACACGGGGCGACAGTCGTCATAACCCCAGTAGTGTATTTAGATGTGGTAAAAGGATAGAAAGGATAGAAGGAAAGAAAGGATACAAACGGAAGAAAAGTAAAATTTTATTTTTCAGAAAATATTTCCCAAATAATTTTTATTATTTACAATTCATTTTTATTTACAATTGTCATTTTCTCTACCTTTCCCCCCCTCTTATTCTACTCCATACGAGCATTCTGACTCACTTGTTTCGGGAGAACTGAAAAGTTAAATGCAGTAAACGATGATACACACGAAGCAACGGTTGCGGCAACCGATTAAAAATATCAATTTTGCGGTAACAAGAAAATCAATGGCGAGACGAAGCAACGGTTGCTGCAACATGGCCGAGTAGCACAACAAGGGAGCTCGCCAATGACAAATTAGAAATGGTGCGGTTGTATCGAAATGAAATTGAATTTCACCACGAATTCCAATAAACATTTCCGACGAATACTTTTCTTTTTAATGTTTGCACAAATTGGAGCCAAGACCCGTAGATCCTAGTTTGGGACCAAGGTCCACACCGAAAACTTCCCATAGCTTGGAACCCAGGGTCAGATACTGTTTCTCATGAATTTTATTTAATGTGAAGTACAAAGCGAGAGACGAAAAGTAGGCGGACAGATGAGTAGGAATCAAGGCGAATGCTCTCAACTCTAGCTCAATGTTAAGGGACATTTCACAGACGATTTTAAGCCAGATACAATCTTATTGCTGTATAACATTTCAGGCTCAACCTATAGCAATCGGAGAAGATTCAGGGTATGAACACATACTCCAACAGCCAAGCCAACGGTCCTTATTGTGAACAATCATACAGGATATACGACGGTCTCAGAACTACCTACTTGAAAAGCAGACCGTGCCCGGTCAACAAAGACAGATGCCAAAATCTGGTTCATTGTAAACAAACTAACGTCAACGTCATCCTCCGACAACCGAAAACCTTCCCAGACATTGTCCGGCTTTTTCGGACTTAAGGGGATAGAATGAACTCCTACGCCGGCGGGTTAGCTCAAAAAAGACAAACGGAACTAAGAAATCTAGAATATATTTTGGCGACGAATTCACGTTAGCACAGAGGGCACCTCCTGATGGATTCAAGTGAGATATGCTGCGGACAGCTTTCAAATTAACCTAACCCTTTAGGCTGCCAGCCCATCAGGATGAGAAAACCTCGGGTAGCTTTGCATTCCTGGCCCGTGTAGCTTAATACAATTTTTTCCACATTAACAGAGTTCGAGATTTTATTTTATTTATTTATTTATTTATTAATTACAATACAAAGTAAATTTATATTCTAATTTTTGGGTCCAAGGGTAAACCGGGTGACAAAGACCATTTGGCTTGATTTTTGCAGCGACAGACCAAAGCCTCTGGTGGGAATCGAACCCTCAACCCCCACGCTGATAGGCCACGCCACTAACTCGCCTATCGGGGCGCTTAGGGGTAATTTATATTAATGTCAAATTGCCTAGCGAGTTACATCTCATAAGATTGACAAATGTAGGGTTTTAATAGTAGTCACAAAGGACGTTCATTTCAATGACCGGCTATAACTGAATGATGGATGGCAGAACAGACTTTTTAAATAACGGGGCTATAGAGGCTTCGATTCAAACAATTTGAGTGCATATCGGATATAGCTATGCTTAGAACTATAGTCCTGTTCTAAAATACGATTGGGACCAACACTAGCAGATTCAAGTGAGACCTTTTAATTGCTCAGTGAATCAAGAGACAAATTGTAAGATAATATGGAGCAAATTCTAAAAAAACGATATAGTGAGTGAATGCATTTGCACTATGATAACATTGTCAGCAATCTTCGATAGACATCTGTATTGAACTATCCTACCGATTATACCGACCTCATTTTTATCAGATACTCATACGCATATCGGGCTGCCATTCAAACCTTTGTTTCTTTTATGTGGTTAACAAAATTATATTGATCACAACATAGGGAAACAATAAAACTCCATGCTGAGGACGATGTTGATGATGATGCTGGCTGGCTGTGGCGCGAGAGAGTACAGCAAACAGAAGAAGATGTCGAGCATGAGCAGGGACAAGAGGCAGTACAAATTTTTTCGAGTGTCCGAAAAACATGAATGAATCTTGTCCTTATTTGTTGTTGGCGGTTGTTTGCGTTGCTCGAGTCTGATGTGTCTGCTTAACAATTTGATTTCACACATTCGCGCATTGTTGTCATGTTGTTGTCGCAGCCAGAGCCTGAATCGGTCCTCCGCAATGCTGCGCGGCTGAATTAGTTGTTGCGGTTAGTAAAACATGCAACAACATGACACACACACATACAAATACAATATGTGGCGTTGTTGCTGTTTGTGTCACCGGAGCTGTGTTCTCGTCATGTTTATACCCTTGTTTCGGGACTTTAGCTTATTTTGCGGTTAATATTTTTTAAAGTTTGTGGTCCAAATTGCATACCCATTTCTCTCTCTCTCTCTCTCTCTCTCCGTTGCTGGCTCTCTGTCTTTTTGTGTGATCCTTCATTTGGATGGATTCTTGGTGAATGAACGGGCCAGGTCGGGCCTGAGGAGCTATAAGGAACGTATGTATGTGTACGTATGTATAGACAGACGTATCTTATCGGTTTATCTTGTTGTTCTTTTGCCCGTTTGCTGTTTGATCACTCACACGGGCCAGGCTTATTCATGTTGACTGCCTGTTGTCCGGTTCTTAGTTGTGAATGGTGGTGATGCTAGTGGACGGTTGTCTCATGCGAAAGGAATGATTTCTTTGCCAGCTCTTCAGTCGCTGTGCTGGGCCTGAAAGTATCCTTTTGTCATTTGCCTCCCGAAAGCCAAAAAATAACACAGTACAGTGGAGAGGAGAGGTGAATTTATATGCCCAACGTGACACTTGTTAACTGCATTTAAGAGTCTTAAGTGTAGATATGTTGGTTCGTCTGCTGTAAGCTGAACCCATAATGCTACACACTGAGACATACACTGAGACTGTCTCCATCTGCTAATGATTTTGTCGGTTGGTTTTATGCAAATTTCATCTGTTTCACTTTGTGGCAGAAGAAAAGATCATTAATTTGCTGCTTCCAATTTACAAGGGAGAACATACGTGGCCCTAGGGGAAATCTGTCAATAAATGAAAACGAAAAAATTATGTGGCAGCAAACTATTGCAACAAAGTTGTAGTCATGCTCAGGTCACGCAAAACCACATTTAGCCTCCATTTCGTGGTCATTTGATGTGTAAACCTCCTGAGGCATGCCGCGAAAGTTCAAACGCACATACTGCGTATCACAAGTGTTTTTTTTTTTAGTTTGCTTAATTTATCTGTCATTTACAATCTGGTGTGGATCCGTATAACGATTAAGTAGGCGGGAAAGATTGCTGGACTGTTATCGGGAGAATGTGGGTGACGCAACTCCGTAATACAAATTATAGGACAACATATTGTTTGAGGGTAGCCCATAGGCATGACAGCAGGCCTTAGATACTTAGAACTAATGAGCTTATTTAATTAGAATGCATATTGTAAATTTAAAGATTATGAAGACATTGAATTATATTATAAAAATTATCCTTTAAACAAAAATGTGTTTCGCATTATGGTACGTTTTTCTATAATATCTAATAGGCAGCTGGAATATTTTAACTTTAAAGGTTTGATTGTAACAAAAGAAAAATGGACTATATTGTACCGATAACAAAACAGATACCTCATGCAAATCCGTATGCCGATTTGAGGTTTCATTATGTCTCTAATTATTGTTTATGCGCATTAGCGATATTCGGTGACACATTTCTTCTAAATGTAGGTATTTCCTACTTCAGGTTGTCGGCAATTACTTAAACTGTCCATCCAAAATTGTCTGAAAGCAACAGTCGTTCATGCAAGGCAAACAATTGTTTCGACATCGCAAAATAGAAGGCTGGTATCGCTGCAATTCAAAAATATTCTATATTCTATAACAAGTCCAGCAAGCATAACAGATGGTGTTAAAATTCTGTGAACAAGAGTCGGAAACATCTTGTCTCTAGTATGACATTGACATAACTTGAAATAAATTTTGGAAAAAACAAATGGATAATAGTTAGAAAAAGGGACGAAAAATTGGCCAACACGTACCAAACGGGATAAAAAAGGTACAAAAGGGGGGAAAACTAAAATGTGTGTGAAAAAGTTGTAATCGGCAGAAGTGAGTCACAAATTGGAAGTAATGAAAAATGGGACTACAAAAGTCCAAAACGGGCCCAAAACTGGTATATTATAACTGAAAAATACTGGCGTGACTGACTGACTGATTCAATGGCTGAAGCTAGAATCATGAAATTAGTTATGAACTGTTTTTTTTTTTTCGAAATTCGGATAGGAAGAGGATAAAAATGGTAAAACGGCAAAAAGTGTCCCCAAAAATACATATAAACCAAATAGTGCGTTTTTTGTTGGAAAATTGGTCCATAACTAAGTTTTGGAACAATTGCTCAAAAAGAGTTTCAAAACGTACCAAAACGGATAAAAAAAAAAGATATAAAAGAAAAAAAAGGTGAAACCAATTTTTGGCAACAACATGAGTTAGGAGTAAAAGGGGTCAAAACGAGATAAAAAAGGGATAAAAAGGGGGGCCAAATAAAAATAAAGTGAAACAGATTTTCGGCAACAACAAGTGGATAATAGCACCAAAACGGGATAAAAAAGGAGAAAAAATAAAAACAAAAAAGCTGAAACAAATTCTTGACAACAACAGATGGAAATGAGTTAGAGATCGAACGGAAATGGAACCAAAACGTACCAAAATCAGATAAGAAAATGGGAAAAATTAAAAATAGGTGAAACCAAATTTTGGCAACAACAAAATGGGATAAAAACGGAACAAAATGGGGAAAAATAAAAAGACGTTAAATTAATTATTGGCAACAAGTGGATAATATTTTCGGGAAGGGACAAAAAAGGAACCGACACGTACCAAAAGAAGATAAAAAAGGTACAAAGGGGGAAAAACTAAAATTTTAATTGACAGGAATTAATGGAAAAAGGTGACAAAACTGGTGAAATATATAAATGAAAATTAATTTAAAATTGGGGAAAACCAAAAAGTTTTAGGATACTGAAAAGACCACCAAAATGGTCCAAGACGGGTAAAATATACAGGATGTGGGAAAATATTCATAAAGGGAACGAGAAGTAGAAAGGAAATAAATGTTTGGAAATTTTTCCGGCATTGACAACAGCACTTGCAAAAAGTAGGAAAAGAGACCAAAATGGGGTAAAAAAAAAGTGTGAACATGTATTTCAAATAAATATCAACCGCCAAAAAATTTGAAAAATGCGATAAACGTTCTGAGAAAGTAGGAAGCATTTGATTTTAAACCAATGCAATTAAACAATTATTTTGTGATTTACAGGGATGGAGAAATTTACGCTTACGAAGTAGCGGGTATGATTTAGATTTTTTTTTTCATTGTCTTTTAATAAGTTTAATGAAATTTTAGATTTATTTTACTCCTAGTTATACGCTAGTCTGTTAGGATAGCAATTTTCCCTAGACTATAAATAAATAAATAGATATTTGCAGTGAAGTAGCGGGTATTTTCTAAAATTTATATATGATGCGATGATGCCAAACATGATTTGTATATCTTGCACAGACACAGGGCCCCTCCGCAAGCCATGACATTAAAATTGTTCTGGGGATGCTCCTAGTGGTCAGATTCAGCATACAGGAGAACATCTTCAAAGTGGAATGAGTTTGAATGATGTAGCCGAAGTGCAATATCAGATTTAACCACCTGAACATCAGCAAGCTAATTAATAAAAGTAGACGGAAGACGAATCTGTTCATTACCTACACGCTGAAAAAAATGGCCATTTTAACAAGTTACAGCAAACAAGTTCGCATCAAACATATATATATTTTTCCATACCACAAACATTAACTTGTTTGTAGGTGATCAATATCAAATGTATATGTATGCAGTTTTGAGTCATAATTTATTTTTTTTCAATTTGTGAATTTCTATATAACAATCCATCTCATTCTCTCGGTATTGATATAATTTTAATGAGAGTAAATGCAAAAAAAAAATTACGAAACCAGTTGTAAATACACACTTATTCGCACCCAAATGTTGTGCTTTGTTGAATTTAATAAGTTCGTTGTCTGTTTTTCCCAAACACGCTATTGCTTATGCACAAATTCGTAATATTAATAGCAAATGAGTTATATTTATGTATATCCAAATAAGCTTTGTGTAGATGGAAATAAGCTTTACTTGCTACAAACACCAAACACGCGTTTTACTTGTGTGTAAACAAAAAAAAAGACGTATTTTTTAGCGTGTAGTGGCAGGCAAGACACTCAGCAGCCGTATATAACAAATGGAATGCGTCTAATGTACAATATACAAAGTAAAATTGTCCAATGGCTCAAAAACAAAAAAAACCTCCCACTATGATATATTTTTTTCTTTTAGAAGTCCATCGCTCCCGGTAGACTCCGTATACATATAATACACTCTGTTAGAATATTAGAACATGGAAAAAGTTCGGCTGAAGACCGATTTTTTTCTATTTGACAATGAACGGATGAGAAATAAATCTACCATTTAAATTACCTTTTCCTTCTGAATAATCGACAGTATGACTGCCGCAAAAACCGATTCACTGGAGACCGCCTTGGTGAATGTAAGGTCTTGGCTCTGGCTATTTCTGAAGCGATTGACAGCCTCTGGATAGAGTAATCGAAACTAACGCTAACTGAACTACAAACTTCAATTGAAATAAGAAATTACCACCCACAAGATAAATACTTTTCCAACCATCTGTGACAATGAATGTATTGGTTTTTTTATTAGGCGACGGAAAGCGTCTCTGCCTATTTAAGAAAATTGAGACCGAAGCACTTTTTAAAAATCCTAGCTTTGCCAATATTGCATGAAGAAATCGGCAGAATACCGACAAATTGTCAAACCTGGTAGGTTAGATTAATATTTCTGTATGGTATCTGTAGGGCATAAGGGATTTCTATAAGAATACCTAAATCCCCAGCAAATGAACGGTAAACGGTAACAATCATTTATGGTAGGCTCGAACGCAATAAACCCTATTGTCTGGCAAAGCGTGTGACAATAGCAGCTGTAAAAAAAATATGTATTGACCAGACCAAAAGTGTCCTTTGTCACACCCCGCTTTCTCTCATTGGCGCCAATGTGAAACATTCTCATACGATCGGCGTTTGTTTGTTTTCTCTTCTTTTTGTTTGCCTTTGTGCCACCATTGTTCCGTCAAACTTCCATATGAACCTATTATCGTTGACACAGAGGTTTTTAGTCAATTGCATTAAACAATTGAATCTGAATTACATTACGATTTAATACAAAAGGATGTGATTTTCTGTACACAAAGGCAAACTCTAAACAAAACAAACAACAAATTCAGCTGCAACAAAGTGATTCCATTTTTAGCCACGTACAATCAATTGGCCATGATGTATCTTATGTAACGAACAGAAAAGTCCGAAACAACAAAACAACAAAACCGTCAACAAATTATAACATTCCTTTTGACGTTTATTAACGATTTGTATCAATGCAGCAGAGACAACTACGTCCCCACTTATGTGAATATTAGAGAGGAGTGCAACTAATCGTATTTGTTAAGACGACCGGAGGGAATTTCTTAAAAATATCTCAGACTTAGAGTACCAAATACACCATTTAAAGAAATCGTTAAGGAAAACTGTCATTAATTTAAAAAAGAAATTACATTCATTTTATAATTTGTTTTTATTTGGTTTTTTAATTACTTTTGGGTCCAGCTGTAAACCGGGTGACACAGACCAAATGACTAGATTAATGCAGACCGAAACCTCTGATGGCAATCGAAACCACAACTCCGACACTGATAGGCAAGCATGCTACCAACTCGCCTACCGGGACGCTTTGAACAATTTTTTATTGTTTTTTTTATTCTGCTTAATAATTCGACATAATTTGAGAATTTTAATAAAACAAGAACACATAAGAGTCCACTATTACAATATCTTCCCAGAGCAGTGCGCTCCACTCTATTACACACATCACTATCTGCATGTCACAAACTGTGGCAGCTACAAGTGCATATGTTGCGAGTGCCCCGTAGATGTTTGTGCAAATATAAATAAGCAATTGTCATAATTATATGTAAACACGTCAGATATGTAAGTAATATCTATGATTTGCCAGTTCCTCAATCTGTTTGATATATGTATGTCTCTATGAATGGCTGTATCTCTGAATCTATCTGCGGTATGTGTGTTTAATATATCAGTTGTAAATATAACGCAGAGTATTACTGTTGGAGTTGTACATGGTGCAGTAAATAAGTTGTTCGTATACACTACAGTTGGAAATAGTATGCACGGAGTCAGGAGATTGTTTGTCACCTCCGCAATTGCAACACTGACTGATTCAGTCCTATCAGTGTGGCTTTCGATACCAGAAATCCGCTATCGACCAGTTTTGTCGAACTAATTGATTCGTGCAATGACGGCAACATTTACTAATATTTCTTAAAATTCTCAATAAGAACGAACGGAGAAATCCTTTCAAATCAATGAGGTCTACCTAAAATATCGGATACTCTTTGAGTTGAGATCGCAAGTCCACGTCGAGCCGAAATCTTCCCAAGATTCAGATGGTAAATCTCAGCCGGTAAATCTCAGTCTGTTCTCAGCTGGTCAGGTTTGGATAAAAATCATGGTGTTTTACAAACTCCGATGGGACCACGTTGCCTAACTACTTCAAGTCCAAGCAGAGAGTAGATTGGGTTGACAGTCTGCCCCAACAGGTCGTCAATGAAAATAAGAAATATAGAAGGAGAGAGAGGACAGAGCCTTGTGGCACTCCTTCGGTCAGTCTATGATCGTTGGATGAGACCCCCATCCAGTGCTACCACTTTGAGGCGAAGAAAATGTAGCAAATCTGCTACATTTTTTTGTTAAAATGTAGCAGATTTTCAAACACTGGGAAATAGTGTATTGTGGAAATCTGTGCCTTGGAAGGATACATTATGTTTAAAAAAAATCAAATCAGATTCAATTAGTTGATTTTTTAAATAAAAAATAATTTATTTTATTTAAATCGATTGGGACACTTTTATGAAATTCATAAACTGAAAAATACCGGCGGCAACCCGCCGCACAAAATATATCGACAACGGCAGCAATTCGGTCTGTGCTATGCAATCTTCTTCGGCGCTGGTGTTTGTTTTGTGGTTGTCAAATATTTCCAGCCTGTTGTCAAAAATTTACCTAGCCCTAATTCATAACGGGATTTTTTTTTGTTATTTCACGAATGTACACAAAATGTAGCAAAATCAAAATGTACGTACATAAATTTAAGGATGAAGAAAAAGTAGTAGATCTACTACAATTGTAGTAAAGTGGTAGCGCTGCCCCCATCTATTACAACTCGTAAAGAGCGATCCCTGAGAAAACTCGATATGAATCGAGAGAAATAAGTTTTGATATAAGTGCTCCGTGCCAGACCCTATCGAACGCCTTGAAAATATCCAGATCCACGACCTTACTTTCACCAAGGCGGTGAATGGATCGAGTCCATCGTTCCCATAGAAACGTCATCAGGTCTCCAGTAAATCGATTTCTACGGAAGCCATACTGTCGATCATTTAGAAGGCCGTTAGACTCTAAATACCTAGGTGGTGGTTAAGCATGTTCGCCATAACATTCGAGAGCGCAGAACATATTGCAATTGGGCGATAATTTGCAGCATATGTAGCCTCACCTTTCTTGGGGATCGGCTGAACATTGGCAACATTCTAACGTGAAGGTTAAACACCAGCACGGTACGACATATTGAAAAGATTGCACAATGGACGAGCTAGCGTTGAAGAGCACTTACATAGGACAAGTGGTGAAATACCATTTGGGCCCGGAGTTTTGTTTACATTGAGATCGGAAAGATAGTTCGATTTCAACAATCTCTCCTGACATGGTGGACGGTATCTTAGTGCGTAGGGTACCTGTTTCTCGTATTCGCAAACTGTTGCATTGGCATTCGCAGATTTGTATTTGATTACAAAGATACGTATGTATATATATATATGTATAAAGATATCTTTGTCATTTCTTGTTTTCTCATAGGATTTCTGTGTTTCATATTAATAGAAAAAAAAATAATGTTTAATTTCTGTAATTGAACAACAAACAGACCGGAATTGGCAACAATCTGAAACTGGCATTTCTGCCGTCCATACGGAGATACGTATGGACAGACGTATGTACAACATATACATACATATATTTCTATAGATTGGGCATTCCACGGCCGCAGACGCATACAACCATTCAATAGACTCGTACATAGTCAGTTACAGATCAGTAATTAAGACATCAAATTGCTGACAACTTGTACATCTATAGATGTATTTTTGTGTCGCTATTTAACCTTTAATAAATTGTAGTAAAGTATATTCACAGGTCCGGGCCCACAAATTATATAATTTATTTTGGTCCCTTAGTAGGTGGTGGGTATTCAATTTATTTCTGTATATGTTTTGGATGATAAAAATTCGTTAAAGAAGACGGTTTTGTAACTTTTAAGGCGGTAAAAGTAAAGATGGCCAGGTTCAGGGGGCTGTATCGAAGTGATAACATCTGCCCGCTGTTCTCATTCTTACATTGTAACGATATGGACAAAATAATGTACGAGCAATTGCCCAGCAGTGAAATTGACATTGATTACCAAAGTCACTAACTCTAATGCCCTGAGAAAAGTCTGGTCCAATAAAAATGTAATGCAGTTAACACTTCGACAAATGACAAGATGGCGATCCTGTTGGAAGTATCCCCCATTACTTTGGAATCTAATACGAAGCGATTCAGAATTAATTGAATTCGCTACTGGGTGAAAATACTGCCGGTTAGGACAGCAACTTTGCTTGGAATACGGCCAAGTAGTCGCTCAAATGATTGCGTTTGTTAGGACTTGGGGTTGTGCTGTTTTTCTTCAAAGAAGGCGAAACGGTCAATAGGAAATCGATATCGGTGATGTCGCCCAAATTTTTTTTCAGTTTCTGTAAAAGAAAAACAATGGACAGGTGGTGCCAAGAGAAGACGACAACGACTGGTCGCCAGAACTCCAAAGTTGATAGCTTCGAATATCCTTTTGTTAAGTTATTTGGAAAGCCGAGTCTACGCCAGCACTTCTCAGACCATTGACAATCTCTGGGCGAAACTTCGTGACGGAAACGAAAAAAATTGTGAGAACATGTTGCCGTGGTCAAATGAGGCAGCTAAAATGGCACATTTTGTAATGACCCACAAAGGCATCAACTTGTTCGATGTTCTATACAAAAAGTAGTTTAAATAAATTGTAAAGTAACAAAAACTACTTCCTCTTTTCTGCCCCCAACACCAATCTCTCATATCGCTAACACAGTGCATTACATTCTTAGGGTGTTAAAAACCCAATTTTGAGACAATTGTTCGTATAATTTTAATTTTAATTTAATTAAACCGAGAAATGTTTTCATATGACTTATAAGTCGCTTGATTTGATCGTCTTATTAAATGGAAGATGTACTTTTGAGAACATTTTACGTCACCTTCTTTTTCGCCCCCGCCACGGAATGAAGGACGGCAAATTCTACCCCTTATGGCACTGGTTTCGGTACTGGTCCATTAATACAATTCTTGTACCTGTTTGCAGAATAATGTCTGTGGAACCTGCCAACAAATCGAAGCCCACCATTTTTAATGTCGTTTTTGTAAATCTTACAGGCCATTTGGTTTGCCATAAGTTTGATTGAGTTTTATTTTTAACATTTGAAAAATCTTAATAAAATATTCGCAAAATGGACAGACAGACAGATAGACAGAGAGACAAAAACACACACACACACAAAGCGAAATAAATAAATACCTTTATTTGTGTTAAAATAAAATAAAACGTGACTTACCTGCATCCAGATAAATATTGCATACCAAACTCAAACAGCACCAGCAAAACTTCAATGCGAAGAAGACGAAAAAAAAATCGTACCCACCAGCAGGATATTTGAGATGCCCCAAAAGAGCATAAGCCTCAACCTGACGATGCTTAATGCTGCTGCTGCTGCCGCTGCCGGTGCTGTTGCTGTTGTCGATGATGATGCCGCTGACGACAACGACAATAGTTTGCTTGCAATGCAATGCTGTCTGCCACAGTGCATTGGCAATGTGCTGAATGATGAAGATGATGCAAATAAAACAATACTAAATGTGCAACATATTCAAGTAATTCTTTTAGTTTGTTTTATCACACCACCACGTACTCGTATGAGCACATACCACGCAGCAATTGTGTTCCGTCTGTCATTTGCGAATGTTTTGTTTATGGATGACTCCGTGATAAGATTGGATGTGAGTATAGTTCTGGCTTTTGAAAGTATCACTCAGCCTAGAACACTTTCTGAACCGTTTTTATCCCGTTGGGTTCTTAAAATTTTATGAAATTTTCTTCTTTATTTGCTATGAAGCCTTTCATAAATTTTCAGTATTCTTTAATTCTGTAAGCATTTCATTGGAGTCAAAATGCCCCTAAAATTGGGGAGTTTTTCATAATTTTTAGGTTACATTTTTTTTTGGGCCGTTTTTCATCATTTTTGGGTTACATTTTTTTTTTTTTACATTTTTCATATGAAAATGGACAATAAAAAATTCCCCAATTTTGTTTTTTTACTTTGTCTTTTTTGATAATTCATAACAAAAGTCAATCATAACGGGTGGCGCAAAAGTAATCCTCCTATCAGAAAATGCTATACATTTTGCGATTGGCCCCTAATGTCTGTGGCAACTCTGGCGGCGGCCATTTACATGACATCATACTCTGGACTTGATGTAAAAAAATATTAAAAGACCAAATAAAAATAATCCACAAGAAGAATCAAAGTTTTTCATTTTGTTTTTAATTACAGCCAAAAAACATCGGAAGGTTACTTTTGCGCCACCTTTTATATAGATTTTGTTTGTAATGTTGTTTATTTGGTATATTTTTCATAATATTTTGGGGATTTTGCATTGGGTATTTTTTCTTTAATTGTTTCGGGGATTTTTCACAAATGTTGGGGACATTTTTATTTTGGAGAATTCATCCGTTGTGACATTTTTAATTTTTTGGTCACTTTTCATTTGGGGAATTTTTCATAGAGCCACAAAAATGTGTATGATGCTTTTCTTCAACATGAAGTAGGTTTTTCTCTGAGTGTAAAGTTGAATTATTTACCAGCTAAAGGCTGAATGATTGGCGTAGCTAGTGCTGAGCTGAAGGGCACCATTTCAGTTGCCGCAAGTCATACTTTACTTTCCAAGCCGATATTAACATTTTCATACGATCTACCATAAGAAGTTGTTTATAACGGGTGTTTTTTTTAGACGTGTTGTTTTCAATCTGGCCACACTTTTTTCGTAGTTTGTCTTTTTGACCAGTGTCAGTTGATTATGCTCAGTTTGGTTTGCCATTTCATACTGAATAAACTTAGTCCGGAACAACGCTTGCAAATCGGGCCCAAAACGAGATGGCCACCGACCCGGATTTCCACAAGAAAATTGTGTTTAGCAATGAAGTTCACTTTTGATTGAATGGGTGCGTTAATAAACAAAATTGTCGCATTTGGAGTAATGAAAATCCACAAGCCGTTGTTGAGACGCCGTTACAGCCTCGAAAAGTCACTGTTTGGTGTGCTCTATGGGCAGAGGGAATCATTGGTTCATATTTCTTCAAGAATTATGGCGGCCATAATGTTATAGTCCATGGGGAACGCAATAGAGCAATGATTACTGAATTTTCATGCCTTAATTGGGGGATGCTGATGTGGATCTCGTGACGTAGACCTTGGAAGAGAATATTCGGCGCGTTAGTGCTGCAAGAAGTGATTGAAAAGTGGAATTTATTCGAGCCAGTCGCGGCGCCCACTCATTCGATTCTCAGTGAAAGTAGGAAGCGACCCGTCCGAAGCATTCACTACTTCAACAGGTCTTCGACAAGGTGACAGCTAATCGCGCAACTGCTTCATTATACTGATGGAAAACATATTGGAAAAAACCGATGTCAATTAAACAGACACAGTGAACACCTCTTCGCATATGGGGATAATATTCACATCATCTCAAAAGTAGAGTGAAATGTAACTGGCGGTTTTTCCAGAAGCGAGAGAAATGGGTCTGAGGTGAACGAGGACAAGGCAGATCCAAATGGAAAATGCACAAACAACCCCTGTGTCCTTATTTTATTAAGCCGACCAAGACCAACCACATGTTACTTACTGGTAATGCTATCAAAGTATGGAAAGACCCATATTACAGTACAATAGCGAATGTGTGTTCAAGTAACTAAGTAGTTAAGAGACAAACTCAATACTTCAAGATAAAATAATGTAAGCTCATACAAAACTCTGAAGAATTTTCGTATGAGACGTTGAAACGAAATAAAAATTTGCATATTTCATTGAGAAGTTCAATCAAACCCAAAAGCAACAACAACTAAAAGGACTATAATTCTTAAACAACGAAAGGTTAGCCTTATAGGCTTTAAATGGCTGCTGTTGATGACGACAACGACAACGACGACGACGACGGCGAGGATGATGCTGATGATGATGACGATGACGACGAGGTGGTGATGCAAAAATTTGATTAAAATTGAAAGAAAAAATAACTCATTCATACGCAAAATGAACAGCACACATATCGACGAAGCACCGGGCTTGGAAGACTCAGCAAAGCCGACAAAAACTTGACAACAACAACAAACAACAAACTTCAACCAGCCAACCAAACATTGAATATACCGAAAAAATAAACAGTCTTAACCGCACATACATATGTGTATGTGTGTTATATATGAATATGTTTAAAACCGAAAGAAATACAAAGATTTTGAAAGTACATGCTTGGAACGAATGAATGTTAATCTTTAGAATGCCATCTCTGGCAGAAAAAAAGACAAAGAAAATGAAAACGACAGCGACGATGACGATGATGATGGGCATGGGCATGGGTATGGGCATGGGTTTTGGGATATGTGGGGATAACGATGAAGATGACTGTGAGCAGCAAAATGTAAGAATAAACTGCAGCAGGATACTTTTTTCTGGCTTGCCGTTGTGGCCTCTTCTACGATTTAGTGGAGATGACGATGATGGCGGTGGTGCCAAACAAAAACAACAACAAAAAACACAACTACAGCAGAAACCGAAACCCAACAGAAACCTTTTGTGAAGGAAGCCTTAAATTGGTATCATACCTTTTAATAAATATGGCCGTTTTGCAGTTTAGACCTCACCGAAGTTGGTGGTTGGAAGACGAATATTTTTTGTGGGAAGTTTTTTTTTTTTCTGGTTTCCTTCGTCAGTATCGTTTGCATATGAAAACGTGTAGATTTTAAGCAAATATGGCTTGATTAACCTCAAAAATGGCGTTGCAACACACAGACAGAAGGGATAGAGTCTGGCATTATGTTGATGATGTTGTTGTTGTTGTTGTGGTACTTCCCATATGGGTGGCTTCGAATTTCAGTTAAACGATGCTTTAAAGTTTTCAACACAAACCAAAAAAAAAAAAAAGCAAACGAAACGAAACGAAAGAAAACCTAATACTTTTTGGCGCCATATCAGCAAATTAACACTTCATTTAACATCAGCAGCCACATCATCACCAGGCCAGAACAACATTATCAACCCAAAATGTTGGCAAGACACACGAAATCAATATAATGGAATTAATTTATTAAGACATTAAGCCACGTGTGAAATTTCCAAGCCAAAACCCTACGGATGCTGTGGTGTTTGGTGGAAGAGAGAAGGCCCTTTCTGAGCCCATGACACGTAAGGTGCCATATTTGAAACAAACAACCCCTTAAATGTCGCAAACATCGAAGACAACATAAGAAGAAGAAACAAAAAACAAAAAACCGATACAAAATATAGAAACCAAAAAAAAAAAAACATAAGATGGTGTTTCATTTAGCGACACAAAATATGGCCTTCAGTCTATAATTCCCCCCGCACCAAAAGTGATGTCAATTTGAGACCACACATAATGTGATAAAGTGATGATGGACGCACGATAATGATGATGGAAGCCGTCGGATGCCTGGCTGGACGGAGGGACAATATGTCGGTCTTTCAGCAATAACTGGACCACACACCGAAACAATTATCGCCAGCACCGCCATCGCCACCGTCCGCGCTAGTTATTCTTCTCATGAGCTTAACAATACCCATTTGTAAAATGTTCTTTTTGTTTATTGTGGTTGTGAGAATTTGATTACAAAAACCTGGCATTTATTTTGAATGATAATTCCTTTTTGTCCATCACACAGCAATTCAACATTGGCAGTTTGTTCACTATGCTGCTGCTGCATTCATTCGTTCTCATTTTGTCATATTGAAGTGTACAATTTCACAAAATTGAGCAGAATGCCGACTGTCAGCTGGACTGGCCAAAGGACGGCATAACGATGTGTGGTGTTTGCGTGTGTTGGTGGTGCACGGAGAAAAACATCAAAACTCAAGTAGTTTATATTTCGCCGGTCCATCAGAATGCACCGCATTAAAGATATGTTGTTGCTCTCCTCCCAATGCATTTATGCACTTAAGATTGTCTTAACAGGTAGATCGGGGGACATTGACAGCGAGGCTGTTATGATCAGTTGGGAGCGTGTCGACGACGGCAGTTTGACAACTCTATGGCAAACATAATATATAAAGCATAACCACATATGACCTTAAACCATTCTGATCCGTTGCAGGGGGTAAAATAGTGGCAGAATTTGTCTAAAGCGAATAATCGTGCTGGCAAATAGATCCAGTTCAAGACTAGAGCCCTCTCGTAATGAACTAACGCACAAACACGCATTTTCTATCCGTGTTTCTTTATGACGCTGAAACATGGGTACTTACGAAAGCAGACGAAGCGGTGCCGGTTGTCTGCGACAGAAAACATCTGAGTCATCAAGAAGTATAGGCTTGCCATGTAACGGGTGATTTTTTTAGACGTGTAGTTTTCAATCTGGCGACACATTTTTCAGAGTTGGTCTTTTTTGACGCTGTTACTTGATTTATGCTAAGTTTGGTTTGCCATTTCATAATGAATAAACTTACTCCGGAACAATGTTAGCAAATCAAGCCCAAAACGTGATGGCCTCCAATCCCGATTTTCACAAGAAAATTAAAAATCCACAAGCCATTGTTGAGACGCCGTTACATCATCAAAAAGTAACTGTTTGGTGTGCTCTATGGGCAGAGGGAATCTTTGGTCCATATTTCTTTAAAAATTAACCTATGGAGCCATTAGGAATGACTTCTTCGTGCTTGACTTCGAGGATTTTGATGTGGTTGACGCAGACGAGTGTTTGCGATTCAGTCCTGGCAAGTCGACTCAATATTTCATTCATCAAGCTGAGGCGAATTTTGTACAAAGACCTTGCATTATTCGCTTCTATGCTGCTGCCCGAACGACATCGCCGAGAAGCCAATTGAAAAAGTCGCACGAGATCGCTGAGAAGCTAATTGAACTGTCTGAGATTGACAGTTTAGAACTGTGTCATTATTGGCCCCTTTCTCTTTTAAAATAAGCTAGAAACGATATTTCGGTTAACGGTGAGCGCTACAGGGACGTCATAACCTTTTTTGGTGGCCGGAGATTCAAGACATGGACTTGGACGATCGTTGGTTTCAGCAAGATGGCGCGACATGCCACAATTGATCTTTTGAGCACCAATTTCGGTAATTGTGCTATCAGCCGTCCCGTCATTAGGCCAATTCGTAGTTTCGATTTGACGCCGTTAGATTATTTTTTGAGTTTAGCTTAAAGAACTGGTGTTATTCGAACAATCCATTAACGATAGAGGACCTTGAGGTGAATATCGAGCAGCCATTCGTGAAATACTGTCACCAGAGTCTTGAGAAATTGGTTTGGCCGGCGATGGCAGCCGAATGAAATCTTATTCCATAAATAATGGGAATATGCTTTTTCCAAATAACCAAAAAAAAAAACTAACAATATTATTTGTGTTCACATTTGTTATTTTTTTTTTAAATTACAAAAAAAATCAAATTTTACCAACAAGTTGAAGTTGAAAGTTGTTGAGACGTTTTTTTTAAATATTATGTAGGTAAAGAGCACGTTATAAATGAATACTTACTGATATTTCGTATTATTTCAATAACAATTAGAAGACTTACAACTCCTATTAAATAATAGCGAAAACTTTGTTAATTACACTATGCAATAAAAAAATACGAAGAATGTCACTATACAATTGTGATGTACTGTGATTCCTTGATTACAAAAATGTGCGACATTTTGTTTTTTCATGGAAAGAAAGATTTTTATAAAATATGTAAAAATATGTAAAAATATGGGCTTTCATTGTCATAACTCAAAAAAAAAAGAATTGATTAAAAAAATATAAAGATTTTTATAAAATATTTTTTTAAAAAAAAATCGAATTTTTGGGCTTTAATTGTCATAACTCAAAAAAAAAAAAGAATTGATTACAAAAATGTTCGACATTTTTTTCCATGGAAAGAAAGATTTTTAAAAAAAAATCGATTTTTTGGGCTTTAATTGTCATAACTCAAGAAAAAAAGAATTGATTACAAAAATGTGCGACATTTTTTTCCATGGAAAGATTTTTATAAAATATTTTTTAAAAAAAAAATCGAATTTTTGGGCTTTAATTGTCATAACTCAAAAAAAAAAAGAATTGATACAAAAATGTGCGACATTTTTTTCCATGGAAAGATTTCTATAAAAATAGTTTTTTTTTTAAAAAAAAAAACGAATTTTTGGGCTTTAATTGTCATAACTCAAAAAAAAAGAATTGATTACAAAAATGTTCGAAATTTTTTTCCATGGAAAGAAAGATTTTTATAAAAAAATTCGAATCGAATTTTTGGACTTTCATTTTATAAAATATGTTTTTAAAAAAAATCGAATTTTTGGGGCATTAATTGTCATAACTCAAAAAAAAAAAAATTGATTACAAAAATGTGCGACATTTTTATCCATGGAAAGATTTTTATAAAATATTTTTCTTAAAAAAACTAATTTTTGGGCTTTAATTGTCAAAACTCAAAAAAGACAGAAAAAAAGAATAATTTATCACTAATTTCTTTAAATCCTAATGACAGTTTCAAAGTAATTAACAAAGTAATGTCGGTTTTTTTTTAATTTTTTGGAAAATTTTCTTAAAACAACCATTTTCATTAGTTTATGAGGAAGCCACATCTCATACAACTAAAACGAGATCTAGATCATTCAAACAATCGTATACAGTTTTACTTTACCTCAACCTCATTGCACCTCCCTCATTGCTTCACTCTACTCAACATCCCAATTGCACTCGTTCATCATAACAGAAATCTGTTGCATGGACAAACGTTTAGGTATTTTTTTTTACGTTCTTGTCTCGATTTATAAGAGACCTCCCGCACCTGAAGCAGACAACGACACAAACATGCCAATTCATAATTCTTTTTTACGTTTTTCCATTCCCAGTCTGTTCATAGGCTTCATTCAGTTTCTTGAATGTTTTCACAAAACTAAAGGGTACCTACCATAATTCTCTTTTTTCGGTTGGTTGTTCGATGTTCGTTTTTTTTTTTTTTCATTTTTTGTTTAAATCTGACAGATGATGAGACAATAAAAGGCGTTATGACAATCTCACATCATATACAATGGGAAAACAAACAGTGCAACAACAACATTTCACGTTTGTCAAAATTGAGATATGAATTATTGGACAGAGAAATCGATATCAATATTTCACAGCGACATCGAAACCTTAAGAAAATGATGACCATGAAATATGGGATTGATCAAAAATCATCAAAAATTAATGAATCCGGATGACATCTTTATTTTTTTTCTCGCTTGTGAGACAAAGGAGAGAACATTCGCTGATTGTGATGAAATCATGATAGTCCATTGTTATTAATTATTTCGACGATAGAAATGTCAAGTGAACATGTGTCAGATGGCCAGGCAATAATCGAAAGTAGACGAACGGTCAGTAGGACCATCTACTGCGATGAGCTCTTCAAAATATTCTTAGGGGAATGCCATGACTCTCTACACATTCCATTCCCCAGAGCCCGATGGAGAAATGTTCCTTCCAAGAGGACCGTATGTTCTTTGCATGACTAAGTCAATATTTATCGTTCGTTCATATAACCCTTAATATTTCCTGAAATAACATTTGGGGAACTTCTCATAAATCAGTGAGTTTAGGTTTTTGATTTCGTTTTTTCATTTTCATTTTCAAGTACATTTATTGATTTGTTGAATTTCATATATTTTGAAGTTAATTGTAAGACTAATGAATATATAAATAAATATAGTTTGTACTCTCACTGATCGGCACCAACTGTTCAATTCCGATCGGCTAATTCTTTTCCTAAAGAAGAAAAATATTGGATTTTTTGTTACTAGGTTACGAAACTAGGTTTACTGTGAGTTCATTGCACACACCAAACCCATCCACAACCTATAAATAAGACATTTTCATAAATCGTTTTAGATTTTTAAACCCCGACTATCATCATAACATAACAATGCCGGATATCATACATTTCGATTTTGACAATGGACACCTCGGTGACATGCAACAATTTATTAAAATTCGTTCGCATAATCTTAAGAAACATATATGTAGGTACACACATTTTCCTTACATTTGCTATTAAGAATTCATTGATCTTTTCACTTGATCGTTAAGACACACAATTATAATCCCGCAAATGATCAAACCAAACCAAAAAAAAAATATAAAAAAATGTTTTTGGAAGTTAACGAAAATCCATTTGGTCTCGTTGGCGCCTTATAAATTCATTTAGTTTCCTTTTATGCATAAAGAAAAGAAAAGAAAAGAAAAGAAAAAACAAACAGCGATGCTGTTTAAGCCACACAACTGCTCCACACCGGCAGACAGCAACAAAATACTGTGAAGGTGTCGTCCTGCAAAGGTGTGTAGCCTGATTCCTCAAACGTGTGGCATACTGAACCACGTCATTGCGACAGTGTGTGTGTTTATGTGTGTGGTAGAGATGTTGGTACTTTGTCTTATTCCTTTTTTTTTTTTGTTCTGTGTGACTTGGTTAATGAATTTCAAAGATGCACCTCACCGAAAAAAAAAACGCAGTCATAATTTACATTTTTAATCTGATCTTCAGAGGAGAAGAATGAAACGTTACATGTTTTATTTTTGTCATTAAACGGATAAACGGTCGAATGCACACGAATCGAGAGAATGCGAGATATTCCCAGGCAAAAGCAATCACCAAAATCAAAAAATGTTATAAATTAATTGAGGCTCATTTATAAACACATTAAGCGCAGTCAGAGGTCGATGTGACACCAGACGGCTAACAAGAGTTACAAGCCACATGTTTGTGCAAACGTTGATTGAATTGATTGTGAAATAATTTTTAAACACAAGTCCGGTGCGACGTCTTATCGGAAATATATGTTGGAAGCTGTTTTAGAGGCGTGGGCACTCTAACATTTCGGCGGTAGCGTGCCTGCCTATCAGCGTGGGTGTTGTGGGTTCGATTCTCACCAGAGGCTTTGGTATATAGCTGCCAAAATCTAGCCAAATGGTTTGTGTCACCCGAATAATAGAATATAAATTTACTTTGTCTTGCAAATAATAAACAAAATAAATTTTCAAAATAAATGTAAAGCCAAAGGCTCTGGACTGAAACCCGTGGCATATTTTTTAGTGCTCACCAAAATGGCCCCAAATTAAATAGTCTATCGGATCTTCATCCGGCAAATTCCAAAGTCATTGTATGGATGAAATGAAGAGTGTAAAGTGTTCTTTTTAACCATTCTTGCCTTATTAGACGGTGTCGAGTCTTGCAGGTACGTCCATGGTCTACGACCGAAATGTTAGAGTGACCACGGCTCTAAAGGAGCATCCATAACATATTCCCCAGGCTGGATGAAACGAATGGCCAGCATCCATTGGTCAGTCATCGTTCAGAGCTGCTCAGACCATTATTTGAAATGGAAAAATAACTAAGGGTAGCCGTTCGTAGTCTCAAGTTTTCATAAGTGCGTTCGGTTATGTAAACTCCCGACATGAGTTAATGAACTGCTCAATAGGAAACATGTTTTCATCAAAGACCATTATGTTTGAAAATTTCCCGTAACAACTCCTCTTTCGAGTCTAACATCTTTTGCTTCGGTGTAAGATCGTGTGCCTTTGGGAAAATGTAAAGCTTTACCTTGAGCTCATTTTGAAATATGCGTCGGATGCTTCGCTGGGATATTTTCATTTTCTCCCGCCATTCGATTACCACTACGACTTGGATTTCGTTGAAGTCGAGCCTTCACTTTCCGAATCATTTCCAGTGATGTTGCGGTGTTTTTTTTTCGTCCACCACCATAGCGTTTGGCTATGCGGCCGGTATCGTCATGACGTTTGTCCATCATTTCTACAAGAATTGGTTCCGGCTCAATTAGTTTATCCTTGGGAAGACGCATACTGTAGATTGGCGTTGACGTTCGAGCTGATGAATGCATGAGCTTATAAACTTCTTATGAAAATATCGTATTTTTCTTTCATACACATGTTTCGATAGTCACATTCTTGTAATGTACTCTATCCTGGACTTATGATTGGGATTTCTATCATTAATTTTCCATACATCGTTGGGCAGCAACATTTTAGGAAGTTACCATGAAGTTTTAAGCCTCTAGCTAAAACAAAGACCATTTAATACAGAGACATCTCAAGTCGTCTGTTAAGTATTTCCTAAAAGGGGAGTTTTGTCTGATCTCCTTTAAAAAACGGTCAAATGGTCCCTTGACATCTGGAGTGTGCTTTCGAACTAATGAGTATGAAAACGACTTGGGACGTCTGCCCTCTGAATGGTCTTTGGCTAAATGATGAATGTATTTAAATTACAATTATAATCGAAAAAACTCTGGCCAGATCCCTGCGTTAGTCTGACATTTAACACTTAGTCGCACCAATTGTAATATTTACATTCAAAGAAGCTTGGCAAAAATTGTCCTCCTCTGGAATCTGATCGGACGCGAATGACAACATTCATAAAATATCACCTTCTCGATCATCCACATGATATCGAACATTAATTATATATCGGATTTTTGTTGTGGAGACTTTCTTACAACAAACAAACAAAAAACACACACAAATTGATGATTGTCATGGCTTTTTGTTGTTTTATGATCACTTACAGAACAAAGAATATCCCCACAACATTCTCCGATATGACTGCGTATGTTTGTTTGATTTTACAATAAGGATTATTATTGGACAAGATCGATATCAACAGAGCAGTGGACCGAAAAATGCATTTATTTGTGAGCAGGAGACAACCGAACATATTTTGTATCTTTTCGTTTTGCTGCCCAAGGTTTGTGTCGGTCGAACATCTGTAAATCATTTGTTTTTAATTATATTTTGGATATGCCGCACACATCATTGTCTCTTTGTTGTGGTGGATAGTCAGGCGTTGTTGGATACTGGGCGGCATCGGTTTTAATCCACAGGATTAATGTCAACTCATTCATCAATGGGGGCCTGTATGTGTGTGACTGCGTCTGGTTCGGTGTTTGTGCGTTTGAATGCAACAGCAGCCGCATCGCATGAAATCAATTCAGATTGATCTGTGAACGAAATAACAAAAAAATATTACACTTATAAGACCAGTTAAGATCTTTATCGTCATAATAATCACAATCATCCACTTCGTCATCATTCACAATCGGATTGCTGTTGCTTAGTTCATTGTGATCATAATCACGGCTCGTTTAGATGACAGCTTTTCAGATTTGTACTTCATTTGTGTTTGCATGTGTATTTGTTTACGTTTGTTTGATGTCAAATATGCGTTGCCGCCCCAAATAACCACAATCATTTCATAATTCCATTAACAATTGGCTTGGCCTCAGTATTCCTCGGGGGGACGTTTTCAATAGAGTTGGCTGAAATGTACAAACGATTGATGACATATTTAAGATGCCTAAGGGAAACTTTCTACACTGGCAGTTGTAACTCGAAGACATTGTTGTCTGCTAATTCAAACTCGGATGTGGTGATAAGAATTCTCAAGTCATGGAAAAATCTATGATTAGTCTTAAAAGGTGTTATCGAATTTTAAACACTCAGCGCAAGGAGTCTTTACAATCAAAGACCGACAATGATTGTTAGAATTTTTTAAAAATCTCTCCGATGAACAAGTGAGCAATTCGACAATCTTATATATCCTATGAATATTTTATGCCTGAGAATATTGGCCGATCCAATATAAAGAAGAGTAAGATTATTTAAAATTATGACCAGTATGGGCGTTGCCACTCCCTTTTGTCGTGAGAGCATTGTCGTTTAAAACTGTGAGAATATCATTTCAGAAACCCCTGGAAATTGTTATAAAGGGTGTTTTTTATTGAGGTATAGAACTTCGAATTGAAATAAAACACAAGAAAATGTCCATCAATTTGGCTTTATTGGAAGGATAATTTTATGCCATTAATGTTTAAATATGATTTCGGGCATGTGGCCGCCGCGGCTGGCTCGAATAAAGCCAATTCTACAGGTCCAATTTTCCAATTGTGATGAAAATCAGCATCGAGATGAATCTCAAGCTGGATCTTGTAAAGTCGCAAGCCAAGATCTTTGCGCAAAATCTTCCATAAAGTTGATGGACAAAGCTCCAATTGCTGTGCACGGTGGCGAATCGATTCATTCGGACGGAGCTTGCGGTGAACTTCGCGAACTGAACCATTACTTTCGAAATAAATTTGCACGATTTGCAGGCGTTGTTCTTTTGTCAACCTGTTCATGATGAAATGGCAAACCAAACTAAATATTAATCACTTGACAGCTGACAAAATGGCCGCCAGTTAAAAAAGTGATGCCAACTTAAAGTTCTATACCCCAATAAAAAACACCCTTTATGGACAAATAATATTACCTCTCAACCTATTTGTCGCATTTTCGACTGCAACCATTTAAGAAGAGTAGTCTGCGTAACTTTAAGCCTTTGACCACTGAAATCAAGCCCTTTAAACCATTAGAAATGGCTGTTAGCGATGACCGTCTGTACACGGTCTTAGTGGTTACCGGATTAACTATCTACTTTTATATTCTGGTCCCCTAGTTTCCTTGGCAAAATATCTTTTAATTAAAAAGTATTTAATTATTAAACTCACCTATCAGACCTTATATTTGGATGTGTGTGTGTGTGTTTGAAAATTTCACGGTGTTCCTTTCATCTCTCGCATTATCAATGAGTATCAGAATCACTCGCAGCATTTCATTTCATAATTGTACAGATTTCATTCATAATCACATAAAAATCCACACAGTCAAAATTCATCAAAAATTCCTTAACACCAACAAGAGAAAACGCCTCAAAGGTCTTGTTAACATTTCCTAACATTTCATTTCCTACAGACACAGCGGCCAAGCCCCAGCCCAGCACTCGTATCACCGACAACACTCCAATTATTTTAATAACACCATAAATTCCCACATATACGGCCAGCAAGTATGTGAAATGAAATGCATACTTTTTAATTTTATTCGGCTGTTGTTTGGGGGGGGGGGGGGAGCAGAACGCGAAACTGCAGCCAATCATCAGCCATTATAGCAGAACATCATCGGCCGTAACCGTAGCCCCAACAGCAGCAGCAGCAGCAGCGCGAACAACATCAAAGTGTAAATTTGTTAACGCTTGTGGTAAGAAAATATTTGCCCATTATGTGGATAATTTCACTTGTGAACTCCCATTAGGTTGCACACAGAGGGCCCCAAAAACAAAAAAAAACATAGCGCGCATACAAAACGTGTGATGATTATTTGGCAACGCCCCTACCGACATAACGAAGCGCCAACGTACATACGTGCCACTCACTCACTAACTATTCCATAACAATACTTAAAAGCTCACAGACAGACGGATGGACGGACGGACGGACTGGCCGGCAGACACACACACACACAGTTAGTGCCACGGTTCTGTTGCACGGTCGTACTGCCTGTTTGCTGATGATGCATGATGGTGTTTATGATGATGACTGCAATAACGAGGAGCAACGACTACGACTACGCGGCCCAGCAACAAGTCCAATGACGACCATCATCATCATCCTCGTATTCAATGGACATCAAAGACGAATGATGATAATGACGGTAAGGACACAGATGACGATGATTTCGATGGTGATGCTGATACCGAAGGTACTGTATTTTAATGAAGAGGAAAACAGCCACAAGCGTAATGAAAATAACATCAACCGTGAAGAAGTTACACAGAACACACTAAAAGGATTCTAACCAACGCGAAAAACCCAAATGCTGCCGCAGCCAAGACGAATATATAACAAGTCGGTCAAGACCGGAACTTTATATATGCCAGAAGTGAGCATGGTCGATTATAATAAACCCCTTTCGAAAGGATGATATGAATAGATGTGTTATTTTCGGAACGAATCTTACCGACCCTTCCGGGATGGCGTTTCAGCGTATACACATACCTCATACCTATTGAGTCATATATATGTATATATCCGCCATCAAAATACCACGGAAGGCACAGGTTGTTTGGTTTACGTAGCCCCCCAACAACAAAAGAGCGTCAAGTAGTTTCTTGTGACACCGTTTTCCATTTTCATTACCACACCACTCTGAAAACCGCCTGCTGTCCCGGTTACTCATATCCAGTTCATCAGTTTGAGGTATTAAATAAGGATACTCAGATCGGTGGCCGAAAGGTTGGTGATGTCATCCAGGAACCAAGGACGCCCTAAATCGTCGCTTCACCAAGGAGGGCAGAGGAAGTTTTCCACCATGTCCTCCTCGTCTGCATCGCCATAGCTACGGCAGTTGACATTCAGAAGACAATAACAGTGTTCCAGGTTAGCTTCCCTCGAGAATACAGAAATACGAGTAAGACAGAAATTTCTAAGCCATGTAAAATTTCTCTAGAAACGCATTCCCTGTCAGTGAGTCAGTGAGCCAGAGATAAGGCCACCTCAGTCCCATTCTGCTATAGATCGTATTATAACTACGAAGAGTCGGCTGAAGCTGAGGTAAGGGTTCCGGTAGTCTGAAGATGTCTTGAATTCAGAAGACGGGTGTCTAGGATGCATATGTGACCATATGGCGCTACGAGACGCCATGGTCGTAAAATGTAAGTCAATTGTGGACGGCCGTGGTGTTGTAGGTTAACCCATATTCGAAACCTGGTAAGGCCACCAAAAATTTTCCGCGGTGTTTTTGCTCCTCATAAATGCTGGCGACATTATGAGTAATAGAGTAATCTTTGTCATACACAGCCCACGGATTCGAGAGAACTTCCCAGTCTGTTGTTTCACAGTATGTTAAGGGAAGTTATCATATCCCTGGATTTAAAGAAATATATACAAGACACATGAATGAAGATATTTTAGGTTCATTTTTTTACTAGCCAGAGAGTGATGGGGCCGAACTGGAAATGACAATTCAACGCGGTCTCACCGTGGGTGGTCAAGTGATGACTTTTGCTCTAGCCTGGTTTCGCGGGACAAAATATTTAATTTAAATGCGAAAACTGGACAACATCTTTGAAATGAGCGTGTATTTGGTTTCGAAAGCCAACTGCATTTCATTTGGATACACGTATTCAGCCGATACCAATTAGTGGACCTTGCTCACACATTTCTCAACGATACAAACCTCAGCGATGCGCATAGATTTTGGTGTAGGGTATATGAACAAAAATCTCACAAAAAGCAAATGCCGCCATAAGCAACCCAACAGAAAATGGGCCGAATATTGTTCTTTCATTTCATGGCATAGTCGTGGCCCGGTTATGGTGTGAGTTCATGTAGAGTGTGTTGGTATCTTGAAAACAGCCAGTGGCATTCAAGCCATTCAGCAGCGTAATATATCACAACAGCGAAAGAGGAGGAGGTTGCAGAAACAGCTATGGCATCAGCATCATCATCATCATCGTCGTCGTCGTCGTCGCTGTCGTCTCCTTCAGCTAATCAATCCAAAAAGTTAACTTGTATCGGCATTAAAATCAGCAAAAAGCCACAAAAAATCAACTCGTTAACTCGTTATCCTCACACTCGCTCTCCAAGTAACCACCATGTATGTGTGCGTGCCGGAGTGCGAGTGTGTCTGCATGGACGTAGGATCTTTCCGTTTTTCCTCAATCGTTTTGTATTTGGCGGTGCATGAAGAACAAACACATTCGCACAGTTTTGAAACAATTGCTGGTGCCGGGGCTGGCTGTCGGTTAACATCAAAATGTAAATTTCTCAACACACTCACTCACTCACTCAGTCGCCAGCCATACTCCTCCTCACAGCCGCCTCATGCAGGGAATGCAAAATTACAGACAACAGAACGTAAGCAAAACCGCCAAAACTGAACAACGACAAGGGGCCATAACACAACGACAAAGCCTCTGAGCCGGACAGGCTAGAGAAAGGAAAAGGAACGAAACGAAACGGAGAAACCCTTTTCATTTCATACCGAAGGGCGTTCGCACAGATTTTGGCAACACGGATATACACCAGACCGGCAAATGTACACACACACACACAAACACACACATTGAAAAACGCACGCACACCTCTCGAAGATCTCACCACCGCCAACAATTGTAGTGTTTCAACCCATAAAGTAGGAGGTTTGATGATATACTTTGATCATTATAAGAAGCGAAAATACCGACTTCGAGATGAACTTTTTCCTGTTGATTCTTCGTTCATTCTTTGTTGGCTTAAGTAGTTGACGTTCACGTCCATGTCCAGTTTCACATTCACACATTCACATGCCAACGAGAATCGGAGGGCGAGCGTGTTAATAATAAAGAGCCACAAATGCTGTTGAGGTTGCTGCAGTAACTTCTGGCAGTGTTTATGTTGTTGTTGTTGTTTTTTTTGGCCATAACTGCTGTTGATCTTAAAGAGATGCCCATTCGATGGCAAGGGGAAGGATGCGACTCAACTGATACAATTTATTAAAATGACACATTTTATTGATGTGTAGTAGGGTGTCCAAAACTAAATATATTATTATGGCTCAACTTGATTTTGTTAGCTTATGGTGTAAAGAATTTTTGAGAATTTTTTTCAGATTTTTTGGAAAAGGTTTAGAGGCAAAAAACAAATACAAAACTTTTGACAGATATACATCAAATTAAAGCTCGAACTTTTTTCTTCTTTCTGTAAAGAGTTTTTTTCAGATTCTTTGGAAAAGGCCTATACGAATACAAAACTTTTGACAGATGTAGATGAAATTAAAGCTCGAATATTTTTCTTCTTTCTGTAAAGAATTCTTGAGAATTTTTTCAGAGTTTTTGGAAAAGGTTTAAAGGCAAAAAACAAATACAAAACTTTTGACAGATGTAGATCAAATTAAAGCTCGAATATTTTTCTTCTTTCTGTAAAGAATTTTTGAGAATTTTTTTTCAGATTTTTTGGAAAATGCCGATAAAAATACAAAACTTTTGACAGATACATCAAATTAAAGCTCGAACATTTTTCTTCTTTCTGTAAAGAATTTTTTTCAGATTTTTTGGAAAAGGCCGATACAAATACAAAACTTTTGACAGATATACATCAAATTAAAGCTCGAACTTTTTTCTTCTTTCTGTAAAGAATTTTTGAGAATTTTTTGCAGATTTTTTGGAAAAGGCCCATACAAATACAAAACTTTTGACAGATGTACATCAAATTAAAGCTCGAACATTTTTCTTTTGAAATGATGACTGGACGACTTTGAAAATGCTTTTTATTGGCCAACTTGTGCGTTAAATACAGGAAAACTCAGAAGTCCCGAATTGTTTGCATAAAAACGGTTTGTGGCACTTCTAAACCTTTTCCAAAAAGTCAGAAAAAAATCAAAATTACTCAAAAACGGATGAACCTCTATGGAATTTGGACACCCAAAGTGTGTCCTGGAAAATGTTTGTGTTTACTGCATTCATCTAGAAATATCGTACCACGGAGTTGTTACAAAGAGAATGAATTTAATTAAATGACACATTTTGTTGGTGTCCTGGAAAATGTTTGTGTTTTTTCTTTCTGTATTCATCTAGGGTCCGCCAAATAACTTTTTTTTTGTTGAAAATTATATAAAAAAAAAAACTACTGGATATTTTCTCAAATTTCTTTTTTTATTTGAAAGTACAATCCTTCCGGTTAATAATGGAAAATAATTTCATTCAAATGGCTGCCTCGGCTGGCCATGCAGTAGCCTACACGATCGAAATGTTCAATTGTTGAGAACGACGGTGAATTGATGTTGATGGCGCTTCACGCCCACTTTCTGCCTCAGCAGCAACATTCTCGGGTGTACGCACTGTTTTTGGCTTTTCACGCTTTGGTTTATCGATGAGAATGGCAGTTTCCGTTACTTTTTTCACAAGATAACGAACATACGGAGCTGACGGTGCTTCTATTCTACCAATTTTCCCACACATTCTGCATCATTACCGTGATTTTCAAAGTAATGTCGCAATATTTCCCAGCGTTGTTCAAGCGTATACACAACCATATTCGTTCAGCGGAAGGATAAAACTAATTATCTGTCAAATCAGACATGAGCTAAGTGTTGCCATTCACGAAATAGGCACTAGTTGAAAAAAGTTTTAAAACTTACCCAGAAGTGAAATCTCCTTTTTTTTTCTCTATCTCTCTCAGAAACTCGAAATAATACACATTTTTTCACCAGCTTGTTGACGTCCTAATAAAATAAATGAAAGGCTTTTGGTGTTAAATAAAATATTTCGCCATAGAGTTGTTACACTGCTCTCGTAACGTGGTAATTGTCTTAACCCTATTCGTACCAGGCAATGACTTCGGGTGACTATTGATATTAATACTTGTATATGTATTTTATTTTGCATCATTCATTATACGTTTCTTCTTTTATAGCTTTCTTTTTTGATTTTAGTTTCCATAAAGCGAATTTGTTCGTTCGTTATAAATTGTCAAATTTGAATGTCGAATAAAATGGATTTCTATCAGCAATAAGAGCTTATTCGTTTGGGCTTGTGTTCCATATGTCGATATCTAAAAAATGTCTGAAAATCACAATTCAATAATGTCTGAAGCCGCTTTTATAACACCTCCAACATTGACGATTTGTAACGAACAAACAAATTCGTTTTAAGGAAACCGACAGTTAATAAATCATTTTGCATTTTACCGGCGTTACGTTACGTTACAAATGTAGCTTTTTAACCCTCATAGAATAAATATCGTCTTTCCGAAACTAATCAAAATTTTAATAGAATTAATGATGAGATCGATTGTGGTCTTTTGTGCGTTTTTCACATCACTATGTATAGGCAGAATCTAAAGATCTATGGAGTTTTTCTGAACCTGTCGACCTTTCAATTTAAACTTGAATGACGGATGATGGCCATGCTATGTCCTCTTACATTAAGGAGAAATAATTCTGCGATGATGAAAATCTGTAATCTATTCTCTAAACTCGTGCTGCCATATATATAAAATCTCCATTGCGATAGTTAAGATTCTTGAACTTGGCTTACTTCCCTTTATCAAAAACATGTCTTCTTGGGGCCATCTCACTTTACATTCAACAGAGCTGGTGATTGTGGCGGTGGTGGTTGGTGTTGGTGGCACATTATCCTGATTATTAACTTATTTATAACCAATAAAATTTCACTATAAAACTACACACGATCGCACCAAACCATTGACTTCGCTCAACACAATTCACTTCCCACAGATATCATTTTCATAGGTTCCCCATCATCATCATCATCATCACCATCGACATCAACCCCCATAATGTCGAAAGGATGGCTGGTGAACACATGTTAAACTCTTGTCCGTTGAGGTGAAATAGATTTTCAATGGCTCTTTGCTGGTGTGACGACAAAAAAGAAAAGGAGCACCAGGAAGAAAATTGAGACATGTTTTTTCAAATCCCTTTAGCGCCATCGTTAAAAAAGTTTCGAATTTCAATTTGGCTACGATGTTTGATAAAATGGACATTTTTCGATAAAACAGAAAAAGGTGACGACAACACATGGCACACAGCATTAATTTCTAATTCTCAAATATCATTTAATTTCCCATAATCGCATGTCTTCAGATAGCGAAGATATCTCACCGGCATGTTTAAGTTCCATTTATTTCATTTCTAAACTCATAAATAATTTTGTTTCAATCTCTTTTATATTGTGTCGTACACCGTTGTTATCTGAACACATCTGAAGAACCGCTTTCTGTCGAATAACATCCATTTCGGATAATCAGAATGTGACCACCGCAACACAATAACAAAACAAAACTGATGAGCTACGTTTTGCTCTGTGTTTGGAACCGCTGCTAAGCATACGAAATGACTCTTTTTCGTTTAGAATGGATGTGGTGGCGGTGGTTGTTGAACAATTTCGCATCTGTTTTATGGGTTATAAAAATATAAAATTTATGTTCATAAAGTATTTAAACTGTTTGGAGATAAATATCTGGGGTTTGTATGTTTTTTTTTTTTTGCTTTTTTTAATTCGTATTTTGATTTATACAGTAGTTCGATACGGAACCGCAACAACTTAAGCGGTTAAAGAGTTGAAAATTTATTTATGTCGATGCAAATTAGTTACACATAAAACTATTAGTCTCTAAATGAGGCTGGTGAAATATGGGAGTGGTCCGTAGGGTGTCCCCCTACGCTTCCAATGTATACGAGTGCAACTGGACAACTCCGAGCGTTTTTCCTTTTATTGTTTTATTTCTCTATAAGCCTTTGACCGTATTTTATAATTCTGTCGTCGGTTTATCAGCAGTAAACGATCGGCTAACCATAAAATCGAAATATTTTTTATCAAGGATTTTTCATATCGTCCTCCATTTATGCCCCACCACAATCTCAGTCTTCCCTGTCTGCTCTTTCCGTGTTAGTTGTCCTCGAACTGTTAGAAACGAGTATTTTAGTCTTTGACTCACAATCAAATCTACAATAAAATTGGTGCTCTGCCGAAATTGTATTTTAACAATAACTCTGATAATACTATGATATAAGTCTGTTAGACTTCCACAGTTTCTTCTACATTTCATTGTTTCATTTCTGTTGGCGTTTAGATTTTGCTGAGCGAGTTACAGGCCCAACTCTAACATCGTTTATCTGTGGAAGTGTATACCGCCCATACGTTGGCCGCTTCTTTGAGGAAGCGGCCAACATGGTGGTTTGTGCAACGACTTTAGATTCACTCAATAAGGAAGGCACTAAGTTCCCAAGTAGCCTATGACGTACTCCACTAAACGCCAGCTGTCTAAGTCCATTATCAGTCACTTTTCACTGTCTAATGACAAGTATCTTTTGGCAACATAAATTTAAAAGAACGTTTTAATACTTTTTAACAATCACCAAACAAATCAGAAATTGGTCGACAGATAGCAGTTCCGATATTATTTATTGAATGTCTTTAAAGTTCTTGATTACTCAGATGGTTGGAATTTTTACAACTCACCTACTCGTCAGGCAGGCCATAAACAGCAGTTAAAATAAACGCTTGTTAACGCAACTCAACGATTAGTTCGCGATATAATAACAACAATATTTTTTAAATATTTTTTTTTTTGCGTTTATAATTGTCATTAAAACGTATCAAATAAAAACAAATGAAACTTACAAGTAACACGTATGATTTTACACAGATGTTGGGGATTTTACGTGCATTGTGAAATTGTTATTTTCCATTTAACACCATAACGAAAAATCACAATAATTTCTTAAAACTTGTGTAAATCTGGGTAAAGAGGAATTCCACAATTGTTCCATGTAAGCCAGCAGCTGACGTTCACACATTAGTAATAATATTAGCGAATATGATCGGTGGCATTTGTTGAAGTAGTAAGACAAGATTACACTACATGAATACACTGGGCAACATATTCGAAGAGATTCTAATTCCTAGGTACCAAAGAACTTGAATATAGAGTTACTGCATAAAACCTGGTGTTTTTTTTAATTTGAATTTATTATTCACAATTTTCGTTTGAATTTTAATTGGTTTAAATATTTGTATAAATTATATTCTCCCAACAATGAAACAGTGTACTGAAACCATAGATTACCCGGGTAATTTCCCAGGTCATTTTCACCACACCTTAATATTTGCATTTGTAAACGGGACTTTTTGCAGGCATTAGAAAAAGTAAAGCACCGTTGGAAGAGAGTTAGTGTAAGTAACACTGCGGTGCTTTAATTTATTACCAATTAAGATAGCGATAAACGTTATACCAGAGCTATGTACAAAATTAGTTTGTTTAAACTTCAAGGGTCGTTTGAATAAAACAATTTTGTATAAGGTAATGCCGTGAGATTGATAAATTTCTAACAAACCGATAAATTAAACGTTGGTAAGAGAACCATTCAAATTATTAGTGACAATTTTAAACTACAGAGCGAACATTTAACGCTAAAATAAGTCAAATAATGTCAATGTGGGTAAATTCAATGTATACATGGAATAACTAACAACCAATGAAGAGCAAAATTCTATTTAAAAGGTTCTCTTCGATGGTTTAATATAGAAAGGGCGTAACTCGATTTTTTTTTTCAAAATATCGTTTTTTACATATTTTGATAGACCAAATACACATTTCACAAAAATCAGGGCGTAACCGAAATCCAAAAAAAAATATAAATTAGTTTAATTAGTCAAAGTTGTTGCTAATTTTTATTTAAAATTGCCTTTAAAACATTTTTATGTCTGAAGTTTTTTCAATGTTATAAAGCTTTTCCGAAAATTCGACTTACACCCTTTCTAAATTTAGCCATCGTCTTCATATCGGGGAAGACCAATACCCCAAAATACAGTAGAACAAATTATGTTATGCATGTCAGTTAAAACATGGAAAAAATTATCACAGTTTATAGAACAACTCAAAATATTTCCGACCAATAAAAAATCAGTGAATGACCTAAATGTAAAATTAACACATCGAGAGATTACACTCAGATGCAGAAAATGTAGGAATAACCACTGTGCAATTATGATATACAGCGAACACCTAAGGGAACACCGCAAAATTATTTTTTTCTATGCCTTTAGTATTTTTTACACTTTTTATTAAGCTGATGTCAAATTTTCATTAAATTGCTGTACAATGTCATCAAATTGATGTATACTTTTCATCAAATTGATGTACACTTTTCATTAAATTGATTTACAATTTTTTATGAAATTGATGTACACTTTTCATTGAATTGATGTACACTATTCATTAAATTTATGTACAATTTGCATTAAATTCGTGTATGTTCATCAAATTGATGTACACTTTTCATCAAATTGATGTACACTATTCATTAAATTAATAAACAATTTTCATTAAATTGATGTACAATGTTCATCAAATTGATGTACAATGTTAATCAAATTGATGTACACTTTTTTATGAAATTGATGTACACTTTTCATTGAATTGATGTATGTTCAAATTGTTGTACACTTTTCATTAAACTGATGTACAATATTTATCGAAATTATGTACACTTTTCATCAAATTTATAAACAATTTTCATTAAATTGATGTAAAATTTTCATCAAATTGATGTACACTTTTCATTAAATTGATGTACTTTTTTCATTGAATTGATGTACACTTTTCGTTAAATTGATGTACAATTTTGTAAAATTTTCATCAAATTGATGTAAACTGTTCATCAAATTGATGTAAAATGTTCAAAAAATTGATGTACACTTTTCATAAAATGGATGTACACTTTTCATTAAATTGATGTAAAATATTTATCGAAATGTACACTTTTCATCAAATTTATAAAAAATTTTCATTAAATTGATGTACACTTTTCATTAAATTGATGTAAAATTTTCATAAAATTGATGTACAATTCTCATCAAATTGATGTAAAATTTTCATCAAATTGATGTACAATTTTCATTAAATTGTTGTACACTTTTGTAAAATTTGCATTAAATTGATGTAAAATTTTCATCAAATTGATGTACAATTTTCATCAATTGATGTACAATTTTCATCAAATTTGTGTACACTTTTCATCACATTGATGTAAAATTTTTATCAAATTGTTGTACACTTTCCATTACTGAAGAAAAATTAATGAAAAGTTCTACATAGAATTGAAGAAAAATGTAGCAGGTTGGAACGTTATGTCCAAACTCATCAAATTGATGAGCATTTTTTTTCAATGTAGCATATTTATAAAAACAATTTAAAATATTTTTTCGTAAATTTGTTTGTTTAACAAATTATTAATAAAATAATTTTGTGGCATATTTTTGTCAATTTATTTCAACAAAATCGGACTTGTCGTTTTCGAATTATGACAATTCGAATTTCGAGAAAATGTATTTTTAAAACAATTTCGATTATTTTTGTAATCGGAGTAGCATATTCAGTATGCCAAATGTGATTCATCAAAAAAAAATGTTTTGTTGCATAGTCTTATTTTTAAGTGACACATTTTTCTCAAGTCCAACGCGTCTGTTAGTTTTTCAGGCATCAAATGAGGTGTGCACCCATTCATATCCCTCCAATCTTACCAAAGATTAGATTGCGATTTGCTTCACAGAAGTATTTAGGAATTCTTAAACGAAACCACCTAGGGACGTAACTCAATGATAATTTCCTATCGCTAACACAGTGCATTGCAAAAAGCTCCCTAGACTTGTATAATATCTGAATTTCCGATCATTAACCTAGAGAAAGCACTCAAGGTCTTCGTACCGAAATGAAAATAACGTAAGCATTTTCTGATATGGTAAAAAAACAGTCTGCGACGGCTTGATAACGTAAAGAAAACAATTACGCTACAATTTCATTTAAGGGGTATGAACGTAGCTATATTTTAGTAGCCTGCTTTAATACAATGTCGGGCCATTCCACCTGTGGAAAGTTAGTTTTCTTTCTATTTTACATAGATTTATAAAGCAAAACTAAGCATGTATATAAATTGTTGATGATTAATAATTAATACGACATCACAACGCATGCATTGAGTGAAGTTTTTAGGAAAACCGGGTTTCAATAGAACTCTCAACTCTCAATAGCTAACATTTCCGGGCATCTGAGTTAAATTAAGTTCTTTATTTATAAAAGCGTGCTAAAAAATGGTTTACAGAATTCGAAAAGTCGTATTTTATTAAAATTCATATACATTAGGGTGGAGTGAAAACATGCTTTTTTTTAATTTGAAAAAGTTAACCTCGGAAAGAGATGTAGTCTGGGGTCCTAATGAGGGGAAAAATAAAGAAAAAAATTTTAGGGGTCGCGCCACTCCCTCGAAATTTGGAAATTATCGCTATTTGGTGTTGATTTTAAAAAAATCCTAAAAATTAACGACTTAACTTATTCGAAATTTAAAAGTTTGAGCTTGTTCAGTGCCCAAACAAAAGTATTTGAGGCAAATATGAGGATAATCGACTAATATTTGTAGCTTTGGTGGCGATTTCATTGTTCAGTCAATTTTCTGAAGAAGGGACGATTTGACTTATTTTACTTTTTGAAATTTTTGAACAATGAGAAAATTTTTTTTAAATTTTTTCATGCCCTTATTTCATTGTTTACGCTATTGCAAACATTTATTGACATACAACTTTTTAGGATTTTTCTAAAATCAACGCCAAAATAGCGATAATTTCCAAATTTCGAGGGAGTGGCGCGACCCCTAAAATTTTTTTAAAAATGTTTTCTTTATTTTTCCCCTCATTAGGACCCCAGACTACATCTCTTTCCGAGGTTAACTTTTTTTTTTTGAATTTCACTCCACCCTAATATACATTTTATAATGACGCCATTGAGCTTGTGCTTTGCTCCTTCTCTAGGAATCCAACATGAATTTAATGGAAATCATTTATTATACACTCCATCATAGGATGGAGTATATACTAAGTTTGTCATTCCGTTTGCAACACCTCGAAAGAGTGATCTGCGACCCTATAAAGTATATATATTATCGGTCAGTGTAACATTCTAAGACATTCTAGCGATGTCCGTCTGTCCGTCCGTCCGTCTGTTGTCTGTTGAAATCACGATAGAGTGCGAACGACCAACGCTAAAAAGCTGAAATTTTGTAGGAAGATGTTTTTTGCCCATAAGCAGGTTAAGTTCGAGAATGGGCAATATCGGACCAAAGGGGAAAAAGTTCCCCTTTACGGGACTAAATATATTCCGGCCATATATTTTTCAAATATTTTGGGCCCATGATAAACATGCGCATATGGGTATCGAAGTGCAACGAAATTTACTCACGAACCCAAATATGCCTTTATTTTCATGATTTGCCTAAATTTTTTGATCCGGTTTCTGGGACTATCGGGTCACCAGCGGCCCAAAAACCGTCCCTTGACAAACATGGACATATGGGTATCGAAATGCAACGAAATTTTCTCGCGGACCCAAATATGCATTTATTTTCATGATTTGGATAAAATTTGTGATCGGGTTCCTGGGACTATCGGGTCACGAGCGGCCCAAAAACTCAGTTAGTTTTCTTATTTATTGACTTTTTAAGGATCCATGATGGAGGGTATATAAGATTCGTCCCGGCCGAACTTACTATTTGTCCACTTGTTTTTTGGTTATCACTGTGACCATTGAACTACAGGAAGTGTATGGATGTGACTCTCACATACAAAACCAAGAATCAAATCCAAGTAAGAACATGCGATTTTTTAAGCGGGCGTTCCCCAGACCACTAATCGAGTAAGAGATTAATCTTTACATTCTCTATAAAAGCCATATAGGCTTTTGCTTAGAGGAATTTTGGGATAAATATGTACGGATGTCTCACTGCGCGGTGTTGATATGGGGACGGTCACACCGCAATCCAACATAGCAAAGGGAACACTGAGTTCTCAAGCATAAACAATTTGGAAGCAAATACATTTATTTCACAAGGTATTCAATATATCATCAATATATCGCACTTTTATAATGCAGGGTCTTCCAACAAGAGGTGTAATTTTGGTATTCAAAGAAAAAATAAATATTTTAGATAAATGATCGGATGTTTTGTTTCATCAAATAACATCAGCCAAATGGCGACCACGCTTACAGGACCATATCCTTTTCATGAAATTCATGGAGAGGCTTCTCAACAATAACTCTTCGGTTTTCCGAGCCCCAGATGCAACAATTTTGCTTGTTGACGTTGCCACCGAGGTGGAAATTTGCCTCATAAGTCAAGATGATTTTCCGATGAATTCCGGATCATTTTAATGCATTTCAAGGACCCAATCACCTAAGACATTGGTGATGATTAGCCGGCTTGTGTTCTTGTGCTAACTAAACTTTACAAGCCTTAAGACACAAGTCTTTATGTAAAATACGGTTTAATGACATTTGTGGGATGCCCAATTCCAAGGAATGAACAAATCTTGGTTTTCTTCAACACTTTGTGTATGCCACCTACAGGACCATAGAAAATGTATTTATTTTATCTAGCAGGGGGACTACTTGGTATCACCTGTGATTTATTAAGTGTCTCCATTTAACACTGCCGGTCAACATACGAAAAGTTCGCCTGAGAACAAATTTTCTCTACAGAAGAGATGCGAGTCCCTGGATATCACTTTTACGCTGATCAAGTGTATGAACAGTATTCAGTGATTAGCATTAGCTTGGGGCCGCATAATGTCTGTGAAGGCAAGGCACACATATAGTATTGAATGCTTGCCACTTTAATTATACATTCTGCTTATGTGTTGCTGATTCATTGGAGAATTTCTTATTGAAATGAAAAAATTCCATAATGATTCAATAACACCCAAATGCACAGTAGGGGAATGACACGAGACTCCACAAACATATCGTTTGTGATTATTTCCTACATCAATGATGTGGTTGGCACATACCACAATCACCACTGAAACATTCACCTTTCAACTAAATCCAACGTAGTATAAAAAAAGGGAATAATCTACTTATGTATGTGGTAAGAGTCTATTAATAGACAAATAACAAAGTACAAATGGGACAGCATACATAATAAACGACCACAACATGAGAATATTGTTTATGATTACAACAACAAAAAAAAACATTCACCTTTTAACCAAATTCAAAATACAGTGGAATCATCCTACTCATTAATAGACAAACCGCACGAGATGTCACAAAAGTATCACTGGGGATTGTGACATCAATAATGATGCCGCCACATATCACACCGACAATGCCCACACCATGAGAACACACATATTTTTTGTTTGTTTTATTTTAACTAAAACAATCATCTTTTAACAATGTTGTGAAATTTTGCAAACCAAAATTCCAATTAGAAATGCATACATACAAAAATACATTTGTCGTGAAGAACAAAGTCTAATTCTGTCAGAAAACGTGTATCCGTCCGTCCATCCGACTCCCAGCCTATGTCAATAATTAAAAAAAGAAGAGTACGCGCGACTGATTTCTCCAAACCAGCCTTTGTACTTCAAACAAGAACAACAACAGGTATCATTATCAATACGACAAAAAAAATTCCATAAATAATTTAAAATAGATGTTGGCTCTGGCCACTGAGCTCTCTGTCTGTGACTCATTGCAAATCATGGAACATTTCGACGATTTTAACTGTTTTGACTCGCATTGAAATACATGCATACACACTTATTGGCCTATATTTAGAGAATAGTAAATGAGCCGACGAAAGACAGAAAAAACAATAATAACAACAACAACACCTTCGTTCGTTCGTTTTATTATTATGTGACGTTGGCTAGCTTTTGTTGTTTTATTCTTCGTCTCCTTCAATTTAACAAACAGATTTTATGAATGAATTTCTACTTTTGTTGATTTTTCTGCCAACAAGTGTGTGATATTTGTTGTATAAAAAGAAACGAAATCGACCTCCCGCTCGGTGTGGGAAAATAACGGAGAGTGAGAGCCAACTCGAAAACTGAGTAAAAGAGCTTTTCCACTTCAACGCGTAATGTTCATGAATAGAGACCGCAGTCCACAAAGTACTCATTCTCCCATGCCGGTCACACTCAGACATGATTGCTCTTTGCGTCCGTTTGCAAGAGGGCCGGAATGCCGTCTAGACGTATGAGTAATATGAATTTCTGGTGAAATTCAACGGAAATTACACTGCTGAAGACCTCATGCAAACAATTGGACGCCAAAAACCACAACAACAAAACACAAATTCATGGACGTAGTGTAGGTTTTTGCGAATAGAAATTTTGGTGATGGCATGAGATGATTTAGTGTTTTTTTTTTCATTCATTCTTGGGTAATTTTGATGACGCTCTACATGCAGAACACGATAGGCATGAGCAAAAACTTCTTCAGTCCGGGTGGGAAGTTGGGTTTTTCGAACTTTTATTCGGGATTATTTGGCAGAATGGGAAATAATGCGAAAACATTATCTATGCTAAGCCAATGAAAACAATAAAAACAACTTTGAGTCTGTTTGCGCCTTTTAATGCAACAAGTTGAAAGGAAGGATACACTAAAACATTTTCGAAAACTTTCCAAGAGATTTTGTTCTGAAAGAATAACTGAAGAAAATGGGAAACTTAAACCTTACTCGGATTACTTATTTACTATTTTCCTCCCGAATTATTTTCTAATATATACATATATTTTTCCATCGTTCCTAAGAGGAGCATAGGGCCGTAACAAAATCAATCCACTTCAATCTATCTAAGGCTGGGTTTTTTCTTTCATTCCATGTGTATCCTTTCTGCGTGCAATCTGCGTCTACCAGGCGCCTCCGCGTATTTGCGGGTCTTTCACTTTTGCGGCTTCCCTGTGGGTTCCAGTCGAGGGCTGTGCGTATGGCCAATCCATTTCCATTTACATCGACGTATATCCTGGATTATGGACTCCAGCTTTGTGATTCTCCGTAGCTTTTTTTCGCAATTATTTTCTAATGGCAACCTTAAAATAGACACTGCTGACAATGACGAAAACAAATCTGATGGTAAAGCTCGATGGTTCGTGTTTTGAACCAGCTATAGAAGCTATGGATTAACTACAGGTTGAAAACGGTCGCAGAAAATGTTAAACACAATTCGAAGCTTATATGGTAAAATTGTTGAAAACCACAAAAGCGTTTTGTTTGATTATGATGACAACTCGCAGAAACGTGAATTAATTATCATTGAGGGTGTTTACGTTTACAATTGCGTTCACGTTTTCGAATCCTGCAATTTTGAAACCAAATAGTGCTGAACCAAATACTCTACGCGTGCCGTCATTTGATCAACCGGCGCAGAACATTTCTCTCTCTGCGCGGCATATTCTTTGTTTCTATCATTCTTGACTGTTTGTCTAAATGTAATTATTTTAAGCAGGAGGCGTATGCGTATTATGAACTTAATATAAAGTATACGTGTCCAAAAAAAAGGAAATGATACCAACAAGTGTATTGAAAAACAGGTTAATAGGCGATGAAGCCAAAATATGCTAACAACAACAAAAACATGATACTTGGCCTCGACTGTTTCTACAGTAAAAAAAAAATTATAATTGCTTTTTTGGAACAATCGAAAAGTTATTAGGTCTACGAGGTCTTCGAGACATTTAGTAATCCGCCAAAAATGACGAAAATTTTAGGTTGAATATTTGTGATGCCACTCTTACGTACCAGAGGTTTCAATTGAAGATTTTACGAAACATGATAAGCCATTCGTTATAAAACACATCCGGCCTCACTGGCCGTGCCTCACCATTGGCGAATTAATAATAAAGAATTCACAGAAAATTTAACTGAAATGAATTGTTCTCATTCCATTATTTTGAATTTAAGTTGAGGATATCGGCGACGATCAGTTATGATTCTTGTGATCCTATTAAAGTCTGTATTTATTTTTGAAAATAACATGATGCTTCATCTTATTGAATTTAGTAATCTTCCAAAAAATTGTTTACCAAGAGCAGACATCCAATAGAAAACGCCATCGATTCCCATGGACTTTTTCGTGTATCTGATACCCCAAATACGACAAATTAGCTTTTGAACTTCATTAGTGTTTATCGAAAATTTAAAAAAAAACCAAGTAACTTTGAATGTTTAACATTATTCGAAGTCTACGGGCAGTTTTCTGTGAGTCACGTTCACTTTATGTCGAAATAAATGGAAAACATTCTTCAAAACGCACAGATAGTCAAAATATTGAGCTACACATTTGGCTTATGGACAACACTCTCATAGCTTTTCAATCAGGTTTTTGGATCGTATATTTGTGAATCGATTTATGATGATTATTGCCAAATGGCTGGGATAAAAAAAATTGATTCAAGATATAAAAGATACTGAGTTGTCATTTCAAAAACAAATAAACAAAAGTAAATCGTGTCTTAAAGGCCATACTTATACAATATTTGCAAATATATAAGATGACATTCCTTTAAGTTGAATTCAGAGACGGACAACAACGTCTTGGAAAAGTGACAGCTCAATGTGATCAAAATGGGATAACCCAGCAGCGGTTTAAAAATGTATTCATGAAAAGTGTATGATTCTAATACACAGTATAAAGATAAATAGACTGCCTTACAATTACCGAAATAAATCCTAAACTAAGAGTAGAGCTCACAAGGCAAACGATCGTTTACATGGGTGGTTTTAAATTCAATAAATTACCACATGATTTAAAATCTATTAACAGAATTTTCACATTTAAAAATCAATTAAAAACCTCTTTACTACAACATGTTAATGAATTATTAAATTAGTGCATCTTATATTCAACTATACTGAATGAAGTGTTGTTAAATTTTCGTTTACCTGTTTTATTTCAATTGTAATGCCAACTTGTCTCAATAATGTCTATAGGACGTTTCATTATAAATACAGGGTCCGCCAAATAATTTTTTTTTTTTTTTTTGAAAATTCTATTTAAAAAACTGCTGGATATTTTCTCAAATTTCTTTTTTTATTTGAAAGTACAATACTTTCGGTTACTAATGGAAAATAATTTCATTCAAATGGCTGCCTCCGCTGACCATGCAGTAGCCTGACGACATCAGCGCTGCGGCTGATAATGCGAAAACCATCGACTGTAGCTTCGGCTGTGTGGTACGTAGCGCCGTCCTGTTGAAACCAAATGTTGTCCATATACTCCTCTTCAATTTTTGTAAACAAAAATTCGTTCAACATGGCCCGATAACGAAAATAACGAAAACGAAATAAGCACTAGTTGAAAAAAACGTTTGATGGCGGACCCTTTACTTGTTGAGTTGAGTTAATCAAACAATCAATAAATAACCAAAAAGTGGCTATCAGCAGTTACGTTTAAATTGCCAGTTTTCACTGTCTCTCTCTCTTTCTTTCTCCCTCCCTCTGTCTTACTCACAACACCTATAAAATTTGATTATTGTGGTGAGCGTTTGTCGTGCAACATTTTGAATTTATTTTATTTTTGCCCTCTCTTTGTCTCATATAAAGTACTTACCTCCCATGACATCATGGTACTGAAGTAATTTGAATTGAAGATGGTGCCACTTTGGTGTCACCAATTATTATAAGGCGTTACGAAAATTACGTCTGAAAAAAAGTACACTAAATCTAAATTATATTTCTTGGAAAAAATTTTAAATGTTAAAATGTTATTACTTATTAACATTCCATGAATGGACAGACGGGGAACTTGTCTCGATTCAGTGAGCTCTGCCCAATATAATTTGTTTACTCATTGACCGAAACCTACTGTTTATAGTCGACTCCGAACAGCTAACGCTTTTCTAGAGATGTTTTAAACGGCTTAGAGATTACTCTCTTACTCATAAAGTTTTGATGATCCTACCAGATTTCAAACCTGAGCTCTGCTGTGTGGTAGTCACACACACAACCAAAAAAAAAATTACATTTTACTTTATTTTTGGTCTCAAAATATCGCCAACGACCTTTGGTATAAAACAGTTTTTCTTAACGACATATACAAAATGTTCTCTTCTCATAGACATCTAAACGATTAGAGCGATCACATCTATTTTACCTTAATAGTTTTTCCTCCTTTGTAAGTTTGCGAATTTTGTATGCGTTTTAAGAATTCTATATTTTTGCCGACTTTGCAGTCATGTTCGGTTCAGTAATGTGAAAAAGAAAACATTTTGACAAATTAAACCTATTTAGCCTATAGCCAGTTGGGCAAATGGTAACACCCTAGACATATTGTGGGTATTTGTACACTATTAATGTATAATTACCTGAAAATATCAAAAGAAATGCTCAATTGATTGAACAGTTCTCAATTTCAGAAACTCTCTCCACACAATTAATGACGATATAATGTTTTTTTTTTTCAAATATCTCACATCTATCTTATGAAAATATCATGCGAAATGCTCAATTGATTGAAAAGTTCTCAATTTCATCAACCCTCTCCATACAATGTATTTTCACTCCTCTGGCACTCTTTGCAAGCCACTCATTCTCTCAACTACTTGCTGCTTTATTTAATATAATATTTAGCTACGCTACTCTGACAACAATAAGCAAACAGCTGTTTTCGCATAACGTCATCGTTTTATTTTGCCGGCTTTTTTTTATTGTATCACAATAAACACCGCCGGTGTTGGTCAGCCAGCATACAGCTGATATTGGGATGGGAGACATTCGTTCCACCCAAGCGTACGAACGAATGATGCATACAAACGACGACAACGCACACACAATGTAAAACCCACTTGAACATAACAAACGACGACGACAACAGCAGCAAGCAGCACACTTTGACTTTGCCGGTGAGACACAATGAATGCCTCCCCAAAACAACAAAAACAAATTGAGAGTGTCGAGTGTGTGTGTGTAGGGTTTCATATCGAAGAAATTATACTCAAATCACCTTTAAATTGAACTGAACCTCTCCTACTTTGCTGCGCTCTCGATGGTGTTCTTGTGTCCAGCATGATTGTGTCTGCTGTTTCAGTGTGTTTTGTTTTTGTTTTCGTTTTCTTTCTTTTTGCGCTTCAAAAGCAAACACAACAGCAGCAACACCACCACCACGAGACATAGTCACAGTCACTCACTGGCAACGAGTATTGCCCGCCGCCAAACACCAAAGCATTGGATATTGTTGCAATTTATTTAGTATCGCAAATGTTTCGGAACTGTTAACAACGTATAAATTCGTACTTAACTTTTAACTGTTTACGGTTTAAATTCGAAAGGTCTCGCAACGACAACAAAAAAACTAAGTGTTAAGTGAAATAAACAAATTGAATATTATTGTCATTTCATTGTTTATAAAGAAAAGAACGGTAGAATAAAGTGAGTGCGTGTGCGTGTGTAAAAACATTACTATTATCACGAAAAAAAATAATGAAGAAAAGACGTTTAGTCAGAGAACTCTCGAGAAGTGAACTTTAAATTGGAAACTTGTATTACTTTTATGATTTTAAACTTTGTTTTCTTCTTTTTAATGGTAAGTTGGGTTTAGACTTTTATGCTTTGTTTAATTTAACACTGTTGTGAAATTCATTTTTCTTTTGTAATTTGGCTATGCTGTGGTTAAAGATTTTTTTTTTTTGTAAACCCATTATGCGAATGTTGTGATGAAATTCATGGGTGTGAGTGGGTTCATGGGGAATCTCCTCGTTTATTAGCTCAAAATTTTAGCCATTGTTCGACGTGTCTATTTAAATGTAACACTTTTATTTCTGAAATAATTATGGTGTCATCTGACTTAAGGCATGTGGTGAAGTTTTCATCGTGATCGGTGGGATGTGTGACTTGCGTAGAAGAAGAAGAAGAACTGTGCAAGTCCAAGTCACCTGTCCGTCCATCGGTCCGTGAATATGCATATGAATACGTGTTCGTCCAGAATTGAGTTTCTTAGTGTGCGCATCCAACCGTCTGTCTCTCTGTATTTTCACTACCTGTCTGTGTTATACCGTTCGTTTATCAGTCTGCGGATATGTCCGTCCGAATTGTGTGAGTCATAAACAAGGCAGCCGATTGTCGCTTGTAATATGCAAATCAGGGTCATAGTCGTAGCATGTGTCGTGGTTGTTGGACCAGGGAGTTTCGAGTTTGCAGTTTTCAAACTGGTCACCCAGAACTGGTAACCTCGAGGGTTTGTTATTGGATTATTTTTTTTAATTACAATACAAAGTAAATTTACCGGTAAACCGGGTGACACAGACCATATGGTTAGATTTTCGCGGCGACAGACCAAAGCTTCTGGTGGGAATCGAACCCAAAACCCCCACGCTAATAGGCAAGCACGCTACCAACTCGCCTACCGGGGAATCTTGAGTAAAAGTAGTTGGACTCGTCAACTGGTCACTGCCAAAATCTATTTGTGTAATGTGTGGGCCCAACAACCATGACCATTTTGTGGGACGTTAAATAAACTGACAGATTTCTATTTTTGGTAAATATTCTATAGCGCGTAACGTTTAAAATGGACATTTGGTCTACTAAAGGGATAACTGGACTTTAGCAAATGTTTTTATGCAATAGTATTATTTTGAATCTTGGCTTTGAACCTCTGTATGACATTTTCTGGAGCGCCAAATGTTACTACAGTCGAGTTCGGTTATAACGAACTCCTAGGGGCTCGACAAATTGGTTCGTTATAAGCGAAGTTCGTTACATCCAGGCTAAAATAGGGTATAAGCAAAACTCTTAGGACTTAAAAAAGTGTTCGTTATAGACGAAAGTTCGTTATAACCGGTGTACGTTATATAAACATAAAAAAGACTACAGACGAGTTAATATTCAAAATCAGCATTTTGAATATGTGTTGGTAGCGTGCTTGCCTATCAACGTCGGCGTTGTGGGTTCGAATCCCATCGGAGGCTTTGGTCTGTTGCTGTAAAAATGTAACCATATGGGCTGTGTCATGCGGTTTTCCCTAGGACATGAAATTAGAATATAAATTTATTTTGTATTGTAATTAAATAAAAAAAAAGTCCACATACGCACAATGATAATCGTGCCTAACTCAGGGAAGCATGCATCAATTTTTTGCCAGAATAGCAACTTCTGATTGGAAGGCCTGGGGTCACAAACTCCCAACTCCCGCTCTCGGCGATTTTATTTTAGTGTTACTTATCCATTCATTAACTTTAATGAATAATATTTATTTATTAATTACAATACAAATTTATAATGAATAATATAAAAAAAAAATTACACACTGATATTAAAATATCCAATTACTAATCGATTTCCATTTGAATGAAAATATTGGGTTTTAATTTCATACTAACACTTCATGAAATGAAATTCGACCATACATATGAAACGCAATCTTTAAAAAGTATTGTAATTGTTATTAAATAGACGGTATTAGTATCAATTAGTACCGGTATTAGTATCAAAATCAATCAAGAAATTAGTATTACTGGTACTTTTGAGCTTTGAAAGAAGCACGACATTGTTATCGACCTCAAAACACATGCTGAAAAAGATAAGTAGAATCGGAAATGACGTTGCACGGAAATATTATATGGCAAGGAGGGAGTAAAGTTTGAAAAATGACATTACAGTTGAAAGAGAATGGAATAAAAACATGGATAGGTAGATGAAAATGATATTAAAATTGTCTACACTTTTCTCTCTTTTTGGGAAATTCCAATGAATCACAAAAGGGAATTTTAATGATAGAAAAAATATCGGTTTTATAGTAACATTTTTGTGTGTTGCCCTCTCCACCTTCTATTGTCCGTAGGTGGGGAGAAAGACCTAATTTATTTTGTGCGTATTTTGGATAATAGCAATATATTTGAATTAAGTGGTTTCAATATCGATCGACAGATTTACTGTTTTCATTTGAACATATGATATTTCCGTTGAAGAATTTAATTCTTGCCAGAGATTAATTTAAATTTTTCCAAATCCATACACGCAATTTTCCTTCTCACTGGATACTTACTTACTTATCAATATAATCTCTTGAACATTTCTTCAAATGGTATTATGAAAATAATACTGGGAGTTCAATTTCAAAGGAAAAATAAGTACATTTTTGAGCTCAGATAGCTAATGTGCGCCTTTTTTTGGGACCTATCGTCCCCTATTCGATTTTTTGTGGTTTCTGAGAACCAACATATTTAAATTTGGTCCATGGGGCTTAACATTGACCATTATTAGGACCCCAATGGTCATATTGCCCATTCTTATAGTTACTATAAGTGAACAGTTTCGTTCAAGTAAACACATTATCATAAAATTAATTGTCTTTTGTGTACTTCATCCTGAGGGATCCTCTTGTCATGAGCCGGTCAATTTTAATGGGGGGTATTTCATTCTTGTATTTTTTTATTTCTATGGCATATCCTTGATTTTTATAAAGTCCATTTAAGTAGTTTGTTCTATTTAATTGTCTTTGATAAACAATTCTTCGCATCGCAGAATTATTTCTATAACGACATCATTTTACAATCTTTTAAACTCGACTTAGAATCCACCTTCCGTAAATATCCAAATCCGGCCGAATTTCTCAGTTCCATGCGGTATTTTTAGAGCAAATTAAACTCCACTGGTCGGATATCTCCCGGAAAAAGCCACTGCGGTGTCTGACCACCGGAGCTTTCGCTGAACAACAGTGCACCTACACTAAAATAGGGTTATCTCACATTCTCTCTGTCGATAATACGACGTGTGGATGTCAGCAAAAATCACACATTCATGCTGACACCTTCACATGTAGTTTCAGAGCATTTAATATCAATTGCGAGTAATTGCTAAAATGATCAGTGGCTGAGTTTGAGTCAAATAATTGATTAGATTACCTTGTTGGAATTTAATAGTGTGTGCTATGGATATAGGTAAACCTCGAACAACGCGAAAATTTAACTATCTCTCAACTTATCAATAGAACAATGCTTAGACACCACAATTTCTTTCGGATTGCGCAGTCACTGGCGGGATAGATAGATGATAGATAATACAAATAACTACACGGTTTAGGGAAAAAATTCACCTACACGCTGAAAAAAATGGACAGTTTAACAAATTTCAGCAAACAAATTAGCATCAATCATCTCTCCATGCGGACATCTATCTTAAGCTTACACTTTTTTCAGTACACGCTGAAAAAAATGGCAATTTTAAAAACTTTCAGCCAGCAAGTTCACTTCAAACATATATATATACTAGTAAGTTGTAATGCGCCTATGGCGCCCGTTAATTTGCTTCAGAAAGTATTTGTTAATTAATTTTAAAAATTTTGTAAAAAATATTTTGAGAAAACTATTTTGTAAAAAAAAAATTCGAAAAAAAATAAAATTGGGGGGAAAAAAAATTGTGGAAAAAAATTTTTGCTGAAAAAAAAATTTTTGTTGGAAAAAAAAATTTTTGTTGAAAAAAAAAATTTTTGTTGAAAAAAAAATGTTTGTTGAAAAAAAAATTTTGTTTCAAAAAAAAATTTTTTGTGGAAAAAAAAAATGTTGTTGAAAAAAAAAAAATTGTGGAAAAAAAAATTTGTACAAAAAAAAAATTTTGTAAAAAAAAAAATTTGTAAAAAAAAAAAATTTTGTAAAAAAAAAAATTTTGTGGAAAAAAAAAATTTTTGTAAAAAAAATTTTGGTAAAAAAAAAATTTGGGGAAAACACAATTTCTGTACAAAAAAAAAATATTATTTTTTTATTATTATTATTTATAGAATTATTATAGAATGCCTATTTAAATTCCTACGTACTGCGTGACAGAGTCAGTGAATCAGGGAATCAGTGTATCAGTGAAACAGTGAATCAGTGTCGAGGGTAAATATATATTAAGATTTCCATACCACAAACATTAACTTGTTTGTATTTTAATTTTTATTGCATTTCAATTTGTGAATTTCTATATAGCAATTCATCTTATTCTCTCGGTTATTTTTATTACGGTTATTTTTATTATTCGCACTCAAATGTTGGTCGTTGTTGAATTTAATAAGTTCGTTGTCTGTTTTCCCCAAACACTCTATTGTTTATACACAAATACGTGATGTTAATTCAAATAAGGAAATAAGCTTTACTTGCTACAAAGTCCAATCACGTGTTGTACTTGTGTGTAAACGTTTAAAAAAGACAGATTTTTCAGCGTGTATAAATAGGTTTGGAGATGGAACAGTTTCGGTCTGATTAAACTGAAGTGTATTTCTCATTTTTTTATTTAGTTTTTATTATTTTTTTTTATTATGTACGGCCGTGGTGTGGTAGGTAGTGTGTGCAACTATCACACAGAAGAACCCAAGTTCGAAACCGGGTAAGACCATCAATCATTTTTCAGCGGCTGCCTCTGACGAGAGACTCAGTCCCGCCAAAGCTCCTGGTATTATTTCACTGAAGCCAAGGAGGTCTAACAGGATTTTAGAATGTGTTAAGCCACTTGGATGTCAACGCAGGTAGGCTTCCTTGATAGCAAACACTTCTTCGGGAAGCCGCTGTAGATATTCGGTAGACAATGACAGTATTCCAGGTTAGCTTCCCTCGAGAATATTCCCAAGCCAACTTAGAACCCGAGTTCGAAACTGGGCAACTAAACTAAAATAACTACAGCACAATTTTGTCTAATTTCTTTATAAAAAAAAAGAAACATGTGATCTCTTACAGAATTTTAATGCTTTTCCAAACAATTTCTAAACATCCCATTGACACAGTTTGCCACCTTACTCTTCCTCTAGCAAAGTGTTAACCTCTTGATTGTGTACCTATATGTGTATGAGCCACTTAAGTGCTTAGCAACAGCTTCCAATATTCATAAAGAAAATCCGACAAAATCTCATATACAAATCAATTAATTCATAGCACAATCATAATCATGTGACGTCATGTCGAACATTGCCATAAGCCTAAAAATGTTTAAGACTAAATCGCACAGAAATAAAAACTACCATTAACACCTTAAGCCGCATCAGCTAGATAAAACTACTTGCAAGGGGAGTAAGCCAAACAAATTCAAAACAAACCACATGTACGTCGACAAAAACAAATTTTTTGATTTGGATGATAATTGAACAGCGAAATGTGAATATCGCTCATGGTTATTTAGTCATCACACTCAACGAACAACACACCCACCACAATGAGAACGTCTAGGCAGACAAAAAAGAAAACATGTGAAGTTAATTTACAGTTTGTCTAATTTTAGGATTTTGGCCACTCGAAACAAAATATGCAGTTAACTCGGCAGAAATGGAGCTAACGCATAAAGTGTTATCTCCAAACACGTGCTTCTCTTCTTGGTGAACATAACAGTTTAAATTTAGATATCGTTACTGTTTATTTAATAATTTTCAGTCAAGCCTGGGTCTTATAAAATATAATTTATTGTGTTATTTTGAATATGAAAATAATTAAATCATATCAACAAAATTATTTATGACAACTGTGATTGAGGCAAAGCTAAACAAATAAAACTGTGACACAAAGTGGTTTCGTTGCGTTGTTTGTAATTAAGGCAAAGTTGATAGAAATGAAAAATAAACTATAAACAATAACAGCAAACGTTTTTAACAAATGAGAATTTGAGTGTCGAAACGAATCATATTCCATAGATCCCAACGAAGCTTCTGTTATGAGTGGATAATTTATTTCTTCAAGAAATATTGCACATTGGTTCGAAGAGGAAGGAAATATTGACATCCGAAAACAATACAATTTACGATGAATTTCAACAGATTGACATCAACCAATAAAATATTAAAAAATACAACACACAAATGTCTTATTTGGAAATTTATTAAGAAAGACATGCAACAAATTTAGTTATTTATATAAAAGGGTTCTCTATGTTTCGCCTTCATTTTGATTTAATACCCGAATAGACTAGACCACACAACACATAATCCAACTAAACCATCACGACTGTAAATGCGTTCAAATTTTGCAATTAACCATTATTTAAAATACAAAAAAAATCACGTATTTGCCATTTTCAAACAAAATTTGTGTACAGAAACGGGAAATAACCCCAAACTTGTAATTTAAATATACTGATAAGGTGTGCAAAGCCGTTTACTGATGGTTATAACCCTTCACAATCAATATTCGTACGATGCGTATATAAAGCCTTGCACTGTCTGTGATCAATTCAGTATAATTCTGGACAGTTTTCAAGTATATTGTCCATTTATTTTCTCTTCCAAAAAAAAAAGACGGTATAACTATTTAAACGTATTTCCTAACAAGTGTTAACAAAGACTGGCTAAGTTAAAAATAAAATAGATTGCGATTCGGAAACGTTGTCAGTGTTGTATATTTTGAAATATGACAGAATATTAAAGTAACCACAGGGATTTTTGGTAGTAAGCAGGAACTTAGAAAATCATTATCGTTCATTTGACAAATACCTCTTCAAACACAATAATATAAGGTGTTAAATTTGTTTATAATGATAAGAAATGTGTACGGCATAATTAAAAGTACACTCGAAGAATATCGTTCTCTGATTTTCCAAATCAAGTTAAAGTTATTCCATCGCCTGCACAGTGGGCATGTTCAAAATTCTGATTCACAGTTAGGGTTTCTAAAATGATTTGTAAGGCGGGTAATTTCTGTGTATTTTAGAAGCGAAGGTTTTCGCAGAGTAGAAAAACATTGAGCCGGAATACGCGGCACTATATGACTGTTCATATGTGGAATAATCTTCCTGCAAGTGTTTTTCCTGCCCGCTATGACATTACCAACTTCAAGGTTAACGTCAACAAACACTACTCCCTTTTTCCTCCTTTCATTGCCATCGCTAACACAGTGCATTGCATTTGTAGGTGGCATCCCCTGAGTGTTAGTCGAAAAACAAAAATCTAGTTAGAGCAACAACAACAGGGAGGCCACGGCAAAAAGTTCGGCTCTTCTAAAAAATTACCACAATGGAGAATGGGCGCAAAATGTAAAAAATTTGTTGCATTTTTTCAGCTCAATTGGTGTAATTTTTCCAATTCTAATTTGCGGCCATTTTTCATTAATATAAATTACCCCTAAGCGCCCCGATAGGCGAGTTAGTGGCGTGCTTGCCTATCAGCGTGGGGGTTGAGGGTTCGATTCCCACCAGAGGCTTTGGTCTGTCGCTTCCACAATCTAGCCCAATGGTCTGTGTCACCCGGTTTACCCTTGGCCCTAAAATTAGAATATAAATTTACTTTGTATTGTAATTAATAATAAACAAATAAATTACCCCACATTTTGGAGATTTTTGGGCCCATTTTTCCTTTTTTGTTTTCGGACTATTTTGCATAATACAAATTTAAGCCAAATTCAAAATTATTTAAAAAAAAAACAAAATTAAAAATTATGTAAAATAACTCTTAAATATTTTAATTATTTTTTTTTTATTGTTTTGGCACAACATTTTTCTTTTTTTTTTAAATGATTTGTCTAGTTCGAATTCTCCACATTATTTTGCATTTCGTAATGTTCAATTTGATTTAAAACCGGTTTTTGTTTGCCTATTTATGATACAGAACCGTAGAATTTTTAGACCATTATGCGTGCAAAATCTTCCAATATATTTCGAACTTGACTTATATTTACGTGTCATGTGAAGCACAGTCTAGCTCAGTTTGACAGTGACACTTGTGATTAACAGGAATTGAGCTTTGGCGATATATCCACCCGGTGATTTTAAAAATTATAGGCATCATTTTCTCTGGTCATATTCAAATTCGTCGCCTTTGCTCATTTTTAACACCAGATAGTTTCGGTTCTAACTGACCAGAACCGGCCATGCCGTAAGTAGTATCACCTAAGACACATAGGTTCAGATTCGTAATGAATATCTGTAGTTTGAAGAGGTGGTTTTTCGCATCCACACTGACTTTTCGAGTGAGTGAAAGCGCATTAGCAGCTAAGAGATGGCTGTAAGCAGGGAGTGTACACACTACATCTGGCACTGTACAGTGACATTAATTTGAGTGGAGTTCCCTATGGAGTTCCCTATTAGTTCCCTTATGAGAAGATTGAATGAAACCTTGAGGAGTATACGATTCCTATCCCCTCCATGACTTCACCATGATTTCTACAAACCCTTATGTACCTCCATTAAGTAATATTAAGGCAAAACACTGTGCTGGTTTGATATTAACCTGTTGGCACTTTTCTTCATCTCCCATTAATAAATTAAATACCCATCTTAATAACCCCCTTGTTAACGCAGTTAACAAAATCTCAATGAGTTTCTCTAAAGCTCAGCAAATTCACATGACGAACCCCTGGATGAGTCATTCACCACATCGACCTTAACAATTTGAACAAAAACCAAAACGGAAAACGAAAAAAGACGAAACAACAACAAGAAATAAACTCCACCAGACACCTTAGCTTACCTATTTATTTTTTGCAGTTAACAACTCGGCAGTCTTTCCGATTTCATTCCAAGTCAAAACAGTCCATTCATTTAGTGTGGTTTATCGACACAGCACGTACAATCACGAGCATTTTTTTGTTTATTGTTTTACGATAATTTCATGTGTATAACAACGCACGGCGACGCACCGCAATAAATAACTTATTAAGATTCAAATATCATTAAGATTATTGTAAAGCTTACATTGGCCACTGGACAGTTTATTCATTCAACTGTAAGTCTACACAAACACAAATGTTATTTTCAATTATGTATTTCGTAAGAGAGTTTGTTGTTTACTTCAAAATGACAATTTTCAATTCATTTAATGTCAATTTTTCAAATAAATTCTACAAATTTGACCAATTTAGTTAACAACAACAAAACAAACCAATGGCAAATCTTGTTAATTCACTAATCAACAATTAAAGACATTTTAATTACTTTAGTTAACTGCAATAAATCTTCCGTTGAAAAGAAAAATCCCCGCAAAACTTGGCGTTAGACATACAGACGACTTAACGTTGTTTTGTTGTTGTTGTTGTATGTTCGTGATAACGACAGTTAAGAATATTAAATAGTTGTGCCTGAACAGCTGACACTCACGGAAAAATGACAGTCAACAAATATAAAACCAATTGAATATTTGGCATACGTACATATTTAACGTAACATTCCAGGGAGGGGCAGACTGGGATTTTCTTTTGCAAATTCAATTAACCCAGCCATTAGACAGGGCAGTAATTGTTCGAAAAACTCAACACACTCACACTTTTTTACCAATACACACACATTTTTGCTACTGTCCGGCCGACTGGCAACGAAAATTCAATGGCAGTAAAATTTTGGCACATGCAGCAAAAACGAATGTTAGAGTTCCCCCAACAATTTATGGGATAATTTTATTGTGTAATTGTGTTTTGACTGTTTTGTCGTAATAAAAACAGTTATATTTTCTGAATTATTATCAACGAAGTATTTTTCAGACTTGTTTGAAGTACAAAAAAAAAAATTTTGACGTATTTATGAAAACAAATTTGCGTGTCCATACTTTTCCCCAAATGCTTGGACAATTTGTAGTGTGGGGTAACATTGTGGTTTTGTTTGCTGCTGCGGACGGTAACAACAACAAGAGAAGTTACTCTTGTGACGACGTTTTTGAAATGATTTTTCAGATGATTTTCGATATTTGGTTTCTGTTTCGAAGAGTATATGTGTGCTCAACTGGCAACAAATTAGATGTAGGTGTAATGGCAGGGTTAAACACTGTAGGAAAAAAATAGAATTACTCATAAATGATTTTGTTTGGAAATTTAATTAAAGTATTAATTAAATTATTAATCATATCAATGAAAATTTTAATTGAATCAATTAAATAATTAATCATATTAACTAAATTATTAATCATATTCATTAATCATATTAATTAAATAATAAATCATATAAATTAAATAATTAATTAAATTATTAATCATATTAATTAAATAATTAATCATATTAATTAAATAATTAATCATATTAATTAAATAATTAATCATAGTAATTAAATAATTAATCATATTAATTAAATAATTAATCATATTAATTAAATAATTAATCATATTAATTAAATAATTAGTCATATTAATTAAATAATTAGTCATATTAATTAAGTAATTAATAATTAATCATATTCATGTCACTGAATCAATTTCAGTGAAATTAATTGAACATTTCTTAGATAGATTAAATACTATTCTTATTAATTAATTACAATGTTATTGGTCACACATCACATCTTGAATCTTCAAGAAATATAAACCAAGAAACACACTCCTGATTTTCAGTGATAAAATTCCATTGAATAAGGATTCGAAAATGTAATTCCCTCAATATTATCTTGCTGATAACTGGTATAACAAACCGAATATCTATTCCGTACCTTGAGAATGGCGACATTTAGTATAGAGGCTTTCCCTTCATGTTTTGTTCAATAAGAACTATCCAAAAAAATAATTGTTTACATAATTCAAATCGGATCACACATTTAGTTAAGACAAGCTTTTAAAAAGTTTACACACCCGAGGCAACCAACTTCGAGGCATTGCCGCATAGGTCCCATTAGTGCCCGGATGTCCAATATTGTATATCCAACTACAGTGCATTATTCCTGCCTCCCTAAATTGACAGTTGTTGTTGAATTCTCTTCTGAAATCCACATAATCCATAAATGTTGGCTGGCATTTCCTCGTAGAACAGACATTTTTCTTTGAGTGTCCTGGACAAACACAAAAATCGTTCATAAAAAGCATGAGAAATATCAGGTGAAATTTTAGCATTTAGTGTTATGGAATATTATGAAACCTTGTGATTTTTACGGTGTCTCAGTGTGTGTGTGTGTGTGTGTGTGAGAGTGCGCGCCAGCTATTAAACACATGAGATTTATAACGTTGAGGTACGCGTAAAATCGACGACGACAATAAAAACAACAGCATAAGACTGACTTACTAGCGTACTTATGACGTCAATAACAGCCAGTTGTTCCCCACGAATAGAATTGGTAAATAACACTTTATTTGCATTAATTGTTGTAAATTCGCATGTTCAGTAAAATGGTAAAAGGGGGCGGGTGGACAGGCCTAAAATCCACTGACGAAAATAATTACAATAAAGTACGATTGTTTTGCAGTAGATCTAATAATAACAATAATAACATCAGGGAGGAGCAACAGAAGAATGATTGATTTACCTTTCGAAATTAGCAAACTACTTATACAATAATTCGGTGTTGGTGCAACAGCAGCAACTCTGCCAATAACCCCACAATACAATAGTAACGTAAACAATGCAAAACCTCGTTGTCATGCATAGCTTTTGAACACAATCAGACATTTTGGAAAATCCCAATTTATGGGGTTTTTTTTTTATACAAAATATTTGTTTCCTCCTCCAATATTCATTCACATTCAGTTAACCCGAAACACACACTCAGTCACAACACGCAGCCAACAGCAAACAGCGTCAGCAACGGCACAAAAAAAACACAAACCATAACCGAAGTCTCATAAAAAATTTTCCTTAAGGGAAAAGTTTATTTGGAATAGACAGCGACGGTGACGGCGACGACGACGGCAACGACGACTAAGACGAACGATGACAGCAACAATTAACATGACAAAGCATACCAGGCATAGTACAACAACAAGGCATAAACTTAATAATGATAATTTGTAAATATTTGTACGCAACAATAACCGCAAGAGAGTGAAAAAAAAAACCGACAATAATTTATAACTAATATTCTGTTATTTTCTTATTTGAACAACAGGTGTTGGTTGCTAATATAACGCAACCACCAGCGAGATATCAACAAAACGGCCAACCTAAAACAACTCTATTGCCCGCAAAGTGTGCCGTTGCAGGCACATCGACAACGAAATCAACGGCAACGACAGCAACAACCGTATTATAGCTCACGTCTCAAGCGGCCCAAGCAACCAACGCAGCCAGTGCATTTGCAACTGCAGCATCATCAGCAGCAGCCGCAATTACACAGACCCAACAATTGTTGTCATAATTGTAACTGCCAACGTTGCCGTGGTGGCCGACGCTGCTGTTGGTGCTCCATTCGGTGTATGTTAACTCCAGGCACGCATAAAATCCACAAAATTACCTCCTTAACAACAGACAGCCACAAACAACTATTTGTTTTGATTACCATGTTATTAACAGTATTAAGTGTACAGCAATCAAGCACATTTGCCATGGCAGCACCTATGCCACAACCATCACCACCAGCATTAGCCGCAACGGCGGCAGCATCAACAGCCCAACAACATAATTTGCTGCAACACCATCCGTCTCGTCCGCACCATCAGCATCAGCATCGTCATCGACAACAGCAGCAACGACAAGAGCAACAGCAACAACATCCTGAAACTCAGTTAGATGTTTTGTTAGTTGAAAATGATCGTAATCATCATGAAACGGAGACTGATATTGAAAGCGAAGAGAGATTATTACACAAACGTCATACCAGCTGGCATGATTATTATGCCAAAACAATGGATTCCAAAAAGTTGGAATGGTACAATCCCTGCGGCGGCCACTACATTAACATTGAGAAGAAGCAGAAGGCCAAAACGAAACCGGCTATTAAAAAGGTAAGCCACATAATTAGAAATATCGTAGATCTATTATAGCGGATTAAGAGACAACTAGAACGGAAAATACCTTGCAGGTTTTGAGCTTTTAAAAGGTATTCCCCGTATTCTGCGCAACCGCGTGAACTTTCGCCGTGCGTGTGACAGAATATGTGAGTTGAGCGTTAAAAGTTTCCTGAGTGCTTCTGATTCAGCCGTGTCAAAGATCCCAAGTGTGGGTTTTTCTGCGATATAACCATTGTTAGCGGTGTTTTTTCGAAAATCAGTCAGCAGCAGAACTAATGAGTCTGCATATGACTTGGAACGCCTGCCTTCTATATGGGTTTTAACCCGCGTTATGTTAAACAACATGAAAGTGGTATTATTGTATTATTACAATAAAAAAAATATATATAATTAAATACACAAGCTTTCGCTTGGTGTTCTACACAATATTGGAAATCACTTTCCTGTACACGCTGAAAAATGTCTGCAAAAAAATTTTCATCAAACATATAAATATTTTCCCACAAACATTAACATGTTTGTAAATTATATATATCAAATATATATGTATACATTATTGTGTTACTTTTTATTTATCTCTATATATCAATTCATTTTATTCTCTCGATTATGGTTGTTATCTCAAAGAGTGTAGAGGCAAAAACCATATTACGAAAACCGCTGCGAATAAACTCTTATTCTCACTCAAATGTTGTGCTTTGTTGTATTAAATAAGTTTATGATTCAGCTCAAATACCTAATAATAATAGCGAATGAGTTATATTTGCATCCAAATACATTTTGTTTCGAAGCAAATAAGCTTTACTTGTGTGTAAACATTTAAAAAAGACTGATTTTTCAGAGTGTACATGCGCGAATGCGAAGTTTCTTGAAATAAGCTTCGATGTATTTACTTGTATTCTTTAAATCACAAGATGAAAGCTTTCGTTGTGTTAAAGCTCGCGTAAGCTTTTGAGATTAAATTCTATATAGTTCATATTCTATAAAATGTGAAGGTATTGAACCTTATTTTTCATAAATGTTGTTATACAAAAAAATATGTTTTGCACAATGCAGGGCTTAATTAAATGGCTTAAGTTCAATATATTAACGAATTTTTTTCTCTTTCCTTTTGTTACAGACATTACGCGCCTTACAAAATGCTACAGCACGTGGATTTAATTCACTTAATCCCAAACAATTGTATGCCATCGATATTCGAAATATGAGTATATGGGATAAATATGCTGACCAATACAAATTCTTGCCCAATTTGAAAAATAATTCAAAGGTAAGTGTTGTTATACCCTCGTATTCATAAAAAATGTAAAACAAAAATAATTCACACACATTATTTTTAACAAAGGTTTGGGCTATAGACTTTAACTGAAATTATTTTTAGTAATTTCTAAAAAAAACATATTAAATTAAAATAAATTCCACCGATGTGGATTGGAACTCTTCGTTTTGAGAGATCAGATCAAAATAAGGGCATATTACATTTTGAAGTTTCTTTCGAGCGAAATGTTTATTTCGTTAAAAACTTCCACCAGCCATTTGTAACTTCAATTCAAATTCCTTGTGTCTGTTTGAAAACCCGACAAGCGCAATCAGTGATTCGGAATACTCTCACTCACCCACGTCATATAACAAGACGAACAACTAAACTAGGTTCTACGTCTGTAAATTACCTAATAGCTTTTTCGAAAAAAAAAAAAAAATAGCAAACAAAACCGCTGGGGAATGTACAATTTCTTTGGAAATAACTCGACCAGTAAATATTAACTTTTTCGCAGTCAATTCGATTGCAAATGTTTTGAGCAAACCACCGGAATATTGAGCAAACATTGAACATGAGAACAACTTCAAACGATATGAAAACCTCAAACAAATTTGTATTGGCGACGAAATTCACACAATCGTACATGCATGTGTAAATATCGGTCTCTGTAGTCATCAAATTCAATGGAATATCCAGAAATTCCATAACCATCGAATTGACGTCACAACCTTTGTAAACATATTGAACGGGTGGCACAACGGAAACAACTACAAGTACAGATATGAGCACCTATACTAACGCCCCCCTCCCCCCACCAAATGGGCGATACACGCCGGCATGTCACTTCCCACCAAATCACTCATGCTGTGGTTAAGTCTTTACTTCCACCACCACAAATCATGCCCCCCCAATCAACCATATCAAATTAATGCTCGAAACCAAAACTACGACAATAATTGAAATTAAACAACGTTTATTTCTTTTCCACAAAATCCAAGTTGAGTCATCGGCCAGTATCACATGAGACCGGCTAGTTGTATTGGTGAATACGTTTATTGTTCCGTTGCTGTTGTTTGGTGGAATCCCCCGCGTCGTTCCTTGGCCTGAGAGGGGGGCGATCGCAAACAGGGCGAAAGGGGCTGTATTGACATAATATTGAAAAGTCGAACATGAGGTGAACGTTCAGCAACACTTTATTCAAGCTTGTTGTAATCAACAGAGACCTATAATAGACAAGAGGTCTTGTCATTCGCAAATAAAAAAATATTTTTAAAACAAATTCAAAATTGTGTTGTGAAAATTCAATACTGCTCAGATCGATTTAGAATTTCTTTTTTTTGCTGTTCCATTTATAAAAGGAAAAGATAATCTTCAATAAGACAATAATTTTGACAATGAACAAAAGAACCACTGCATTTTAAAATAGTAGTCAAAGGCAAATCTTCAAATACTTTTTCATTATTATGCTTTCTTTGCATGCTAAAATTCTTTTAACCTACGCGCTGAAAACTCGGTATTTTTTAAATAGTTACACACTAGTAAATCCGAGGTTGTATCGAAACAAAGTTTATTTGTTTAACAAAAATCGAAATGTTCTCTGCCCGCAACCGCCCACAAAATATCTACAAATATAGAAATTACTTTCCTGTTTTTGTTGTTCTGTCCTTTGGTTTATTCTGTATAGCCGATCTTGTTAAAAATTTCACAGAATTTTACTATAGGCCGGGGTGTAACAATAGGCCACTTGAAAATTCGATATATTAGGTGGGCGTGGTCTTACCCATCTTCAAGTGCCATATCTCATGAACTATTACAGGAATGCGAGATTTGAGATTTGGCACAGAAATAAATACATGCTGAATACCGTTAAAAAAAAAACGTTTGTGACAACAGACCCACGCGCTGAGCTTTAGGAAATAATAAAATGAAACACCTCTTGTCATTGTTAGTGTGAATGTTTGGAATACTAATCGCATGAATGAGTGAAATAAAATGTTGTTTATTTGCAATTGTTGTTGCTAGTGTTATTTCACAGGTAAAACGTCACTTGCTGTGTATTCTGTTGACTTTTTCATTTTATTTTAAACTTATTTCCCCTGCAAAAGTGATGACCACAGCAATATTTCATTTATCAGCGGTCTGTGTCCCAAACACGTTTCCGTACGAGCATTTCGAATAAATGACAAATATTTCATGTCAAGTATTTGTTATTTGATAGTGAATGCGTTCGAGAGTCTATTTTAAGATTTATTTATTTATAATGAATACTTTATAAGTTAAACTGTATTTGTTTTAATTCAATTAGCTCGCTTATTTAGTGTTTGGTGCTCAGCTGGCGGCTGCCCACTGTGGTAGCCAAGAAAACAATTACAGTTCAATAAACTGTGTCATATGTTCTGACAGATAAATGATAACGAAACTTTTAATTAACTGGGCTTTAATAATTAGGTTAGACAAAGAAACCATCCATTAACTCATAGCACTAACCAATAGCACTAAATGGTATATGAGTTTATGGTCGTCGTGGTGCTAGCTCACAATTTTCTAATTTCCACTTTCTTCTCTTTGCAGATTTCTCTACGGCGCTGGTATCATCAACTTCAAATCTATGTGGCCGCTTTCGATTACCTACACCGGGCCCAACTTCATTGGGACTATCACAAGGTTATGCAGAAAAGTGACATGTCACGTGAATTGTATGCGCTACGCAATAGTGCCCGTGAAATTCTCTGTAATGTGGAGAATGCCATCAATAATACCACAGTGTATTCCAAAGCCAAACGAACCATTGATTCTCTGCAGATGCCACGTAAAAAAATGGAAAAACTATTACATTTCTATACCGATCTGCAGCATATATCTCCGCTCAAGTGGGATCGGTTTAAAAATGACCAAACGTTGTATCACATAAATCCAGTGGATCTGCGATTTGCCAAATCTCATTATTTCAAATATGTTCGAACATTTATAAAACTGTTGCGTGCCACCACCAAAGGGGCCGGACCCATATACCTGGGCCGCAAAGCCCAACCGAAGGGGCCGACAGGTAAACAAAGGCAACGCCCCCAGGCGGACAAAGACTAAAATAGCACCAGCAAAACTCGAATAATTTGCTAGATTTTTTCACTTCGGATAATCTCCCCTGTCCATCACATCCAGCATAACTCGATTTCTCCACCATTTCCTTTCATTGTCTGTACTTGTACATGAACACACGCCCGCCTTCCTTATCGAAGTATTACATTTGAATATTTATTTTCGTATTATTACCTTTTATACCTTTATATTTACCCCCATATTCATACATACTTTATCACTCAAATATTATTTATACTTATATACAAATTTATTGTTATTTATCGCTAGATTTCTATGTCATTTCGAAAACCTAAATTATGTTATCATTATTTTCCCATTTTGTTTAGCTGATATGAAATATACTTTCTGCACTCACTGTGATATATTTATTAATTTTGTAGTGTGTAATTTTTTTAAATTTATATATATATATAAAGATGTATGTGTACGCATTAAACTTATTATGTACTGAAATCAAATATAAAGAAAGGAAACAAATATGAATAAAGAAAAAAAGACAAAAATGAAAGATGTGGTTTTGAAATTTATTCGATATTGTTCGCTTAAAGCTATTTATTTTGAGGGAACCGGAAATAAGTACAACACATACGTGTGCCATGCGTAAGTAAAAACGACGTTAACCCTGGAAGGTCAGAAACATTTTGTTGTTGCGTTGGTTTAATCAGTCTGCGCGAATCAACAAATCAGTGAATATTTAAATCAAAAACAGTTTTTTTTTTAAAAAAAAAAAGCAAATTTCTCTCCAGCGTTTCGCTCAATACGATTTCCAATGGTCCTCCAAATAGATGTTTGTTCATTAAAGGAACAGACAGGAAACTTCTCTCAAATCAGTCTGCCCTACATATGTGCGTATTTTGTATACTCATTGACCGGAACCGTCTGTTTAACGACAGCTTTGCACAACTAATGACTTTTCTAGAGAAGTTCTACAGGGGAAAATCCGACATGAACATTTTTTGATCTTCTTGCCAGTACAAATTCAGAAATTCAACCAACCAACCGGGAGTGCAACCGGGAGTGCTGTGTAAGAGTCGCACAAACTATCTACCACACCAATGTCGCCCACACACTCATATGAATATCTCTCAATTTGTCATAAATTATGCTGTGTCACAGTAAAACACTTCTGGGAAGTAATACAATACTTCTTGTAGGTTACAACAAGATTCGGTTTTGGCAATTTCCCAAACACTTGATATCCGGTTAAAACCCGGTATTACGTACTTTTTGACACTGATATGACTATAACTAAGTTAATTACCAACCGATTTTTTGTTTTTCAACGGATTTAAATGTAAGAGACTTAGACCTTTTAAAAGAAATATACTGGAGAAGTTGATTTGCACAAACATTTATTTGCAAAACATTTGATTTTGCGCAAACATTTTGTTACCTAACAAATGCAGTGCAACTAGTGATGGGACAAGGGTAAATGCCCAAATGGTAAATTGGGTATTTAACCGCAAATACCCAGGTATTTACCCAAGCACCTGGGTATTTGCCCAAAATGTGGATATAAATCAGAATAAAAAAAAATTTAAATAAATTAAAATAATTAAATTTTTTATTATGAATTAGATTTTTTATTAACAAATGAAATAATTTTAAAATTTAATTAAAATTTTTCTAGTTGCTTCAGCATCGCTCCCACTCATTACATTGAATTGCCATATGCACGCTGCTTAGCGGTTCTTATTAAGAACTAGTAAGTTGTAATGCGCCTATGGCGCCCGTTGAAATATGGAAAAAAAAATTTGTTGAAAAAAAAAAAAATTTGTTGAAAAAAAAATTTTTTCTTGAAAAAAAAAAAAAATTTTGAAAAAAAAAATTTTGTGGAAAAAAAAAAAATTGGAAAAAAAAATTTTGTAAAAAAAAAAATTTTTGTTGAAAAAAAAATTTTGTAAAAAAAAAAATTTTGTAAAAAAAAAAATTTGGAAAAAAAAATTGTTGTTGTGTTTGATGCAGTCAAAACTGCCTTAACTGAGCAAAACGCATCAAGAAATGTATAAACAAAATACACTTCAACAAAATATGTTCAAAATAAATTCGAAAATGTTCACATTTCTCTTACTCTACGTAACAACAAGTATTTGTTATTAAAATGAGTATTTACCCGAAATTAGATAAATACCCGGGTATGAACGTGGGTATAAATGGGTAAATACCCAGGTGTAAACCCATCACTGAGTGCAACCGATATAAGCGTACGAATCTCAGTGGTATAGTCCTAAAGTCTGGCTTTAATTCGGTCCTACTCTAGAGGCGATACTTCATTCAAATCACTTTTGAATCTCTAATTTTGAGAAAATCCATTTTATGAACCTAATATCTCCCATATTCTTGTTCAGAATAAAACCCGCTACAGATGACCAAAATTTCAATGAAATCTATTTTTTGTTTGTTTTTTTTTTTGGTCAAAATTTTTATTTTCGAATTTCCAAATCTCTTGCTCTCTGGTGTATTCTGACTTCAAAATGATGTAATTATAACCACATATCGTTTGTATAGCATTAGCCATTACAGATTAAAGGTCAAAAATACATTGTGAAAGTGCACCATCGGATACACAATAAATACTGTGAAAATGATAGAAGCCTACAACTCTTAGTGGGTTAATAATAGTACTAAAGTCCAGCTTTAATTCGGTCCTGGTCTTGTGGCGATACATCATGCCGTTGCTGAAAAATTGGCCAAATAGGTTTAAGTCACTGCCGAAACTCTAATTTCAAGAAAATCCATTTTATGAAGCCAATGCTGCACAAACATTTGGCTAGTATTAGTATTAGTATTAGTATTAGTATTAGTATTAGTATTAGTATTAGTATTAGTATTAGTATTAGTATTAGTATTAGTATTAGTATTAGTATTAGTATTAGTATTAGTATTAGTATTAGTATTAGTATTAGTATTAGTATTAGTATTAGTATTAGTATTAGTATTAGTATTAGTATTAGTATTAGTATTAGTATTAGTATTAGTATTAGTATTAGTATTAGTATTAGTATTAGTATTAGTATTAGTATTAGTATTAGTATTAGTATTAGTATTAGTATTAGTATTAGTATTAGTATTAGTATTAGTATTAGTATTAGTATTAGTATTAGTATTAGTATTAGTATTAGTATTAGTATTAGTATTAGTATTAGTATTAGTATTAGTATTAGTATTAGTATTAGTATTAGTATTAGTATTAGTATTAGTATTAGTATTAGTATTAGTATTAGTATTAGTATTAGTATTAGTATTAGTATTAGTATTAGTATTAGTATTAGTATTAGTATTAGTATTAGTATTAGTATTAGTATTAGTATTAGTATTAGTATTAGTATTAGTATTAGTATTAGTATTAGTATTAGTATTAGTATTAGTATTAGTATTAGTATTAGTATTAGTATTAGTATTAGTATTAGTATTAGTATTAGTATTAGTATTAGTATTAGTATTAGTATTAGTATTAGTATTAGTATTAGTATTAGTATTAGTATTAGTATTAGTATTAGTATTAGTATTAGTATTAGTATTAGTATTAGTATTAGTATTAGTATTAGTATTAGTATTAGTATTAGTATTAGTATTAGTATTAGTATTAGTATTAGTATTAGTATTAGTATTAGTATTAGTATTAGTATTAGTATTAGTATTAGTATTAGTATTAGTATTAGTATTAGTATTAGTATTAGTATTAGTATTAGTATTAGTATTAGTATTAGTATTAGTATTAGTATTAGTATTAGTATTAGTATTAGTATTAGTATTAGTATTAGTATTAGTATTAGTATTAGTATTAGTATTAGTATTAGTATTAGTATTAGTATTAGTATTAGTATTAGTATTAGTATTAGTATTAGTATTAGTATTAGTATTAGTATTAGTATTAGTATTAGTATTAGTATTAGTATTAGTATTAGTATTAGTATTAGTATTAGTATTAGTATTAGTATTAGTATTAGTATTAGTATTAGTATTAGTGGATTTTCTCAAAATTAGAGTTTCGGAAGTGAGTTAAAACTATTTGGTAATTTTTGTCAGCAACGGAATGAAGTATCGCCACAAGAGTAGGACCGAATTAAAGCTAGGCTTTAGTACTATTATTAACCCACTAAGAGTTGTAGGCTTCTATCATTTTCACAGTATTTATTGTGTATCCTATGGTGCACTTTCACAATGTATTTTTGACCTTTAATCTGTAATGGCTAATGCTATACAAACGATATGTGGTTATAATTACATCATTTTGAAGTCAGAATACACCAGAGAGCAAGAGATTTGGAAATTCGAAAATAAAAATTTTGACCAAAAAAATAACAAAGGGGTTAACCCATCAAAATTTTAGATTTTTTTGAAAAAATAAATTTCATTGAAATTATGCTAATGCACAGCGGATCTGATTCTATACCAGAACATGTTTCTATTTTTTAAATTGAACAAAGACTTGTGGAGAAATTGGGTTCAGAAAATGGGGTTTCTCAAAATTAGAAATTCAAAAGTTACATAAAACTATTTTGGAAATTTGTAAGTCGCAATGGCTAGACACTGACCTGCTCGAATAACATAAACTACATGATGGAATTAAAAGCCGACACCGAATTGCTACCGCCTTTTCAGTAGCAGTTCTAATGTCTGAGAGTTAATTGTCTTACTCGTATAGGAATTAATGGGGTGGAAACAGCAAGTTAGAAGTGTTTGATATTCCTACCAGGATTCGAACAAGGGTATGCTGTGTAATATCATAATTCCAATGGTGAAAACAATCCCATCGATGGCTTGAAGCTGTAAATCATAAATCAAAAAAACCTCCATTAAGTTTTGTTAATTTGCTCACATTGAAATGGTTAAATATTTTCAATAGCTTATCTTAGGTGCGAAGGTGGTTTTGTCTTAATATTGGAGGAATATAAATTCTACAATCTAGCAGCCATAGTCTGGAAATTAGCTTAAGTTCCTCCTTTGTCCGATCAATTGCAGTTCAATTGAAATACATTTATTAAAAAAAAACAAAGCCCACCAACACAATTGATTTCCTTCCAAGTGAAATTGAAAACAAATGTCCTTTTTGGGTAACTACAAAATGAAACCAAAAATTCTCAATAAAGGACAATAATTCACGTAACATGCGGCGGTTAAACATCAAACGTGTGAAAAATGTATGTCAATCTCAGAAAAACTCTCCCTTTTTTTGCTGTCAGACAAATGCTGCGTAAATACTTTACAATTGTCAAAAAAAAAGAGAACAAAGTCAAAATGAAATTGAATTGAATGTGATTTGTAGGCATTTTAGTCATACACAGCACGTACCTCGGTTTATGGCAGATGATCATGTACTGATAGCACTGATTGTACTTAACGTTATTTTCAGACCTATCACACACTCGCTCATACCGTACACAGTCCGTACAATAACAAGAACAATGCAATATTTAATTGTCAATGAATATGCGGACGGACGGATGCATGGTTGGACGATTGGGTGGATGTGTGTGAGTCGCCGTTGGACAATGTCAGCCAGGACATAGATTTATAACGCTCATTAGACACTCAATAGGATAACAATGAGTGGATGTGAGAGGCATTTACAAGGAGGCACTTGAAAACAAATGCACGCACGCACACACTCGTCACTCTCATGCACTCGACAAACAAAACAATGACAATTTGTGCTGTGGCGCCTGTGTGGTCGATCGGTCAAGGGGTCAAAGGTGAACAAAACAAAATGACAATTGTGCAATAATAATATGTCTGTTGTGTATTTCATTGTTGTGTTGAAGATGAAATGCCAGCACATGCAACTATAGCAGCTGATAATAAAACATGCTTAAATATATTTTCTGTTTTCTATTTTTTTCATTTTTTTTTTCTTTCAAAATTATGAAATATTTGTGTTAAAATCGCAAACTTATGTTTTGTTTGCAGCTGGGGAAATTCTATGGAAATTATCAAATACCGCTGACCCATTTAATTGTTCAGACATTTAAAACAGTTTAGAATACTTGGAGGGGCAAACGACTATAATAGCGGCCAAATACTCAGAAAAACATATTCCCCTTAATATTCTGTGAAGCAACTTCTCTGAAATTACTGAGATGTGCATGATATGAACTGGATTGGCACTGTCCGGAATGTAATGAATTTTCTGATATGTAAACTCGTCGACATTTTCCAGGTGGAAAAGCCAACTGAAAAACTATTGATGTTCTTACCAGGATGCGATCTTTGGTTTGCTGTGTTACAGTCATACACACACACTACATGTTGGACGTTGCCACATTTCGTGAAATTTTGGAGACATCTGACATCTTCCCGAGTGGAAGAAAAGTCCCAACGGTTCTAAGTTCACCCAGAAAAAAATTATTTATTTTTGGACTTTGTTGAACTCTTATCTTTGAATTGTTGATCTAAAGGGTGTTTTTTATTGAGGTACAGAACTTCGAATTGAAATAAAACACAAGAAAATCGTTTTAATGTCCATCAATTTGGCTTTATTGGAAGGATAATTTTACGCCATTAATGTTTAAATATGATTTCGGGCATGTGGCCGCCGCGGCTGGCTCGAATAAAGCCAATTCTACAGGTCCAATTTCACTGAACAAAATTTTGTGATGAAAATCAGCAGGAGATGAATCTCATTTTCGGCCCATACACCAAAATCACGACGCATTGCATGGTCTCGCGGCTTTAATTCTTGCACAAGCTGGATCTTGTAAGGTCGCAAGCCAAGATCTTTGCGCAAAATCTTCCATAAAGTTGATGGACAAAGCTCCAATTGCTGTGCACGGTGGCGAATCGATTCATTCGGACGGAGCTTGCGGTGAACTTCGCGAACTGAACCATTACTTTTGAAATAAATTTGCACGATTTGCAAGCGTTGTTCTTTTGTCAACCTGTTCATGATGAAATGGCAAACCTAACTAAATATTAATCACTTGACAGCTGACAAAATGGCCGCCAGTTAAAAAAGTGATGCCAACTTAAAGTTCTATACCCCAATAAAAAACACCCTTTAGTACATTACTTTTACAGGGTTCTCCATTACGAAATTGTAAAAAAATTTATTTATTTTTGGACTTTGTTGAACTCATATCTTTTAAGAGTTAATGTAGTACATTACTTTTACAGGGTTCTCCATTACGAGGTGTTATTTTGAATAACCCGGTATTTCGGTAGCTGTTACTTTTGAAGTTTTTATTCTTTGACATTTGACAAATAGAAACTACGCCACTACTAAAAATGGAACGATACACGCTTCAACAAGGCATTGAAATTATTAAAATTCACTACAAAAATGGTGATAATCTTGCAGTCACAGTTCGCAAAACTAAAGCATTTTGGTCCTTGTCGGACCGCAATACATAAATTGGTGGATAAATTGGAGCCATTGGGACAAGTTAGAGATGTGAACAATAAAAACCCGTTCACGTCGCTAAAGAACAACTGAGAATATTGCTGCTGTAGCCCAAAGTGTTGAAGAAAACCCAGGTTTGTCCATTCCTCGTCGTTCTTTGAAATTGGTCATTTCACAAACGTGATTTTGTTCTTATAAAGTTCAGTTAACACAAGAACTCAAGTGGGCCGATCATCAACAACGTCATGTCTTTGGTGATTGGGTCCTTGAAATGCATGAAAATGATTCGGAATTCCATCGGAAAATCATCTTGACTGATGTGGCCCATTTCCACCTCGGTAGATACATCAACAAGAAATTTGTCCCATCTGGGGATCGGAAAACCCAAGAGTTATTGTTGAGAAGCCTCTCCATCCTCAACGTGTGACTGTTTGGAAATTATTAAATTTATTAACAATAAAAATTTCATTAACTCAACAAAAATTTTGTTTAAATAATGAAAAAAAAAAAAAAGTGGTAAAAATCCATTCATTTTAAATCAAAAATTGAATGGAAAATTATTTATTTGAAAATTAAAGACTGAATGGAAATGCGGTTTATGGTACTTACTTTTTCGAAAAGGAAGTTGGATTGCACTATCGAGAGATGATTTTATGGTCGGAGTTGGATGATATTGATCTGGACAACTTTTATATTCAACAAGACGGCGCGGTACGTGCCACACAAGAAATGGAACCATTGCTCTTTTATGGGAAAAGTTTCCGGACCGTGAAAGGTGATCACAATTGGCCACCGAGACCTTGTGATTTAACACCTTGCGACTTCTTCCTTTGGGGCCAAGTGAAAGATAAGGTCTACGCCAAGCGTCGATTCAAGACCTCAACGATCGAATTCGTGAGGCTATGGAGGACATAGGGCAGCCACTTTGCGATTTTGGTTATGGAAAATTTCATGAAAAGGATAAAGGATTGTTTTTGATTATTAATGGCATACCTTCCTCGTTATTATGAAATAAACATTTGATCATTTATCTCAAAAAATTTCATTTTTCTTTGAATACTAAAATAACATCTCTTGTTGGAAAACCCTGATAGCCATTACTAAATTTTTCCTCTGCATCCACAATCTAGTTCCTATCGTGGATGACATAAACATCGCTTAGAATATACACATATCTACAAATTTCATTCATAGTTGTATTCGTATACGTGTATTGCCAAACATTTGTTTGATGTTTGTTGGCCCTTCTCTGGCCCCCTTCAGTATTTCGTACAATTCGAGATCGGGGTAAAGTAAGGCATTTCTCAATTAAATAGTGACCATTTCTTATCACACTCTTCAAATAGTAGGGACAAGAAAACAAGGAAAAACTCTTTTTAATGTGTGTTTTCGAATGTTTGTTTTGATTTGTGTATTCGTGTGTGCGTGTGTTGTTTTGCTTTTAACCCGATTCATTTCATTATTTAGACAAATATCTTTACGCCTTAACAAGTTGTCGGTCAATATTTGTCGATTGCGATTGGGCGTTTTGTTTCAAAACTCCGTTTGTCTTTCTTTCGTTCTTTCTTCTTTTCTTTTCCCCCCACATACCAAATCCAGACGTCTTTTTTGTTAATGACCCTTTTTCACACATACGATTATATGGTAAATATTAACAAACCGGAATGAGTGACCAAACATAAAATGCCAGAAAACAAAAAAAAGGGTAACAACAACAGAAGAAGAAAAACACACACACACATCAATTGCCTTTAAATACATTTAAAGGACTTTGGCTCACCGCCTGATTATGGGTGATGTTGACAGACGACGTTTTTCTGTTTGTTGTTCCTTTCCATTTGTTCTCGCTCTTTGTCGCTCAAATACAATAAATTTGATCACACTTAACATTGGAATGCGAAGAGTAAATAACTTTCTTCGCAACGGATGGCGGTAAGAAGGAAATGTATTTGAAATTATACTTTTGGGTTGAGTCAATAGGTAACTGAAAGGGTTTCACAAACGAAAGTTTTCAAATAAACGGTTGAATATACACGTATACGTATAGAAAGGCCTGTGGGTAAATTCTGAAAGTCCTGGCAATGTCCGAACAGACGTGGCCAATGCGGTGGCAAATTGAGGATTTTTTGCCAAACGGAAAATTTATAAGAAAAACGGTAGATACGACGGACAGAGGGTGAGTGATAAGCCTTATACAACCAGAACACGGCATGGGTGAAGTAGTTCCTGCACCGCTTCAAAAAGCCTAAACACTTGATGAAAAGCGCTAGTACGGCTGGATTATTAAAAGGTATTTAACGGATAAACTAAATGTATTTTAAAATATAATACAGTGTGAACTAATTTCCCTTTTTACCAAATTGACAATATGACTTTTTCCCCTCATGACCTTTTCAATAAAAAAAAATTCGAGCCTGTTTCGTGCATTCTATTTTTCTATAACAATATAAAATCAATTTCTATTTTAAGACTGTTTTACTACCCCTTTTCTTCTTAGCCCCTTCTCCAGTCATCTTCGAATTTTAGGCGAATCTAGGTGAAAAGTCATCGTGTAAAACGGATCTAAGAAAACTAGTATTTTCATATGAAAAAATTTTTATTTTAACAAATTTCAGCATAGAAATTGAGCATCAAACATATACAGTACCACAACATTAACTTATTTTCCTGTATACAGCTTTTTGTTAATTTTACCCATTTTTATATATGTGAATCTCTCTATATCGACATATGCTATTCTCTTCGTTGTTATTACTCTCTTAAAGAGCGTAGAAAATAGCTGCAAATACAGACTTATTCGCACTCAAATATTGTACTTTATTGAATTTAATATGTTTCTAGCATATTCTTTCTCAGACACGCCAATGCCCTTGTTCAAATACTTCATAATAAAAGCAAATGAATTTTTGGTTGATTGATTTTTTTTAAAGAATTGCGTTTGCTGTGATTGCAGGTAATGCAACGGATACGTTTCGGAGGCAGCCACTGAAAAAAACCAGTGATCTCGAACTTAAGGAACATAAATAATAAACTGTATAAAGAATAACGACCGAAAAAGAAACTTGAATTTGATTTGAATTCTTCTTAATTTTAAAAAGGTTTTTTCATATTATTTTTTTTTGTGGATTTTGTAAAATTTTTTTAACGTTTTTTGTAATTTTACTTTCTAAAAGGAGAACTTTTATCGCAATTAGATACAACAACCTATACGTACTCACGGATGATGGAAGAAGATCGACAGGTGTGAGAACCGAGTTCACTGAATGGCCATGCTGTCATGCTTCTTTAGGATCGGAAAGCAGTTAACTCTCAACAGAGAAATCTATCAAATCTTTATACAGGGTTTTCCACAAAGAGATGTTATTTCCGAATTCAAAGAAAAATTATATTTTTTGATATAAATGATCCGATGTTTATTTCATAATAAAGAGGAAGGTATGCCGTTAATAATGAAAAGCAACATTAGCCAAATGGCCACCACGACCACGCTTAAAGGACCATATCCTTTTCATGAAATGTTCCATAACCAAATCGTAAAGTGGCTGCCCCATGTCCTCGGTAGCCTCATGAATTCTATCTTTGAGGTCTTGAATTGACGCTGGGCTGTTGGCGTAGACCTTATCTTAAACGTGGCCCCAAAGGATTTAAGGTGTTAAATCACAAGATCTCGGTTGGCAATTGTGATCACCTCTTCGAGAGATAACACGGTCCAAAAACTTTTTCCATAAAAGAGCAATGGTTTCATTGCTTGTGTGGCACGTACCGGCGTCTTGTTGCAAGTAAACGTTGTCCAGATCAATATCATCCAACTTCGACCATAACAAATCATTAATCATCTTTCGATAGACAAGATGATTTTCGATGGAATTCCGGATCAACCTGGACAAACCTGGATTTTCTTCAACACTTTGGTATACAGCAGTAATAGTCTCAGTTGTTCTTGAGCGACGTGAACGGGTTTTTATTCTTTACATCTCTAACTTGTCGCAATGTCTCCAATTTTTCCAACAATTTTTGTATTGCGGTTCGACAAGGACCAAAATGCTTTAGTTTTGCGAACTGTGACTGCAAGATTATCACCATTTTTGTAGTGAATTTTAATAATTTCAATGCCTTGTTGAAGTGTGTATCGTTCCATTCTTAGTAGTGGCGTAGTTTCTACTTGTCAAATGTCAAAGACTAAATGCTTCAAAAGTAACAGCTACCGAAATATGTGGTGATTAAAAGTAACACCTCTAAGTTATGGTAGAAAAATTATTTTGTGAAGTAAAGAAGTCTCAGAATAAAATTTTGGTAAGTTCTGAGTCATACCAATATCTAAAACGGCTAAGATAACACTTGCTGCTCCAGCTGGGCATTTGATAATCTTCCCTTTATAGCGTTATTAATTATAAATATGTTCATTGTATTTACCACAAAATAAATGATACTCACTCATTAACTGTAATAATATCATTGCCCATCACTGTACTCGTAACTCTTTCGTATATATGGCTTCATAATTCAAAATTAATGTTCCAATACATTTGTCAACACTTTCAATCATATCTGAGCCCAAATGATTGCACAATTACAGTCAGCTAACATTTGAGTCGTTTGTCAATTGGACTTTCCGATCCACCACAGAACGGAGTGTACATACCATATGGTCATGCTTTTTGTAACAACTGGAAAAATTATAAACATTGTAATCTCCTAAGTCGAACTAAACTTGTCTGTCGGTTAGCAAGCGTGTGGAAACCGTTTTAGGGTCCACAATAATAAAGCAATGAGCTGTAATGTGGAAATTTTCCAAATATCTTATGGCTGTATGTTCTTTGTTTTTCTTTCTAATAGACAATATTTCCAATCATTTAGCCGAAAAGTACCCACAAAATGGGTACACCATGGTTAGCCGTTCCCATGGCTGCTTTGTGTGGATCTGACAACTACGAAACTGCAAAAGTGTATATCAGTTTCGACCCGACCGACTTTAACATCATGTTTACTTGTCTCAATTTGTCATCACCTCGCTTTCGCCTTTAAGTGCTTCTTCATTCTGCACTCTGGCACAATTCAGAAATCTCATAAACTCAGCATTAATTCCCAAAACCATAACCATAAGTCTTTGGTTTGGATTTCTGGTAATTGGATGTTTGTTTTGCCGTTGATGGTGTTTCTGTGCGACTAAGCGATTTATACATCAAGAGCAATTATGAAGTAAAATTCATTAGAATTTATTTGCACCATCACATTGCCAAATCAACAGGGATTCGGTTTCATGGATGATGGATGGAAAATAGGTCATTACAAATGTGAAGATTTTGTTGTTCAGGGCTTTTAGAATAATGGCGATTTTGGTTTTTTTTTTTTTTCTTTTCTAAATGTGTTGACAATTGCATATAATTTAACTTATTTTGTTAATGAAAATGCTGGGATCAGTATAATATAAATGTTGTTTGTCAATCGCTTCGAATCTCCACTATCCGATTTAAATCGATTCAGCAAATTATGCTGTAAATAATACGATTATAAGAAGATAAAGTTTAGACAACGTCTCCCTGTGTTGTATATTATGTGGGATCTTTAATCATGATGTACCATATCACTATGGGGACAATTACCATGCGATGCCCAGTTTCTGTTTAGCACTTGAAGGGGTCGATGTCTCTCAATAAGATCTGATCTTCTACCACAGGTCCCTACTAGGCAGAAGCTCTCCCCGTGATTTGGATATAAACCACAGCCACCACAGTAATGCTTGTCATATATATGTTTCAAAAGTCTGGCAATTTAAAAAAAAACTGTTTTTCCAAAGACCGTTAACAGGAAGGAAGCTATGGGAGCTATTCGATAAGTATGACTACAGTCTGTATGAATTTTCACATCTGCAAAAGACACTCAGCAATGTTTAGCATTTTTATTTTTCTGATTAATAATACCAGAAACTACACAGATATATCTCCTAAATTGTGGCGTAAGGTGAAGAAATATCCCGAAAACTGCATATATTTTGAAAAATCAGTTTTGAAGTCTGGAAATCTTTTTATTGCCATTTTGCTTCAAAAACACAGCGAATAGAGTTAAATCGGCATGTCTACTACTAATCCAGAACATGTTTCGCTCCGAAAATTTTTTTTTTTAGAATATTTTTTTTTCCAAATTTTTTTTTTCAACAAAATTTTTTTTTTCCACAAAATATTTTTTTTCAACAAAATTTTTTTTTTCCACAAAAATTTTTTTTTCAACAAACATTTTTTTTCAACAAAAATTTTTTTTCAACAAAAATTTTTTTTCCACAAATTTTTTTTTTTGGAATTTTATTTTTTTTCGAATTTTTTTTTTACAAAATAGTTTTCTCAAAGTAGTTTTTACAAAATTTTTAAAATTAAGTAACAAATACTTTCTCAAGCAAATTAACGGGCGCCATAGGCGCATTACAACTTACTAGTTTGTCAATAAACAGATGAGATACCCTGAGACTCATATTTTTATATGACCGGTTTATTGGACCACAGAAGTAGTTCATTCTCTAAGCATCAAATTTAGATGAATCATTAAAGAGATTAAGATCAAATCTTTAAAACATTATTATGAAATGTCCTGTAATTTTTGTAGTTTTCCGCCAAAATAGTGAAATTTTTTGTGCTCACGTTATTAACAAAAAGATAAACATTGTTCAGGGATTGTTTCTATCTGTTTCTGTCTTCTCCTTTCGGCATTTGAAGTTGTAGTAAATTCTTTAATATCAGTCATAAAAAGATGAAACATTTAGTCCCAGTAAATGAGTCGAGTTTGATTTTCGTTTTTCGTTTAAACTGAAGTTAAACATCAAATTCCTTTTTCAGTCAAAGTTTAACTGTGGTTTAAACTTCCAATATTGCGTCTTTAAACTACAATATGATAGCCATATGATTGTGACAGCACTCAATGATAGAAAAAGAGGAATCCAAATTCCATAAATAAAATAAATTACATAAATAATGCTGCTGTGTAATTTTGTTGCTGCTGGAATTGTTTTCCGACCACCACCAGTTCCATACATGTGTCTCGGGCGCGTACCAAAGTTTATTTAGCAGAGTTTTATAATACTCATATTTATTTTCTAAAAATCTTGCGTGACCAAGATCCTCTATAAAAGTTTAATATTATCTTAATATATATTTACCCTCGACACTGATTCACTGATACAATGATTCACTGACTCTGTCACGCAGTACGTAGGAATTTAAATGCCTATAGGCATTCTATAATTCTATAATATCTATAAATAATAATAATAAAAAAAATAATATTTTTTTTTTGTACAGAAATTGTGTTTTCCCCAAATTCAACAAACAATTTTTTTTTCACAAACATTTTTTTTTTTTACAAAATTTTTTTTTCCAAATTTTTTTTTTCAACAAAATTTTTTTTCCACAAATATTTTTTTTTCCAATTTTATTTCTTTTCGAAATTTTTTTTTACAAAATTGTTTTCTTAAAATATTTTTTACAAAATTTTTAAAATTAAGTAACAAATACTTTCTCAAGCAAATTAACGGGCGCCATAGGCGCAATACAACTTACTAGTTATAATTATTTACCGAAAACATATATTCTTTGTTGTTGCTTTAGTGTTGCCATATCAACTGAAAAAAGTATTTGAAGTTTAAACTTAGTTTTATTGGAAACTGAGTTTTAAATAATCCTGGTTTCACTACGATCTCATTTATTAGGCCTTAATACGGCACGCTGAAAAATGGCTATTTGAACAAATTTCATCAAACATATATCGTACCACAACATTAATTTGTTTATGTCTATATGAAATTTATTGTTACCTTTTATAAATTTTTTCAGTTCGAGAATCTCCATACATTAACATATCTTATTCTCTCCGTTATTATTACTCTGTTACAGAGCGTAGAGGCAGAAAAACAGACATACTAACACTCAAATATTGTAATTTCTTGAATTTAATAAGTTGATTGCATATTTTTTTCAAAACACGCTATTACTTCTGTCCTTATGCTTAATAATAATAGCAAATGAGTTATATTTGCAGCCAAATAAACTTTGTTTCGTAGCTTTACAAACAAGATCCAAACACGAGAATTACTTGTGTGTAAACATTTAAAAAAGACAGATTTTTCAGCGTGTGCACACATAATCCCATTGTCCGATTTTATATTCGCAGTACACTTGTGACTGTCATCTAAACTAGACCTATTGGTTCTATTTACATTTTCCTCGAATTACGAAATAATTAATAAACGTTAAACTATATCCTGGCCTTTCAATTTGGTTCTTTCCTTAAATGCATGTTTATGAGTTCAGGATGCATGTTTACAAAAAAAAATTCCAATAATCAAACAAAATTACTTTTAATATTCGATACAAATTTTATAGGCGTTGTCTCCCGAATCCAAAATACAACATATCATTTATGTATGTGCATAAAACAAAAGAATGTCTGCTTATCATCGGCATAGCATCAGCAGCGCAGCGGAAACTATAACTCAAAATATCAACAACATATAAACACATAACATATTTAATAAATATCATCAAAAATATAAAAACAAAATGAAATGAAATGAGAACTAAAACTTTTTTGAAATCAAATCGTTGGAGTTTTAGTTGTGTCTTAGACTAAATTACCTTAAACATGTTACCAATTTTTATGAGTTTTTCTTTGGCAAATGTAATCACGTATTTGTAGCTAATGAAAAAAGAAAACTAATAAAACATTTAGATAGTCATCAGCTAACACAAACCCGAAACGAGGCAACAAAAAGGCCAACACATGTACGTATGTTTGTATGTGTCCAATATGAGTGCACTTTATGTGACAAAATGCCCGGAGAAATTAAGCGGCCGGGGAAGAGTTCATTGAGCGCCACCTTAGTAGAATTTGAACTAAACTAAATTGAAGTGCTGCAGTGTACGAACAACGAGACACACATCCGTATGGAAGACAGACACAAACAAACATTATCACATCAATGGATTGTAAAATGGTTGGTGGCTTTGTATACATGTACAATAACACCCTACAGTATTGATGATGTAGCGCATGGTTCTAATGGGAATATGTTACATGATGTGTTGCGTGGAAGTACTATTTCGTCACCTGAAATCCAAAATGACCAATCGTTAAAAAAAAACAAAATCGTGTTTTGATCGATTCTTGCAAAATGACCTAAAATACATGTCTCTGCTAATTTTTACAGTATCTAAAATTTAAAATTTTATGGGCGAATTCCTAAACGAGTGTTTGGATATGGATGATGTCCAGAACGAAAGCAATTTTATTTGTTCTGTGCCCTTCTTCTTAACACACAGTAAGGCATCGCATCAGTCGGTCTATATCGCCTGGAAATACCATTGAATTTAGTGTCATCTTCGCCACAACACAAGTGAAAAAAAAAGGAAACTATAACAATAATAAAGAAAATAATCATAAAATAACATAAAATGTTTATCAAAAAATTGTTACAACAATATCAGACCAACGACAATGTGCGTGTGTGTGTGATCGTATTTGGTGCGCAAGCGTACGTGTGGCACCTTAAATACTACAAATAATTTTTTTTTTATAAATACACGTACGACGGCCGACTGCAACCAACAAGAAAACATGCAACAGATAGACTCAGAGGAGGACATACACATGACAACCCAAAAAAAAAGAGTCATTTTCCGTTCCATTTATTGTCGGATGGTTTCTTGTTTTTTTTTTATTTATCAATGGCTACAATGATCTCGGTTTTGTTAACTGTGCACTGCATCTTTGGTAACGATTTGTCATAGCGGTATGTCATGGTGTTGGTTGGTTGAAGACGTCGTTTCGTATCCTGTGCGTGTATGAGTGAGCGCGATAATCATCTTTGTGGAGTTTTCTTCTTCGTCTTTGTCTTTTTTGGGGTAAAAAGTTGCATCAGTTGCATATTAAGTGCCACCACTACAATACCGAATCATATTGTTCTGTGACTCCTTCTCATCCAGATGATGCATATAATCACATCGCACGGTTCGACTTGGTTTGGTGGGTTGCGGCTCTGTTTGGTTAGCCTGGTTAAAAAATAATGACAATTGTGTCTTTCTTGATTATTACGCAGATAAGAGCGCGTGCGTTCTTTTCTTATGATCATCAGCGTTTTTGCTTTACCTTATATTCGGTTTTTATGTTGTTGCTGTTGTTGTTGTCTTGCTGCAGTTGTTCTTGTTGTTCAGTGTTCATCTCTTTTATTTCATTTACACTATTACTAAACTGAATGGAATGTTAAAGGGGTTCCTTTATTGCTTTCATAATTTCCAGATGGCAGAACGAGGGTAGTATGACCGTTTTATGACAGCCCTGAATTTCCATGTAATGGCCATGCCCACAAATGGGAGTCTTTACAGTAATGTATTCGCGGAGTAGTCAAATGGATAGTGGTTTTGGTTAAGGTTGCTTTAACGATTTTTGGGGTAAAAATAGCTTCTCTGGAGCAGCAACTATTTGATGACTGAGTACGCCATAATTGTTGTTAACTCCTTCTATTTACCAGTAGATACCAGATAGACTAATTTTCAATTCCAGCATATATCCGAGTAATATAAGTTTGGTTTGTTGCATACGTCGACTACCACCTTCGACCAAGGGATTTTAAATCCCCTTCAGACATCCGTTGGTAAACACTTGCATTCCATAGAATTGGGTTGACATGAGGCTGGGTTTGAATACATTTCTTTTTGTTCTAGATAGAACCTAGATACATGGGATGTTTTCCACACACACTGTTCAGAAGATATTCGATATTCGAATTTTTTTGGTCTCAAATTTGTATTGATGATCTCCATTATAACCATTTGTCTCCATTATATATGGCTCACAATCAGGCAATTCTAGAGACTTTCCTATACAATTGTTTGACCACACTGATCACTCAACCCTCATCCCACCTGTTCCTTCTGTGACCACTTCACCACCATTCATTTCTTCCAACATTAAAGGATGCCCCTTTTTTTATCTCTCTCTCTCTCTCTGATTAACTTAATACAAATAAAAATAACCCATGATTATATTGTCCAGATAAGTTTTATTAATAAAAAAAAAAAATTATGAGATTTATCTGTGTTTTGTGACCAACAAAGAACTAAACTGAAATAAAATTTAATTTCTCATAAGGCGCATAAAATAAAATACAATATTTTATGAACTTCAAACTACTCGTGTGAAGTTGAAACAAAATACTCACAGCGACGAGAGAATTAACAAGAGTTATCATTTCCTTTCAACTGCGGACCAACCACATCCACAAAAAAAAAGGGTTGCATTTATGTGTTTTAAGAAGCCGCCGCCATTTTCGTTCTTCGGCTTTAGGGCTCGATCTACGTCTCAATGTGTGGATTTGTTTTTTTTTTTTTCATTTTATGATATGACTTTAACTGTCTTCCATGTCATTTAATATCATCCACACTTATTTTCCCTCAAGTGTTAACACACATTTTTTCATCCATTGAGTTTTTTTGTTGGTACTTTCGGGATGGCTGTTCGGTTAAGTGGTGGGTTTTGCACACGCCAGCGCAACCACAACCGCAATCACCTTCAACAACATCATCAATGATGGCTAAGAAATTTGCTACAAAGTCTGGAAATTTGATATTATTGTTATGGTGTTGCATGTTTGGGATGGCCTCAGTTAATATTTGATACTTTTTCGATTGAGTGTCACCCAATCACTGAAGAGCAGGCAACAAGTGCTGCAAACAACAGACGATGAACATATGGCTTTCGGAAATTATGTGTGGCAGGGACCATATTTTTGTATGATAAAAAAAAATTCATTGATTTTTATTGGAACAGACAGTTTAAGTCACAGCGAGTTGAGGAATTTGCGTCATAAAAAAAAATCTGTTAGAACTAGAGTTATTCTAAAAGTTGTCAAGGTTGTGCAATGAAACAAGTGACCTTCTCATGGTGGATAGATATTGAAGCGTTGCAAGAAATCCACCTGAACCCACAAATCGAATATAACTCCCATATATAAGCAGGGCTTCCAAAAGTCCTCTGGATGTAATAATAGGGGATAGTAGGGAATTCAACTCTTTTCTGCCCGTTGTGAAATACTCAAATTCAAGACAAATATCAACAAATACTACTCCCACCTTTCTTCTCCCGATACCCTTATTTCCTCCAACACAGTGCCTTGAATTTACAGGGGACATCCCCTGAGTGTTGATTTGTATACTACCTGAATTGTATTCGTTTTTATTTAAAATGAACACTCAAGTTTCTTTGGATGAACATTCAGGAAACGTTTCATAAGATCTATAAAACATTTTAAGGATCTATGAAGAATTTCATACAATCTGTAAAGAAATTCATAGAATCTATGAATAATTTCATAGAATCTATGAAGAATTTCATACAATCTATGAAGAATTTCATACAATCTATGAAACATTGTATACATTCTATGAAGACTTTCAGATAATCTATAAGGAGTAACTGATGTCGTTGCCCTAATATAAAAAGGCCTTGACTCATGAAAAACACATTTTACATGAGAAGGAAAAAGCTTTATAAAACCTGAAATAATAAAGGTACACAAACATTGTCAATGAACTTTTGTATTAAAATTAAATGAGAAATTGAGATTTATGCAATGCCAACTGTGTTTTGGTTTGAAACTGTCATAGAATGGGCTCTAAGAGAATCAATCAAAAAATGCATTTCGAAAAATAATGAGTTGGGGCCTACTTCGTCTAATATAATAGGAATATAGTTTTCCAAGGTATCTGTAAAATGTGTATTCCCATTGCCCTGTCAATTTTCAGCTGATTTTAATGTTATAAATTTTGTTGCCCATTCAATGGCTTTCATGGTTTTGTTCATCTCCTAAACCACTCCTCTATGAGATAATTTGAATACTAATTCCAACTACTCGTAGTAGCAAGTTGCAATAGCGAAAGCGGTGGCCCTAAATCAAATCGCTTCCATTTCCACAGTAACCGATTTCATTCATTTGACTACTCTCCTGCGCAACTCTCGAAGAACTCATACCTTCCGTCATTCCGTCAGGGCACTTCAACAATGTTTACACAAATAATTTTTTGACAGTTTTATGTGTGCACGTGAAAATATAAAACAAAACAAAAAAAAAGAAAACAGTCAAGTGAAAAACACACATAACGGCATGGATCAAAGTCATCCAGATGAATATAACCAAACAAGCCAACATACGGACGTACGCACATATTTACCTTAGTTATCCATATATGAATGAAGTTCATTAAAAACTGATCAAATCTGTTAAGAAAACAATGCCAGTCCAGTCTTACATGATTTTCTACACTTCACTCTGAACATGTGTGTGTGTGTTGAGGATGAACGGACGGACACATGATTTCCCTCCTTTCTTTGCTGTGCTCAAAGAAACAAAACTCTTTACCTCCTACATATGTGGATACTAGGGTGTCCTTTATTAGAGCGAATATCTGTAAAGGCAAAATTGATTGAAAAATATAAGACTTGTTAAAAAGAATTATATAAAGTGCCACATTGGCCAACATCCAACCCACAAAATAAGAGTGTGCTTTTATTTTTATCAATGGAGACAATAATTTGTACACGCTGAGATCAGAAATTAATCGGGCTTTCTCCTGTAAAATAAAAACCACCAACGAGGAGTGCTCACTCAACAAGAGGGAGTAACGATTTGTTGTCAGTTTCAGTAGTACTACGTGGACTCTAGGCTTAAAAGCAAAGCTGTTAAGTAATAATTACTAAATAAATTACATTTTTTTCTAGAGGCTCTGTTATGGTTAAATTACAATTATATTCAGTTTTTCAAGACTCATAATTGATTACAATTACAAATGATCTCAAAGTAATCAGGATTACTTCCGATTACTATAAATAATCAAAAAGAATCATAAGTAATCAGAAAATAATCCGACTACTTTCAGATATTACTTTTGACACTTTCTGATTATTTATAGTAATAATTAAAATAATACTATAAATAATCAAAAAGAATCAAAAGTAATCAGACTACTTTCAGATACTACTTTTGACACTTTCTGATTATTTATAGTAATCGAATAATTAAAAAATATGGTGATGCAAATTTTTGTCCACATCAAATTCAACCAGTATTTGGTGTGAGTTATATTTGTCTTTGCCGGTATAAATCGTATACGATTTTTGTTTGTTGTTTTTAATATTGCCAAGCTGAAGAATTCTTCATGATTTCTTGCCTTCGAATTCATCGAATTTATTATCTTTATTCGAGGTGGCATCGTGGTCAGCCTTGTGCTCACGTTCATACACGCCCCCGCGACAAGAGCGATCAATTACTAACGATCCTGTCTTGTAACGTGTGCTCATGCATGATTCGCGCAAACCGCGTTTGCTGTGATTCTTTTTGATTATTAGATAGTAATTTGTAGTAATCTTGATTACTTTTACTTTATTTGTAATCAAATAGTTATGAAAAATGGGTAAGTAGTAATCTAATTGATTACTAATGGTATTTGAAATTTAACAGCTATGGTAGTTTAGTACGTTCAAAAAAAGTAGTCTTCTGTCATATGGAGGACACCCTAATAAACATACATGCGGATGCCAAAAACTCGTATAGGGAGGGGGAAAAAAAATGATCACAGCTGTAAACCATGAAGCACAGAATGAAATGGATTGGAGGGAATATGTCATTTTGATGTGTATGTCTTTGATTTGGTCGTCTTCGTCTTGGCCTTGTGTCAAAAAATGTTGTTAAGTAAATGATTCTGTAATTTCCATTGACAAAATATTGGGTTTTTGTTTGTTAAAAAGACAAATGAAAACACAAAACAAAACAGAGTATGTGTGTATCTGTCCAACACTCGGAACAATGTTCTCGCACACAGCCTCACATGGTGTGTTGGTGTATGTGCGAGTAGTAACTGAATGAATGCTGTGCTGTGCGGTGTGTCCTGTAGGATTCCTTTTGTCATTCACAAGTATTGTGTGTGAATGAGAGTGTTTTTGCCGTTTTTGTTTTTTAATAGAATCGTTTTAAACAAATAATAATGACATTTCCTGAGTTTTTGTTTTTCCAACACATAGTATATCGCCCCGATATTGTTATTTCCCATTTCTGTAGTGTCATCATCCGACTACAGTCGATGATTCCATCCAAGCCAGGGCTAACAAATACCACCTGAATTAAGAGGTTGACAGTTGTAATACACAGTTATTTTCCCAACAGCTCATTGTCCTTTTTCACTGAAGTGAAAAGACTTAAATCTCAGCATCGTAGTTTGTCGTTGAGAAATTTCAAGGAATGACGAGTCTTCCTTCTGCGTCACTAGGATGAATAACAGTTTTTGTTTTTTGCGTTTCTTTTCAGTTCGAAAACAATCATTTCCGGTAAAATGATCAAAACACCACCACATGTACACCATTGAGCTATAGCGATGTGGGCCACCAGTGAAGAATGCGCTTTACGAAATCCCACAATTGCTCTCACTCTGCCGTAGTCGGAATGGTTGGATGGTGGCGGCGCAAGTTTCTCAAGACCACCGTGTTGGCGGGTTTATTTGTTTCCTTTATTCTAGCCTTTTTGGAGGGGTTATGTCAATAACAATCGTAACAAAATACATATATTAACTCAATGTTAAATTATGCATACGACATTCCTTATGCAACTAGAATTGTTTTAAGACGACAATGTTGTTGTCTTCCGTCTCCAGTACATATGAACGAGGGTGAGCAGTGTTAATGCGAGTTAATTGTTATATTGGTTATCGGCTGGCACTTCCTAGGAAAATATATGTTATTGTTTTGAGCGCCGACAATCAAGTTCTGTTGGGGCCGAGGCACATGCCACATAGATGACGACACTATAGTGTTCATATATATGTATATTCTGTATAATCATGGAAAGAGGCGAAAAGGATATTAAAAATTATGGTTTATATTCACAAAAAACAACCTGTACAGTAGGGCGTAAACCTGAGTTTTTGAGAATTTTTTTCAGATTTTTTGGAAAACATTTAGAGGTTCCACAAACTGTTTTTTTTTTTTTTGGAAAATTTAGGTTTTCTGAGTTTATCGTATTTCAAGCACAAGTTGGTCAATAAAAAGTATTTTCAAAGTCGTTGAGTCATCATTTCAAAAGAAAAATGTTTAATTTGAAGTATATAAATCACATCTAACATTTTTTGGGAAATTTTACATAAACTGCAAAAGAAACGTTACATAACTTCATAATAGTGTATTCATAAAAATGCATAAAAGTGTAAACAACTTATGATATCAAGCTGTTATAAATTTGTATGAATACGTGGAAAAATTTGACCTATCTGACCTGATCATTTCCAAATGTCCTGTTGAAAAATAGTTAAACCACCAGAGGGGAGGATTTTTCTTTGACTTAACAGACCCACCTCGATGCTAAAAACAACAAATTCCACCAACTATTAACAGCAAATAAACAAACATTAAGCCCACCGCATATTCGTAGTTACATACGAATCTCCTCGGGCGACTCTTTCTCTCAGGCAGGGCTGCGTGTATGATTTGGACTTATGTTGATTTTAACTTAAAATCTCATGATAAACACGGTGTTTATTGTTTTAACACATTAGCAAAAGTACTTCAACAAATACGACGACAACAACAACACAATTTCCATAAAACACAAGACACAAAATGTTACGAAAAATCTTAGCAGAAAGCCTGTTGTCCATTCTTGCATGGCCCACAATCTGTGTCGAGTTTTACTTCAGGAATGAATTACTATATATATATACATATATAGAGCTCCCCATATCGGAAACCCGAAAAACCCACACTGACAACACACACATGCGCATACCCATAAGAGACAAATAGAGGAAAACAAGAATGAAAATGTCACAGGAAGATAATATTAGTCTTTGTCATTAACCAAAACAAAATAATATTGTTGTACAATAGCAACACTAACAACGATAACAAAGATAAAGCAACAACACGTACTACCTAATATGGAGGGGAAATATGAAGTATTAACCACCAACATCGGTTATGTTTGACATAATATAACCATCCATCCGGTACCACAACATAGTATATGATGACCACATGGAAGTACGATGTATGGGTATTTCCAATATGAACAGTGTCCGGAATTAAATTGTCGATGTTCGGCTCTGTTAAAATTCCTATAAGTTTGACATTTTCATAATGTGATATTTTGAAAAAGACATAATAGTTGTGTTATCTAAATCAAATTGATACGAAACAGGTGCCAAGTATGCCTTTTCAAATTGGTCATTTTATTATATTATAATATTATATTATAATAATATGAATGTTATAACTCCTACACGGCGGATTACTTTCAAATAGAATACGGTCTTAATCATAACTTTCTCAAAATGTAGTAGGATAACACCATTTGTAAGCCCGTAAGTCGTAGAATCCCAAATCCAAATTATGGCAACATCTGAACCGAAATTCATTTACGGATTTATCAGCATTAATAGTACCACGCCCCTCTGAATAGTTATCACCAATAAGCCAAAATCTATCCTCGTATCATATTGACCCCAGTGGTACCGGTGATATCATACGTTTTAAAAATGGGCTGCATATCACCTAATATAACCCTAGCTCCGTATATCACCTAATAAAGGGTCCGCCATCTAACGTTTTTTCAACTAGTGCTTATTTCGTTTTCGTTATTTTTGTTATCTAGCCATGTTGAACGAAGTTTTGTTTACAAAAATGTAAGTGGAGGATATTGGCAACATTTGGTTTCAACGGGACGGGGCTACGTGCCACACAGCCGAAGCTCCACTCGATGTTTTGCGCCCTATTTTTTAAGATCGCATTATCAGTGGATTATAGCGCCAGAGATATGATTGTTCTGTAATATGGGCAGTGTGAAATGAGATGGGATTGTATAAGTGGACTCAGGAAAAGTCGATTAATCGGCTTTTTTCAAAAAAAAAAAAAAAAAAAAAAAAAAATAGTGAAATATGAAGTCGATTTTTGATTAGGGAAAAATCGAGAAAATCGACTTTTTGTTGTCGACTTTTTTAGTTTAAATGAAAAATTTAAAAATGTATGATACAAATGCATTAACATAAATATGCTAATGCACATTAATTTTACCACGTCCAGTGCAACGATGCTCTTTAGACAATCGTCCGCTTAATATAATTGCGGTCATCAACTGTTTTTTCACAATGCCCCGCTCCATTGGCTCAAATCTGCTGAAATTTAGCCAACTTCGATTGTTTTGAATTTCCAAAGGGAATTCATCACTTTGCCTATTAGTACTGTAACTACTCAAGTCAGAACTCAACTCAATATTGAATTTAAAATTCGTTATCTAAAGTGCATTTTGGTATTTAAAGAAAAATATAATTTTTTGATATGTCCTCGATAGCCTCACGAATTCTATCTTTAAGGTCTTGAATTGACGCTAGGTTGTATGACGCTAGGTTGTATGTCAATGAATAAAATCTTCAAATAGTTTTAAACTTAATATTGTATTGTATTTTGTCCATTAATACATAGCCATTATTGTTTTATTTGTATGCCCAAATAGAAAGTCGAAAAGTCCACTTTAATCGACTTGTAAATCCCAACTATAACCCTACTATATAACTATATAACTCTAGCTTGAGACCGCCCACTTTTTCAAAAAAAAATATTTTGCTTCATATCAGTATTACATATACTAAACCTCAGCTTCCTACAGCTAACAGTCTGTGAGATGTGGCCGTTTTAAATCATGGGCGGGTACATGCCCCTTTTCCAAACTTGATTCCAAAGAGTCTGTGCATATCTCTACTCCAACTGTCACATACTCGCCACTGTTCAGACATTGTAATTTTTTTGAATCCGCATGAGTTTTTGAATTCCCATTTCTATAAATTTGGTGCTGCGTGATTCGAGGGGATTTGCTTTTTCGAACTTTTTGTAAATATGTGCTGTGTTCAATATGAAAAAAGAAAAAAACCAGGTGTTACGACCTAAATACATGCCAGTTTGTTAGTTATGTGTGAACATTTTGGAATAAAGAAACTTACAAATGTCCGCAACTTTTTATTCGCAGGTTTCAATTGTGTTCAACGTAGGAGAGAGCAGATTTTCCCTGCATCTTATATAAATATTTCGTACATATACATATATTATTATTTAATTACAATACAAACTAAATTAATATGCCAATTTTTGGATCCAAGGGAAATTTTTGCAGCGACAGACCAAAGCCTCTGTTAGTAATCGAACCCACAACCCCCACGCAACCAACTCAACTACCGGGGAGCCTAATACATAAATATATTTTCGAAGATATTTGAAGTTATTCGTCATATTGTAGGGACAGCTAAAACATGAATAAATGTAAGTCCCTTGTTAATCAGGAATGTAGGCGATTCATTAAGAAAAAAAATTGTTAAAAGATATATTAATAGGACTTCTTATTATCTACTTAGTGTTTAATTAGCTTTCTAAATGCTTCGACTAATTTATATACTCCAAATCAAGTAATCACATTCGACAAAATCGAATAACAGAACAGGGGTGACTGAGATCCGTTTATTATGAGGTTTTTAACTTCACCTTCCAACCACTAATACGATATGATATATCGCTCATTTACTTGAATAGTGGCATAATTCAAAATTCACTTTATATATTTTTGGTCTTGGAAAAGCTGTAAATCTCTAATTTAAATTGGCTTTTGTTCTACTGAGTATTATGGATTCATATGACAGGTCTCCATATTATTGAAATAGCCTGCAGTTCTTTTTCTATATTTGGAAAGTACGACGAAATTGACTATTTTAAACGGCTCTCCGGAAAAAAATCCTATTTTGAGTTATGCCACTATTCAAGTAAATGAGCGATATGACCCCTTCAAGTTTTGACATATTTAATGGGTGAGCGACCATTTTCTTAATATTTCGCAATTTGCACTCCACTCTAATGTTCATTCTCACGCCACAATTTAAATCTAATACACCAGTCAATAACAACAGGATTAGGTGTCAAACATATGCGGACGTGTCACTTCTATGACTCTTTCACAAGTGTCTGTATCTCGCTCTCTCCGCCACACTCTTCTTTGACTGATCTGTCATTTAGTTGCTACTTTAAAATCGAACAATTGTGACGCAATCCCTTCGGTGATATTTTCATTTGCGAATTTCTCCACAGAAATTGCTCTAACCCGATCAGTTTTTGTAGAAATATATCCTGTACAGTGTTGCCAATTTGGCGGATTTCCCGCTAAATCTAGAGCTTTTTAAATTGCCATCGCGGGAAAAAATGTGATTTAGAGGTTAGCGGGAATTTTAGCGCTTTTTCACCAGCGTTTGGAGGTAACATTTTTTCTTTGGGAGATTTGTATTTTATAGTATTAAATGGCATTTAGTAGCATCTTGAAAAGAAATATCAATTTGTTTGTGCTCTAGTGTCGAATAACGGTTCACTGAAAAATAAAAAGAAAACAATCAACACATATAATCTAAAAGTTCTAAAAAAAAAAGTTCTTAGTAACAAATGCTGCTACGAATATGAAGTTCCTGTAGCCGTACTAAGCATATAACCTTAAGGCTGCGGAAGACTGGTCACACATTTTTGACTAAATAAATTACTTTTGCATCCATATTAAAGTGCAAACATATAAAGAAGAAAAAAAAGTCGGCATCTATATTTTGTCTTCCTATAAATAAATGTAATTAAAAAGTAATAGATTTACGTATTTTATATGAAAAAATTGCAATAAAAATGTATTTAATGAAAGAAAAGGGTTTTACTTGAAATTAAAAAAGATTGAAGTCAAAATTTTCAACAAATTTCAATTATTTCCAATGGTTTAGCGGTATTTTTGAAGAAAATCCCGCTAAATTAAAAATTTAGCGGTTTCTAGAGGTTTTTTAGTCAGATTTGGCGGTATTTAATGAAAAATACTTGGCAACACTGATCCTGTATAACATTTTCCTTCGGTGGGTATAAAGTAATGTGTAAAAAGTCGTATTAACTGTGCAAAGATAACGTTTTCTAACTTCCAACATTTTGGTTGTTAGAAATCCACGGTTGAGAAAAATCAAGGAAGAGGAAGCATTGTTGTGAAATTGAGCGTGTAATGAGAGAACAAAACGCACTTGAAGAAAAACAACAATGCAATGAGAGCTTAAATTTTGACAACAAATGTACTGAGAGTTGTTGGTTTGAGAGTCGAGAGTAATTGAATAAAAGCAAACAACAATAAAAACGAATAAAAACAACAATGCAATCCAAATGAAAAAAAAAACAACAATGCAAGGAGAGTTCTAATTTTGATAAGAAATGGCGGGATTTTTCTTATTGTTGCTTTTTTATTAGTATGAGTGCGGTCGCGAATAATTGAATAAATTTCGGTAACATGGACACGCATAAACGGAGCATTCTAACACAAGAGAGTTGGTTTAGAATACACAAGAAAATGGAAAAGAATCTTCAAACATAAGGTAAGTTTCTTTTCAATATTTGTAGCTAATAAATGTATTAAAAATTCCACTGATCCCGGTAACTCTCTCCGTAATCGAAATGTGAACTCCGTTGGGGATAAAAATAATGGGGCCTGTTTGAAACAGAGCTGCCAAGTCATTTTTGAAGCCCATTACCATTTTTTTATTTTTTTTGTCAGAAAAAGCTAAATTAACGATTTTTCGAAAGGTTTGGATATTCATGGAGGGATTTAACGTAGACAACAGTGATTGGTGATTTTTTTTGACAATTTTCATTGTTTGTCACAAAAATGTTTCGGCAAAAATTAATTTGGATATTTGGGAACTGTTTTGGTTTTTAATATTTGTATTTGTATCGTATGATTAAAAGTCATGAAACTTCTTTGTGAACTGCAGTGTCAGCTCGATGATCGCAACTGCCCGTTTGTTTTTGCAACCACCAACATTTTTCCGTTAACTATCAGTTTTGGTTATTGCAACTTTCATACAGAAATGTGATCGTTCGGTGGTTTTTTAGTGGCCATAAACTTTTTAAAATTTGAAGTTCTTCCAAATCAGGCACACCAATCTCTCTAAAGCCAGTTCTAAACTGTTTCTGTATATGAATTTTACTTTTGAGGTTATTTTAAATGGGATTTTCTGAAGCTTATATTTCAGTTTCAAACAAAAAATAATTACATTTTTTAAAAATCAATTTACTTTAAATGTTAAATTGCTTAATTTTAATGTTAAATTTTTTTGACGATTTTACAAATAGTCTTAATTGCGAGTCAGTTGAATTGTATCGATTTTATTGAGGTCTAACTTTGACAATTTTTTATTTTGAAGACTTTCTAGGACGTTTTTGATTTCTTGAAAATTTTAGGCCTTTCGAAAATGTTTTTAAAAATGACTGCTCAAGCCTTCACGCTGATAATCATGAAGACCTCGTCTTATTACAATATTTTCACATGTTGAAACCAAACATCCATATGTAGAGCCCCATATCGCCCAACGCATTATTCACAAGACAAAACACAAACCTGGTTAAGATTGTTATGACTCAAAATTATCATTTTGTGTGTTTCTTTAAATGTTGCTCAAAAACACAGTCAAAAAGGTACTTGTTAACAATATTTACAGAAAAATCACAAGACAAGACAAAACAACACACAGTACAACAACATAATTTTAAGCACTTATTGCACTTAAAACTGGACTTTGAAGACAAAACTCCCAACGACGATGTAGGCACCAACAACAACAACAAAACCTAACAGTCCCATAAAAAGTATACACGTATAACGCTGAGGAAAAAAAAACACATTCCCAAATAACATGAACGGAAGAAAAAAAGAAGAAGAGTTAAGACATTTCTTTACAAAACAACTTTTTATGTGTGAGAACAACAATGTTGTTGACCCATAGTAGAGGTACAACACCCCAAAAAAAAAAGCCACAGATTTTTAAAATATAAAACGACATCATTTGAGTATGACACACATGCATATTCGAACGGGAATGGTAATGTGAAGGAAACGAGTGTGTGTGCATGTGTATTTTAAGGAAAACCGAACTCAGCTGCACAAACGCATCACAGAAGAAGAAGAAAAAAACCGTTTATACTGCATCACAAAAAAAGACTCCAGCAAAAAAAGGTTGTATGACACGTAATCAAAATAAGCGCCACACTTTGTAAAACAAAACACAAGAAATTGAGAACTCTCAGCAGTGTGCGTACTTACAAATGTTTTTTCTTGGTATTGAGCCAATGTACACTGCGCAGCATTTAAATAAGGCCTAACAAATGAGGGGAACGTTTAAAATTGTGAAGTAAACGTATTGGAAGGTATTTGAGAGAATGTAGACAACGGCAACGATATATCATGTGTACTTTTAAGCAACCAACTGGTAGATGTCTACCCACAACTCTGCAAAGAAAAGTTAGGGCACAAATTACTCTGTAAATGCATTTGTCGTTTGGAGTCAATATTAAACTGCAGGTTCCCAGACAGTTTGACGTAAAATCGTTCATAGTTCACTGGGTTGCATGATGTTTCCTATTTTTTCCTCGACATAGAAATGCGTGTGCTTTAAAAATATTAGTTTGAAAATATCTTCACCGCATTAGAGGCCAAAGATCCAGATAAAGATAATGGTTATAAGATGAAACCAGCAAGGAGTACACAGGCTCAAATATCATCGGAATAAGACATTTAATATGTCGCAATTTTAACAAAGGAAACCAAATTGTCGTTAAATCCACTATCATTAAATGGGGTGACACCAATTTGACATTAAATGAAAACAATACTTTTTGTTGAGCATTCGTCCTTTACATTATCCAATTTTTATGGAATACTATTCTAATGGTAAACTTATTAAACAAGTTTTTGAAGTTCAGGATCTTAAAGTTCTGTTTGACTCTGAATTAAATGCCCATACCCATGTTAATTACCTTTTTCGAAAGGCTTACTCGATTCAAGCATTTAATAAACGTCATAGCTCTGAATTTATTGATCCCTATGTGCCAAAAGTTTTATTTATGACCTTTGTCAGGTCTAGAATTTCCAGTATCGCCCCGTTATGCGAGTTCGTAGCGTGCTTGCCTATCAGCGTGGTGGTTGTGAGTTCGATTCCCACCGAAGGCTTTGGTCTGTCACTGCAAAAATCTATTTAGAATATAAATTTAATTAAATAAAACTAAAACTCTGCTTGTCAATCGTTGATATTATCAGCCTATAATGTTCTTGTACAAAATCTTTTGCAGGTTTATTGAATCTCCCCATATTTAATATTGGATTCGTTTTAATATTCCTCCGAAAAGTTCATTATATTGTGAATATTTTAATATAAAGGGTTTCCCAACAAGATGTGTTATTTTGAATCATCCGGTATTTCGGTAGCTGTCACTTTTGAAGCTTTTATTCTTTGACATTTGACAAGTAGAAACTATGCCATTACTAAAAAATCTTGCAGTCTCAGTTCGCAAAACTAAAGCAATTTTCGGTCACCGCGAAGCACATTGTCGGACCGCAAACAGAAATTGGTGGACAAATTCGAGCTGTTGGGATAAGTAAGTGATGTGAAGAATACGTTCCACACAAGCAACGAAACCATTGATCTTTTACGGGAAAAGTTTTCGGACCGTATTATCTCTCGAAGAGGTGATCACAATTGGCCACCGAGTTCTTCTTATTTAACACCTTGTGACTTCTTGCTTTGGGGACACGTGAAAGATAAGGTCTACGCCAACAGCCCAGCGTCGATTCAAGACCTCACAGATATAATTCGTGAGGCTATCGAGGACATAGGCAGCCACTTTTGGTTATGGAAAATTTCATGAAACCGATATGGTCCTGTAAGCGTGGTCATGGTGGTCATTTGGCTGAGGAAGCCGTACCTTCCTCTTTATTATGAAATAAACATCCGTTTATTTATCTCAAAAAATGCTATTTTTCTTTGAATACCAAAAAAACACCTCTTGCTGTAAAACCCAGTACCTTTTCATAGAACAAATGAAAGTAGTCAAATTGTTATCAGATTTAACAACATAGCAATACCTACTGAAGTTCCCCCTACAGCACATTTCCGGTTGGCTGCCTTATTTGAGTGATTTGCAGTATGATTGTACGTACAACTGCATGTATGTATGTGTCACCTCCCAAAAATTTCAAAATTTTTCAAGTTGACTGGAATGTTTTGGCTTCTTTTATTTCCTCCTCCTCTGCTTGAACAAGAAAAAAAAACGATAATTTTCTCTGGATGGCGCACCTTAGCGGTAATAAAGCAACAGCAGCCAGCAACTTTTGAAAATAAATAAATTGTTGACTTTTTACCGTTGCCCTCAAACACACGCACAAATCTCACAACCCATACACTCATGTGTATACATCTTTTCAATTCATGTCTGTATTTTTGTACTACACGGGTATATTTTTGTTTTTACTCGTACATACTCGTATGAGTTGTTCAATTAAATTTCCCAGAAATTTGCTTGTATTTCTCGCAATTTTATGTGAAATTCATTGAATTTATTTGTGGTCGACCGATGGAACGAAGAAATATGACGTTATTTCTGTTTTATTTCTCTTTTGACGAGATGATGAGTGTGGCCACAGAGTTGTGAGGCAATATTTGCGAAGACAGAACTCAATTTCAGTAACGTCAGCCGACCAACTGATAAGCTATGAATGACTATACCATAAACTATGGCGAGAATTGATACGAGCCGGGAGTGATAAGTGAAAGAAAATCGATGTATTCATGGTGTCTTTCACTGTATTTTATGTTAACATGTGTATGAGTTTTCTATCGATGACTTTCTCGGCTTTGTTGTCCCCAAAATCCCCAGGCAAATATTTGTTCCCACGGCTAAGATAATAGTTCCTTTTAATCTTCGCTTTCTCCTTGAGTCATATTAAGATTTCGTATTTAAAAGATTCTTTTCAATTAGTGGTACTGGTCCTAGAAGCCTCACATTAATTCCGATCTGGATCTAATTTTACGAATTCCGCTAACCCCAATTTTTTAAAATCTAACTCTGCGGTTTAGAGGGTTAATGTCGATGTGAAAGAAAACATAACTCCCATAGAAAGGTGACACCACAAAGTACTTTTTCTGCCACATAATTATTGCTATCCAGGTTTTCACTCTACTACAGAGGTACGACCACGATAAGTATTGCATTTTCCCAGTTAGAAACCGATCAGCCCAGTGTGTGTTAAACACCAGACACTGCGTCGCCAAGCTTTTTGGATGTTCTGTAAAAAGCAAAGTATGACTAAATGTGGTCCGTCTGTGCCAACATATTCCATTATGTATACGATTTATCATACCACCCTCTGAATTCAACAGGTGACTAGTTGCCGACAATCTATATGGTCGACTTTCGTACGTCATCTATTGACACTCGTGTAGTAAACAGTGTTCATTCATTAAAACACTGGAGTTATTACGCGTCACACAACGTACAATCAAACCAATTTAATTTATTTCCTTCATTTCCTAATCATACATTCATTCATCCAATCATTCATTCATAAATATAGTATCGAATGCCAATATACCCGATAGTTATTCATGTCTGTACATAAGGAGTACATTCATTTCTGATATTTCATATCGTTTCCTTATCTTTTTTTGCAAAAGCGTGTCATTCGGCAGGCGATTATTATTTGCTTTTGTATTTTTTTTTTCTGTTGCATTTTCAGACAGGCTGGTAAGTATGACTGTCATAGCGGTGGGTATCTATGCCTACCATAATTCAATGGAACATTGTAATATTTACAGTTTTGTTGTGGGCAATTCGACCGAGTGGTTTCCTATACGAGTAACATGTCATAAATATATACTTGCTGGTTGCTAGCGACTGCGATAAGACCGCTTCTCCACCAGCGATGATTAGTAATCACACTATCGTAGACAGAAGAAAAGATGAAGCATTAAAGTACGTAGGTAATTTGGCATGAGTATTGGCTAATGCGGTTTTATTGTAAAATATGTAGGCCACATTTAGTCATACTGAGAATGAGGCATGTTTTGAACTTGAATGAAACGGCTAATTGTGTAGGAGCCTCCGATACAGGGTCTTTATTTCTTTTGGCATATTTTGTATTTGTCAAGTAGGAGAATAATTCTCCGAAAATTGTTGACCAGAACAATAGGCCGGCCCGTACTTTCCATTGGGCTGACTAGGCTGAAGCCTGGGTCCTCTTTACCTCCATAATTTTCTTGCTTTGTTACAAAAAATATTTCATTTATTTTGATTTCATGTTTAGTGCGAACTGAATTTATGGTACCCTATTATTTTATATCTACAATTTGAATAAATGCAATTTTATTTTTTATTTTAATTGATTTCTAACGAACATTTTTATTTTAAAAAAAATTATAAAAATATGCTCCAAAAATGTGTAGCTTAGGGTGTCCACAATGTTGGCACTACAAACTTAAACAAATAAGTAAAACATTTCTTACGGCTCTTTAAAGGATAATGAAAGAAGGATGATAAAAAATACATTAGAGAAGATCAATATTTGTCAAATGGCCGGCGCACAGTGGAGAGTCCAGGGTCCAATTCCAAAATCTGTAACTTTTGATCTAGTAAACATTTTTGAGTTCTGTAAAAATTTAGTTGTACTGAGGGATAATTTAAAGCTTTTGTCATTCAAAATCGAACAGTTGGTATATTTTTGAAACATTGGCAAAGATTGATACTTTTTGTATTTTTCGATTTATAGGTTTAGTTATTTTTTACACATTTTGACGCAATCCTTTTTTTTCTCATACTAAAAAGGTTCTAATTTTCTAGATTTAAAAAAAAAATTGTCAATTATCTCGAACTGTATCTCATACATTTTAATAGCTATTTCAGTTTTTTATTAAAAAAGTTGTTTCCAATTTTTGTTATTTCGTCAACATTTTTGACTTTGGTACAAAAAGTAAATTTTTTCTCCAAACGACATTTTTTCATTAACTTCCGCAACTAAAAATATGGGCAAATTTGATTTCTCATAACTTTAGATTCTCTCTCAGTCGGAGTTCACATGCCGCATCAGTGCAATTGGACTGATACCCTATAAGGTTCATTGAAGCCAAACGACCGTCGATTTCCTACTGCTGAAAAAATATTTTTTGGAAAACTCACGTCAATATATTGGAAAATCTCTACACATCTCTTGTGTTGCAATTATTGTGCATTTTTGTAGCTGGAAATGTGAACCATTTTTTTGTGTGGTTTTAACAGGACGGTGAATTTGTTATGAACAAAATTCCCGGTATTAAATAATCTCATGGAATTCTTAAGCAATTCAGATTTCTCTAAAGTAGAGAATATTAAAAAAAAAATATATCATTAATATATTTTAGATCCTCTAAATTACGTATTTCCCTCAACATTCCATGCAGGAACAGACGGGAAATTCTCTCAAATCAGTTTAACCCTATTCGTACCAAGCTAAATTTAAATTTCTAAAAGCTAAAATTCATTTTAAAAAAATCGCTTAATTGAAAATATATAAAGGATTATCCATTTTGCTTTTTCAAAAGTAAACGTAAATAAAACACATATCAAATAGTTTTTTTCATGATATTTCTTTTTTATTATAAACTATGAACGTTGACATTATGTGTGAAACTCTACATCATTTAAATTACCACCACGCGAAGTGTTGAAAGCATTGATTCAATTGAGGTAATTTTGGACCACTTTTTGGCACATATTGGGCGGTATCTCGGACATAACTTGACGAATGTTGGTTCTTAAGTGCTCAAGAGTAAAGGGTTTATCTGCATAAACACGGTCTTTCGCGTAGCCACTCAAAAAAAAAGTCTAATGGTGTCAAATCGCAATTGGTGGCCAATTCATGTCGCCATGACTAGAAACTATGTAAGAGACTATCAGAAAATATCTCTTGAAATAAAGGCAAAATTTTGTATTTAATTTCCATTTTCAAAAAATAAACTCGATCTTGAAAGACTTTGTACGTCTGATACGGAAAGACAGAAAAATCTAAAGAAATTCTGTTGTCTATTACGAATCCATTGCGGCAAATCTTTGACATTTCTTCACTTGCTCACATGGAATAGTACAATTCACAACACAGTGTGCTGTGAGATTTTCCAACATTTTCTTAATGAAAATAAATCTCGGTTTTGAACAAAAAAAAAAGACAAGACAAGAAAAGAAAAAAGAGATGCCGCCACAGCCGGCAAGCCCTTCGTCTTATTGTTCGCTGACAAACATCGATCGATGATGATTGTTTAACTTTCTGTGCGCCCTTTTCACTTTAAGGACTCTTAATCAAATTTGAATTGTTTAACAACAACAACAACAATAGCAACTCAATACCAAAAAGTCACTTTATTTATTGTTCAGATTAACAGCCACAATAACAACAACTACAACCGTCACTACAATCATTTTCACACACTCAGAAACTGTCGAAATGATTCCGCATCCAGAGGAGTCGTCCGTCATGTGTGCATGTAAGTGCACCTCACATGTCGTACCATGCTCCCGTTGTAATACGCCATGTAATCATAATTGTTTAAAGTATCTGTGAAGTGGGTCTTTGTTTGCTTCCATCCATCCATCGGTTCGTTCGTTCCAATCCAATCCATTCATTCCTTCCATTGTATTCACCGAATACGAGTATGTGCGTCTGGCTGAATGGTTGGGCATACAGCCAAGTGCTGAATATGATTGTGTGTTGGGGATTAGCTGCATATTCTTCTTTTGGAATATATTTTTTTGTTTCTTGACATTTGGTGGAGTGGTGCAGCCACCAGCCAGTTCAACACTCTGTGTTGTTTTTATGTGTGCTGTAATGAAAGTCTGAAATTCTATGGCCGATGATTTGTAAGTTTCATTTGTTGCCTTCTGTTGTTGTTGGTGGTGCGCTGGAAATTGATTAAGGTATTGTTTGCTAAATACTTGAGGGTACATAAAGGGATTAAACTGTTTATTGTCTGGAACAATGGGGAAACTTGTTGCAATACCCAACATATGTTTGTGGTAGCCATGTTGATGTGCTACAAGCGCAATGGCGTTGCATGTCAGCTTTCAAATGTCATTCAAGGCAAAATAAAACTGGTTGCACGAAAATGAAACTGCTTGTGGAAATTAACGTACAATTAGTGATTTGTCACAGTGGCGATTGGTGCAACTATAACCCGGTTTACTTCACATAAGACAGCCCATAGCTTTAGAAATACCTACGACAGACTCAATTGACAGACACTGGTGGCACCTTCTATACAAATGTGATTTCTCTATATCACAGACGTAGAACCACGCCTGCCGATCCCAATACTATGCGTATAAATAAGTTGAAATGAACCTTTTCAGAGTTGTGAGATATACGAAATACCCTTTTCGTCTGGCTCATGACTCTTTCCAGACAAATAGATACCGACCTCTTTTTTAAAAAATTGCTTAAAAGAATATGTTTTGCAAAAGGTTGAAATGCTGCTTCTCTGAGTAGTTGAATTATATAATATATAAATTGTTAGATTAATTAAACATATACAGAGTTTATTTGTTTTTTTTTTGTTATTTTTTTTTCATAAGTTTTAAGAATTAGTTTTTGACGACAGTTATGACAGCTAGGAGAGCTGAGGCACAAAATTTTGATAATTGAAATCAACAATTTAAAAATAGAAAAATAAAGAAAAATTTATTAATTTTGTTTATGTATTGTTGATCTATATCCTATACAGCTTTGTTTCTTTTAGTCGAGTTCGAGATCATTTTGTGTATATTGGACGAAGTAAAGTGCAGTACTATCGCATATGGTCATTTCCGTGGGTCGCGAACGTACGTTCGTACGCTTTTGATGTACAAAAAATATAGAACACATCTTTTTTCTCGATTTTTTTTGTGATTCGATAACATTTTGGTAGCTCTATATTTAGTACAAAAGATGGCTTTCATCGAGTTTTAGTTTTCATAATAATAGCAATAAACATGTGGTCGTGAACGTACGGATCGGCGGAAATGCCAATATGCCAACAAAGTCAACATTGGCAATGTCATGGTAAATGGAAATGTCTGCTAGACTGTTGATAATACTATCTGCTATTCGAAATTAGTAAAATTAAGATAAATAAATATTCCACCAAGTGGGTGGAGTCTTTTTTCCGTTAAGTGGGATTGGCTTCAAGTTTCGAGAGACCTCCCCCCCCCCAAAAGAAGGAGGCCGGTTAATTTAGAAGGACGGATCTCCCACCTTGTAGACTATGGTCTTCGACTTAACATATTCATACATCACATGTTTGTTCCATGTCACAAACTAGAAAATGAAAAGAACACACTCTCAACTAACCTAAATAAGTATAAAGTTTTCTGGCATTGACCAAATCCAAAATAAATATTTCCTTCTGTGTTATCTTGAAAATCAATATCTTATCTTTCTGTTGCGAAGAAGACGTCGATTTGATTTTGAACGACATAATAATTACTCAGTAATTATATTCAGTTCTAGGGTACTCAATACACGTAATACATTTTGATTGGGTCCAGGTCCCTGTCGTCCCATTGATCATTCAGCAGATGATATGTTAACAACATTTTATATGTAATCCAAAAAAAAAAAAAAAAAAACAGTCAGCGATTGTATAAAATGTAAACCCGCTTCCACTATGGACAGCACCAACCATTTTCTGATTCCACCCGAAGGAAATTAATACCGACTAGATTGTTTTGTTTTGGGAACAAATGCAAGAGCAAACATTTAATCTCCCACTTTTGCTACGACGACGCACCACAATATTTTGACGATGATAATCGTTAATGAGGCACTTGCTTTGATCCACAACTGTCAAGCGATGATGCCACACAACATTGCGGTGGTGGCTCCACACAATGACCGGCTAAACTTGAAATAGCCAAATCGTTGTGCCTCTTTTTATACTGTGGCATGTGTTTTTGCCTTTGTCCGACAGTTGGATCTTGTCTCACCTTTAACAGATCCAGGCACACAAACGATCAAGAGTCTTATTTGCTTATGCACTTGTGGCCACAATCATTTTTCATTCTTTATGACTGGTTTTTTTTTGTGTTTTGCTTTGTTATCTTCTTGATTGGTCAACGAGTGGAACGACAAGCCAAAGGCAAAATATTACACACACACGCGCGCGCACGCATAATGTGACGGTACCCTTTTGTCTGTGCCAGTGTCTACGTTCGAATGCATCAGATCTTATGGACCGTGAACAAAAAAAAAAATATCAACAGTGTCTGAATGTAGTCAGTCCGTCATTCATCCAAGAGACACTTATGTTTCACATCACTACATACGGACATACACTCACACCGAATCTTTTCACATCTCATCCAACAAAATGTCAAAAAAATTATGAGGTCTGTTAAATGAAAGAACGGTCTTGGTTAAATCAAAATATTTTGTTTATTTGAATAAACAAACCGAGAAACAAAAACGGTTTCGTCGTTGTTCCGACGATACACTTGTAGGCGGAATAGATTTCATTGAGTGTTGGAAGCCCTACAATCAATGCCGCCATTTGTAGATTTGATACTACTGGGTAATCCTTTAAGGTATTCTCCTACGGTTCACGCGCCAGAGATCTATCTCCATAATTGTCTGTGGATGCTTGTTTCGGGGTGGATATCTATATTCTACCTCCGTTATGTCATGGGTCGTAGTATCTGGTTATGACTACGACTCTGCTTCCAACCTAAAAGTACATTTCCATGGAAAAAATCAATTTCGCCTGGAATTCTTCGATCGGAATTGTACTGATTATAATACATGATTGCTGGGGCAAAACTTCACTTTTTGGGGGACAAGCCAAAACAAAAAAAATACCAAAAAAATGCAGTTCCCTTCGAAATGACCCCAAAATGACGAGAGTGAGAACAATTTCTTTTCATTTGAGTACAATATTGTGGAAATATGTGGGTGGGGCGTTTTTTGATGCCACGCCCCCCACTGTCCACAGCCCCAATTCTACAAAGCTTTAAATTTTGATCATCGGCAACTAACGAATTGTACTGATTATAATACATGATTGCTGGGGCAAAACTTCACTTTATGGGGGACAAGCCAAAACAAAAAAAATACCAAAAAAATGCAGTTCCCTTCGAAATGACCCCAAAATGACGAGAGTGAGAACAATTTCTTTTCATTTGAGTACAATATTGTGGAAATATGTGGGTGGGGCGTTTTTTGATGCCACGCCCCCCACTGTCCACAGCCCCAATTCTACAAAGCTTTAAATTTTGATCATCGGCAACTAACGAACGAATTGGTTTTATGGAAACAGGTAATACAAATTTCCAAATCTATTTTTCGACTTTTTCATATTTTTAGGGGTTTTGACTTCATTGTTCCTATAACGCATAAGTAAATATTTTATTACTAGTAAGTTGTAATGCGCCTATGGCGCCCGTTGAAATATGGAAAACCAATTTTGCTGAAAAAAAAAAATTTTCTTAAAAAAAAAATTTTCTTAAAAAAAATTTTTTTTCTTGAAAAAAAAATTTTTGTTGAAAAAAATGTTTTTTCTTGAAAAAAAAAATATTGTTGAAAAAAAAAAATTTTGTGGAAAAAAAAAAAATTTGTTGAAAAAAAAAATGTTGTGGAAAAAAAAAAATTTTGTTGAAAAAAAAAAATTTTTGTTGAAAAAAAAAATTTTTGTTGAAAAAAAATTTTGTAAAAAAAAAAATTGTAAAAAAAAAATTTGGGGGAAAAAAATGGGGAAAACACAATTTCTGTACAAAAATTTTTTTTATTTTTTTTATTATTATTATTTATAGAAAATTATAGAATGCCTATGTAAATTCCTACGTACTGCGTGACAGAGTCAGTGTATCAGTGTCGAGGGTAAATATATATTAAGATTATTATATTAAAAATCAACACCTATTCAAATTTTGAGATTGGAAAAAAAATGATTTTTTTTTTTTATAACACTCGATTTTTATTTAAGTGTATGAGAAATTGAATTTGCTCATCTTTTCAGCTGTGTACCTAATTTTTCCCTGCCTAACAACTATTTTTTTACAGAACTCAAAAATCGTTACGTACATACTTACTTATTTCCCTTAACATTCCATTAAGAAACAGAAAGGAAACTGTTCTCGAATGAGAAAAAAATTAAGAATTCCCCCAAAAAAAAAATCTGATACAAAATTGGGGAATTTTTCATTATGAAATTTAAATTTAAAAAAAAATAGCAAAATCTCCCAAATATTATGTAAAAACAACATAATTAAAAAAAATATATGTTTCACTTTCATATGAAAAATGTCCAAAAGACAAGAAATGAAATGTTAGCTAAAAATTATGAAAAACTCCCAATTCTTTTAGGGAATCTTTCACAATTAACAAATTCGCCAATTTTATATGAGAATTTTTGGGGAAATTATTTTTCATAGAGCCAGTTGTGCACGGTATAATTTGTATTATCACTGACCGGGACCTACTGTTTGTTGGTTTTTCCAGACCGGGTTCTGCTGTGTGGTAGTCGCACACACTACCTACCACACCACAGCCATCCACAAAAATCGTTACTACTTCAAAAGTTATAGACTTTTGGTCGATTGAAATTGATTCTGAAACGTTGTGTCACGGGCCAAATAGTCACTTTTTGGATACTCCGTTCCCCAAATGCCACAACTAAGATTGTTGCCGCTACCAGAATTTGCTTGCCAAAAAACCAGGTACCATTCAACCATTCGAGTGACTGTTCGGCAGTTTCCCAAGCGAAGAGGTCAGAAAAAAACACAAACTTTCCTTCAAATTGCATCGGAAAGTGGTTGCACTGACCCCCAAATGTTTTTTCGACTTATTGGGATCTCGGTAGCAAATGTCGACATACAGGATGGCGCACCTGTAAATATTTCACTATGAAACACACGGGTAACTTCACTGTAATCCGTGAGCCATTTGTATATCCACTGATGTACATCGTCAACTGATAAATGATATTTTCTTCTCAACGATCGTAACCCAGTCTAATGTACATACACATTTCAAGTGATGCTCAATTTTGATTGCGGCCAAGACTTGATTATCATCATACAACATTCATAAGTAGATAATTGCAGCATGGTGTGTGTTCTCCTCAGTTGTTGCGATGTGTGGTGGCATTGAAGATTACAATATTTATTCAAAACAGAATCAATCAAATCCCAATCGTAAGGATCATCATCAACGGCGTCATTGGTGGTGGTGTCGTTGGGAAATGAAGCGACAAATCATTCATTCGTCTCAGCTGGTTCGAGTATGGACAAATGAAATTAATTAGTTTAACAATAGAAGTTAATGTTTTTTTATGAGTTTTTCTCAGGGGCGTGATAAATTTGTTGTCAATGCCACACATTTCCTCGGGCTACGCTCAGTCAGTCGGGTTACCTTGTGGCACCAATAAATGGTTTGACCGAAAACCTCGAAACGAGATTCATGGGCACATTTGGGTAATTATCCAATTTTTTATACTTCATCTTCACTTCACATTGGACTCGGTCGGTCATTCCCGTTTTGAATAATTGCTGTCCTTTTGTTCAGGTTCTTCTTCGTCTTCGTCTTCTTCTCCTTTTTTTTTTTGGCAAATAATGTTATCATCCTTTTTCTGTTAGTGCAGCCACCACCTTCTGGCCGAAATCTTATGTATGGTGCATTATGTTGCATGTGCCTCATTGTTGGCATTCGTGTGTCGCTGTGTTTGTGTGTGTGTACTGCTGCTTTATTTATTTTGAAACATTTTTAACACTGCATGTTACTCATTTTGAACTCAGCATGTTTATGCCCGTCTTTGTTGTAGTTTTTTGCCTTGCCTTTGAGTTCTGTTCTGGCTGTTTTACATACAGACACAGGCATCCTCGTACATCATGCCTCAATATATATTTTTGGGTGGTCCCAACAGTTGACCTCCACCGAGGAGTAACTGAAACGGACACAGACTCATTGTCTTTTGTTGTGTTTGTGGGTATTTTTCTTTTGGCCAGTTTGGTTTTGGCAATCTTAATTGCTTTGACTTTGAGAAGTTTATTAAGGATTTGTGGTGTGTGCTCAGGTTTGGGTTTGGTGTATTTTTCTCGTTCTTATTCGTTTTTGTTGTTGTTTGGTTCTTTTTTTGGTGAAATGATTACTCATGAAAATGAAGATATTTCGATGGGAATTTATTTGCGGCGTGCCGTGTATCGAAAGAATTGTTTATGCACATCAATGTTGTGTGTATTTAACCATTTGCAGCTCAATGACTTTTGGGGGCCTGCTTATGGTGAAATATTAAGTAAGGCTGATAAATGTTCCTGAATGCGGTTACATAACTTTTATTTGGAATTTCTGTTTAATGAAGTAACGTCGAAACGTACAGATACGAGTATTTTCTTTATCGTCGCATTAAGGAACGAACGGGGAACTTCTTTGAAGTCCGTAGGATACATATATACGATATAATTTCTGTACTCAATGATTGAGATCTACCGTTTAGAAAAGGCTCAGAATGTAGAGAAGTTTTTGCAGGGTTTTGCAAACATTTCAGATGTTCTTGAACAATTTCGAAACCGGATTTGTTGTCTTACAACTGTAGTGTGACTCAGGCTACATAAATACCGAGTAATCTGCAATCCCTGTAGAACTTCTTTTGAGACAATGTAGACTATGTAATAGGACGGCAAAAACACTCAAGTTCCATATAATAATTTGAATAGTCTTTGGAATTCCCGGTTTTATAGACTTCACCCATCTGTCAACGTATGAGGAGTAGACAATTTCGAACCATGTTTAATGGGATATACATCTAATCCCATTGAGGCAAAAATGTTGTTCCCCAACTGGGATTCAATTCGTATATTATATCCAAGGAATTCTGAAAGTTCAGCTATATAACGTATGGACTCGAAAATGGCTGGGACAATTCTGATGATATTTTTTAGGGTATCTTCAGAACCACACCGGGCACAGCACACATACAAGTAAACACTTGAAAGGACCATATCTTATTCCTATACGATCACCGCCATCACCTGGTTGCAGATAAAAAGTGTTATCCGTTCAAAGCCGGGGCTCAGCTATAAAGGACTTCGTTTGATGTCCGTCTGAGGTAAGAATTTTAGAGAAAAAAGTACCACATCATCGATGTAGCCTATCAATACCACAGCGAGTGTTCTCCAATCAGACGAGGTTCTCATATTTCATATTTATATTGTGATTTATTTTGTACCGTCAAAATAATAAAAAAAAACAGTGCCACCAATTTCCTCATCCCATGGAATAGCGAAAATTATGATATTCCCAAAAACATTTTTGAAACTAAACAGATTTTTTTTATGATCATACGATAGTTAACACCTCAGCGGAAGCTATATCGGCAGCAGCTAATGGCAAATCTGCACAAAGCATATTTTTCCCACAGCCCAGAACGCACACGCAAACATTCTGAAGAGACTGTGCCACAAATGCGCGGCATACGTTGTGGCCGCATGCCAAAAACGCGTACGTTGGTCGCTGACAGAAAACAACAACAGTAAATAAATAAACAAATGCCTGCTGAGCATGGCGAAGGTGACGACGACAATGTCGACGGCCACGGACACGGCGGCTATGACGACGATAAATGAAAATGTCTCTTTTAGGATCACGCTGACGCGCAGAGCGATTGTGCACTCATGCCGGGAAGCACAACATGGCCAGCTGGAGGCCGCAATGTGGCCAACAGTTACGCTTTAATTAAGCCAAAGATTATCGTAACTAATTGCAATTACATGGTCGGCTGGATTGGAAAATTATCACAGAGAGACCGAGAGAAAGAGAGCGAGCGAGCGAGAGCAAGTCACACTGTGAATGAATGGGCACGGGTGTGAGAGAGAGAGGGAGAGATCATTGTCAAGTCGCCGACTGTGATTGAGACGTTGGTCAGTGTAAGTTACTTTTGGCCAAAATGACAAACCTAGCGTGTGGTTTCACAGTTTGAAACTTGCGCGCCCCCATAAAGAAGATGTTTATAAAACTTAAGCCTTGGGAATACATGTCATGGCATTCAACACGACTCTCGTATTTTGAAAACAATGATCAAGCAAATCTATAAAATTGTTTGCCATCGGTCGACTGACCGACCGAGTGACCTTTTCCGCCAATTCTCTCTCTTCCACTGGGGAATTAGTGAATGTCAACACACATCAGCAAAACATCTGCGACAAATTCACTTTTGCATGCTAATAAAATAATCACATGCAGCATTAGCCACAAGTACACCTACAACTCGGACCCCTGAGGATCACCGAACCTCAGTGCCGAAGAGTGCGTGTGACAGAGAGGGCTGTTGAGTCGGTCTGGGTGCGTTTTTGTTTATAGAAAATAAACTTGAACGAATTAAAGTATCTATTGTCACATAAAACGCATAAAACGTGTTACACACTTTGATCACGTTCTCATCAGTCAGGATGGTGGTGGAGGAGGATCACGCACTCGCTCGTTCGCTCGTTAGTCGGGCGTTATTAAATATGCGTGTCGCGTTTGACACAACAACAACGACAACGTCACCTATATATTGTTAAATGGTCCCCAGTCAGACACAACGTTCGTGTACCTGTGTGTGCAGTTAACCAGTCGGTCAGTCAGTGAGTGTTGCAGTGATCTTTGAGCAATAAATCAATTACCTCACTCACGGTACCACTTACCGTGAGTTTGAGTGTTTGTCCGTGAGCACATGATCGTTATGAATATCTGTTTGACGCTGTACTGGAATGCTTTGGGAAAACAAGAATATGAGCTGAAGTCGGAATATTTGGTCGAGATGACGCGTCGAGTTGAGCAGGATGCTGCATGTGCGGCATATTTCCAAAAATGCAATTCTCGGAATGTAACAACAGCATCCAAATGCTTCAGTTTTCTTTCCTCATTTTTTTGTGCATCATATTTATTTTGTGTGTGTGTGTGTATGTTTACGAGGGAGGTGTAGAAAATGTGGTAAAAGTTGTTAGTATTTTGTAATGTCTGAAGAGCTGATCCAACTCCAGATTCCGCTTGCGAAGACATCTTGAAATCAGGAAAATATGTTTTTTGCATTCGCAGTAATTTCGTGGCATTTTCAACTCAATTACACTATCTATGGAACAAAAAATACAAAAGTCTTGGTAATGAATAACCACTATACAATTCTGGTGTACCGTGGTCCCCTTAAGTATAAAAATGAAAAACAATTTTTTGAATTTTTTTTTTTTTTAATTATGTAAATTTTGTTGATACATATTGTTATAACTTGAAAACGAATTGTCCGACATCTTCGTAATACATTTTGTATTACAAAATTATTTTAAATCTTCGCCTTCGATGCGAATTATCAAAGTTGTGTTGAGAACTATTTTGTTCGTAATTTTTTAGTTTTTTTTTTTTTTAAAAAATCTTAAAAATCGAAAATGACAGAAAGTGTCCATTTTCAGTAGTTTATCACAAAACCGCATATCTTACAATTAAAATGAGGTACAGGTCTTTAAAATCGATGGAGTATGTTTGATTACATTCACAATTTAGTGAAGGAACCAAAAAGTTGTATGGAAACATCAGTTTTGGTACCACTTTTTTTTTATATGATTTTTTTTTTGCTAACACTCAGGGTATAGCTATAGGAAATGGGCGTTATTGGTTGTGTGATAAAAACAAAACGGAATGATAGATTTGTATGGGAGATTCAGGAAGGGCTCTTGTCGAGTACAACAAGAATCTGTCGGAGAAATTCCCAAAACTCCCCAAAAAATATTTAAATTCAGTTGAAAAACCGGGTTTGCGTAGCTTTACTAACTTATAAGCCTGTAGCATAGCTGATTATCAACCGATTAGTTTCTTGCCATTTTTAAAAACAACAGATGTAGACCTTTCGATATATGTGACAGAACTTGAGAACTGTGTGTGCAGAGCTTTTTACTTAACCTAAGAATTTATTTAAAAAGCTCGTCTAAATAGCATCCTAATTTTTTGAAAACCATTAGTAATTGCCAGATTCATTAGAAAATTATTACAGGATATGCTGCATACAAACTGATGAGTTGAATAACCACAACTCACATTTGAAAAACTACATTGACTCAATATTTTTTAACCCTAGAATGGTACACTTCAATTGACATCTTTAAATGTAAACTTCTTCAAATCGACGATGTCCAAACTGTAACCGATATAACTTGGAATATTTTTAAATTTAGTTAATAAATATAAATTAATTTTCTGAAATAACATAAAAGTTGATCTTCGTTTTTATTTTTTTTTAAGTTTACGTATTTCAGAAATAGAATTTGATATTTTTGCAAAGAAATTTCTTTTTCGTCATTTCGACGAATGTATAACTCACTGAAAAATTTTATTTAAATTTTCAAATATGTGGGTGTGGTAGGTCGTGTGTGTGACTTTCACTCAGTCGTTCCAGGTTCGCTTCCTCGTAAGACTATTCCATTTCATCAGCTACCATTTCCTCCTCCTAAATGACGACGACACTTTACGAAAAAAAAAATAATAATCTCTAAGCCATGTAAAGCTTCTGCAGAACCTTCGACATTTGGAGCCGATTTTAAACGGTAGGTCCCATCAATCCTACAATGTCAAGCTCACTGATCATTCATGGAATTTTAAGGGAGGTACGTACATACGTTAGACTATCTTTACTAACACCGTGTTACACACATTCTGTCCTATGAACCAAATTTACTTTTTCGGAAAGGGGATAAAAAATAAAAATACACGTGTATCGGCGATTTTCATGTACACGTCAGAATTTTTTTTTTTTTTAAGTTTGAAGTATGAAGCTCGTAGTGTCCTGTGTGAAAGCCTTTGGACCGATTTTTAACCCTTTTTCATTGATCCAATTTGCAGGCAGACTCGTGGAAATGTCTGTATCACGTCAAATTTTTTAAAAAATAGATTTTTATCAATTCTCAGATTTTCCTAATTTTTAACGCTTAAGTCGTTTAAAAATTTGGAGTCTCTTCAAGTTATGCTAAGAAAAGTGAAAAAAATATTTGTTTTTCAAAAATAATAAAAATTGGGGAAAATCTGAGAATTGATAAAAATAGTTTTTAAAAAAATTGACGAGTCTTCCTGCCAAAAATCATATATAATATATGTTCCTTATCATCTCATCTCCTTCAACTTATACATCTCTTCATGTAAAAGGTCGAATTTGCGGCTGACTTAGGTAACATTCATCATCTATGGTTACTGGGAGGTTCATTTTATGAGATTGATTTTCGGCATTTGTTGTAATTTTTCCTTTTTGTGTTCAGAACTTGCATAAATGGAAGTTAGGTCTGATCGAGACGACCATTGTTGAAATTAAAACAATACCTTTTTTGTGTGAAATGTTCTTGGTGTTGAATGTGGGCATTTCCATGAACACGCCCTCCGCTGGTAAAATTTAAAAAAGAATACAATTTGAATCTTTCTCTCCTACAATATGAGACGAAAACATTTTTTTACTAATATGTATTTTATTAATAACAGGTGGCGCAAAAGTAAACTTCCGATGTTTTTTGGTTGTAATTAAAAAAAAATGAAAAACTTTGATTCTTCTTGTGGATTATTGCCAGAGTTGCCACTGACATTAGGGCCAATCGCAAAATTTATAGCATTTTCTGAAAGGAGGATTACTTTTACGCCACCCTGTATATTTTTTTCGGTAACGGTTGACCTTTCTCTGGAATTACCCATATGCAAAACTTTCACAAAAATCCCGTTCATATTTTGCCTCCTATCTATTGGTGCTGACAAATAAATGTATTCCAGAAAAACCGCAATAAAAGCTGACTTCATTTCGAACATACAGACTTTTTGTTTTCCCCTTTCTACCTAATTGTCCTTTCATTATCCAACTAACCTCTTAATATATTTTGGTTTCTGGACTAATCTTTATGTTAAACATTTTTAATCCCTGACATACCATCCAAATACTCAGACACAAACAATGCACGGGACATAAAAGACCCACAACTAAAATAAAACAAACAAAAAATATCTCAACAAAACCCACACTTTTGGGTCCAACAAAAAAAAGAAACACTTCTGGAACTTTTTTAATAATGCGGGAATGCAACCGACGAACAGACCTAACATGACCGCTATAAAACGATAAAGTCATTTAGTTGTTCATTTTATTATGTGTCATAAAAGTGGCAGCCACACACACACACACACAACAATAGTTAGTGGTAGCAACACACACACGCGCAAAGGCATAAAGGATGCTTTAACTACTGTAACAGCGCTAGTGGGCTGCTGAGGTGCGTGGTGCGTGAATGCATTTCACCTAACAGTCATTAGGACAAATGCGATACACATACGCATGTAAATGTTGTCTGCAGCCACGAGCAGTCACGCTACTCTGGATGAGCATGTGTTGGTGGCAAATGGCATGTCCTGTGAGAGCAACACTATCTGTCAATTGTACACTTTATTGCCGGTCATAAATGTAATTCTTTGCAAATTTGTGGACGTCCTTTTTTATTATCGAGTTCAACCTCTAACGCGTTCGCTATTTCGTGGGTGTAACTCGATCTTTCGCTCGCTGAAAGCAACCATGACATTTGGCTTAGTGTTCAAAGGTTGTGTCGCGTTTTTATTGTTGCATTGTATTGCCAGTTAGGCTAATACAATATTTAACGGATTTTTGTTATGGTCAAATGATTGATTACGATTTTATGATGTTGCTTCGGCTGCCTCTAACGACAATATGCGCTCATACGAGTGTGCATTTGGCCTTGTACCCTAAATTGGTCATATTCCGTTAATTTCCCTGTGACACATATAGAGTCCTTTCAATTTTTTTTTTTTTCGGAATTTTCCATTTCAATTTTTTTTATTCATACGGTCGTTTTTGGTGGCATGTATTTCGTAGAACTTGGGTAGAAGAACTTCATTAATAACCCCGATTAGCTCAAGGGTTTTCTGTTTTGGTTGATGTTGATTTTTTTCTATGAAAAAAATTATGCTTGAGTAAAAAAGGGCATAGGGATTCTGTTATAATTTTAAAGAGCAATAGCTAACCTTTATGACGGACTGTGTGTAAATATCGAGCGCTTGCCGCGAAAAAGACGTAAGCGCCATTTTTTTTTCGAAACTAACTTTTCAATAAAACTCGATGGAAAATTTTCCAATGCTCTTCATCCCAAAATATTCAAAATGTATATTTACAAAGATATAACAAGTTTAATGGTATCATAAGCGTTTATAATTGACCACACAAAAACCGTCTGCTGTGAACGTTTATTTTTGGCGTCATTTTTTATTTCTCTGATAATTATTTTGTACTTGGTCTGTTTTGCAATTTAGTGTTTTCAAAGGTGTTATTTTGGTATTCAAAGAAAAATGTAATTTTTCGAGATAAATGATCGGATCATTAAATCATAATAAAGAGGAAGGTATGCCGTTAATAATGAAAAACAACATCAGTGAAATGGCCACTCCGACCACGCTTACATGACCATATCCTTTACATGACATTTTCCATGGCCAAATCGCAAAGTGGCTACCCTATGTCCTCGATAGCCTCACGAATTCTATCTTTGAGGTCTGGAAGCGACGCAATGGTTTGGTTGCTTGTGTGGCACGTAGCACCGTCTTGTTGAAAGTAAACATTGTCCAGATAAATATCATCCAACTCCGACCCTAAAAAATCATTAATCATCTACCGACAGCGCAATCCATTCAACGTAACTGTTGATCCAACCTCATTTTGGAAAAAGTAAGGTCCAATGACCCCGCCGTACCAAAAACCGCATTGAGGATGGAGAGGCTTCTCAACAATAACTGTTGGATTTTCCGAGCCCCAGATGCCACCGAGATGGAAATAGACCTTATCAGTCAAGATGATTTTTCGATGGAATTCCGGATCATTTGCATGCATTTCAAGGACCCAATCAGCAAAGACACGACGTTGTTGATGATCAGCCGGCTTAAGTTCTTGTGTTAACTGAACTTTATAAGCCTGTGACTTTTCATATGAACTTGTGTTTCTATGCTACTATTTTCAAAATGTAAATTATTTCGAATGACTTTTGTTCTTCTAGATCTCATATCTTCAGCTAGAGACGCCATTTTTTCCAACTGCTCGAGCTAATCTAAGACGTAAACTGTGAAGAGATGACGGATGGCCATTGGACCATTTGAATAAATTGAGTTATATTTTCAACAAAAATTCTTTATACGCTTGTCGATGCCTATTTTAAATAAGTCAACGAAGTTTACACGTCCTTTACACATTAATTGAATTAATATTTTGTTTTGTTCAATTACAATTGCATATTTACAACATAATATAACAGCTGCATGAACGACATCCTGTTCGGACCAGGGTCAACGACTTGTGCCACAGCTCTTCATTGATATAAATATCAAAAGTTCATTAAGTATGTGGCAACAACATTAAAATTTCCCATCATGCACTTGCCGAGAGAAGATATTTCATAACAAAATACCACACAACAAGAATATGTAACTCAAAATAAACCGACTACTTCGTGCGAGTATCTTTAACTAAATCAAAACTTTAAAGGATTTCCGCTTTTCTGTGTTCTGTGCGGCCAGCATTCATTCCATCTGCTCCTGCCCAAAACAATCAATGATGTTGGTCACATATTAAATAATGCCCCGGTAGTATCTGATCTGAGGCGGCTGCTGCTGCTGTGTTCATGCGTTCGCACTCCTGTACGACTGACTGAGATTAATTTAACGACTTGCTACAATTTTTGCGCTCAATTAAAGTATCGATATCATTTCATTGCGTGTAATTAGTACGTAAATATTAACATTGTCGGGACTCATTAGTTGACAACGAATAACTGCACGCACTTTGTCATACATTTTAATTTTTTTTTCCTTCTTCCATCTTCTTCAACATCCCATCGCAAACTTTAGCTTCAGTCTCGACTTTAGCTTCAGTAGTCAATGGTCTTGTCCATGTTCCAGACAGCAAGACAAGATATGAGCAATCGACATGCTGCACTTGCTCGTAAAGAGCCACACATCTACAACAATTGCAATTGCTGTAGATGTAGATGTTGATGTAAAGAAGAAAAAAAATCAACGTATGCATTGGCAATTATGCTCATTATACTTAATTATAGTAACTGAGAGGAAAAAATAGGATCTTTTTCGAAAACATAAAAAAAACAAAACAACTGCATACAACAGTACAGAAAATATATAAATATTTCCTCAAGTGCGGGAATATGGGTGAGTCCACGGCAAACGAACGAAATGCGGATTACAATGTTGTTCTCGAAATATTTTAAACGGAAACGATTTTCTCACTTAAAAAGCTTACGAAAGCTCTATCTGCAGATATATCAGGGCGACCTGATGTGACAATGTCTAAATGTAAGTGTCGTGTATTTCCCTCTGCTACAGTCAACATTCAAACTTCCTTCACTATAGCTTCGCATAGTCCCTAAGGAATGGCAAGTGCTAAAGGAAGTGTTTAATGTGGACTGACTGGAACAGATTAATATGGACTGACTCATATGCAATGTAAAACCACACACACCAAGATATGACCATAGACAAAATAGTCAGTACATTGTACATCCATATGTGTCTGATGAGGCACAAGTCCAGTATGAGCTGTGGTGACTGGAAGTCACAGCGATATCACTACTTGATATACACACACACACACACACAGACACACAGGATGATGAATTGCAAGTGGTTTGTGGTCTTGGCCAGTCGTCATACATATGAATTATTACAGTCTCATTATGTGCGATGAGTTATGTCCAGAGCATTACTTTTTGTCATAGAGCGAGCACACATAGATCAGCCAGCGCACCAGCAGCATGTGCAGCTTGTCGCTCCTTTTACCACCATCGTCATCGTCATCACCACCGCCATCGCCATCGCATACATTTTGGCCACAGCTCACCACCGCTATAACCATAGCCCACATTGTACGTATACTTACTATGCACTACTCTACACTTGTAGCTTCATTTGCCGTGTACGTATGTGCGCATGCGCTCACGTATTTGCGCATATGTTGCAGCAGCGTATGTGCTCGTATACGTAAATACGGTCACCTAAATCGAGCACTTAACAAATGATTTACATTCCAAAAGACAGCAAATACACCGCTTTATTGTATGTGATGTTATGTGCGCGGAAAAATCCTCACCATCATCATCATCCGCGTCATCAGCGTTGTCCTCATCCACATCAGCCACGGCAGCGAATATAACATCAACATCTTTTCGTTTTAGTTTAAGATATTTTTATTTTTTTTTTTTTGTTTTTGGTGTAAGGAGGGCGGTATAATAAGGACGACAATGGCGGAAGCCATAGTAACAAATGAACCTATACCTAAATAACAGCAACACACATTGTGTGAAAATAAAATCATCGATAACACTAGAATTTATTAAATTCCATTATTTACATTTAAGATATTTTAAAGTTGCACATGTTACAAGATTCGAAAAATCTAACCATAATGTTAGAAATATAATATATATTTACCCTCGACACTGATTCACTGATTCCCTGATTCACTGATTCACTGACTCTGTCACGCAGTACGTAGGAATTTAAATAGGCATTCTATAATAATTCTATAAATAATAATAAAATAATATTTTTTTGTACAGAAATTGTGTTTTCCCCAATTTTTTTTTTTTACCAAAATTTTTTGTTTTTTCCAAAAATTTTTTTTCTTACAAATTTTTTTTTTACAAAAATTTTTTTTTACAAATTTTGTTTTTTCAAGAAATTTTTTTTTTTAAATTTTTTTTTTCAAGAAATTTTTTTTTTCAAAAAATTTTTTTTTTCCACAAAATTTTTTTTTCAAGAAATTTTTTTTTTTCCTCAAACATTTTTTTTTTTAACAAAATTTTTTTTTTTCAACAACAATTTTTTTTTTCAACAAAAAATTTTTTTTCAGCAAAAATTTTTTTTCCACAAATTTTATTTTTTTTCGAAATTTTTTTTTCAAAATAGTTTTCTCAAAATATTTTTTACAAAATTTTTAAAATTAAGTAACAAATACTTTCTCAAGCAAATTAACGGGCGCCATAGGCGCATTACAACTTACTAGTGTTAGAAATATAAATGAAAGATTTTCAAAAATAAAATCATCGATAACACTTGAATTTATTAAATTCCTATATTTACATTCCTTTATTTACATTTCGACAAATCTAACCACAATGTATGGAAATAAAAATTAAAGATTTTCAAAATTTTGTGTAGTGAACTTTAATAATTTCAATGCGTTGCTGAAGCGTGTATCGTTCCATTTTTAGTAATGGCGTAGTTTCTACATGTGAAATGTCGAAGAATAAAAGCTTCAAAAGTGACAGCTACCGGAATACCGGGTGATTCAAAATAACACCTCTTGCAGGAAAAACCCTGTGTTTAAAGAAAAATTTGTAAAACTAGACACTTCACAGTAATTATTGTTATTGGTCCTACACTTGATAATTTTAGACAAAAAAGATTACAGCTTAGCACAATACAAAAACCAAAAAGATTACAGGACTTGTCAAAGGCTCTTTTTTTTTTTGTAAAAATATCCTAAATCCTGTACCAATATGAATCTCTATTAACTCACCCATCAGACCACTCAACTTTACAATATGCTCGACGATCATCAGTCAAACTTAGCTTAAGCTTTTGCCTCTCCTGTTGTTGTCATCGTCATCATCACCATCATCATCATCATCATGTGTATGAAAACATCCAAACATACAGACAGACATTGACTGCTAAAACGCTTCCTCGCATAAATATCGTCAGCAATTACTCAGTCATAAGTTTTGCCGCTCAACACAACACAAAAAGGCAAACTTATGCCACATACTCGTACATTATGATACGGCAGCGTGGTAACATGACATGGTTTGCTTACAAAGAGCATTCTTTTTTTGCTTTTGTTTTGCCTTTGCATGGATAATGTTTTGTACGTAGAGTAAGTGTCATGCCGTTGGCCAAATTGTAACCACGTATATATAGAGTAGACAGACTGTCCTTTCGTTCGCATGTCTGTCTCCCAGTCTGAATTGGGATGGATGTGTTGCAAGGGGGCGCGGCGCGTTGGTGGCGGCACAACGGCAACGGTCGAAACAACTGTCTGCGTCAGTTTTGTGGTACATGCATGGGTATCGTTATGTCTGGAATAGGGCAAAGAAACAAAATCATTTGCTCATAACCACTCTTACATTCATTACCACCGCCAGTCATTTGTAGCAAGACTTACACACACACACACACTCACGGTTTCGCACTGTTCCGTCCACATCCATCGAACCAAGCAGCAGCGAAATCCACCAACCTACCATCCATCCGCTCATGCGCAGAGGAGTCATCCATCCATCCTTTTTGATACACTCATAATATTGTTAGTGATGCGTCTGGGGCGGTAATTTGTTAAAGCTTCTTTACTTTTCAACACTCCACTTTAGCGGCAACCGTTTACCAACTTGTTACCTTCCTTATTTATCCTGCTGTTGTGGCCGAGACTTGGGCTGCCACAGCGGCAACTGCAACTTAATTGTTGCCCTTACGTACGTTTCGGCCGACATGTGCGCCATCTCATAGTTGTACGCCGAGCTTAGAAGATGCCAACGTAAATATATGACAGCCGGGTTAAAACTCTCCGGTCTGGTTAAGTCTGCGGCCATTCGGATGATGCATGTTACAGTCGGACAGTATCTGGTGGCGGTGTTGGTGGCTCTGGCTCTGGCTCTGGTGATGGTGTACGTACATTCACATATTTGTATATCATAAAATATGTTGTTTCACCAGATTCATTGAGTGCTTCATGTCGCATTGTGTTGAGATTTTTTATTTCAACATTTTCCATTTTTTTTTTTGTGTGTGTGGTTTGTCGTTACCAATAGCCCTCAGTCATTCATAATTTTTCCTCAAACGTTGTTGGTGTGTGTGTGTGTAAATGGAGAAAAATGTTCATTAAAATTGCACATAATATCTGGTCATGTATGGAATGTTTGCCACAGTGGAACGGGACTAGAAACTCAAAGACTAGGATAACTTTTGGAAAGCACAAAAATTTTTTTTAAAAAAGATTTGTATAGCTTTTTTAATTTTTCATAAATACGGGGGTAAATTTATGAGAATCCATTGCCGATAAACCACGTTTAGTTACTCAATTCATATTCCAATTTTGGGTCCAAGGGTAAACCGGTGACACAGACCATATGGCTAGATTTCGGCAGCGAGAGACCAAAGCCTCCGTTGGGAATCGAAGCCACAACCCCCAGGCTTATAGGCTACCAACTCGCCTACCGTTGAAATTATACTTTTAGTTATGCATTGAACTACTCTTTGAATACAATACTCGTATAAGCGCCCCGGTAGGCGAGTTGGTAGCGTGCTTGCCTATCAGCGTGGGGGTTGTGGGTTCGATTCCCACCAGAGGCTTTGGTCTGTCGCTGCAAAAATCAAGCCAAATGGTCTTTGTCACCCGGTTTACCCTTGGACCCAAAATTATAATATAAATTTACTTTGTATTGTAATTAATAAATAAATAAATAAATAACAATACTCGTTATTATGCAATGGAATGACACAGAATAGCACTGTCAGAGTAACAATTGTTTTTTCACGAGGTGACATAAACCGCAACGTTGCGCATGCTCAACTCTAGCCACTAAGTAGCATTTAATACGCACCTACTGCAATCATACTTACGCATGATTGTATTCCCTCAAGATGCATTTTACTGTTGTCACTCTTCTCAACCGCAGTGATGACGACAGCTTTAGTAAGCCACCGATTTGACATCATCATTATCAGAATCTGTTAAAGTGATTTAAAACATAACACCGACAGTTGTCAAAACATTCAACTCGCATACCGCAACTCTTGGGCCGAACAACTGCGTCAAGTGCATCATGGGCTGCTCAACGCAACAACTTCAACGGCGATGCAATTTCAATTCATAATCGCCAGAGTGTGAATGGTGTCACCCTGAGCCTGTGTGTGCGTGTCTAGACCAAAACAGACAATAACAACAACTGATTGATGATAAATCTTCTGCTAATTGTATGATTAAAGCCAGTTTATCCCCATGGATTGTGCAAGTCCATAAGTTAGTAATGTTTGTCTACACACAATGTGATTTATTCCAATGCAAAAACCGAAAACCGGAGATTTATGCAAATTTACTTTTTAATACCGTTTGTGAGTTGAGACAGACTATTGGCACACACACACACACACACACAGTACAAGCAACCAACAGCCGGACAGTGGACAGGGTACATGCCAAAGAGAAAAGCTGTGATAATGCTTACAAATCATGGCTGACCGGAAAAAAAGAAAAGAAAAACGGATAGAAACAGTAGAAAGCATGAACAGATTTAGCAACATTTAGCAAACATAAGACACGACTAAGACCGAGATGATTGTGCGAAACACCATTGAAATGGTTGGCGGCTTAAGCCCCGACTCATCCACGTTAAGTTGTGAAAACAACATTGTATGGGCAAAGGGTAGGACACTGGCAGCGGTAGCACACAGACGACAATCGCCGGTCGACAAGTTTATCTTTCTATTTGTGGGATTATCCTTAACACTAAGCTGAAGTCGATACACACTACTTATGTTGTGTGTGTTTGGCGAATAAAGGAGCTACGACTAGAAGGGCAACCGACCGGGTTAGTAGGGTTCTGAAACGGTGTGTATTATTTGACTACTGAGTACAAAAGTAAAAGAAAAGGATTAATATGAGTCCGAAAACTAACTAAAAACAATAAGTGCATTCTTTTAATTTCTCACAAGAAGAGAACTAGAAGAAAGTAATTGTGTAATAGCGACCGTCCGCTAAGAACACTAGTCAACAGTGAAAATGTACTCGGGATGCGATAATTTTTTCTGTGTAGATAACCTTGACATGAGCTCGAAAAACGCAATAAAAAAATTTTTTTTCGTTTGGTTTTTGTTTTATTTTTTTTTTTTTTAAATTTTAAAAAAAAATAAGTTTTTTCCTTTATATATTCATTTTTAACTTGGAAACTGTTGCTTGTATAGGAAAACAATATATGAACAGATTAAGGGAATTGTAATTTTAAATTTTTTAAAATTTAATTCAATTAAATCGGGCTAGTGGTTCCCGAGTTATGCCGGACGAAACAAATTAACCAAAAATTTTTTTTTAAAATTTAAAAAAAAAAAAATAAAACAAAAACCAAACGAAAAAAAAAAATTTTATTGCGTTTTTCGAGCTCATGTCAAGGTTATCTACACAGAAAAAATTATCGCATCCGGAGTACATTTTGACTGTTGACTAGTGTAATTTGAAAATAAACACAAATATCCAACATAAAAGCGTGAATCAATTCTGAATTGTTACAATTCACTATTTTTAACAAACTGAAATAGTTAAAATCGAATTTGTTCCCCAACAGGTTTTTATTTGTAAAGCCAGCCCAATCAAAAATGTCCTATTATCCAAACAACCTTCTTTTCGTTTTTATGATACTTGACAACAAAAAAAAACCCAGTTTTTAATTTTAATATTTCAATTTCCATGATTTGTTTTTTTTTTTGTATGTCCAAGGAGACCACCGCAAGTATTTCTATTCGTCTGATCCTTATGCGTAATACAAAATTGAAAATGGACGACATTCCTTTCTGTACGGCTGCCCAACTCAAAAAGCCAGAAATATATGCCGACTGAACGGTTTCTGTCGGGTGGTACAGGAAATACTTTGGTTTGGATATCTTAAGCCCTTTATTGATTACAATAGATTAATATCTAGACAATGCCACAAACCTTTAGCTACTCTTTACCCACCAAACAAACTAAGCAATCTATCCGTCCCGTCCCGTCCCGTCTCATCCGACCGTCTGTCCGTCCATCCATCACTGCAGTCATTTACCTGCTTCGATGTCGCTTGGCAAGTTGAGTTTATACCACAAGTGTCAAGTGTCACTCAAATATTTTCAAACAACGCTTGTTTCTGTTATTGTTCAACAACAATTGTTGTATTGAATGTCTTTGTGTCGGTGTTGGTGTATGTGTGTGTGTGTGTTTGTGTGTCTTAAGTAATGTCTTAATCTAACAATTAGAATTGTGCATACTTACTGGTATTGTTCGGTACAATGCTTTTGAAATTTGAATATGTCTATGAGAGCAGCTTTGTATTCGAAACAAGAGATTAGCAATATAGTTTTTAATAACTCATAATCGTCATTATCATCAACGTACTTATATGGCGATGTGGACGTCTTTGCCGAATCCCGTCTAAATACTTGGGCATCGTTTTGTGAGCGCAAGGGTGTAGATTTTTTTGTAAGGAAATTTGGTTGTTTAAGTATTTGTTTTTTTAAAGGCTTATAATCATACATAACTGTTAATCTTTCTGCAGAACTATGACTTTGGAAAATTGTCCGACGACAAAGACTGATGGAAAACTGTCCGAAAGGCTACTACAGCTGTGCCGTGGAAGGAGTAGAAAACGTTAAGGCATTGCCGTTTCATTCAAAACGTGTTTAAAAACCGTAAATGGTGATGAGGGCGTTTTGGTTATATACAGAGGCGACGTACAAGGGTTTTTTTTGGGTTTCTAGGAAATCCTTCGAATTTCATACCGTAATGAATTAGTCGTAGAGACATTTGCTTTTTAAAAGTGCCTTATTGTAGGGAAATATTTATTGAAGTTAGTTCTACAACCTGTTGGTGGTGCGAGCTTTCTCTTGTTGGCACTGCTAAGAATTTATAACTCTTTTACCTATCGGTACTGCCATCGTAGTCTCTGACTTGAATTTTAATTTATTTCCATTTTGTAACTTAAAGTCTGACGGCTAATTAGAACAAATTGCAATATGCAACATCTTAATATATATTTACCCTCGACACTGATTCACTGACTCTGTCACGCAGTACGTAGGAATTTAAATAGGCATTCTATAATTTTTTCTATAAATAATAATAATAAAAAAAATAATATTTTTTTTTGTACAGAAATTGTGTTTTCCCCTTATTTTTTTTACCAAAATTTTTTTTTTCCAAAATTTTTTTTTTCCAAAATTTTTTTTTTACAAAAATTTTTTCAACAAAATTTTTTTTTTCCACAAATTTTTTTTTTTCAACAATATTTTTTTTTTCCCCAAAAATTTTTTTTTTCAACAAACATTTTTTTCCAACAACAATTTTTTTTTCAACAAACATTTTTTTTCAACAATTTTTTTTTTCCACAATTTTTTTTTTCTACAAACATTTTTTTTTTCAACAAAAATTTTTTTTTCTACAAAAATTTTTTTTTTAACAAAAATTTTTTTTTAAAAAAAAAATTTTTTTCCACAAATTTTTTTTTTTACCAATTTTATTTTTTTTCGAAATTTTTTTTTACAAAATATTTTTTACAAAATGTTTAAAATTAAGTAACAAATACTTTCTCAAGCAAAATAAAATAAATTATATTTCATGTATATGAAAATGTTTGTTGCATCCATTTTAAATTAACACATATTTCAACGGGCGCCATAGGCGCATTACAACTTACTAGTATTAAATAGAACTACTAACTTCTCTCGGTGCGACTTCTGTGTTTGTCTTAGCCTATCACCTCACTGGGTGGAACGTTTGGATTGGTAGCTATGTGTTTCATCATTAAGATAATGCCCACATAGATTCTATCCCTAAGATAGCTTAATATTTTCGACATGAATCCTCAGATACCAACATTAAGTATTTTTAGTTCGATTTTACTTAGTCTTAGGAGTCCTTTGGTTTAATATCATCCTACAAGCATTGTCATCATCTCGACCACCTGTTTTGTGCTCTATTTTGGCAATTTTGTGGATTTTAGATTTAATTGGTTGGAATCACTAATCATTATCCACTGCGGATATAAGGAAATCTAAGCCACTTTTTTGTGATTTCGAAGTGATTTCACATGAATATAATCTCCTCTTTAACTTAAGTATACACCTATTTCGCAACTACTATAACTACTATAAGCTATAAGCATAGATGGACGATATGTGTGTTGGCGCAGTGGCGTGGGCAATTTTAGAGTGTGATGTCGTCTATATAAACTTCGGCCATGTGGAAAATTAAATTATCTGACCCAGTTCTTAACTAGACACAGAGGTTTTAGGATTTTTTAGGACATTGCCACGGCGACAAAGAAAATGTCGAACATATTGTCTACCAATACCCCCAATTCGGAGAAAATACTGCCCTCCTAAGGAAGAAAGTCACATTTACGTTTTTTTAGTTTTAAGATATTCTCTTCAAATTAAATATTTTTGAAAAATCTCAAAAATAGTTTTAAAATATGGAACAGTTGAAAATGGTTCTTATTAGCTTGACACAAAAATACAAATCTCATTTACGGTTCCCAATCTGGCCTTGTCCTCCGAACGTCAATGTATGTCGTGCCATTTACGGTCGGTGTCAATTGGCTGGTCAGCGGTACACAACCACGACCAACAAGTGTTCTTTGCCGAAATTCTATAAATTGGTAGTGAAGTTCATGTAGTTCCAACATTTTTTGAAAGAAACTTTTCGGAGTCGACTTGTGTCTCGTTTTGATGACTTCAAATGGCCGGCAAGATATTTCGATGTGACCACTCTGGACTTTATATTTTTCTTTCTAAAGTCTAGGGTTTGAAAGTTGGTTGGTCGTTTTAACAATGTCCACTAAATTAAAAATTACATATATTTTATTTTTGTTTCAGTCGAAAGAGCCAATATTCGAATTATTTATGGAACATTCATTTGACTGCATCGGCTGGCTTCGCAGTAGCGCATCCTTTCAACCAGATTTTCCAAAACGTTGGTATCGGTTAAGAATAACTTGCTAAAGTGCCCAAATCGTTCGCATAATATCGGTCCTTCATGGTACCCCACAACAAGAAGAAGTTAACAGGCTCACGTCGTAGCTACGAGTTAACAAATTCACATCATAGAGACGGCCGATTGCGGAACTTGGTATACAAACACACGATTGTGGCATGAGCTGTGCGGCATAATGATGCCACCGCACCAAACTGGCACTCGTTGAGAATACTTAGGCTGCTCAACGATCACAAGTGGTTTTGCAATGCTGCAGTTTTTCTTGGCAGCGTGAAAGGTTGACTTGTTGAGATCGAGGGCGATTCCAATGCTAATATGTTGGGCCAAATATAAGAGTTGAATTGTCTCATGACTCCCCTGCAAAGAAGATGAAAATGTGTTTCTCTTCGGAAATATTGTTTTTTTTTTCGGAAAAACTGTGTCAGTTGAGAAAGCCCTTCTACTGAGCAGATACCGTAATCATTATTAAATCACCCTAAGCTAAAATAGTTAAACATTATTAAATGCACCCTCTATATCTTTAATTCCACCGCCATAGTGGCATTTCTTGTTGCTACCCCATGTTAACGTCCTGAACGTCCACATCAGTCTATTACTACCATGGGAATAGAATTCTGTTTTATACCCCCCAAAAATGTTTAACCACGGCTAATATTAACTTATTTTTGGGAAAAAAAACAACCAACGATGTCTAAATTTAAGTTTTATGATCGTCTTTATAAAATGTTGATTATAAACACAAGACGAAGACTGTTAGATAAAACTCACAAGCACACACACACAGAAACTCAATTTAAACTAACCACAACTAAAAAAGTACACCAACAAACTCAAGTTCAATGTGAGTAATTAAAAAAAATAAATAACATGTTTTAATTACAAAATATTTTGTTAAGGTAAGAATCTTTTTTTTGTGTGTGTGTGTGTGCGTTTTTTTGGGTTTTCTGTCTTGTTCAACTAAAAGTTAAAAACATTAAAATTTGCCGGTAGTTTTATTTTATAGTGCGACTAAGTAAGCGGTCAACAAAACATAGCGACAGACTTCCCTGCACATGTGAGAAGTTTTTATGACATACCACGACGGCGACTGGTAGTACAGGGTTCATATAATTCATTCTTTTTTGTTGTTTTGGCTTTTTGTTTTGTAGTCTGAAGATACATCATCAGTAGTTCAACGACATTTTCATATACTACATACACTGCGCATGGGAACTGGTCAGAAATGGTAGCAACAGCAACAACAACATCGACAGCATCGAAACAACATGGGTGTCAAAAGTAATCAAATTAAAATTATATAACTTTATTATACCGGTTAAACGTAGATAAGTGTTATGGTTTCATATCTAAAGTCTAGAATAAGTCTGGGTTTGGAAAATGTTTAAGTTATGTGGAGAATGAGTCGACAGAAAACTATAGACGGCATAGATTCTAGCCAAAAATAATATTTCATAACTGTTGGGCTGTTGTTTAGCTGGAGTGTAGTTTCGAACACTCGAGTATCGCTCGTTTTATCAATTCTACAGTAAATGAAAATATCCTGTAAATATGACAGCAATTTTGGGAGCAGTCCATTAAAATGTTAAAAATACTTTTCAGCTGATCTTTTATAAAAGACATACAAAATGTATACCGCTCATTTACTTCAATAGTGTCTCAATTCCAAATTCACTTTTGATTTTTCTGCTCAAGAAAAGCTGTAAATCTCTTATTTAAGTTGACTTTTGTTCTACATATGACAGGGCTGTAGTTTATGTAGAAAACTAATGATTTTTTTCCTATATTGGACGCAAGTGAAAACTTTAATCAGCTCTCCTGGAAAAATCGTATTTTGTGTTCTGACGCTATTGAAGTAAATGAGCCATATGTATGCTTGATTGAAAAGGGCGCAGAACAATGTGTAGAATAACAGATACATTGGTTGGAGTACGATTTGTTGTTAATTGGTACAAAAAGGAGAAAAAATGGTAATAACAATCCAATTGAAAAGCGGAAAATTGTTTTGAAAAAGTGTTTTTAAAAACACATCAGCTAGGAACATAAATGGGTTATAAAATAGTACTTACAGGGACCAAAATGTGTGGAAAAATTAGACTCAAAAAAGAGAGGGATAATCGGCAATAATGTCTGCAATTCGTCGAAAAAATCCTCCACCAACGAGACGGCATTAACATTACAGGGGCAATTTGTTGTGAGTACGGTGTGGTAGATAGTGTGCACGACAACCACACTCCAGATCCCAGGGTCGAAACCTGGTAAGACATTCAAAATATTTTTCAGAGGCTGTTTACACCTCATAAATGATGGCGTCTTTACGAGTAAGATTGTAATCTTTGAGCCATGTAAAACTTCTCTCGAAAAGCATTAGCCTTTCGGAGCCAGCTTTAAATAGTAGGTCCCGGTCAGTAAATATACAAAATATATCGTGCACAAATCACTGATTTGAAAGAAGTTCCCCGTCAGTTCCTTCATGGAATGTTAAGGGGAATAAGTAATTAGGTTTTGGATATTTCGCAAATCATTCACAGAAAAAAATACGGGCCAAAAATGTTCAATTACTGTCGTAATTGAAATTAAGCTTGGAAATCAATTAATGTTGTAATTAAACTTAGAAATTCTTGGTGAAATCCATGTAAAAAATAGTAAAAAACTCAATTACTTATTTAAAATTTGAGTAATTGAATTCACAACTTTTGTAATTGGAAGAAAATCAATTAAAAAAGTAATTGAATTGACGAATTCCATACAAACTTCGTAATTGATTTCAAAAATATGTTTTTTCTGTGTTATTTTCTTCGAAAGGAGCGTACATGAACTTAAATTCATATTTGAGTATTCACTGGTCCATGTTTTGTTGTTGGCATTTCTTTAAATTCTCCACTATAAATGCGTCAATGAAATAAAGACAATGCCTGCAACTTATGACGAATTATTGACAAAACAAAAAGGATTTGTTCAAAAGTTTTGCAGTAGCTCCCAACCTTTCACTACTTCTCGCTTAAATTTTTGTAGTTGACAATTAGAAAATCATTGTTCTTCTCTATTCTTTATTATTGGCTAAATTATTTCCGACAGCAGGTTTCCGGTTGTCTTTAGTTTCTTTACAACATGCAACTTCTCTTTCGATGTAAAGGCTGCCTTGGTCTCCCAGGCAATATGAGTTGGGTCCAATCAGCCAATATAAAGCTCCTAGAGCCATGAGATCATCGTATCCACCAACATTTACGCGGTGAAATCATGTTGAAAGGCTTCCGTAGTAATTTCTCTGTTAAAAAAATCTCAAAAGAATAACTCCCTATAACTATGTAAGTGATGTTTTCTATTAATAGAGGTATCGAAATTTGAAATGGAATAAAACAAAGATGATTTTTTTTAATTGAAACGAAATTAATTTTTTTGAAAGATAATCTTCTGATATTATAATTTGAATATGTCTTCTGGCATATGACCACCAAGGCTGCTCGGACGTAGTCTAATCTGTGGCCGTAGATCGGCAATAACGCTGCGAATGTTGTCCTCCAAGTGGTCAATCGTTTCGATGTTATCGGCGTAGACTAGCGACTACACGTATAAACTGGCCGCCGGTTAAAAAAAGTGTTACCAAATTTATGTTCTATACCTCTAAAAAACAAGCACCATTTACTTATCTAAGACGTTATACATCAGATAATCGGATAATGAAAATAGTAGTGAGATACTTGCTCATTTTTTTTTACAGTTTAGTATCGTCCTCAAACAGATTGCCAGATTTCACATGCCTAAAATTGTTGCGAAGTGTTATGGATGCTGCATGGAAATTCTCTGAAGCTTATGAGCTTAGAAAAACACCAAACGCCCATATTAAACAGGAGCAGTTATTTTGATATCACTGCAATGCAGAGCGATATAACTCGCACGATCTTACATTTAGTAAATTCCCCAAATCCCTCGTACGAAATTGTTCGCATATGATTGGAATGAAAACGCCAAATAATTAATTTTTCAATTCTTTTAAAAATTGTCCATTTTTTGTTTGTATTTGTATTTCTTCGATTTATGGTTTTTTTGCCTTTTGTTTCTATTGTCTCAACTTAAAAACTAACAAATTATAAAAAGTTCTTAAGCAAATGTCTTACATACAAACAGTAAACAATAATAAATTACACACATACTGCGACTACTACGAATTGTAGCGGCCATTATTATTGTTATTATTATTATTATCATTACTGTCTCTTATCAAATAACTTATAAATACCAAAACTTAATAATAATAAAAACACTTAGAAAACACTTTGATTTGATTTAGAAACTAATATCACAGTTATCGATCGAATGGAATTACAAAAAGGAAAAACTAAAAGAACGTCTATAAATAGGAACATTTCTATAAATAAATGTACAATGGAATGTCTGCACTTAAAAGCTAATAATACTATTTAAATTTATGAAAAAAATACAAAGAAAAAAAAATACAAAATACAATCATTTTGTGAGTGTGTGGGGAAAAGGTTATGCCAACAGAATAGAAAGCGCTGAAATAATCATATTATTATTTCTTTTGTTTTTTCAAATGACTGGAATGACTAGAATAATGATTACGTTGTTTATGTGCATAAACGAAAATCAGGAGAATGCTAGGTTGATGGAAATGCCAAATAAATTAAGTACAGGTCATTATTGATATTTCAGCTCTTGTTTGTACTTCACTCGAAGGGAAGCAGACAAAATCTCAAGATACCTTAACGACCCTTATGGGGGAATGGTTGTTGTGAGAAATACTTTCAGGAATACTCTGGTGAAGTGGGAGATTTGTGTTTCCTTACATTTCTAAAACTTATAGAGAGAGAGAGATACTAAGCTAACTTCTGTGGTTTAGTTTTGGAATTTTTTCTCTTTCGACCTCTTTCGGCCGTTACTTTAGATTTCTTGTGCATGGTTGACGATACCTTTTCAATTTCATTAAATTGTGTATTATTGAATGGCTCCTCCTCCTCCATACCGGTAAGGGTGTGGTCATTCTTTAAGGCCACTTGACCCTTGCGTTTGTTGAATTTTCTCAAAATCTGCCACATGTTCCGTAAATATTCGAAATAGTGAAATTTGACAAATTTCAAATCGATCGAATCGGCTTCCTGCAAATCATTGGGCCTGCGATCCAAACGCTGCTTGGTGCGCAACTTAAGACGTTTGTTCATTTGAGCCCGTGTAATCAGCGGCATTTGCTTGTCAGCCCGTCTTGCTTTGTAGGGATGTGTCTTATTGACAGCCGCCTCCAGTTCGCACAACATATTGCGGGAACTCTTCAACAGTTCCTTGAGTTCGGTTGAGGTATTACTTTCACGCTGCGACTTCGAATGATCCCATTTGTATTGTATGCGGCGCAGATACGCAAAGGAGGCGACATAGGTTTGCATGTTGCGATACCAACGTTTAAGCGCGATCTAAAATGAAAAAAAAAAGATAAATGATTAATTACACGCCACTTGAGTATGATTCATATGAAAGTTAAAACAAACAGAAAAAAACGTGTTAAGCTACGAAAAAAAATTAATAATGATGACAGGAAGTAATTGATAAGATAATGGGTCTAGGGCTATATGAACACAAAATAACAGTAACGTTTCCTAAAGAGGGGGGTGGGGGTTTCGGGGGGCTCATGCCAGTAGGAAGGTGTTGGTTGACTACACGATTACAATACATCAAACACTGTGACCAGACCCGCCTCTGTGTTTACTATTATATCATAAATTACGGGGGCGTTTCCTTAACCTTCTTTGGAAATTTATCAGCAACATTGCATAATTTCCTTTTAGAATGTGTGGGGATTCCATTTGGACACTCGTCACATTTGTTGGCGTTTTAAATATGACTAATCAATTGTTTTGACTTTGCTGTCATGTAAACATTGTGCCACTAGAAACTTAAACTATTGTCAACCATGCATACACAATGCTTGGCGGGGAACAAAGTCCACATCGTATGAGAATTGATATTACATGTCATTTTGTGGAATTTCCGTTTGTAGTTTTGTGCCCAGATAGATTTGGTACAATTTCCAACTGAATTCAAATAATACAAGGCGGCATAACTAAATGCGATGCTTCTATTAGATTTGCAAACAACAATTGCAAATATTGTGAGTAATAGTTAGGAAAAATCCAATGTCATTTGATTAAATTTCATCAAACTATAGTGAACTTTCTATGTCATAGTTTAATTTTTTTTTTGTAATTTAGTTAGAGTCTTTTAATTTTGAATACTTACACTTGAGTTCATTTTCAATTTTGGCAAAAATTTATATGTGTAATTGTGTAGCCACCAGATTTCAATATTGCTTATATCAATATCTTGTTGATGGCTGCCGTTCAGACGATTAAAGTCGTTTATGGCGGTATTTCTTAAAATGTTATAAATCTAAAAAAAATAAGAAAAACAAAAATAAAAAAAATTAATAAAAATTATAGTGATAAATAATAAAAATTAAGGTATAAACCATATGAACAAATACATTTTTGAAATAAAATAATTTTTCAAAATTAAAAAAATATTTTTTGTAGATAATGTTTTTTCCGTTTTTAAAATAAATAAATTACCTATTTAAATAATTTTTGAAAAGTAAATTGTTTTTTTGAAAGATGTGGCAAAAAGAAAAAAAATTTCAATTTTCGAAATCTTCAAAAAATGAAATATTTTTTTTTTATTATATTGCCAAGACTATCCGATTGTGAAATCTTAATGAAACCTTGATTTCATATTTTATACAACCGCATTAAGCATTACATTTTCAAATTATCTTTTAAATTTAACCAAGATTAGAAAAACATATGACCAATGTCCTCAAATGTGGTCTAAAGAAATGAATGCATGGGATAAAAAATAGACAATTATTTTGAAATTGTTATTTCTTTTTTTTTTTTTGCATTTATAAATTTCTGATTTTTTAAATTACACAGTAAGTTCCCGATTGTCCGAAAAAATACGGATATGTGTTGTGGAAATTTGTTTTCAATAAGTTAATAAGTGTTTTTATATTAGAATTATTAGCTTCAATTAAATATTTCAGAAAACTTTCAATGCATATTTAAAAACCAAGAAAGATTTCAAAAAATATATTAAAAATTTCCTGTGTTTTAATAACAATAATAATAGGAGTATAAAAACCCGATTTCTTTTTAATATTGTAATCAACTGATGAAACGTTAATTTTTATTTTTTAAAGAACGAAACATTGGCAAAGAAGTGTAAATAAATATAAAGGAAAACAATTTGAAAGAAAGTCGCTCTTTGGCGAAGAAAACATAAACTCGAGTTTTTGTTAATTTATTTGAGAAAGAGTTCTTCAAAAATATCCAGAAGCCAAGAAACTCTAACTTTAGTAACTTTTAGTCCTTTAAAACGTCGAACTCCAATTTATGGTCTTTCTTAACCCCAACTTATAAGTATCGCAATTATTTAATATTACAAATATTTCAAAATTCCTATTTGTTCATAGTTTGTTGTACAATTTGCTTTCTCTCGAATGTTTTTTTTGTCGTTACTTACCCTTTTCTGTTCTTTTTTGTTGGGTCTCTTGGTATGTTTGACATTTGGATCAAATACACCGCCACAGGGATTCGACCATTCCAGAATTGTGGAATTCTCATTGTAATTATTGTACGCATCCCAATTGCTGTGGCGTTTGCGGTGACGTTTGCGCAAACGCGTAGAATTGCCGTTGGAGGTCGATGATGGCGGTAATATTGACGACAACACCGACGATGACGATGATGTTGTTGATGTTGATGACGAGGCGGCAGCTGACTGTATTAACGCGGCATTTTGTACACGATTATTGTTATTATTGTGATGATGATGACGATGATTATTATTATCTTTTTGTGTTTGATTTATTAGTGTATTGGAGATGGTGGGAGCCGCCGTTGTAATAATACCCATTATCAACACTAATAGATTAACAATTACGATTATTGAAGTTAACGAATACATTTGTTATGATTTCTAATTAACTTTGCAACACACGTGACTATTATAAAAGTCAACATGTGTTACTTACAGTTCACGATAGATTTTCGTTATTCAACAATTTAATAATTTGTTTGTTTTGATTTTGTTTTTTTTTAATCTCTCTTTGGTTTATAAAAGTTGTTTATTTTTCTTAATTCGTTTTAATAATTGGTTCACTAGTACACTTTTATATTTTTGCTTTTACTTATAAGACAGTTTATGATGCACTTTGCTTTGCTATTTCATGGCAAAAAATAATCCATCCACTATGATTCGGTATCGATAGTAAAATACCAACAACAAAAAAAAAGAACAACCAAACAAAAATTAGTCCGTTAATTGTTTGTTTATCTATTCGTTGGTTATTCGAAAGTGAAACAAAATTGTGAAATTGTTCCTGATATCTCGTGAGGGAATTGTGTGTGTGGTGTTTGCACGTCAAAGTTTAAAACTAGACTGAATTGTATGTTGTGTTAATTTTGACTACCTTTCTTTGTTGAGGAGACTTTGTTAAATCCATCTGTATCTGTAGTGCTGTTGTTGTTGTTGGTGTTTTTTTTTTGTCGGCTGCCTGCTGATGGCCCGTTGCTGTGTGTAATTCTCCTCCTCTCTGCACACATGCAGCAACAACAACTTCAGCCAGCCATAAAGGCTCGGCTATCGTTTACGAGTGTACCTTCGAGTTATAAACAGCAGCAGCAACAACAACAACACTCGTGAGTGTACTGTGTGGCAAAGTAGCGTACCTACACCAAACCAAAAATCGTATTGTTTCCGTTTCTACTGTCGTTGTGTTAGTGTTAGTGGACGACGATGCCCAATGCCGATGTTGTTGTTGTTATCGTTGTGTGTATGGTCAATGCGCCATCACAACAACCACATACATTGCTCAGCCGCCGCCACCACCACCGCACCGTCGCCAACAACACTGGAATTATATTTTAAAATGTACTCGAAATCGTCATTGTTAACACGTCACTGTTTGTTGTTGTTAAAAATATTCTCAGCGTTTATCATCACTCTGTTGTCTCACACATGCTCTCATCCAATGGCCGGCATTCTACTCATATTTCCCCTGAGTGTGCTGTTCTCTTTGCTCGCCTGTGATTTGTTTATCTCAGTATATATGTATGTAAGTACATACACTTATATCTATGTAGAGAATATGCTCTTTTTATGGCCCACCATCACTTACCATTTGTGTGCCTCATAAAATTCTCATCGTCTGTTTTAAGCTCTTAATTATGGGGCCCTTATTCTCTCATACCTGTCCAACCGACCAGCCGGTCTTGTACCACTGTCCTTTTACCCGCAGCCGAGGTAAATTTCTGAGTTGAGTGTTTTTTCTCCTTCTTACTCTCGTACCTGAGAGGGGGTGGGTGCCGTTGCGCCGTTTGATTACATTGTTGGCCAATAATTTATTGAAGGTGTGATTATGTTTATGACTACCACTAAAACATGCCAACAGCCTGCCTGAGTGTACTTTTCTATTTTTTTTTTTCAAAGCCCATGTGTGTTTTATGACAATATTTGAGAGATTTTAGGCAGATTTTTGTCAAGTTAATCCTCTTATATTAACTAGGGTCATGTTGCAAATGAAGGAGGACATTGGTTGTAATTTTCTAGAATGAAAAAACACACGCAAATGTCATCCAATTGCCAAAAATGTCCGCTAAGAAAATTTCCATTCCAAATTTTGCTTGTCTAGGGAAACATTTTCTCTTTTTTTTTTGTCAGAATATACCTATTTTTTAAATTGTAACAGAAGTTTGTAGACAACATTCGAAAAAAAAAACAAAATGGGGGATCAGTTTGCGCAATAGACCTCCAATTGAATTTAGTTTGGAATAAAAGAACATTGACTTCGAGATTGGAATGCAATTTCAATAGAGAAAAATTACCTTATCCTGTTGTACACGGTCTTTTGTTCGTTTTATGGAATTAGTCATTTTTGTAGGCTTTTTGGGGTTAATTTTCTCTTCCATTTTAAGTTTCAAAAGTCATTAGCCTACCCAACGTCTAGGACATTGAATTCGTCTATGTCCAATTCCAAAGAAAGTTAATTTTTTCCACTTGGGTCCCCGAAGACAATTTCCATCCGTTCTCAGATCCGTAAGTCGTTATTTGTTAAGAGCCGTTTTTTATGCCAGTAGTCAATCCATTAATACGACTGTCAAATAACATTATATCAAAAGAAATATGTTTCCGAAGCTTGTATTTATAAGACGAAAATAAATAGATTTTTTTTGCATTTTGACAATGATTTTCGTATTGAACATAAATTATTTTCCGTTCGTTGTTCGGAAAAAATTAAATTCATTGTATGAATTTGGTCAATTTCTCTCCAGAATAAAGTAGAACCCTGACATATATTTGTACAATATACGCAGAACAAAAGTCAACTTTAATAAGAGATTTACAGCTTTTTCTTGAGCAGAAAAATTAAAAGTGAATTTTAAATTTTGACACTATTGAAGAAAATTAGCGACATACATACAGATCAATTTTTAAAGGTATTAAAAATGCAGAGACAAACATTGTATGAGGCTAAAAAATATTCAAAGCATTCTTAGACATTTTTTTTTGCTCTAGCAGTTTTATAAAACGTTTCTAAGTAAATTTTTTTCATTTCTAACTGATCGTAGAAATGATCCAGACAAACATCTTGTTTTTTGTATTTTTTTAGGGCTTACAAAATATAAAAACTGTAGACAAAATATTTTATGGAGTTTACAAACACTGTGGACAGCTGTGGTGTGGTGTGTAGTGTGTGCGACTATCACACAGAAGAGCCCGAGTTCGAAACCGAGTAAGACCATCAAACATTTTTAAGCGGCTGCTTCCACCTCGTAAATGTTGGCGACTTTACGAGTAAGAGAGTAATCTCTAAGCTTTGTAAAACTTCTCAAGAAAAGCATTAGCCTTTGGGAGCCGGCTTTAAACAGTAGGACCCGGTCAGTGGGTATACAAATTATATCGCACACAACTCACTGATTCGAAAGAAGTTCCCCGTCTGTTCCTTCTTGGAATGTTAAGGGAAATGAAATGAGTATACCGATTTATACGAAACTTATTTCATTTTAAAGAGAAGAAGAGATTTTGAAATTACACATTTGTAAAAACGTGCTCTTTAAAAACTGCAACATAAAAAAAACAATAGACTATGATTTTGAATTGAAGAACTTATTCATCAAGTCAATGAATTTATTCATCAATTTAATGTAGAACTATTGAAGAATCGTTTTTATTGATTTGATGTACAGTTTTTTTTTATCAGTGTGGGTACCGATCAATATTTCAGTATTTCTTCCATAACTTTCACAAGTATTGCGATCTCAAAAAGACAGTCACTGTTTTGGATTTGTTAGTGTTAAAATAATTATAGTGTAGAAAACCATTCACAATATTCAGGGCTGCTGGTGAAATTAACCACTAATCACGGCGCTGCAATTCTATTATAAGTTTTTATTTATTTAGTATTAATTAAAGCGCCGCGAAAGGCGTGTTGGTAGCATGCTTGCCTATTAGCGTGGCGGTTGTGGGTTCGACTTCCACCAGAGGCTTTGGTCTGTCGCTGCAAAAATCATGCTCGGTTTACCCTTGGACCCAAAATTAGAATATAAATGTACTTTGTATTGTAATTAATAATAAATAAAAAAAATATAATTAATTACAATACAAAATGTATTTTTTTTTTTTTTAAAAGGTTAGTTTATTTAGAGGAGACAGAAAGCTGATTTGTTTCCTTGGTTCACAGAGGACTATTTAAATTAAAAAGCGAACTTAAAGTTTATGTCCATTGATATTCAAATGTAAAAGCAACAACTTTTTTTTAAATGAACTTATGAAAGAGGTCTTTATACTCAACTCATAGGCGTGACTGGACAATTTTCCTAGCCCCAATGCTGGTGCATTGTACTTTATTCGCAACTGGAGGAGCTGATTTCTGGGGAGGGGGGTCATAGCTCTAAGTCTAGTTAAGCCTATGACCCAACTAGCACTTTGTTACGATAACCCATACACATCTATGAATAATGTGTAAAACATAACCTGTCCTATTCAATTCAATATTTTCTATTTTGCCATCTCTATCGAAAAATTTGTATGCTTCCTTCCGATCTAATTTCTAGTCTTATTCGTTGAATATTCCGGTCCTTGGATGCGCTGTTTTGGAACACCGATTTTCTTCTTAATATGTATTTATTCTTTGCAAATTTTGTTTTGGTGTTTTCGTCATATTCATATATTTGTTCTTGGCAAATTCTACTGGTGATTAAGTGTAACAATCTGAAACCGATATACAAGACATATATCCTTTAAATTTACATCATTTAACTCTTTTCTTCTACTTTCAAAAGACGGACGCAAGGATGATAAACGACGAAATCCTGGAATCGCATACAAATTCCTTTAAAATCCGATAGCATTTCGGCAACTCAAACAATTCAGTGTCCTCATAAGAAAGAACAAACGTCCTTCAACTCATTGATCGCCAATCGCCAACAACCATTAGATGGTCCATCAATCAAATTATAGCGACACATTCATAGCCATACAACGAGAAGCGGGCAATTTCATGCTTCTAATGAGTATTTACCAAACAACAAATTGGTTCTGCTCGATGTATTAAGCAATGAAGTAAATCTGGTAGATATCTTGAAATTATACATGCCAGTGATGCGGTGTAATTTTGCGCACAAACGCAAGCATGAAATTGTTTGTTTTTATTACCGATTTGCCGCTTATTTCACGATCTAACACCTCTACGCCCCGAAATTGAGATGTTGTAACCTTTCTTCTACGTTCAGGCTTAATCATTCCTGCTTTCCTTCTACTGGTTTTTTTTAACAAGCTAAAGAACCGTGTAATGCCAACATTTTGCTTCTGCTTTGGCCGTGTGTGTGTGTCCGTCCGCCCATGTCTTCGTATCTGTGTAATTGAGATGTGAATGAGGCCCGATGATGTTGCAAAATAGTGTGTTGCATGTAAGCGTACACACCAGCGTGCAGCGGGCGGGGGGAAGGTAACGCACAAGATGTGGTAAATATCGGCTGCAAGGTATAAGTTACAAGCGAATCAATTCCATTCGTTACGCCAATTTCTTATCAGTGCACAATCTTTTCATCTTCTTTCACTGCTCATGCTCCCTAGGGGAAGAGAGCTGGTATGTGTGTAGAGATGAGAAAGATGTGCGCATGCGCAAAGGATAGGACATGACATAGCACAAATTCAAATAGTGAACAAAAGGATTCTGTATGGCACAGTGTTTTCAACTGGACAAGAAGTGGTATAATGTCATCGTATCGCTCCATCTAAAGTTATAGCCCGTCATGCAATAATAAATATTTTTACATTTGTGCAATTAAACGATTATGAAATATTTTATGTTTTTTTATGAAAGGTTCTTCAAATACTTAGAACAAAGTTCCATACGAGAGACGACGGATCTGGATGGTTTATTTTCATTGAACATTAAACCTTAGGAAGAATTGGTCACATTTTAAATGACTTTGCGGTAGATTTCTGCTCACTCTTCATAGCTCGAAAAAATCCCGTATCCTTTTTGTTTCGAAAGGTGAAATAAATTGAATTATCATTGACTTTTGTCGAAACAGATCCACTGTGCAACTTTGTAAAATAATATTTCTATGTCAGTCAGTCAATCAGTTTGTCATTCTGACATCTCTATTTTGTGTGAGCACACAAGCAACAGAGAACCAAAATATTTTGTCCAGAACGAATTGTAAAAGAAGGACATGCATTTTCTCTGTGTGCAAACAAACGGCACGGCCGGCCCAAATGCAACAGTCACTGAAAATGTGGCACATACACACAGATCTTTACATGGGTAAGTGAAGACTTTGTGTGTGTGTGAGTGTGTGTAGTGGAATATCCTGTTGAGTTTGCTCACTTTTTGTATACCGACAGCAGCAGCAGGAGCTCAATCAAAAGTAATCAACATCGTAGGTGTTGTTATTGTTTTCAACAACTTACTCACATCGTTCACAGGACACCGTTTGCACTCTCTCCCTATCTCTGTCTCTCTCCGTCTATGTCCTTTTTGACTAAAACACTAAAACTATGAAAAGTTGTTGTTACTGTATGTGTTAGTGTGTCTCCTAGCCACTGGGTGCGAAATACTGACTGAGACTTGAATTGTATGTGGCTGTGGTGGTGGTGGTGGTGATGGTTATGGTGGTGTGTCTTGAGGCCTCCAAAGTCTCTTGGGCCTGCCGGTATCATCGTAAAAGGGCTCTAAATGAAAATTTATTATTATGTTTACATTGTAGTGCCCATTGTTGTTGCTGCTGCTGCTGCTGCAGTTGTCCCTGTTGCTGGTCTTACAACTGCTGTCCTTTTTGGCTGTTTGTTTGGTGGGTGATATTTCTGCTTGTCGGCCAATATCAAGCAAAATATCCTGCTGTTTGCTCAAAACAAAGAGAAAAAAAAAATAAAACATACTCTCTCCTGGTTAACATCTTCTTTGCCATTTCGGTCTGGGTTCCAGGGGATTTCTTCACTTCTTCTCTTACCATCTTTTTTGGCCAATATGGCCAGCCGAGTGTGTGTGTGCGCATACCGTTGAGACGAAACCAAAATATTGGTTTGACTATGAAAACCTACCTTTTCTTGTTCTCCGTTTGTCTTCGTTTCAGACAATGGTTTTATGCAAAATTAAACAGAATAAACGCACAAGGATACTGCCCAAAATATTTTCTCAAACATTTATCATAAGCTTATTGTTCCGAACATTCCTTTATGCGACTCAGGACAATAGAGATAAATTAAAGGATTTCTTTTTCGTTTTGCCGGGCATTTGACTTTTGAAATGATTACGGTACTTTTATGGGATTATAGATGCCATGAGATGTGATCATCTTTACGCTAAATAACATATTAGTGAGGGATAACCAATAGGCCCAAAGAAAGCTACGACTAATAGGGGAGTTAGAGTAGATGATCCGGGCCAATAGAAGAATTTCCACTGGAATAAAAAATGAATAAAACTATTTGATAGTTTTGAGATTTACAGTCGTTACAGAAAAAAAGACATACTTATTTTATTTAACATTCCATGAAGGAACAGAAGGGGAACGTTCTTCTACACTGGGACATAATGCTTTAATGTCGGCTCCAAAGGGATAATGTTTTGTATAGAGAAATTGTACATGGATAGAGATAAATTAAAGGATTCGTTTTTTTTTTGACGGGCATTTAACTTTTGAAATGATTACGGAACTTTTATGGTTTAATGTCGGCTCCAAAGCGATAATGATTTTATAGAGAAATTGTACATGACTTAGTGATTACATTCTTACCCGTAAATTACGCCGCCATTTACGAGGTGAAAATGAACGACCACAGTTTGACCGCAAGGGTTCACAAAAAATCAATAATTTTTTTTAATTCTCGTTCCCACACAGCATTCAAAGCCTAACTTAAATAAAATTGTCTATGATCTATAAGGTATTTCTATTTAATTTGGTCAATCACATTTTAATTGGGCTAGAGGGCACATTTAGAAGTAAAATTTGACTCTTTTTGACTCCTTTGCTCGTTCGATCATCTTGGTATTGCAATAATTTCAGCCGGAATGTTTAACTCGCCAATGAATACCAGTTGCTTTTCAAATAACCTCACTAAATTCAGTCCGAAGGGGTCAAATGTGGAAATCTGGGAAGCCACTCAATGACGATTTTTAACCTAACACGTCCGAGGAATTTTCTATTCAAAATCATGTCTTTGTAGTTCTATTGGAACTGAACCAATAATTGTTCTTTTTTTTCAAATTCGGGTACTTTTTCTTAAAATTTCTGTCTTGTAATTTTGGATTCTAAAATTAAATTTACATTTGTTGGATTGCAAAACTCCATGATAACAACACTCTTTGGATTTTACAACTTTTTTTGCATCTCCTGTACAATTCTGAAGAAGCTAGTTGGATTTATGGTGACGATATACAAATCAGTTGACGAGTATCTCCTTTTTTGGATCTATGGACATAATTTGCTCTTATGGGATAATGACATTTCCTTCTTACCGCACCTAACACAGTCCAAATTTTCGAGAGTATTAGAATGTGAAAAATCACTGGCTCCATGGCTCTTAATCATAATAAGTCTGCTCAATAGTCATTATTAGCTCAAGATTGCCAATAGTCCTATATGGGCAAAGAGCTCCAGACACTTCCAATTTTATATGATTTTCACCGTTAAAGAACCGCGGTTTATCATCACAGTTGGCAACGTAACCCCAGTTGATTAAACCAAACCTGATATGTAAACCTGATATGACCGGGGAGCCACTTCACTGAGGTGGCGAATACGCTTGGCATTGAGGCCTATCTAAAAACTCGGCAACTCTTCAAAAACCTAGATTTTGATCGGGGTTTCTTCATTGCCTAAATAAAATTCTGCAAAATGCCAGTTATAAGAAATCATCAGATGGCCATCCCTACCAAATGACTTCACTTATCATCACCTTCGGTCTGCATAAGTCCCAAGGTAACAAACTCTCCCACGCACAGAACTTCGGATAATCTTCAATAAAAACCATATATTGTCTTATTAACACATTGTAAGAAACGACATTAACAACAGAGCTCACAACTTACTGTGACATACGGCCGGTCGGCTGGTTTGGTTCGTTGGTTGACCGTAGGCCACATCCTGTGAGCGAACGGTTAGTCCTTTTTCTCTACTGCGTTGCTGGGCTGATGGAATGGTGAACTCAACAAATTCATGGCTTTAGGGTACGTATATATTTTGCAACATTAAATGAAACAAATGCAAAATAAGAGATAATGAGTTCACTATTTCATTGTTCTTTGGGACACAGCGGGCAATCGAAACAATGTCGAGTTTTTTACCGAGCAAACCTATTTTGGGTGGTCTTGGCCATCGTCTTCTTCTTCTCTTGGGCATCGTACAGCAGCGGGATACATTTTTAAATTGAGAAATAAATATTGTTTTGGAACATTTTTCACTTTACGAGATAAGATAAGAAATATTTATGGTAAAAGTTATGAAAATGTTTCAATTAGTGTTTTAAAATGTTGTTTGCCATGAAAAAAGTAAAAGTATGAGTTTTGGAAGAGAAAGCTGAAGGAGGGTTTGTAGTTTAGAGTAATGTTTTTAATAGAATCAAATAGCAGAATGATATCATTGAATGCCGGAAGGCCGCCAGGGGAATAATGGGACAAAATATGATTTATTTTTTTTAACACACAGTCCGATATTATTATCTCTATAAATATGCTAAATACAAACACTTCTGATGGGATTATTTGTCGTTGCGTCTGATGACTCCTCCTGGAATAAAATCTTCTTCTGTGAGTGTATGCTCGACTACAGAAGAATATTTTTGTACTGACTTACAGTGTGTCTCAAAAGAATTTTGCTTCCACTTTTTGCCGTAATAATTTGGAATTTTCGTTAAAATTTTGCTGATTTTTTTTAATATTACTATATATTCTTAAATAACAGCATAAATAATATGCTTCCGAATACAAATACTAGAAAATGTACAAAAAAAATGTAAATCTGATAAGTTTTTGGGTCATTGAAAACGTGTTGCCAACGAAATTAGTACTCACAAAAGTATTTTGCTTTTTTAAAAATACTGGTAGTAGTCCTTGATATTATTGTCACTGTTTTTTCGTGTTCAACTTTTTTGCTTTGTTTACACGACCTATGTGTATTTCCATTCAAATTTTTCACAATTCGGTCATTTTTATTGTTGTTTGTTGCGTTTTAATTCATTAAAATGCCAAAAGGAACCGAATTAAATGTTTCTCAAAGGAAAATCATCTTATACCTTTATAAACAAGGTAAACCTATTGCTTATATATCGCAAATGTTTGAAAGATGTCGTCAAACGATCAAAAATGTGACAAAGCGAGCAAATGAGCGCGGAAATATAGAAAATATAGCTCGTACAGGACGTCCGAAATCGTTGTCAAACAGAAATGAGAGGAAAATACTGAAAGAAATTCGGGAGAATCCACATATATCGGCTCCAAAACTGAATGATAAATTAAGAGGAACCCTACGCAACAATGTAAGCAACGAAACAGTACGCAGACTACTCAGATCCAACAATATTCATGGACGAGTAGTAAGAAAAAAACCTTTCATTTCTGAAATAAATCGCCACAAGAGATTATCATTCGCAAATCTCCACAAAAACAAAGGTTTGGAATTTTGGCAGTCAGTAATATTTAGCGATGAGAGTAAATATAATATTTTCGGCTCTGATGGACGACGCATGGTGTGGAGAAAGCTAAACGAAGCGCTTAATATTAAAAATCTCAAACCAATAGTAAAACACGGAGGTGGTTCTATAATGGTATGGGGCTGTATGTCCGCCCTAGGAGTTGGAAACTTAGTATTTATCGATGGAATTATGGACAAGCATATGTATTTGTCCATTCTTAAAGAAAATCTGAATGCTAGCTGTGACAAGATGGGGCTTCCAAGAACATGATATCATTTCCAACATGATAACGATCCCAAACACACAGCTTTGGACGTTAAATTATGGATGTTGTATAACACAAAACACTTGCCAACACCTCCTCAAAGCCCGGACATAAATCCAATATAAAATTTGTGGGCGTATCTGGAGGAAAAAGTGCGGCAACACCAAATTTCTTCGAAAACTACATTAAAACAAGTTTTACAAGAAGAATGGGACTAAATACCCATAGAAAGGTGTCGAAATTTGGTGGAGTCTATGCCACGACGATTAGAAGCTGTGATTCATAACAATGGATATGCCACAAAATATTGATTTCCACTTTTCAACTTCAGTATGACGGAAATACCATATTATAATTTAAAAGCAAAATACTTTTGTGATCTTGAAAAAAACTAACAAGTTTATAAAATCTCCCATATCTCCCATAATAACGAAGTTATTTTGAGTATTTTTTTTATGAATTCAATCTTTAAGTTTCCCTTATTACGTTGTAAATAAATAATTTTTGTTTTTGAAAATATTAATCAATCTCTACAGTGTATTTCTAAAAAAAAACATAATATTCAATGAAGGCAAAATACTTTTGGGACTCACTGTATATATTTTTTTACACTCGGAGGATGCCACCTATGATGGGGGGGGGGGGTGGAGAAAGAGGGAGTAGTGTTTGTTAACGTTCACCTGGAATTTGATAATGTCAGAGCAGGCAGGACAAAACACTTGCAGGAAGATTACTAAAGACAAATATTCTCCGGTCATTTGGTCAATAAACGGATAGGAGACTCTGTATAGCCGGGTATTCCGGCTAAATTTTCTGACGGATATCTGAAGAGCAGATACCTTTAAAATATCTATAGAGCAGCGGTATACAACCCAATAGAGTTGGATACCCTACCATCTCCTATCATCAACACCTCTGTCCTCTGTAGACGGTCCAAAAGCTGCAAACTTGTCTTTGGAGCGCTCTGCCCTTATATGGGAGTTATATTCCATTTTAGGCCGGATGTAAGTGGTGTCAATATTTACAAGATCAGATGAGTTGCAGTATTTCTTGTGCCTCCGCTTTAAAAAGCCTCAACACTTTAATGTTTCTTTCGGCACTCATTGGCGTAGGAATAGGGGTGCTGGGAAAAATTTTAGACACCAGTTTTAGACATCAGCTGTGTCTTTTGTTTATTTGAACACTGGATCGGTTTATTTGACCCCACTCATAAATCGTCGCCAAATCGCGGTTGAATGAGACCTTCATCGATTGGCTTTTGTCTCCGGCCTCTCGAGAACTTGGCCGATGGTGAAATGAGTATGAATGACGCTGGTTGCTGTCGTTTCAGTTGTTTATCATAGAAATGTTTTTAATCTCCGCCTTTAGTGTCTTTGAATCTGTGTTTCAGTCGGAATTTTATTTATTTATTTATTAATTACAATACAAAGTAAATTTATATTATAATTTTGGGTCCAAGAGTAAACCGGGTGACAAAGACCATTTGGCTTGATTTTTGCAGCGACAGACCAAAGCCTCTGGTGGGAATCGAACCCACAACCCCCACTCTGATAGGCAAGCACGCTACCAACTCGCCTACCGGGGCGCTTGTCGGAATTTTATGTTTTTGTAAATTTTTTTGTGAAAACAAAATCCAATTTTCATTTATTTATCATAAAGCCACATATCTTACAATTAGAAAGCGGTATAGGTTATTAAACATGATAAAGGGTTTTAGATTTCATTCAGAATTTAGTAAATGTCTCTACTGGAATATCCATTAAACTAACATTGTATAATAACATTTATTTTAACCAAATCGGACAAGCCGTTTTCGAGTTTGACATTTTATTTAAACAAAGTCTCTCCATTGTACTTAGAGGGGTCCGCTGTATATCACAATAGTAAAGTGGTTATTCACTTTTTTTTTTTTTTTTTTTGCAAAGTGTGTTTTTTCATCACCATTTTTTATTACAAAACTTTGACTAAATGGCCAACCATATTAAATACCGCAATAAGAAGAAAACCAAATCATCGCAAAAACAAATGGTTTTGTTATATTAAGATTGTTTGCTATTATTCTCAGATACAAGTATCGATTGTGGTTTTGTTCAAAATTTAATGTGCCTTTATTATTTTAAATATTTGTAAATACTAATTCAAAAAAGGCATTTATTAATATAGAAAAATAAATTCAATGAAATCCAGCAACGATGACTGGAGCATCTTAATGTCATTAATTGCTACCATTACAGCCGATAAACGTTTTCTTACTTAAAGACGTGGTCAGACAAAGTGACTCATATCTGGTATTGCATTTAAGTTAATACAATTTCATCAGAAAACCCAAAAAATATAATTGGATAAAATCCGAAAATTAGGCCAAAACGAACAACAGTTTGTAGAGCCAACTCAACCTAAATGAAACCGACCGGACGCCATTTATCATTACTCCATCCCGAGTTGAAAAACAGATTGCCCACAAACGAATGGCCTGACGTGAGAGCCAACAATGAATTAATTATGTCAGACTCAAATCACAATTTGATATCAACTCTTTTACCATCTGTTCTCTCGCCGTCAATTCTCACTCTTAACTCTCCTGATTTATATACTCTTATGTAAACACAGTGTATGTATATAGAGAAGGAGGCGTTACTTCGGGCCATTGCAATGTGTATGTGTGCGTGTAAAAGAGCTACCTGATTGGTGCGTTACTATATACTAAAAGTCACTCAAGTATTTACTGAGCTCACACATCCACACACAATTAACGGGTAGGTAGCACTTCTCCAACTTCATCGTAGAGAGAGAATATTGGCAATTTAAGAGAATGCAGATTTTAAGAGCATTTTTAAGAGTTGCGCTTGTTTTGGGAAAATATACTTATGGGTGTTGAAAGATTTGGGTTGAATGAGAATCGGAGACCAAATGAAGCTTAATCCATTATCATTCTTTTAGTGTGAAATTTGAGAGTTTGTTTACTGAATGATAATTTGCATGAAGTTGAATGGTATTAATGCACGGGTACGAGGTATGTTCGAACAATTAGAGTAGAGCTGGTATTGGGAATGAAATGAATAGACAAAACGGCACAAATCATTTTATTTTAAACGAAATATTTGTATAACGGCTGGTTCTTTTGAATCATACGTTATTTTGACAGTAAAATCTCACGAAATGAAACGCTTTATGGCTCAACATCGTTTTTAAATATGTAATGTACACATTTTCCAAAGTCAAAGCTGTGGAGTTCAAACAGGGCGTTCATAGAAAAAGTTTTGGTCGAAATGTGTAAAAAATTCTTGAGACTGGCATACTGGTGGACAACACCCACAATCCACGTCGTAGTACAGGGCGTCCTGATGAGCATCTGACATTTAGAATTCGGAAAACCCAAGAGTTATTGTGGAAAAGCCTTCTCAACGTGTGACTGTTTGGTGCGGTTTATGGTCCGGCGGGGTCATTTGATTTTACTTTTAAGAAAATTTGGTTGGATCAACAGTTACGGTGAATGGATTGCGCTATCGAGAGATGATTCATGATTTTTTATGGTCGGAGTGGGATGATATTGATCTGGACAACGTTTAGTTTCAACAAAACGGAGCTACTTGCCACACAAGCAACGAAACCATTTCTCTTTTACGGGAAAAGTTTCCGGACCTTGTTATCTCTCGGAGAGGTGAGTCACCTCTTGTTGAAAAACTCTGTATTTGTCTTCGAATTGTTCCAGGTTTCACTAGAACTTCTTCGAATTTTGTTTGAACATCGCCCCAATACTAGTTGAGTGTCAGCCATGACTTACACTCCCAGTTGAGATGCCTATAACCCCAGTCACCTCTCGTACTTTCATTATCCGAACCTTTAATATAATTTCAGGGATTTTCAAAAGTGTGAAATGAGTGACCAATAGCTTTGATATTTTACAGTTGAATTAATATAAACATCGGAATTTTTAGATATAGTTTTAAAAGCACCACATTCACGTGATGAAAATTAGTATTTGGGAAAATGTTTATTAGATTACTTTCATTCGTGGGATATTGGAATCCTAGTCGTACCCCTCCAGGTAACAGAGCTAAAAGTAAAACACATTTAAATTTGTTTAAGGAAGTTGATAATTTTCTCAAATATGGTTTCTAGAGGGTATTTAGGGTATTTAAACACTTCTTCCGATTAATCATATTCTGACCAACCGTACATGTGAACCCAATGATAGTGAAACGACCTTTCAACAACGCCTTCAAAGTTTTTCATTCAAAACAAATCCACATCATCGACAAAGGAATGTCGACATACTTTCCTCTTCTGCTGTTAAATCATCGGTACTTTGTGTTACAACAGGCAGTTGTAGTAAACAGTGTTGTTAGTTTCTCACAGCCTCTATAGGCATTTCCGTAGCACGTCCGAACAAACATAACTTCAATTGTTCAAATTGTCATTTTCGTTTGGCTGTGAGCGAAAAATGCATTTTTGTCTCACAGCGAGCATGTGCTAAAACTGGTTGGTCGTTGTATTTGATATTAATTTATTTTTTGGCATTTGAATATGACCAGCTCCAGACAGCAGCGATCGTGTGGACGGACGGATCTGCGACACACGAACGCGCTGGGTGTCTGTCATACTAAACTGTTGATTAAAGCCAAACAAGTGTTCAGTTTTCATTTTTTGGCAAAGCACTTGGACTCGTTGTATTTCGTATTTGATTTGCGGTTTGTTCGATGAGTAATATAAGAAATTAATAATAAACAAAAAACACAAACGACGGCAATAAACAGTCTGGCGATAGCTGTACTTTGTGGTAGTTGCTGCAGTTATTGGCTTCATCTCATGTAACACATAACGGTCCAGAGGTTCTTGGTAGCAATGGCGCTAAGAACGCTGTAGGTTCCATTTCATTCTGCGTGCTGATAGGCGGATACATAAAAGAAACCGATGGATGATGCCAAATATTCCTGGAAGAAGGTGAAGTTTTACAAATGTTACGTAGCAAAATTGCAAGAAGTGTATGAAGTGGCTAAATAAGCTCAAGACGAGGCAGTATTGGAAAATCGGGTCAAAATATAAATTATGGAAACGAATCAGGCGAAGTGTGACGAAATTAAATCGTTAATCTGAAACGTTGACGATTGCAACGGCTAGTTTACTGAGTAGATAACCTTACCTCAAATCAATGCAAAATATCATAAATTGATGTCCCCGATTTGCACGATACTTATTTTACATGATTTTACTTTTAAACGACTTTTTTGGGTTTCGGTAAATAAAGGGTTTTATAAAATTCTCATCCTCAATTACACGAGCTTAAAGTGGCCAGCATTTAAGTGATGGAGGCAGCCGCTGAAAAATGTTTGATGGTCCCACCAGGTTTCTGCTGCATGGTAGTCGCTCAGACTACCTACCACACCACAGCCGTCCACGTTAAGCGATTCAGCCTGCATTTTCGATTTACACTACTTTTCACACAATCATTACAAAATTCTATTTACACGATTTTCCCAGGCACGAGGGATGGGTGTACATCAATTGACAGAAAATTGTTTTTTATGTTTTTTCTTGAGTTCTAAATTCGTGCAATAATGTAATTATTGATCATCTGGTGATATTGAGCCAAAATGAAATGATGTGGAGAAACCAATTCAAAAAAAAAAAAAGTTATTCATTCAATAATTCACAAGGATTTGTGCAATCAATGTAAAGCCGCACAGAGAGCACTGCTATATGATTTTGACTCGAGAATATTGTCATTGTTAGAGGATCCAACGTATAATTTGTGAAATACTTTAGAAATAAAGCCAGATTTTTCTGAAAATTTAAGAAAACCCAGAAAACTTGTGCTAGTGGATCAATGACTAACATTTTATGTATTCTTATTTCAAGCAAATTAATTTGTAGGTGGTCCGTTAGGGAAGTTCGATTTTCGCATAGTTTTTACAACATTTCGGGTGGTATTTCGCCACAGCCATGTATAATATTGTCTTCGCAGCCAGTATTTGTGGTTAGCTTGTCCGTAGACTCGAGAGAAATAGTCTAGGCTGCCAACTGACCGTGTTAAAACAAGAGATTAATTATTCATTAAACTCGCCTCTCGTCCATGGTCCATGGTTCGAAGACACTTTCACAATAAGACTGTTTCGTAGACATTTTTTCTATAACACTTTTTCGAACATTTTTTAAACATCTTTTTCGAACATTTTTTTGATAAAACATTTTCGAAGACTTTTTCTCGACAACACTTATTCTATAAAAAAAGAAATAATATATTGTGGCAGGTCGCCTGGCTTCAATTCCAACATCCCATATTTTTCACTGTACATACTTCGCAGTACTGTGAAACTGTTGCCAAATTTGGTCACAATGTCTGGCATAGTCTGATCCGTGGGTTGATTATTACAAATTTTTATAATAAAACTAAATGATTTGCAAACGTTATTAATTTTTAAGTCTTTTCATGATAAACTGGCTGGGCAAACTAAACACTTTTGACTTTGAAACACAATTTTTTTTTTTTTGGATTAACGATTTTCTTCGCCTGGTCAGAAAAATACAATTTTTCTGCATTGCAACTACACCTTACTATTCGCATATGTGATTTGCATTTAAATTTTTTTAAGTACACTAGAGCCCCGACTTGCGTCGTTAATGGGGACCGGAGGAACGCGACGCAACTCGAAACGACGCAAATCGAATCACCTTTTCTATACATATACAAAATGCACTGAAATTTAATTTATTCGGGAAAATGTTCAAAACAAAGCAAACAATTTTAACTATTTTTTTATTTAATTTAGATTTAGGAAAGAATAAGAGAAACAAGGGAATTTTTTTCTGTCATGACACCCAGAGCCCTCTGGAAAAAATACAATTTTTAAAGAGAGCAAAGTCTCATCTTGTTGTTATTAATCTATGCGTACAGGTGACGATCAGTGTTGTCAGAAGTTGTAAAAATGCTAAAAGACAGAAAAGATGCTAAATCAGGCACTGCAAATGCAAAAAATGGTAATCTACAATGCAGCTCGGACCGACGCAACTTGAAATTTCAACGACGCAAATCAAATTTTTCCAGTTTTTAAAAAGCGACGCAACTTGAAACGACGTAAATCGGGACGACGCAAGTCGGGGCTCTAGTGTATTCAAAACTGAATTTTTGCAGAGTGTGAAACCAACCGCAAATGCGATAATATAATTTTCGGCTATTAATAATTCAGTTATTTATTCCATTCGTTGTGACTTTTCGGCCATAACATTTCGAACAGCGGTGGTGACAAATTTTATTTGAAATTAAATACTGTCACCTAAATCAATTGGTTAATTAAAGAGCTAGAATCTTTTGAGAAATATAAAGCATTTGTCACAAAGTTGTAATATGATTTCGGAAACTGATAAAACCCACACGATGTCTGGAGAATACGGTGTTGCGAGGAGGGATTTCTGTCACGACTCTCGTCTTTTACTGGGGATACTCCCTCCCAATGCTCTCAAAAAACATTATTATCTGGGATACACATAGGAAAATCCTAATGTACACCATGGATATCGGTTTTGGTTAATTTGAATGGCACCATTTTGGGGGGTCCAATGAAATTCAGCTAATAAGAGTATATCCTCTAGGCGCCTCGGTAGCGTGCTTGTCTATCAGCGTGGGGGTTGTGGATTCGATACGCACCAGAGGCTTTGGTCTGTCGCTGCAAAAATTTAGCCAAATGTGTCAGCCGGTTTACCGTTGGACCCAAAATTAGAATATAAATTTACTACGTATTGTAATTAATAAATAAACTCTGATGCAATTCTCCATTTTAGTTATTTTGGAAGAAACATCACCTAAAAGTTGATGAACTGAATCGTGAGAGATGGACTGAGCTTTCGACAGATTCCTTACAATATGTGCAGCATCATTGTCATCACTCTATGTCTCCTTTAGAAACTGCAGGTCGGCTTAACTGAAACCAGTGCATTCCCATAAAATCCTTTCCAGCAAATCAACCGCAATGACTTTCGTTGAACTTAACCCTCCAACCGGCAATACCACTCTGACGATGTCTTGATTATGTATCTGAGTTTACTGTATAATACACATACACTATCTATCACACCACGGCCATCGAATCGACAAGGAATCATTGAAGATGAATCTAATAGTGAATGAGGTTAGGACCAAACTTTTGCTTGCAACTGTCGATAGATTAGTCCATAGTGGAGATAGTTGCAAGTGAAGGAATGTGTCAACCTTTGGTGCGCCATACACAGTATTGAACTTAACCGACGGTCTTATATGTTGGAGTATCATATTTTGGAATCAGCTGGAATTTAACTTTTTCCGGCTGGTTTTTGACAGGCAACACCTTTAAAATAACTTTGCTGGTTGTCCGCATTTCATTTCGAATACGCATCGTGGATATTTCCAATGACACAATAGATTTTATTTGAAATTGAATATGTTTCAATTTTGTTGGCGGAAATGTGAAGAGTTTTAGAATCATATGACGTCTTCATGGATTTGGAAAGAGAATTCCGGAACACGGGGTTTTTTGTGTGTCTGTTGAATACTTTCTCAATGCTATTGCATTAGTCAGAGCCGGCAAAATATTCGCATACCAACAAGCGAAGTCAATTATGATTATGTTTGTCACGATCATTTTAATTTCGGAATGATTAATCTCAGAACAGCTTGGGCCCGGAAAGAGGAAAATACGTCATGTTTTTTTTTGTTGATTTTTCATAATATTTATGTATGTACCATGTTTTGTTTTAGAATATTACTTTATATTACTTCTCTTACATAGTTAAGAATACACAGAGATTTGGATTTTTAACTTTAAGTATTTACGTGATCTTAAAATAAAAAAAAAACGAAAAAAATAATACTTTTGCAGCTGTTTCAATTTCTTATAGATTGTTTTATTAACTTAAAAAAAAGCACTACAAATAAAAATACAAAAAGTGATACTGTGATAAATTAGACAAAAAATAAAAATATATATATTATGTTAAAACAACAGAGGCCTCGGGCAATTTGTTTACGTCAAATTAGAAAAAAAAAATATGTGTCTGTATTTTAAAAATAATTAACTAAAAGCGAATAAATAAATAATAAAATCGTTGAAAAAAAAACGTTCTAAAAAATAACATTTAACATACAAATTAACATTAATCAGCGTATAATTTACAGTATAAATAATCGTAATAATACCAATAAATTAAATAATTTAAATATGCTTATCAAAAATAATAATAATAATAATAGTATGTAAAAAGAATAAATAACGATGGTGATGGTGATGCTGATGACGGCGATGATGACGATGGCGATGACAAGGCGATAATGAGAATGTGATGAATTCGTAACGTATCAGTAAAAATAAAGACTCATTGGATGCCGGGTGGGGCAGGGTACTTATAGAAGAAAGTCATTGATATCGATGTTCTTCTCTCGATCTTAAACACAATGAATGTGTACGTAATACGAGGGCATCGTTTACAACGAGCATAAATTCGGGCATCTTAGGATTTTTTTGTTTTTTTTTTAAATAAAAAGCAAAATCTTAAAAAAGATCACAAAATAATTTTAGGTTAATACATAAATACAGAAACGGAAATCGGTTTTTTTTTTCTTTCAAAACTAATCACAATGTATAACAATATCTTTTGGGGAGGGGAAAGATATACAATGGGTTTCAGAGAAATGTATATAGAAAATACCAGCTCAAGTTTAAAACACTGTGGAAATATATCTTGCATTAATTTAGGTGTTTTTTGTTTAAGTAACTTGTTTTAAGTATCTATGTTGTTTAGGTAGTTTAGTTTGACATCCAACATTACTTAAGATTAAATGTGATTTTGTTTAACTATTTTAAATCATTGTGGTTTTCATGTTTCCATTATTTCGGCTTAGCGTTTGGTCAGTTGATTCCATGGTCCATCATCAATCGGGTCGGTTTAGATGTATCGATTTGCCATTCGGTCGCCCGCTTACTGTTCCTGGCTACTGCTGTGGCCATTGTTAGCCGACTGACAGACTTCTGTATTCAGTTTGATCATTTCCGCTATCGTTTCCATTTCCTCGATGAACTCTTTGATTACCAGAAAATCACGTATCTTTCCGGCAATGGTCCGATTGAATTCAACCGTATTCTCATCCAAATTCGGCTTTTCTATTGTCAAACCCTCCAGAACCTTTTCGGCCTCGCCCATGTTGTATCGGATTTCTTTCTTGATCTTTTCGAAAAAGTCCAAAATCGTTTGGGCCTTTATATCTTCACCGTGTTCAATGGTCGTTTTATTATCGATGGTGTCCTGATAGACGAATTCGACTAGCTGATGGAAATTGTGTAGATTCAAATAGAAATCGTGCATTTTCTGTTGGAGCTGGAAGATACATAAATAACACATAATTAATATGGGGCTTGAATATACAAAAAAATTAGAGTAATTCAAATTTGATCGAAAGAAAAGTTGAGTTTTTGATAACTTGTGGAACGAATTTTGTTGTAATACTAGAAAAGTTAAGTCAAATCGGCGAAGAGAAGCCTTAAAAATAATTTCCATTAAATTTTTGTATTTAATTATAAGTAGACGTTTTTCATTCTCTCAATATTTCGACCTCTCAATAAAACAATAGTGTATAGTTCATTATACACTGTTATTAAATTGAGGGAACGATTTCGTTCTTCTTTCTCTGAAATCAGTGATTTGGGCTTGATATAATTTGTAAACTAATGGGACGCCATTTTAGACAACATTAAATTCGTCACACTAAAGTTAAATTTATTTGCGATGGCGCTGTAAAAATCACTAATAAATAGTAATTCAATCAGATGAATTGCACTTTTTTTTTTAAATATGCTTAACAGCCCATTAATTGCGAATGGAATTCTCAGATTGTCCATTGGTTCGAAAGCATCAGACGGTTTTGGAGTATTTCTCTATTCCTTTCGATCAAATTGTTGATTATTTCACAAATTAATATTTTGCTCGATAGCTTACCTCATTTTCAAAGGTCACAGGTTTACGAGTTGGATTTCGTATTTCCAGCTTAAGCAATTTCCATGTTTCCTTCATTTCATTGTAGGTTTTGTCTTCACGACGTGTCAACTGCAAAAATTAAGAAAAAAAAAATAATTTTTGTAATCAAATCACTGAAGTCAAGTTAATAAAAAAAATAAAAATAAAACTGGACAATTTCAGATAGAATAAACGAAGCAGTCAGTTAAAATTGGAGTTGCATTTAATTAAAAACTAATTGAAATAATTAAAATATTAAATGAGTTAAATTAATTAATTAAATTAATTTTCAACAATAAGTGAAACTCGGTGATTGTATAGCAAATATATGTAGGTTTTCAGACGATTTGTATGAAAACTGATTTATTATAAAGACGAATTTAAGAATTGATAGAATCCATCACCATTGAAGAATGGGCTACAGAACAGAATGTCCCTTTAGAGACCCCTGTGTAAAAGTCCAGCTGTATGAAGAAAATGCCGTTTATGGGACTGGAAAAACCTGAACTAACGAACCCTAAACTTCATATCGAACCCTAAATACAAAAGGGTCATAACTCAAAACTTCCAAAACTGAGTACATCTCTAACTACTGGAACAAATTCTGTCACATTACTATCTTCGTTAACTGGAAAAATACATGTTAATTCTTTAAATATTACTGGAAATTTTAGAATTTTATGTTATGACCCCTTTCCATTTAGGGTGCGATATGTATATACCGCATTGATAAAGCGGAATGGAAAAGATGCCAACAGACTGCAGTCAAACTTCCATAACACGAACCATCATTAGCCCGTACAAAAGTTCCACTTACGCAGACTTGGAGTTATGGAATTACTTATGAAATTGTTTAGGGGAATTTGTCTTCTTAATTGCCACTAGAAGTGCTTCCACTTATGAAAGTTCCACTATATTTATACAAAACCTACAATGAAGATAAACTATCTTGGAATTTCCCCTACAAAATACGAATTTCATATACGCAATTCAATCTTAAGGTTACAATTTCGGTGAATACTTACAAATTTATCACACAATTTTTTGATGAAGTCCAATGAATTGTGTATCTGTAAATGCATATTCTCAAATACGGCTTTACTTCCGCAGTAACTCATTTTGTTCTGATTTGCAACGTTGGCTGTGGGGGCAGCACGCTGATGCAAGTGATGATGTTGCAGCTGATGATGAACTTTCCTCAAAATGGGGGCTAGGTATGAGGAGGGTCTTTGTACTTGTTGATGATGCTGTTGCTTGAGCTGTTGCTGGTATTGATGGTGTTTTTGTAACAGTTGCTGCTGTTGCTGCCGATGCTGTCTTTGATCTTGCAACAGATTCTGATGATAACGTTCGCGATAAACGTTCGAATGTAAAATTAATCTCTGGCCAGACGCCGTCGTGCGCCGCACTGGAATGGCTTGTGTAGTTGGTAGGTATGACGATGATATGGCACAACAAATAAATAATAGGACAAGTAATAATTCTGTAAAGAAATTAAAAAAGAATGATTTTCTATTAATAAATTGTAGAGGCAATAAAATCTGAAAGCAAATGTAATACGAAATCAAAGGAAATGTTAAAAAAAAAATAATTGAAAAATAAGAAATTTATTTTTTTTGTACTGTAAAGCTTTGCTTAGTGTTGCCACCATTGAATTGTGACTAGGGGTTTCAGTGGACATTATGGTCTCGATTTTGGTTGTCAGTCTGACAGTTGTCTAGAACTTCTTAAACAAATTAAATCTCTAATGCTAATATAGACTACAGGATAAACGGAAGTAGATCGCATGCAAATAGATTGCAAAACACATATTATCAAAACTGATTTCTATTACAGTGGAAGCTCTTTGTGTAGCACAAAGCATTTTCAAATTAATTTTAATTTGTGTGGATCACAAACAAGAATTGTAAACAGCAGGAGGCTAATGAAACAATAAAAAAAGACGTTTTTAAAATCTACAAACTAATGCAGTATTTATAACTAGTAAGTTGTAATGCGCCTATGGCGCCCGTTAATTTGCTTGAGAAAGTATTTGTTACTTAATTTTAAAAATTTTGTAAAAAATATTTTGAGAAAACTATTTTGTAAAAAAAAATTTCGAAAAAAAATAAAATTTGTGGAAAAAAGATTTTTGCTGAAAAAAAAAATTTTTGTTGAAAAAAACAATTTTTGTTGAAAAAAAAAAATTTTGTTGAAAAAAAAAATTTTTGTGGAAAAAAAAAAATTGGAAAAAAAAATTTTTGTAAAAAAAAATTTGTAAGAAAAAAAATTTTGGAAAAAAAAAAATTGGGGAAAACATAATTTCTGTACAAAAAAAATATTATTTTTTTTATTATTATTTATAGAATTATTATAGAATGCCTATTTAAATTCCTACGTACTGCGTGACAGAGTCAGTGAATCAGGGAATCAGTGTATCAGTGAATCAGTGAATCAGTGAATCAGTGAATCAGTGTCGAGGGTAAATATATATTAAGATATTTTGTTTCCGTTTTCTGTTTATTTCTGTGAACGGTGGCGTATACTTCATATTGATATGGTACAGCAACAACGTATACGTACGTGGTTAATTGAACGCATGGGATGTTTAGTGTGTGCGACTATCACACAACAAACCCCGGTTCGTATTCTGTTAAGACCATCCGAAACCAATTTTCTATGGGCTTTTTTTCGTCCCGTGAATGCAGGCGACTTTACCATGTAAAACGTCTGTAGGTAACTTACATTATTTTTAACAACATCAATTATATCGTGTATTGGCCACTGCCTTGAGATAAGTTCCCAGTCTTTTCTCTCCATGGAATTTAAAGCAAATACTTAATAAAGTTAACAAACAATACAATTGTTTGCTATCCAAAATTATTTTTCCCTTGTTCTTTTTGTAGTACTAAACCAAAAATATGGCAACGCCGGCAGCTTTAACGACGTACAAAATATTCAATAATTTTTGTTGTACAACGTGCCTGAATGTGTATTCGATACATGTGCTCTCACAGTTTTTGCACTGTGTTGGTGATGACGATGGGAGGTCCTACCCCACTGCCCGTTTTTATTGTGTGTGGTCAGTATTTAGCAAACAGTCAGTTAGCCACTCATTCCAAAAGCAATCGTTCAGTTATTCATTCATTCACTACGGCATGCTGACAGAGTCTGTGCGTTCAGCCAGACAGAGCGATCTGTACCCAACAACCGACAATGCGGTAATTAGTCTGAAAACGTTCATTGCACATGTCGTATTCAAAGAATTTTTTAATTCTTCAACCCACCGACAAACCGACCGATCATCATGTTGTCAATCGCTCGTTCGTACGTTCATTTCAGTAAAATGTATGTGAGCGTATTTTTTTTGTGTTGTGCTCTTTCCAAATGAGCATTTTGATATATTTTTTTTTTGCTGTTAACCGGCCGGCTTTAACATAATTAGTCATTTGTTTGTTGTGCTCTGATCGTGAAACTTCCTCAATTGAATTGAAATGAATTCGTTTGGGCCAAGCCAATCGACAATGCTTTCGGCCAGCTGTTGAAAACAAGTTCAAGGTGTATTGTGTGTATTTTGTATGTATAGGCAAGCATATGGCCGTGCCACGTAGTTTTCGTTTCTATTTAGAACAAAATATGGGCAAATCCATGCCAGCGATTTGTGTAATGGGGAAACTCTATGCGTAATTTAAATTTCCATTCACCACATTATAGAAATATAGAAATTTGTAATTATTGAACTATTCTAATTTGTTCTATTTATTATAATTAACTTGAATATTGTGGGGGAAATTATTAACACTTTTTCTGCGAGCGATTATAATTTTTTTGTGAGGGAAATTTGTTTGAATTTTTCCAATTGCAATCCAGTGTAGTTATACAACTTATTTGATTACACCTCGGTTAGGGAAATTTGTAATTTGGGCTTCGAGTCTTTTGATTGGAGGTGGTATTCTCCCATTTCCATCCAGATTAACGGATATCAAGGGGGATTTGATGTAATAAATATTTAATCCAATTATTTCAATTAAAAGAATGGTATGGATAAAGTTCAGTTCATTCGAAGAAAATCAAAATTCGTAATCAAATAAAAATAAAATAAAAGAAATTGTCGTAGGCGGCGATAAGATACAATATACTTGGCAATGGATCTCTGTTATGTATGTGCTTAGACCTCAGCCACAGGATTGTAGTGCCAGATTGTTGATTGAAATCAAAGCCTCATTTTCGCAACAACTTTAAAAAAGTAATGCTGCATTAATGCCGTTAGAAAACATTGACAGATTCCCAGGCCTTGGAAACGATTAAAATAAGAGAATTTGTGTGTTTGAAAAATTATCATAAGTTTGGCTGTTCTCAGTGGAATTTTACAAAGCCAGCCGATATTTTTTGACATTTTATCTATGTTGTCTTGCTTCCCAACAAGAGCCAAATAGAAAATTTGGAGAATAAAAAAATACCAGACGGTAAACGGCATTTGACCAGTTTATGATTATGTCAACTGAAACAACGCTCATATATTATGGAAACACCCATAGGAAAGAAAATATCTCCACATATATATATACTACATATATATATATCAATGTGACAGAAAGAAGATATAGTTGCAAACAATTATCATCCATAACTATGTATGTTGTGTATGTACGACATGGATCAGGCATACCAAACCTACCGCAGCGAATTTATAAAAAAAAAAAAAAACACAAACACACACCGAAGCCATTGAGACAAAATAGCTTAGTGTCTGCATTGATGGAATTGTTAATCGAACAATAGACATTAGAAATTTTACTTAATTATAAGTGGTGGCATTGGATCTGGTTTAAAATAAGTAAAACAAAAAAAAAACGGTTAAACTAACATGAGGAGGATGGCTGATTGCGATTGCAATAATTAACAAGTTAATCTCAGCGAAATGTGTATGTGTGTGTGTGAGCGTGTGTGGCCAGCATCACTGCACGGGACCTGAAGATGATGATGATGATGGCAATGTAAGAAGAAAAGAAAGGTGGATTGAGTAAAGGAGAAAAAAAAGCGACAAAAAATGGCAACAGTTTTAATTATCTATGTACACTCACACACATACATACATACATAGATTGATCTCATTAAAAATATTTATTTATGGCATATATTGGACTTAGCACACACACACACACACATGCATAAGATTTATTTGTTTTTGACTTGTTCTTCTTCTTCTCATGTCAGCTGCCGCCACCACTACCACCCATCCACTACCACTGCCTTGTGCGCTTTGGTGTTGGTGGTGGCTCAGCATAATTTCTGTGCTTTCTATACGGTGCTCTAAGGCGTATGATTATTAGAGATTTCGAAATGAAACGTAACGAAAAAACAAACAAATATTAGTAACGCCTGTACAAAATGCCCCACACTCATCAGATGACAGATGACCTATGGAAGTCATCAATGACAGAAGATGATGGCATGGCCTCAACACCAACACCGACACTAACTGCCAACACTTTGCATCATTTTACGTTTGTCCACAAGTGTTGCGTTATCAATTAAAATCATATTCTTCGTTCATAAACAACACAACAACTCAATCCTCTGCACAGCACAGCACACTAACAACGACAAAACACACATGGATCAAAGTATTTTTATAACTGTGTTAGTATGCGGACGTATGTGTGCGTGTGTGTGTGTGTGTGTGTACAATATTTTCTCTTAATTAGCAATAAGGCTGTAGGAAAAATAATAAATAAATTCACTCGTAACACACACTAAAATTAAAGTGAAATCACACGTTATGGACTCGAGGATATTTATACCAAACTTAGCGGCATACACCTAACGACTGTCGCGATACCCTACTTATGTGCCAGTGAACGGAAGGAGCTACAGTCCATACTCTGGCTGTTAATTGGATAATAACAAACATTGGTTTAAATATAGAACATTGTAAAACTTGTAAAAAAAAAACCTCACACACACATAGCAAGAATTATTTATAGTTTTGGAGAAAACCGTTAAAGAAACAAAATATTTTTGTATGTCCTCTCAAAGATACAACCGTTATGTGTAATTAAGTAATTTTTCTATATAATATTTGTTGTGACAAGTAATCCTGGCTAATGTTACTATTACGCATAATTGCACAGGTATAGGGAAATGTTTAGCTTTAGGTTTTTCTTTCAGTTTTTTTTTTTTGATTAATTTTCTTCTTTCCGTTTTCTTGACATGTCTGTTATTCTTAAGGGATGTCTCAATATTTCTTTGTGGAACCAAAAGGGGGTAATTCTCAGTTAGCTGGGAAACATATAATTTAATTCAAAAATCACCGAATTTCGTGTGGTTTTCAATGGATTATTAAGAAATTAAGGGACTCATTGTACGCTAACCATAGGAAATATGGAAACTCAAGTTATTATGAACAAAAATAATTGACCTACTGTTAGGATATGAAATATTCTGCTTATTCTGAATGTCTGAATTTAGGAAGAATATATTTAGGTGTGCAAATCAAAAACTACTGCTTCGATTGCTAGGTTTAACTGAAAGATTCAGGGTTCTGTGTTGAAATTGTCTATTTTGCTTGGAAACAACAATTGGCTTGGCAATTAATGAATTGGTTTACCATTCTATTTTAAATACCACAAAATTCCCCATCTCGCTCTCTCTCTCTCTCTCTTCGAACGCTTCATTTGTTTTCGGTCTCCATTTCATACTTGCTAGACCTGCATCTCAATTTCACGATGTAACCAACTGAGGAACCGAACTAATATTTCCTCCTTCCGGCCGCGAAGGGTACACAAATCCTATTCGCTGATGGTAGTGTGAATGTATGTCATTTATATATATATATATATATATACATGTGTGTGTTTGTATGTGTGTAAATGGCTATTTCCAACTCCTTTGCTCACACAAATTAATTAGTGGATAAAAACGCCAACATACAGTCCCCTTTGTAATCAACTACTAGGAAGGTGGTGACCTGTTTTCGAAATCGTTGTACACTGATATACTCAAACATATGTATGCTGTCTATAATAATTATATTGGATAATTGCATTGAATTCCAAGATTTATGTGATCTCCCGATATATATATATATATAAATTCAGTTACCTTGGAATTTGAAATATATGAAATATTATGGACAAGTTTTAATCATAGTTCTTATATGAAAAATTACTGAATTCGGAAAATCGGCTTCCAAATAAGGCAGGATGTTGCATGTACTTATTTTTGTATCTTGATAATTTTCACTGGCTCTTCAGTTTTTTCCAGAGCCATGTGGAGACATTGTGAATCATTGTGGTAAAATAATGAATTGATGGGCAATGCCCCTATTAATAAATAGTTTATAATAATCCTGTATTACTGGGGAGCGCGGCGTCCGACTACACTGTGATTCTGCATATGACACCATTACCTACAATGATTCATGAATATATCAGAAATCCACCATAGAGAGATGTCATCGTTCATGAAAACAATGTAGCAAAATCGGAATGATGTTATAAAAATATGTTAACATTCCATGAATTAGCCTTTAGTCTGGTCAACAATCATTCGTACAAATTTATGTTTCGGGTAAACGTAAACGTGGAAATTATTGTTAATAATTTGTGCTCCTTAACTAACAATCTAGGCATCAATCGTTTTAACATAATTCGGACAGAGGTCATTTTAGTTTTTGGATGAATTTACAATTACAGTTTTTGCTGGAAGAAAATTGTTTGATCCCATTTGCATTCACAAGGATAAAAAGAACAAAATAATAAGTGCACAATTTTCAAAACTTTTAATCTTGTTTAGCATTTTTATGCTGTCTGTTTTACTTTTACTTTTTACTGTATGGTGTTTCAAGATTGAGTTTTTTGAATATAAACTGTTTTTGAGATATATATATATATATACATGTAGAAGACAATAATGTATAATATTGAGTACTTGCTGTCAAATGACGGAAAACAAGTTGTCAACGCGAGTATCTCGAGTATTATGAATATCACACTCCATTGGAAAGGTCTTCTTTACTACTACCAATCATCAGAATTGCACACATATATCTTAGAGGTTTAATTACAAATTATAAATAGTGTGCGTCATCGATGGCATGCGACAATGTCGTAACTTTGATGATCTACACTGCCTGTTTTTAAAAATAGATCAAAATAAGATATAAGTCATTCATCAGATATAAGACATTCGATCAATGTGTATTTCATAGCGTAAACAAGTAGCAAAGCAATAAAGCTGTAGATTACATGGTAACTGTGCAATACTGAATGAATGAGAGTGTGAAGCTTCCGCACCTAACGAGTACCTATACATATATCAGGCCAGAACAGGTCTGTTAAATTTGCTAACCAATAGGTGATTCTAAAAAGCAAAACCTCAATGGTTGGTCATTTTGTATACCTTTGTGTCATGAAATAAAAGTTATCTTTTTTGTAGGTCATTTCTTATTTTTGACCTACACTCAGGGAAATGACTCGGGAACACTCGGCAAGAGGGAGTAGTATTTGTTGATATTTGTCTTGAATTTGATTAGGTCACAGGAGAGACACTTGCTTGGAAGAGTATTGGATTAGCATAACGAATTTTCTGTATAGTGATATTTGACAATGAATGGAAGCGGCGTATCTCGGCTGAATGTCCTAACAAGGACGAGTTTTCGAAAAGTATAACGAATTTTCTGTATAGTGATATTTGACAATGAATGGAAGCGGCGTATCTCGGCTGAATGTCCTAACAAGGAAAAGTATCTCGACTGAATGTCCTAACAAGGAAGAGTATTCGAATAGTATAACGAATTTTCTGTATAGTGACATTTGACACTGAATGGAAGCCGCGCATCTCGGCTGAATGTCCTAACATCTGACGAACAGCTAACGTTAAAACATCTATTTCTGTTGATTATATACAACCGACGTTCCGGCCATGCTGAAAGGAGACAACAGAGTTGGATATCCTACTGCCTACCCTAACGCTCTCCTCTGTACACGATCCCGGAGCAGCAGAGATGTCTTTTAAAGCCCCTGCCCATATATCGGAGTTATATTAACTTTTTTTGGCTGTTCAGCACATTCCATGTAAAAATTTTCCATTTGCCAACGAACGCTAATTCTCCCCTTTTGTACTTGCAGTCTCAGGTTTTTTTTTTGTTATGCACAAGTCCCCTGTATTTCATTCACTAAGCCATAATTTCTTCCCAATTGGATTTCCATCAAAATTACCGTGTATTACTCTAATAAGAAGTTTGAAGTCCCTTTAGGTTGGGCCCTAACAAACCACACTATTGTGGATCTTTCAGATGTTTTTTTTTTTTTTTTTTTTTTTGTAACATATGTATTTCGGAATATTTACGGTTGATTTTGCTTATGTGTACTTACTTGTCTGTTGGAATTTGTACAAATTATTAAAATTATCATTGAAATAATGCAATGATGCAAATTTATATAAATGGCAGGTTTGATAAAATTTAACTAAAGTTGTGGAATGCTGTAATGATGGTGATGACGAAGGGGCTGTTGTTGTTGTTGTTGCTGTTGTCGTTGTTTGTGTCGACGATGCTGATACTGCTGCTGGTGATGCCTCTAAGGAAACTAATGCTAATGTTGCTGATGCGTTTAATATCGATGTTTGAGACCTAAGTGTTGACTCCATTTTATGGTTTTGCTGTAATCTATCAGCACATTCATCAGCTGTGGCATATAAAGCCCGTTTTTGATGTGTTATTTTATTGGGATGAGATTCTTCGTCTTTTTCTTGTATATGATCCGAGGAGGATTCCAAAAAATTTCGTTTATGCAATAGTACTGTACGTGGATCAGTTTTGGGTTGTTTCAATGCAATCTCCGGTAGATACATTTCCATTTTACAAGGATTTGTTGTGTATATATTGTTTTGTATTTTTTTTTTTTTTGGCAAAGGAGTTTGGCAGATGTTTGATAAATACTTTTTTTTGTTTGTGTTAATACTATTTTTGTTTTCTTTTATAATTGAAAATTTAACACTTGTTTTTGTTAAACAATCTTTTGTTCATGTCTCATATTTTTTTTTTTTACAAATCCGAACTTTTTTTTTGTGTATACAAGTTTTAATAATTTTTTTCTTTTTGTAATTGATTAATTTCACAATTTGGTACTGGTATGTATTACTATTTTCAAATGGTGGTTGGTTAACGGTTGTCAATAATAATAATAACAATAATTATTCAGTGGTGTTTCTTCTGTTCCTGTATATCAAGTGTTTATTGTTTGACAACCAGATTGGTATTAATACTAAAGCGTTACTAAACCCTGTCTTATAAAACTCTTTGATAATGAGAATTTTTGTTGGCAAAACACATACTCACATATGCAGTTCATGTATGCGTGTGTGTGTGTGTGTGTTGGCTGTATTATTCACCGTTCACATGTTTGCAGTATTTGCGGCCCCAATACACCTTTAAAGGTTTCTGGCGTCATTGTGTGCGTGTGTGTGAGTGGCAAAGGTATCTTTATAGCCAATCGTTTAGTTGCTTTTGTCCAAGCACACTCACACACTCAGCCCACATATGTTCAATACAAACTCTCAGATGCTCAGACACTAAACACCAACACCAGAACAGTATCTGCTTGTTGAAGACGAAACAAATCGTAATAGAGTACAGTGGATTTCATTTTTACTCACGCATACTCGCGTAGACGTACTCTGAGATTGACTTTTATCGAAGTCGATAGCGATGTCGATGTTGTTGGCGTGTCGTCGACATCGTTGTCGTGTGCTGGGTTTTTTTTTTTTTTTGGTTATTGCTGTTGTTAACAAATTCACTTGTTGTGCTTCACTGCGGCCGCCGAAGTCGTCGCCTCGCAGCAAGCCACCAACAGAGAGTCGTTGTCTTTATTATTATATCTAGATACACTCGCCGTTTCTATGACCCTATGGAGATCGTGCGTCTCTCACAGAGCGCAAATTACAAGTTAAAGCCCCCCCACACACACACTCTCACATGAACGCATGCCTGCCCCCGATATTGCTGACATCGGCAGAAATGCCGAGTACATCTGTTTTGTGACGTTATTGTGGATGTGAATTCGCTGGTGGTGAGAATTGCGACTGCATGAATGTGTGTGTGTTTTGTGGAATCAAACGCCAAACGCGTGCTTCGTTCTACTCGTGTTTGACACAGCGTTTGCTTGTTATTATGATTGTGTTTTGATTTTGTTTCGTTTCGTATCACTTTGTTTACATTGTAGCTTATTTACGTGCATTCATTCAATAATATTGGCTAAAAATAGATCTGGAATTACTTTCATCGGAATCGGAACTTGGGGAAGTTGTTTAATATTTTCTCCAAATTATGTTACACATACGCCGTCAATGCCTGTGACGGTGGTGCCCATGCTGCTGTAATAGACTTGTCACGACATGTCGCTACTCTCACATTTGGGTAATAAAATCAAACAACTTGAGGTGTACGTGTTAGATGTTAAAACTGAAAATAATGCCCCAACGGGAAAAAATCTTTTCCAATATCTAACAATGTTACAATCATGCTTCCCCCTGATGATCAGATGATCGAGCTATACTATTGCTGCCAGTGTCAAGATATGGTCTGGATGGCTCACCACTTATGAAGAGATACCTCTGAAGTGCCATGGTTGAAAACACAATTGATTCCTACAGATATTGTGGTAAAAAAAAACGGAGTGTTGTCCAGTAATAATTCTTCTCCTGTTTATACGTTCTTTGAATGTGTTTGTTAAGTAAAATACTGTTCCATTTAACCTACAACAGCAGTTACAATCTCACTTGTATTGTGCAACACTTTTTCGGTCGTTGCAGTAGCAGAAAAACTGTTATGAATCATCTGATCTCATGGCCAACGAATGTTCAAGCTGCTCGCTGTGTCAAACACACATCCACTGTACCGAAGAACCCTAACATTCTTCCGTGTGCACGTACAGTTTCATGTTTTTAGGAATCGACAAGATACGTGTATTTCATCCAGTAACTAATAAATATTTTTCAAATATTATGAGAAAGAATCTTAAGCGCTTTATAAACGAATTATGGCCGGCCTTGGGGTAATAAGGTGAGTGTGCAACTGGTACACAACAGACCAGGCTGCACATCGTTGTAAAAACAACAAAGTGTACATCAGTACACAATAAAAAAGGACCCATCAAATGTACGCATTTTCATTGTTGTAATTTTCAATATCGAATTTAACATAAATGATAAACGCTGCATACCTTTACGACCACTTATATAAAATGCGAATATTTTTGTTGAAACATGTTTGAAATTGCTTAATGATTACGAATACTCAATTGAAGATTCACCTATAAGACGAAGAAATGTAATATTGAGTGAGTCATCATCATTAAGTTAAAACGTTTGACGTTCGATTTCTCACACTCACACAAAAAAAAAAAAAAAGAAACAAGAAAACGGAATTCCCAAAATTCTCCCAATCTCAAGGAGACGACAATTGGAATGTGACGTGTGGTTGTGCAAAACTAACCGACAACAAATGAACAACCTACTGCCGTTGTTTAATAAATAATCCCAGATTTATAAAGAAAAATAGAAAACAAAAAAAAAACAATATGAATGCAATTTGTAGTCTATGCATTGGCGTAACTAGACATTTTGACTGGGGGGCTATAGCCCCTGTTGTTGGTGCATTGCACTTCTTGCGCAACCCGCCGAGCTGATTTCTGGGGGGGGGGGCTAAAATTGTTCTTGGGAGTGCTTAACACCCCCCAGCACCCATATTCCTACGCCAATGAGTCTATGCCAGGTGGTACGGTGCGTCCACATATGAGCTGTGTCGATACATTCACTTTATGACTTTTGAATGAAACGTGACACTTAAGCAAAATTAAATTTGATCTGAATATGGTAAGCAAAAAAAAAAATAGTTCAGACTAGCTACTCGACTACAACTCGTTGAAAATAACTACTGAAAAAGAATACCTTTTGGAATATTTTGAAAAAAATTTACTGTCTGTCTAATTTTTGGATTAATTGCGAAGTACAGCTTCCATTTAGATACCGTGAAATGAAGCAAACACAATATGCCTTAACTCATAGAGCCAGTTCAAAATTGAATTATTTGGCTGAAGTACAATACTTTTATACCAGATACCAGGAATGAGTGGAAATACCGGTAGAAGAACAAGAAATCCTGGTACAGGAACTCATGGTGAATTCAATAATCATGTTGCTTTCGCGGTCTGTTCCAAAGAACGTGGAACTAAATGATATAGCACGAAGTCTACCAAGCCACTGCGGTGTTTCTCAAACTGAGATTTTGGCCATTAAAGATGTTGCAGAATGACTGAGAAATAAAGTCATCACAACAATAAGGATAAATTGCGCTAGGAAATTATGCCCCACGAGAATACACCCGAAAATGTATTCCGCCAGGTTAAACATTCAAACTGTGATTAAAGCCCTGAATTCAAGATGGCTCAGCAGTTCAGCATGCACCTTGTAGGGACGCCGGACTACAGGGGCATATTAGTGATATGTGGAGTAGAGTAGTGGACAGTAGGAATCGCTCTAGCCTCTAACTAGTTGCAAACTGTAATTGGATGAAAAACCGAAGGTGGGCCTCTATCCAATTTAATCATGTGGCCCCGATTGGATAAAAATCCGTCCTACCCAATGTCCCATTGGTTGTGTCCGACACTGTCTGATTGGATGGTAGGCAATGAGAAGGCTCCAACCGGTAACTACTTCAGAAGCTGTGGGGTGGAAGAAGATGCGGAGTTGAAATCCTTTTCTGCACTTTTCCTGTCCTGGTGAAAAGGGGGACTTAAACACTGAACTCTCATGTCTTTGGGGACCTACACGACCAGGCTGATTGATTGGTATTGGCTGCTCAGGAGTTTTTTTTGGGATGCTTACGATGGTTGAACGGTGAATGGGGCTACCCGAAAAATTACCCCAATAAATGGAAAAATTATCGCAAATTTGTACTATTGGACGACACTGGTATAATTTCCCCAGTAAAATAGGGGAATTTTGCATATTCTAATTTGGGAATTTTTTTTTGGTAAAAAAACGGCTCTACGAAAAAAACGAGGAATTCCCCAAAAAATCTCATACAAAAAATTGGGCAGTTTTTTGATAATATGTACGAAAAATGGTCCCAATTCAAAAATTAAAAATCGCCCCAAAATTTAACAATATGATTTTCCATATTTTGCCATCATTTTTCAAATGTGTTAATTAGGGTCGTAACCCCAAATGCAAAAATTTTTGTTTGGTAAAAAATTACGAAAGTTTATTGTTGATTTTTGTCGTATTTTTCATAATATTTTGGGTATTTGGTATTGGGAGATTTTTCAGAATTTTTGGGGAAATTTTCATATTGGGCTTTTGGGGAGATTTTTCATTTTTTTTTTGGGGGGGTAATTTTTTCATTATCAAATTTACCCCGTTATTGGGGCAAGTTTTCCTTTCGTTTATTGGGATAATTTTTCAAGGAGCTTCACAACGGACTATATAGTCCAGCTGTTTATCTCTATATCTCAATTCATTAAAGATCGTCAATATTGAATGCGCTATAAAATGAGTCTCGGACCTAATTCAATTTTGGTGTTCAGATATCTGTTAGATATCGTCATACGGAACACAGGCCCAAAAGAATAAGCTCCTGTTACTAATAAACCCTATTTTAGTGCGCCTTCAATTTTGACAATTTCTAGAAAACGGACAAATTCGTTTTATAGAAACAGGCAGTAAGAGAGTTTGCTTCAATTCAGACCTACTCTATATATTAAAAGTAATTAAAAATTGACAAACTTGCGGTACTTTTCTCTATAAGAAATTATTTCCATTCGAGTTGGCGGATGTTCAACGTTTTCCCCCACTTGGTTTCACAGCTCCGTCTCAAGTAAATCCAATAAAGCCAATCATTCAGACTTAAGCTTAAAGACACACTAGCTAGATCTGTACGCAATTGTTATTAAAATCGTGTCAGATAAACAGCAATGATTTAATTTAAAAATACAGTCGAATTGCAGGGTGCGAATAGCAGTCATTTATAGAAAAACTAGTGTAAACAAAATAAGTTATTGAAATAAATATGGGCAGCCGTGGTATGGTATGCAACTATCAGAGAACAAACCCAGGTAAAGAACATAATTGCTTGAAAATTTTGGTTCTAAATATTTTAAGCTGTCGGATACATGCAGCCCGACAAACGTTCCATCAATCGAAATAAAGTTTGCTTTTAATTGGGAGCCCAAATATCTTTCTGATTTGCCGAGGCATTGGGAAACATCTTTACAAATATGCCATAAAACATCCGATTCGGTCTAATGGAGACCTAGTGATTGCAAAACACGACCACTAAATAACATAAAAGTTAACAAAACAGAAATAGATCCACTCTACTGCGGAGCACTTAGGCGTTTAGAACCAGACAAACCTATCCACGCTTTCGGTTATGAATCACTGATACGTTGTGTATTTGTTTTCTTTAAAGAGCTTCCTAATTGTCGTGCCTTTTTCTATTGTGTCTACAAAACGTTGCAGTTCCAAGTACACACAACTATAAAGCGACTGACCGGGGAACACCCCACTATTGTTTCAATTGTAATTTTTCCCATCGAAACTAATCCACTAGGTATTCCAAGTTCCAGCAAAAGCATAGTGTTGACATTGAATTGATGTGTCGACTTAATGTGAAATTGCTTCCACCGGCTAAATGTTGATCGAAACAAACGAGCGACCGACCACATGGCTAAAAAGCGAATCAACTGAATTTCTGTTTAAAATCAAATGAATTTGGGGTAATTTCCAAAAACCGGCTTATAACAGTAGGCGACGTCAATTCAGTGACGTCGGAAGATGGACAATAACATTTCAATGAATTTCGAGATTGTAACAAACAAACGAAAAAAAAAAGAAATACAAAATATTTCATTCATTTATTCATTGAGGTAAGGCAGTCAAGTCAGCATTTGATGATTACTATGAAATCGTGTTGTTGTTGAAATTCATTTCGTTCGTTGGGAAGGGGCGCGTGCGCATATGCGCGCGCTCCACACGCCGTTGTTGCTTGGAGCAGCGGTGATCACACGTTTCTTCTCACGTTTTACATTTTAACTTGGTTGTTGATATTTGTTGTTGTTTTTTATGTTTTTTTTTTTGGTTTTTCAAAACGTTTTTTGTTTTTTTGGTTTTTGATTTTTGAATCGTTTTGTTAATTTCTGTTTTATTGAAAGTTTCTTGGCGGAAATTATTCATTCATGCAACTTTTTGCCGTTTCTCTACTGCTTCGTTTCTTTCTGGTTATCTACTGTATGCAGGTTCTTAACGCTGTTTTTTTTTTTTCATTAAATACGTTTTGCTTATTTTGTTTTGGCGGCTGCCTAAGCAGCGACCACAGGTTGTTTGTTGTTTATGCCCAAAGCAGACACACAAAACGGAAGTAACTCCGCCGCCTTTGCGGCTGCGACAACAGACGTTATATTTGCAACGTTTTTGTTGTTCCTTTCTTTTGCCTCGTTTCGTTGGCTCGTTCGCAGTGCTGCATAGAGCATTTGTTCCAATGCGATTATTATGTATTTTTTGTTTCTACTTTCAGGCCTTGTTGGCTGGTGTAATTCATTCATAAATTCTTATTCCTCTTACTTTACTACAACGTTTGTTTTTTTCTGTTTTCTCGCGTTGTTTTTTTTTGTTCTTTGGCAAAAGTTCTTGTGTGGCATCGACTGATCGTTAGATATGCGAACAGTGTGGCATGTTGAAAGGGAAAAGTGTTATGATGACATTACATTTTCATCCGCATTAGACATATTTGTTTGTGTTTAACTTTTTATTACATGATTTTCTTGTAATACATGTAGGCATATTCGCACATAGAGAATTAACGATCTTGTCAACTGAAATTTATTTCAACATTTTGTGATTTCTTCACTTCACTTCACATTCGCCATACGCCAATACTTGCAAGCTAAATGAACACCTTTCTTAACCGATCATCAACACGAAACTGAAATTGTCAAAGAACTTCCAACTTTAATTGAGTACTACCAATCGTCTTGTATGCTTAACCCTCTGATTGATGGCGAGTCATGTGCGCCCCCTCCCAACTTTGACAGCATAATTTCAAGTGGTACACATTTACGTCAGTTTCTTGTCATTTTTCTCATTACACCAATAGCATGACAAATTTTGCTTCGCGTCTTTGACAAAAAAAAATACAAAACAATAAGACTGACTTTATAGGACAAGAAATCTCAACTCGTTTGAAGTCATTGAATTATACTCAACAGAAAAAACGAATCAATTGGGTTAACACAAAAAAAAAACTATCTGCCCCTGTGTACGTTGTCTACAATTCGCCGCAAAAGGGTTAATAACACCGCCACCAAACACTTGATGAGTGTGTTTCCTATCCGTTTGTCTCTTCCTCTTTTTTTTTTGTTGTTCATTAAATCGTAAAAATGTTGCAAAAAATGCTAATGAAAAAAATGTGTGTAATGCAAATGTTTGTTCTTGCTGTTGTTGTTCATGTGTTCGTGCGTGTCGCATATAAAAACAAAATTGATAAAAAAAAAAGCGAAAGACTAAAGAAACAAAAGCTCATCAAAAGATTTATAAAGTTGTAATTGATTTTGTTATATGAGCAGTGTCGCTGCAGTAAACTGGCAACACATCTGTTAATGAGAATACAAATCAATTAATCAATCTACCGTTATCTATCATTAAGAAGAATTAGCTAAACAGATTGAACTAATTTTGTTGGAAAGGATTTATCACTGCAATGGCAAAGGGGCAAATTCTCTGAAATATGTGATTGGAGAATAATTTTGAAAGCCTATTCCGCACGGTAAATCCTTTGCCTTCATAAGTTTACACGGCCGGAATTTACAAGATGCAAACTGACAAGGATAAGACCGGAGTTTTGCTGTGTGATAGTCGCACATACTACTTATCACACCTAGGCCTCCAAATACCGGGTCATTTGACTTTACTTTTTCGAAAATGAGGTCCAACAGTTACGGTGAATGGATTGCGCTATCGAGAGATGATTAATGCATTTTTATGATCGGAGTTGGATGATATTGATCTGGACAACGTTTAGTTTCAACAAAACGGAGCTACTTGCCACACAAGCAACGAAACCATTTCTCTTTTACGGGAAAAGTTTCCGGACCGTGTTATCTCTCGAAGAGGTTATCACAATTGTCCACACCTTACGACTTCTTCCTTTGGGGCCACGTGAAAGATAAGGTCTACGCCAACAGCCCGGCATCGATTCAAGACCCCAAAGATAGAATTCGTGAGGCTATCGAGGACATAGGGCAGCCACTTTACGATTTGGTAATGAAAAATTTCCTAAAAAGTATATGGTCGTGGTGCTCATTTGACAGATGTTGTTTTTCATTATTAACGGCATACCTTTCTCTTTATTATGAAATAAATAATAATGATTATTTATCTTAAAAAATTTCATTTGTCTTTGAATACCAAAATAACACCTCTTTTTGGATAATCGTGTATTACATATTCCACGGGTCTAGTTTATTCGGGAAACTTATGATTTTCCCCCTATATTCGCTAATAAGGCGCAATTGAAAACTTTAAAGTTGTGACGCTATTGAAGTAAATACTCGAAATAGTAAATATTAAAAAAAAGTAATTTCCCAACTGAGTGCTGGTGTCGCAAGCAATCCCATCAATTAACACTAAATTCCCTAACCGAGTAATTCCCAGTTTATATTAATCTCCAAAAAAAAAAAATCACATTTTCACTAAAATAATTTCAATTTCTCTCCTCGTTTTGTGAACTCTCGCGCTGTCAGCCATTGGGCCGCAAAACTAATTGGCGGAAATTTCTCTCTGATTCACAAAAATAAAAGAAAACCGTGCATAGATATGTCACGTATGTTGCCAGCGTATTTACCAGGTTTTTAGCAAATTTGTCTAAAAATAACTTCATTCATAATTTGCCAACTCAACGACATTCTAACGTTTACGGTAAATATTCATAATTTGTTTATAAACAATATTGACACCTTTTATGATCTATAAACAATACACGGCTAAATAATATTTTCACACCAAACGATACAGCAGTGCAAGAGGCCCCAATCCCCACACCGTTTCCACTGTCCTTCGGCTCCACCAGCACGACGTGAACAGCATTGATGACGTCTTTTGACGTGTCATAGTCCCGGTATTTGACTTGTCTCAGTCAGTCATTTTAAAAATACACCATCCATCATTTCATCATTAGGTGGTTGGTAGTGGCGGGGAAACGAACCTGTATTCGTAGTGATGTCGTACTGATGAACTATTGTAGCACAAATTAACGCAATTATCTGCGAAAAGTGTACGTCACTGCTTTACGTTTTCGCCCACTGATGAGGTGGAATGGTCTAAAAATAGCCAGTCACGGTCCAAACACAAAACACACCCACAAGTCCCACTACGCTGACTTTTCAGGGGATTTTATGAGTTTTTGGAAATGTTTGCACACACAAATGCTGGGTGTTGCGTTGCGAGGTAAGCGCAAATGTTCGTACAGTACCCTAGGTTTACTAGGTAAGCACAATGAATAATTCAATTTCATATTATATCTATTTAACTTGAAGAACCATTTTTATTGGTCTTGGAAGAATGAAATGATTTTTGGGTCAGTGGTGCACAAACGGAAAGTGTTAATTGTATTGTAGTCGTTGTAGCTGACAGCATCGATTCTAGTCACTATTAATGAAGTAAATTGAATGGAAGAGAAGTGGAAATGAATAGTTAGTCTTTCAGAGAAATGTGTTACAAAACAGGACTGAGAAATATGAAATGTTACACACAGTTTTTTGTGTCAATTTCTTTGGGTACGAATTAATGAAACATTTATTGGAATCTACGAAGGATTTCCTAGACATACCAAGAGTGTAAACTTTACTTGAAGAGATAAACTTGGTTGGGTTTTATTTCTGTTGACCGAATTTGGTTTCGACATAACATTGAAGGTCAGTTTAACTTATGTAGATGTCTCAAATTTGCTTTCACAGATTGCCATGTCACGCATTGATTCCACAGATTCCAAATGAAATTCTATCTTCCACATATTTCAAATCAATTTCAAATACAATGTATGATGGATTTTAAATTAATGCCTGAAATGTTTCCTATTTTCATTTGTCTATTGTCTCCAAACGAAAATAGGAACATGCCCTATACCGAAATAAACTTACTGCCTGTTTCCATAAAACGATTTTGTTCGTTCGTTACAAATTGTCAAAATTGAAGGCGCAATAAAATGGATGCCTGCCAGTAATGAGAGCTTATTCTTTAGGACTTGTGTTCCATTTATCGATATCTAACATATATCTGAAAACCAGAATTGAATAATGTCTGAAACCCATTTTATAACGCTTCCAATATTGAGGATTTGTAACAGACCAAATACATTTTAGAAGCGATTTATTTGCAATTATAACTTAAATTTGCCTTGTGACCAACTGGAAATACCCTATGGGAAATGCAGTGTCAATTACCCTGAATGAATCGATCCGAGGGCGGGTAAAAACATAACGTATCACAGAACTGGTTCCGTATGGATTATTCCAAATATTTATTGACATAAATCCGAACGGAACTTGAGATCAAGTTTTCCAAACGATTAGACTAATCGTTCAATTGAATTGATGCGAGCCCCTCATTTTGTTATACAGTCGGTTTCAAGAAAAACGACAAAGTAATTACAACAGATATTTCTCATAATTTACGTCACAAATAATATTTTTTATGAAAAGTTTTTTTTTTTTTTTTTTTTTTTTTTATTTTTTTTTTATTTAATTACAATACAAAGTAAATTTATATTCTAATTTTGGGTCCAAGGATAAACCGAGTGACAAAGACTATTTGGCTTGATTTTTTGCAGCGACAGACCAAAGCCTCTGGTGGGAATCGAACCCACAACCCCCACCCTGATAGGCAAGCACGCTACCAACTCGCCTACCGGGGCGCTTATGTGAAAAGTTAAACATTTTAATTCTGTGCATTTAGGTTGACGGGTCACTCATATTTTGGGATATCCAAATGAATTTCAGAAACAAATCATTCTAAATTGAAAGCTAGGCTTTATTTAAAATCACTTCGTCGCGAATTTCACTCAACACACGCAAAAAGAATTACATTGCACACATTCTACTAAAGAGGCGTAACTATAAATTTTTAATTTTCCAGTTTAGTTGTTGAAGCGGTTTATCATGCAAATATCTTCCAGCTCAAAAGACATATTCCGTAGACATATTCTGTTACCAATAATACACACATTGTTGGTATTGGGCTCAAACCGTTTTGTCTCCATTTCTGTGAATCGAACATAGTCTGCTTAGCTTACAATCATGCACGCTGAAAAATACGTCCTTTTTTTTGTTTTCACACAAGTAAAACGCGTGTCCGGTCGTAGTAGCAAGTAAAGCTTATTTCATTCTACACAAAGCTTATTTCGATATAAATACAACTTATTTGCTATTAATATTACATGTTTGTGTATAAGCAATAGCGTGTTTGGGAAAAACAGAAAACGAACTTATTAAATTCAACAAAGTACAACATTTGGGTGCGAATAAGTGTGTATTTGCAGCTGTTTTCGTAAATTAGGTTTTGCATCTACGCTCCTTAAAATAAAAGCAATAAGCGAGAGAACAAGATGAATTGTTATATAGAAATTCACAAATTAAAAAAAAAATAAAAAGTAACACAAAAAAGTATTTCATATTTATCACCTACAACCAAGTAAATCTGTGTGGTATGGAAAATATATATATGTTTGATGCGAATTTGTTTGCTGAAATTTGCTAAAATGACCAGCGGTGCTGACTAGTTGATGCAAGCACCTAAACAGATCATCTTCACTGGTTGTATTTCGTTAATATTCCCACATTCCTGCGACCTTTGCTGTTTCTCAGCCTATTGCTGATTTGCCCTCATCTCGGTTAGACATTCATAGGGGCATACTATGATGATTTAGCAGGTTGAACTCATGCCATACTAGTTAACCTCCTCCCCATTTTAGTACTAATCGTATTACTATTCTACATCAAATGATTTAAAGACAAACTTGTGTAACCCCTAAAATATAAAGACATTCACCACCTGTGGTGTAACTGATCAATTTCTGAGAACAACCGGTGTGAGTGAAAATTCCATATAACACCCTCGAAGCACATGCATTAACTAAACTTTCTTCCATTCGGAGACTGGAGAACACGTCAACGATTTTATAGTTAACTGTAATCACAGAATATATTGTGAAAATCATGTCATCACAAATGGAAATTTATGAAATTGATTCCTACGTTGTAGTTTCATAAAATAATATTATTCTTTACATATTTCGTGGGAAAATAAGTACACAAAGATTGAACATACGATAATTTATATAATTTAATGGGTGTCATCTTTAGTGTACTGGTTTCCGCTGAGGACTGAAGAACTGCTAGTTGTAATTTCCAAAAAGTCAATCATGTCTTCATATCTTTTCTGAAAAATGTAAATGATTCATCGGAGACTTATCATACGACCCTCATATCGACCCTGTTAATAATTGCACCAGACCTTCGCAATTTCTTCGATGTTATGGTGAAGTACCTGCAAGTTTTATAACTTTGTTTTAATTATTCTAACCGACAGCGTCGGATAGGCTCCAAACAATTTGCTTAACGTTATGAAATAAATAATTATCGCCCTTTATTTTGTAAAAAAAACCCAATTGTGAAGAACGGCGACGGCGACTCATGTTCTTCGGGCAGATTTCTCAACAAAGTGTTTGTTTATGTCTAATTTATTTTATTGTAACTTATATTGAAAAAACAAAAGTGCAATAGATAAGTAATAACTTTATACAAAACTGCAATTTTAATTAATTATCTCTAAGCATTTTATTCATTATTAATCACATTCTTCCCGCGAAGCACGTGCTCACAGTCTACGATAATTATACAGCCGACGCCTCACAGTCTTTCATTCATATAAAAAAAAACATCTGTCAGGGTTTGAAACGTTTGATTTCGCTATCCTATGTCACGGTGTACGTATAAATGACGTGTACAACGAGTGGTACAACAAGTTTTATTTTATTGGCAGCACTTTAGACATTACAGTCGCAATGAGTAATATTGACAGCGATTTATTTTGCATTTCGACAGATTAACAATTAAATTATCAGAATTATCAGATGTGTAAATAACAACACGTAAGTGATGTACCGCCTTAGGTCAGTTTTTTTTTTTTTTTTTTTTTGTTAAAAGATTTTTTAGCGATAAACGTATATGTGAAAATAGTCGACCTACAGTTGGCTGATCTAATTCACATTGAAGGATGACCTAAACCAGGTTTGTTTCCACGAGCCTAAGAACTCTGAAGACTGGGTGTAATTTTCGGTCCATTCAACCCGCTTGTTCAAGCCAGAGCAGTCGCTGTTGTTTTACTACTACGTCACATCGTTTTGTTGGGTGCTCGGGCGAAAGAGGGCATGGTTCTTTAGCTGTTTGCTGAACACAAATCGTCATCGATGTGCCAGCACGACTTTTTTTTAATTTCCAGTTTTGGATTTACGAACCTGAACTCTCTGGGGACTGGATATTTGTTTCGCGAAAGATTCCCTAGAATGAGTTTTTTTTTTCAGAATGATTACAAAATTCAAACAGTTCACATTTATGAAGACCTCTGAGTTGTTATAACAACTTCTTCATACATTTAATGAATAATATCATTGTTTTAATGCAGATTTAAATAAATGAATGTAATGTTGATGAGATTTTGGTATTCAGAAGAAATGATCAAAAACGTTGTGTATCTTTAAAAAAAACATTTTATTTAATTCCAATACAAAGTAAATTTGTATTGTAATTTTGGGTCGTAGTGTTAACCGGTCGACACAGACCATATGGCAAGATTTTTGCAGCGACAGACCAAAGCCTCTGGGGGGAACCGAAGCAACAACCCCCACTCGAGCTCAAATAAACAAAAAGCAATTTTTGATATTAATATAATGTTTCATTCCACCAAAGGCCTCTTCAGTGTGGAGGACCACAAATTCGATTCAGTCTTCCGACCACTTGGGGAAGTAGTAGCCAATTCACAAAATTGTTTTTGGATTGATAGGATATTCGACCTTATCCACCCTTCCCGTTTTGCATCTGACTGTTCTCTAAGTGAAATGAGGGCGAAATCAAATTTGGCGCACACCCAGTTGCAGCTATTGTTCAATTTGTCCTCCTACCGGAAAAGGGACGATTTTCCAGTGATCTAACTACTTGAATGATGGGAGGTAAAAACTAATGGGCAATTTAAAAGTTAAAAAAAAAACTTAAACCTTAAATGGCTGATTGATGTTTTTACCCCAAATTTAAAAATGTTTCTGTGCCATCTATTATTTTTTTCAGTTTTTATGTCTCTTATTCGAGTTCGGAATTATTTATATTTCTTGCAAAATACTTAAGAAAAACTTATAACAGCTTTTTAAAACTTTGATAAGAAAAATGTGAGAAAATTGTTTTTCTATTTTCACACATTTTTCTTATCAAAGGTTTAACAAGATTTTTCTGTATACGGGGGTTATATTTAGCACTAAATAGAAATAATAAATGATTCCCCACTCGAATAAGAGAATTAATAACTATGACCAAAAAAAAAGATGGAAAAAATAAAACAGAACAATTACACTGTGCGACAGCCACAATCGGTTTGGGATGAAACCACCGGGGAAAGTTATATCGGTCAAAAAAAAGTCATACGTGTTCCAGCGTTTCGCTGGGTCTCATCTAGGAATCGAGATATATCGATTTGAAGTTAGTAAGTATCGTATAGGGGAATTTGTCACGTTTTTGGCTCTTTTGTTTGACATAACTTGAGAACCACTCGTCCGATTTAGCTGAAATAAATTTTAAAAAACCAAGAATTAAAATTCCCTTAATCTGTTCATATATTATTTTCCTTTACAAGTAATAGTTTCCAAGTTAAAAATAAGCGCATGAAGAAATTTTTTTTTTTTTTTTTTTATTTTTTTTGAAATATATTTATTTACATTTTAATAGGACTTGACACTTTTTACCGTTTTGGATTTTTTATGAATTAAAAAAAAAAAAAATTTTAATTTTTAGGCAAAAATAATTTTTTTTTTTTCATACATTTATTTATAATTGCGAAACTGTTGCTTAAGTAGGAAAACGGTTTAAGAACAGATTAGAGGAATTGTAATTCTTAATTTTTCTAAATTTGTTTCAGCTAAATCGGACGAGTGGTTCTCGAGTTATGTCAAACAAAAGAGCCTAAAACGTGACAAATTCCCCTATACGATACTTACTAACTTCAAATCGATATATCTCGATTCCTAGATGAGACCCAGCGAAACGCTGGAACACGTATGACTTTTTTTTTAACAATATAACTTTCCCCGGTGGTTTCATTCCAAACCGATCACTGACCCTTACCATTTGTCGCAGAGTGTTATAGATCGTACAGAAACATTTTGAAATTTGGCCATACGTGTTTTAAAAGAATTTCCTGCTATGAGTTTGTTTTGATTGCAGGCAAGATTTCGGATCCGACACCACAGTTCTTCATCGGAAGCCATTAACAGTGATTTATTCACCAACTATTGTTACAAGGGAGAACTACTGTTTAGTAGCGCATATCCCCTAACGAGAAATTAACGGTAGAATATAGGTAGACCTAGTAGCAGACCCGGCCTAGAATATCCACAGATGCCTCGCCGCATCCCGACTTACTTTCTGGTTAAAATTGTCTGATATTGCAAAACATGGATATTCCTAAAATTCAAAATAATTGCTTTTTATGTACACAATAAACCGCAATTTGGATTTACCAGTCGCCCACTCAAAACTCGATTGTGAGAATTTCACATATCATATTATATAATTCTTCGATTTACAATAATACACAATTAATCTCGAAATGATGCCTTTTGCTAAAAATGCATATGTCGATTGTCGTGTACGTACGTAAATGTAAATTATGCATGACGAACGAAGTATAAAAATGTTGTTAAACAGGTGATGAATTCAACAGACATGTATAATGTATCTTTATGACAGTTTTGTCAGTTTTTTCCAAACCAAGTTTGGCAAAAACCCAATATTTTCAATAAATTTTGCGTACGTATAATATGAGAACAGATTAGTTTGGTTAAGTATCAACCAGTAGGAAAGAATCTGATGGATGAGTTTGTACCCGTGTCAATTGATGTTGGTTTGGTGTTTTCTCTGTTTAGATCTTAGGATCTACATATATAGGAATCTTGGTTGGGCCTACCCGTGCTACGTGGTTGATGTTCACCAATGCCGAACGGAATAAATAGGAAAACTCTGGGGAAAAACCTTGGAACCTTGTTTTGTTTATTCTTTTGGGCATATGCCAAGTAGAAATTGTACAAAATTGTAAAATGAATGCAATTAAAATTTACGAAATTAAAAATGTTAATCGACAAATTTGTGTCGATAATACCCAGGGGAAACCTTGATAGAACCAATGACGGAATTCGAATTTTGTTTCATCGACTTTTTTTTAGCTTTGCGCAGAGGCGATATCGTAACCAATGAAGAATACAACATCATTTTAACACCAGAAATCAACAACATTTAGTTGTATCAAGATGTCGTTTAGAGACAACCAAACAGAGAATAGAGCACATGGGTAGCGTTGAATATAACAACTTGCCACAGATTTTAAAGGATATAAATGCAATATCGATTTTTAAAAGTAAACTTAAAGAATATTTATTGCAAAATATTGAAATGCTTCTTATCTAACATTAATTTCGAATAACTAAATTTTAAATAACGTTTTAATAACATTTTTTGAATTATTACCATTATAACTTTGAATTTTTTTTTTTTTTTATATTATTTTATTATTACCGTATTGTTGTCGACTAGCCTCTATAATGCCTTAAGGGCGCTGAGGCCACATACCATTGTAATCTTTTCTTGAAATAATAAAATTATACTAAATATAAAAAAAAAAAAAAAAAAAAAAGTTCGACTGTGGTGCGATTATTGCTAGTTGAAAACTCAATTCTTCGACTTTTTGATCTCGTTGTTTTTTACAGGATTTTTCTTTCTGTTCTTCATGTTCGAGATGTGTTTTTCACTTATTCTTTATTTGTAGAAATCGTTTTTTAAAAAAAAGTCGGAAGGTACCATTCAAACGCCATGTCTACTGTTCCTATTATTTGTATAAGCTGTATTTATCATTATTTAAACTATTGTCACCCCCACCCCCCACCACCCAACCAAAAAAAAATGGGAATTATTTTATTTTCTAATACAAAGATGGGATTTTCCCACATAGGCAAAAAAAACAATTTAAATTGTTTACCAAATGGCGAAAAGTATGGAATATTTCTAAATCACTAATATACTTCAGCACCTGTCGGTAATCGATGATCAATTGTTATTCTAAAACTTGACCACAGACACCTTTTCGATATGCTAACAGTTAGTGTCAATAGCAATATATGTACATATATTTATTATTCATGTATGTATTTATAACAGCATGTATATAATTCAAATGTTGGCACATATGTTTTGACCGGTTTCAATGCGGATTGACCGAAAGGAGAAACACCACCATCGTCATCATCATTATGGTTAATGAATGAATGGTACTTAACACCTTTTCAATGTTTACGGTATTTAACTGCAAAACATGCGTTAGATCATTTCTTGGCGGATTTAAAATAAAAATCGTTGTCTAATAATGGCAATTCATGTCTGTTGACACAATGAATAAGTAGAAATTTTGGTAACAAATTTTGAAGCCAAAGGGTGTCTTCATATACATTTGTATAAGCAAATTTAATTATACTTGAAAGTTGTGACGTCAACGCCCCCGCCACTGTCATTACTGAAAATGGGCAGTTTAATAAGTTTCGTATGAAGACTTTCTTTGATAAGACACTGAAGACGTTTTTCGAAGACATTTTTAGAGGAGCTATACGATGCCCCCTTTCCCAACTAATAAATGTGACAACGTTTTTTTAAAAGGGTCTTTAATTATATTTGTAGGGAAAGGACTTGACGATGTCTGTCAACCGCACCCATCTTTCAGGTGTGAAAGGTTGTTATAGAAATATTGCGTAAAGTTAATTTTAAACAGATTTAGTTATATTAGCGAAAAGTCAGGTGACTTTTAATTGAAGCTGAGCTGGGGTCGTTTGGATGGAAGGTACAGGACAGTGCGTCTTGAGGAGGCCATCATTCTGGCCTAGAGTTTATCCAACAAATTGTTAATTTTAGTTTGATTTATTTCAAAAAGTGAGTGAAATGATGCTTTTTATGAGTGGTGCAGAAGAGACGGATCGTAACATTTTAATAAATTACGTTCTATACGTAAAATAGTATGTGAGATTTAATGTAAGCTCGTACAGGATACATTGTGTGAGAGTCACGAGAATCCGACACTAACAACTAACAACAGTAAACGTAATTATTCCCTATTATCTAATAGATTGAATGGAATATTCTAAAGATATTACACGGTATTTCAAAACGGAAAGGAGGTTCCAGAAAGCCACGAACAATTTCAAAAACGATGGTCAGTATTTTCGAAAGCTGTCTTCAAAACAAGTGGAAAGGACTGATACATATATTGCTGCAAATTTCAAACGTCGTAAAGTCGTAAAATATCCTTGGGTTTTTCAGTGACTAGTTCTGACTGTATATGATGAGTGTCAAAGACTTTATAGGGGGGAAGCTAGGCTTTTTTTCTATAAGCGTATCACAGATTTTCTATAAAAGAATTATTGGCACGTGGAGTTTGAAAAGGAATGATTATCTAAAGAAAAATTAGAGGCGACGACCTAAAACCTGTTTGCCGAAGCTGTAGTATGTCAGCAAACTGTAGATGTCTATCAGTTATCTCTCATAGCGAATGTTTGCTTCGTTTGTAAAAAAAAAACGCTAGACAATCTACGTACGTACCACTGAACAAGTTCCACATAGAAGACAGAAGTGCGAACTGTGCTGGATAATTCCAAGAGAGGTCGTATGTTCGAAATACAGTGTACTCACTTCTTGCGGAATCTCATTTAAGCGGACACCTCTCATAAACGGATACTTTTTTCAGTACCAATCCGCTTCAAATCTCTTGTGTACTTCTTTCAAAAGCGGACAAAGTGCTCAGTCCATTAGGTGTCCGCACTGTAACATTAGAGTATTTTCTTTAAAAACCTTTGAAATGCTGTCATGCTAATTACTGACAGCCGAACTAATGCGTCAGAACACTGATTTAATGCTTAAATGAGCAGAATATCCTGAAGGATTCTAAATTTGGCTCTGTCGTAATATATAGCCTACCGGGTCAACTTTAATGGCAGAGAATCAATCATATTTGACAAATGGTCAAAAAACTAAACTAAAAACCGGGAAATTATGTAAACATTTTTGGTTGAAACCCATAGTGTACTCTGCACAGGCTTAAGACGTCTATCCTCTACATAGTCAATTGAAAACTCACCTCTGATAAACATCTACTCCACACGTAGGTCGTCAGCCCCTATAGATACTCTCTGGATATTCATTCTCGAGTGTACAAAAACCCCAGCCTTTACGCTGCCAACGAATATGGTTAACACCACAAACGCGTCGATATGTAACCACACTTAACACACCACCTCCATGGACAATAAAGAGACACACACTCAGCGCAAACGATATTCCCAATTGAAATTGTTTGCTGTTGATTATGATAATTGGTGGGAAAACACTAAACGGGGATTTCTTTTGCTTTACTTTCGTCGATGACACAGAAGGTGCGAACCGAACCAACTCATTTTTGTCATGGCAACATTTCACTTGTTTCGTGGATTTTCAAAGAATTGATGACATATCCAGCACGGATCACTGATCTTGTACTTACTTGTAGCTGATATTCCTTGGCCGCAGTCTGTTGTCCAACGCATACGATAACAACGAAAAAGAGCAAGATCTTTCATGAGCTGCCATACTGTTGTCGACTGGGTCGTCGTCTTGTTGAATGTTCTTTTTCTTTAGGCAAGTGAAATCTTTATTTCGGTCATTCAGATGGGCAATGGGTTCAATTGTTATGATTGTTGCTGGATTTCGTAAAAATATTTCGGTGGTTCATGGGGCACTTGACAAATGTGGAACCACAAAAACAAACGGGTTTCTCCTCTTGCTTGCGAAGTAATGTTCCCATAAAAAATCGCAAAATTTTCAATGTTTTAAACGATTTTTTGAAAATTATTGCACTTTAAATTTCTTAGATTTTTCTCCTTTAATGATTGACAAATTTATTGGTATTTTTTTTTTCAAATGTATTTCAGATTTTTTCTAACAATCAACAAAAATAATAATAACAAAAAAAAAACAAAAAAACGGAGACACAAACGATTGTCAATAATACGGTAAAATAATTGGACAAAAGCAAAATGTTCAAATATGAAAGAATAATATGTCACAATAGCACAAACCATGTTGTTTACGTACAAGGGAAGAGAGAAACTAACCAAATTGTGACAACTGAATCGTTGTTGGGGTCTGGGACAGTGGGCAACAACTCATATCGCAATTGGTCTACAGTAAATATGTGCCGTAGTATGTTCACTTAATAGTATGCATTTTAGACTTACCTCAATGTTACGAATTTTCGGCTATGCTCTGAAACAAAAGAAAGAGACAACTTTGAAAAAAAAGTGTAATACGAGTAGAGCAAATGTAATGGTAAAGAAAATAATTATTAAGTTGTATGTGCCAGGGATGGGAAAGGTGATACATACTGATGGCCCACTTTAGACGAAGTGAGTGTGGATTCAAAAGAAGATTCATTTAAAAAAAGGGATCATATGAAAACATGTTAAATTTCACATTAACTCGCCAGTAATCCTGATTTCTTTTAGATTTTTTGTAATTGTAATCAGTTATATGTCTTGAAAAACTGAATATAATCGTAATGTAATCATTACTGTACCTCTATAAAAAATGTATAATATAATATTGCATTTTACAGCACAAGAAAAAACTATTAATTCGCGTATTCGGACTAACAAATTTGACTCTTTGCTCTAAATGTAATCTAGCTTCCAGGTAGGCAATAACGGCCACGCAAAAGTTACCTCCTAAAAACCCGTCCACTTTTCCCAATTTTTATCGCATTCTGAAAGCTGGAAAAAGCTGTAATTGTGGACAGTTAATTTATTTTTTTCGGATTTTTTAGTTAGTTTTTAAATAAGCGTAAAACGATAATAGTTTCGACAAACGACATTATTATTATTTGTAAATTTGTGAATTTCTGTATCGCCTGAAATTAATTTTTTGTTTTAAATTTTTTTAATTGAATCGGACCATTTTTTTTCTGTACAGTTCGACAAAGTCGAAAAATTAACTTTAATTTGAAAACTTGTAGAATGTGATAGTTGTTCTGATGAAACAAGCATTTCTTTATGCGCAATACAAAACAATATAAAAAATTGTTCCCCCCTGAATTTCTCAAATACATACATATGTATATCCAATTATCCGAATTTAATATTAATATAGTATTTTAAGTTTAGCCGCCACTTCAATTCATGATTACTGTCAGAAGTTAATAATTTTTTAAATTTAGTTCTAGTTTATAACTTCTTTAAATTTAGATAATTGCCATCAAGTTTTGAAATGTTCACTTACTTTTCATTACACCGTGTTACAAAAAATAGATTTTTTTGTGTCCAATGAACCAAATGCACATATTCGGAAAGAGGGGAAAAAATAAAAATACACGTGTATAGGAGATTTTCATGTACACGTCAGAATTTTTTTTTTTTAGTTTGAAGTATAAAGCTCGTAGTGGCCTGTGTGAAAGCCTTTCGACCGATTTTTAACCCTTTTTCAGTGATCCAATCGAGCTGATTTTTGGCAGCCAGACTCGTGGAAATGTCTGTATCACGTCAAATTTTTAAAAAAATAGATTTTTATCAATTCTCAGGTCGATTGGATCACTGAAAAAGAGTTAAAAATCGATCGAAAGGCTTTCACACAGGCCACTACGAGCTTTATACTTCAAACTACGACGTTATTAAAATGATCCTATACACGCTTCAACAACACTTTGAAATTATTAAAATTCACTACAAAAATTGTGAAAATCTTGCAGTCACAGATCGCAAAACTAAAAAGTTTCCGGACCGTGTTATCTCTTGAAGAGGTGATCACAATTGGCCACCGAGATCTTGTGATGTAACACCTTCCGGCTTCTTGCATTGGGGTCACGCGAAAGATAAGGTATACGCCAACAGCCCAGCGTTGATTCTAGAAATTAAATAGGAAATAGCCAGGAAAATGTCATGTAAAGTATATGGTCCTGTAAGGGTGGTCGGGGTGGCCATTTGACTGATGTTGTTTTTCATTATTAACGGCATACCTTTCTCTTTATTAAAAAATAAACATCCGATCATTTATCTCAAAAATTCAATTTTTCTTTGAATACCAAAAAAAACCCTGCATTTTAAATAATCCCATCCCAAATCGCAAATGGTTGTACAATTTTCTACAGAACTAAAGAAATGTTTGCGAGATTAAAACTAACAGACTTTTGGCCTACGAAATTGGATTCTTGACCACTGTGGGCCGTTAAGTGTGTACATCACAAAATAATGGTTATCAGATGTTGTTCTAGTAAGTCAAAACAATAGCAGTTGAAACGTTTTCAACCGTATCGGTTGATAAGAGTATTTATCGGAACACACGTGCTCAGCACCTCAGTTCCATACAAACAGTAAATTTGTCAGCCCCTCCGAACCGGTCTAATATTACCATAAACCGGTTAATATGATTTTTTGCCTTTAAGTGTTTCGATTAAATGTACTTCAATTCAAATTTCAACTCAATATAAACATGGTGAAATTACTACAACAATTGTCAAAAAAAAGCTCACAATTATTACATCTCTCAGTCCATGCATACAAGCTGTGCTTGGACTGATATAAGCCGTGCTTGGATACTGAATACAATACATTTGCATAATTAACAGTAAACAAACGTGACCGCAAAGATAAAATTGTTTGTTTTCTGAAACAAATTAACCGATATATTGTCAATCTCGCCAGTCGGACGAACGACACCTTTGATGCCGTTTGCTGATGGTCTGCCAGTCAACAACGTGATACATTTCACTGGAATGTAGTTCATATAGCGCCAACAAAATCTTCAGTTGTGTATAGTGAGCGGAATTTATTGCAAAAGCACTGCAATTACTCATACTTTGAGTATTTGTTGCTGGTGCTGATGTGCTGGTTGCCGCCAAAAAAATACAAACACATACAAAACAATAAAAAAAAAAAAGACCAGCAAAATTCATTCATGGTAAATTTCCCACAACCTCCACACAAGAGCGAGTGGAGTGTGACGTCGTCGGTGAATCAACAGGTTCCCCACAAACCAACAAGCGTTTGGACTTTGTTCTTCTTGTTTGCCTTCATCATCAAATTAATGGTACATTTAAGAAACCAAAGTGACGTCACAAGGTCTTTTCTTGGTTGAGTGTGGAATTGATGGGTAAAACATTGTGTACAAAAATGAAAGCATACTTTTAGGCGACTTGTGTACTTACCACCAAATACCAGGTGGTGGTCTGATGGATTAGTTTAGAAGCTCACGCTAGATGGCAGTAATATACATGGCACTAACTGACAGTTATAAATGAAAGGGATAAAGAGAAAACTGGTTATACGCTGATAAAATACACACGGGCCCTCTTTTGTAAATATTTAACAAACCATATAGGTCGTCTGAGTATTAAATGGTCTTTGGATAAAAGGTAATACATAGCCAAAGACCATACAGAGGGCAGACGTCCCAAGTAGTTTGTTGAACACTTCCAACAAAGACCATTTAATACACAGGCGCCTTAAGTGGTCTGCTAAATATTTCCAAATGGCGGCGTATGTATATATTGTCAGCATAAAACCAGTATTTTCTCTGATCTCCTTTGTAATACTGTCAAATGGTGCCATGACATCTGAAGTGTGCTTACGAACTAGTGCATAAGAAAATGACGTGCGACGTCTGCCCTCTGAATGGTCTTTGCTTACCCCCAAATACTATGTGGTTTTCCGATGCATTAGTTTAGAAGCACAAGCTAGAAATCAGTAATATATGTACATGGCACTAACCGACAGTGTTACAATGGAGATCACAGAAAATACTGGTTATATGCTGATAATATACACATACGCCCTCTTTTGGAAATATTTAACAAACCACTTAGGGCGACTGGTTTTTGGACAGAAGTTGGTAGCGACATAGAACACTGAGATAAAGAATTGGTGGGAAAGGTTTTTTTTATGTAAAAAAAAATATGTTTTTTAACAAAGGAATGCAATTTTTCAGCTGATAACACGCATACATGTGAACTATGACCGATCCACAAGAAATGAGACAAAAGCGTTTGCGCAAGCTATTCCGGCATAAGTCTGGCATATTGTACGAAGGGTTACAGCCAAAATGAAATGATTCAGTCTTATCAGTGTGGCTTTAGGCCGAAAAACAACAACTAGAAGGCTTAGAAAGGGATGGACGTGACCCCGGGTGAAGGTCCAAGTCGAAGAAGACCTGCAGATTAGGGTGGAGCAAAAAGATTTGTGATTTTACCGAAACGAAAGACCGATTCGTTTTATAAAAACAGGATGTACATTTTTATAATTTCTATGGCCCATCATCTTAATGTTCGATTAAAGTGCCAGTTAATTAATCAGTACATTATGTTATAGACGCGATATACTGCCGGTTAAACATTTTCATTTTCTCACTTAACTGCCATCCTATAAACGCTAAGTAGATATTGAGAAAAGTAAATTGTACTAACCGGTAGTATATCGTTACAATACATTTTAATCGGACATTGAAATAATGGGCCTACGAGTTACAAAGTTAGTTTTTTTGGACTAACACTCAGGGGAAGCCCCCTTTGAATGCAATGCACTGTGTTAGCGATGGGAAATAAGGGTATTCGAGGGAGGAAAAAGGGAGTACTGTTTGTTGACGTAAACCTTGAATTTGAAAATGTCATAGCAGGCAGGAAAAACACTTGATGGAAGATTATTCCACATGCGAATAGTTCGGCTGAAGAACGAAATTTCTCTATAGTGCGTCGTCCGGTCAACTGGCCATTTCACAATGAACGGACCCTGGATAGCCGCGTATTCCCGCTAAATGTTCTAACGTCAGAGACCAGAAAATATCTATAGAACAGCGATATACAATCCACATTCCGGCGATGCTGTAGGGAGACAATAGAGTTGGATACCCTACCATCCCCTCTCATCACCACCGCTCTCCTCTGTACACGGTCCAGAAGCTGCAAAGATGTCACTGGAGCGCCTGGCCATATATGTGAGTTGTATTCCATTTTAGGCCGGATGTAGGTGGTGTAAATATTTACGAGATCAGATGAAGTGAAGTATTTCTTGCACCGCTTTAAAAAGCCTAAACACTTGAATGCTTCTTTCGACACTTCGAATATATGGCTATGACCCAGCTAGCATCACCCTGTATCTTCATGCCCAGAACATCAAGAGTATCTCATACGTCGATATCCACACCACCCATAGAGATTGACGACGGTGCTGGATCAGTGGAACGTTTGTGTGACAACATGCACTGGGTCTTTAAATGTACTCTGTTCATTTGGGCCCACTTAAAAATCGTCGCCAAATCGCGGTTGAGAGTGTCATTCATAGTTTCCCTTTGTCCTCTACCTCCGAGGGAATTGACCGATGATCAAATGAGTACGAATGACAGAGGTTGCTATCATCCGCAAAAGGAGTAGATTGGGTTCACAGTCAGCCACAACAGGTCGTCAATGATAAGAAGAAATAAAAAAGGTGAGAGGACAGAGCCTTGGGGCACTCCTGCGGTCAACCTATGCTCGTTGGATGAGACCCCATCTCTAACAACCATATCCTTTTCATGAAATTTTTCATAACCAATTCGCAAAGTGGCTTCCTATGTCCTCGATAGAATCTCGAATTCTATCTTTGAGGTCTTGAATAGACGCTGGGCTGTTGGAGTAGAGCTTATCTTTCACGTGGCCCCCAAGGAAGTAGTCGCAAGGTGTTAAATCACAAGATCTCGTTGGCCAATTGTGATCACCTCTTCGAGTGATAACACGGTCCGGAAACTCTTTTAGTTTTGCGAACTGTGACTGCAAAATTTTCAGAAATCATCAATAAACATACCGAGTTTCTATACTTTTTATTCCTGTATTTAATACATTCATATAGTTGCAAATAATTATGTTAAAATAATATTACAATCTTAAACTATTCCGTTTTCACATTCATTTTATGTAAAGGGTGTTTTTTATTGGGGTATAGAACTTTAAGTTGTCATCACTTTTTTAACTGGCGGCCATTTTGTCAGCTGTCAAGTGATTAATATTTAGTTTGGTTTGCCATTTCATCATGAACAGGTTGACAAAAGAACAACGCTTGCAAATCGTGCAAATTTATTTCGAAAGTAATGGTTCAGATCACGAAGTTCACCGCAAGCTCCGTCCATTTTATGCCATTACATCCACAAAAACTGACTGTTTTGGTGTGCTCTATGGGCTGGTGGAGTCATTGGGCCATACTTCTTCCGAAATAATGCTGGAGAGTCAGTTACCGTTAATGGAGACCGGTATAGAGCCATGATAACCGACTATTTTGTTCCCGAATTGGATGGCATGAATGTGGATGAGTTGTGGTTCCAACAAGTGGTTGAAAATTGGACCTGTAGAATTGGCTTTATTCGAGCCAGCCGCGGCGGCCACATGCCCGAAATCATATTTAAACATTAATGGCATAAAATTATCCTTCCAATAAAGCCAAATTGATGGACATTAAAACGATTTTCTTGTGTTGTATTTCAATTCGAAGTTCTATACCTCAATAAAAAACACCCTTTACTTAGTTCATGTTGTTCTTTTTTTTCGAATACATTTCTACTTATGCCTCTGTCGACCATCCTCAACCGCAACTTACTAACATCACTCTCAGTCATTAGCCGTTTATTCGTTGTTTTGTGGCGTACGTGCCAAAAAACATGAGTAGAAAGATAACATCTCCTCTTCGACATTTGGTGGAATGGTTGTAAATTACAACAACCACAAATCGTATGATTTAAAAACAAATCGTATGACTCCAATTTGTTTTGATCATACGATATTTATGAATGTGATATTCAATCTAAAGTGTATGAATATGTAACTGCATGTGCACTGGCTGAGCAAAGATATTGTTCTATCTTATTAAGTCTATGTACATATGTATGTATGCACTTTTTGTGCAGAGAGTTTTAAAGATTTAGCGACCTACCAAATATCTTTCTATAAAGAGAAAACATGCGGGCAATAGTAAAGAGAACAAAGAAATAATACAACTATATCAAATGCATTGTGAAACGAGGGGGTGTTGGTAAGTGGAGGGTGGGGCATCCACTATTCAACAGTTTTGGCTACAAGACTTTTAGACTTAGACTTTTTGTGTGGGGCTTCGCGAAAGACCGTGTTTGTGCAGATAAAGCTTTAACTATTGAGCACTTAAGAACCAACATTCGTCAAGTTAGGGCTGAGATACCGCCTCAGAAGAATCAATGCTTGCAACACTTCGCGTGGTGGTCATTTAAATGATGTAGTGGTTCACACATAATGTCAACGTTCAAACGTTATAATAAAAAAGAAATATCATGAAAAAAATATTTTACATGTGGTTTATTTACGTTTACTTTTAAAAAACAAAATGGATAACCCTTGACTTCCTTTTGTATGATGTGCACAAATTGTCCATTCTTTCGACAATCTACATTTGCCTTAAAACATTGTCATCTAATCGCAGACATAACTCGTTAACTCGACATATTGTATCAATTAAATTGTGATAAATTGCATTAAATGGCATTAGTTGTTATTGGATAAAGAGTCGAATTGAATAAAAACTAAATTTTTAAATTAAGTTTGTATGTAAAACCAATTTACATTTTATGGTCAATTAGAATTTATTTTTATTGGGTCATTATAAAAATGGACCGAGTTGATCTGAAAAAAAAACTATTCGTCACATCTGCTATAGAAAAATCATTTAAATACCATACGCCTAAGGGAATAAAAGCGCAAAGAATTCAAAAGTCACAAACAAACAAACCCATTACATACATTGGGCATGTTGTAGTTTCAAGTTAGATGTTTGTTAAAACAGATAAAGTCAACACAATGCCTAACTACATACATATTGTCGCTCCGAAGTTATCTTGCCGTATCTCCATATACACAGAAAAAAATAGACAACCAAAAAATGTCAATGAAAATATTTGTACACGAATTTCATCACTTCTCAATGAAACTTTTCGTTAATATGCTAAAAAATTTGTCAAATATTGAAACGAAGTTTGATGAAATGTATCATCAAAACAATTCATCAAATATTTGGATTTTTTAATAAATTTTTTTGTTGATCCCATTTATCAAATTTCGTTTTAATATTTTAGCATATTTACGGAAAATGTTATCAAATGTTGAAAGAAATTTGATAAATTGAATCGACAAAAAATTTAATATTTTTTATGATTTGTATTTTGGTTATCTAATTTATAAAATTTACAATTTTTTTGTAGATAGGCGAATAGAAAAATATTTTTGATAAACAACCTACAAATTATTTTGTTGAATGTGAATGATTTCATCAAAAATATTTTTAATGAACGACATACAAATTTTTTTGTATATATGAAACTTTCTTCATCAAAGATATTTTTGATAAACAGTATACGAATAGTTTCTTTAAGTTGACAAATTGTTTTATCACAGGATTTTCAATGAATTTTTTGTTTGAATTCGTGAATATTTTCATTGAATCGAAAAATTATTTTTTTCTGTGTATAATAAAAGTGGTGTGAAAAAAGTGATCGTGGTACAATATTTCGAGTTATAGCCATTTTTCTCTTCAAACAAATTTTCACATTTTGTTGTATTCCACACTTTTTGGGAAATACTTTTTTTTTGTTCATTCGGTTCATATATGCTGAAAACCCGCAATCATTTTTTTGTTCCGGAATTATCTCCATTAAACACAGAATATTTGTTTATTTGCAGTGGTTTACAAAAAAATGCTTACCGCCGACTCAGAACCTTTATCCCATTTTTAAAATGTTTGTCGGTAGATATTAATTTGAAATACATGTTCACGTTTTTTTTTACTTTTTCCCATTTTGGCCCTTTTTTCTACTTTTTGCAACTGCTGTTGTCAATCCCGGAACTCTTTTCAAACATTTATTATCTTTCTAATTTTCGCCCTTTATGATTATTTTCAAAACGTTTTACCACATCCTGTCTTGGAACATTTTTGTCGTATTTTAAGTATTCCCGAATTGTTAGCTGAAATTAAACTTGTTGGTTTCTCCTTTTGTCTTGGAACATTTATGTCGTCCTTTTGGTATCCTCGAATTGTTCGCTCATTTATTTTAACTTTTTGGTTTCCCCCTTTGTCTTGGAACATATTTTTCGTCTTTTCAGTATCCTGGAATTGTAAGCTCATCTTATTAATCTTTTTGGTTTCCCCTTTTGTACCTTTTTATCCCGTTTATGTACACTTTGGACGTTTGGTCAGGACAGTGATGAATCCGTCAGTCCGTCACGTATGTAGATTATTTCTCATATATATTTTACCAGTTTTGGGGACAAATGTTTCCCATTTTCCCCAGTATTATACCCTTCCAATCCGAATTTCCGAAAAACCTTTCTTATAGGAGATTGTTTTTATGATTCTAGCTTCAGTCGTTTGGTCAGGACAGTGATGAATCAGTCAGTCAGTCACGCAAGAGTTTTATATATAAAGATACACTTAACCTTTCAATTACGACGTAAATTTGTATTTTGATAATATTTTATTGATGTTGGCAAATTGTATGTAATCTATAGATATACATATATAATTGCTAAATGATTAACTGTTTTTTATTCTTTAACAATATAAAACGTCTGCATGTGAAAGCGAATTTCAATCATCAAGCCTGAGTATTTGATAGTGCAATAATCGCGATTTCATGTGTCATGTCACAATGACAAGGAAAACTGTTAACTATTGTGATTGTGTATTAAAAACCCAAAATTTTGGTATAAAATTGAACAAACTTTAAAATTCTATAAAATTAAAAAGATTGTATACTCCTGAAAAATAACGTTGTGACTCAGAGTGGATGATGAGGGCAATTACTTTCGATTTGCGAATCGAGTTACCACTGAGACGGTGTGCAATGAATGTATGTCAGCCTTGTAAATATATAAGCGGCATTTTATCACAAAAATATACTTCCGTTGACCTAGGGTTGTAAAAGTCACCTCACGAAAAGTCGTTTAATCGACATTTTGCTACAAAAATAGTGAAAAATGAACTTGACTTTTGAGAGGTTGATTTTTGTCGGTCAGTGGAGCTAATATTATGGCTGTCATTTGAATTATGGCGGTGATTTGAGAGAGACTCCCTGTCCTTGCTTTTCTTCGATCTATTGAACAGGATATGTGGTCCAAATCGAAGTAGACTTTTTATTTTAAATACCATAAAGTGAAACTGAATGCATCTCTTCTTTTTCTACCATTTGATACGTTTTAAACTTGAATTTGTATAAGTTTGAATAAAATTGTATTTTTTTCAATTAAAAAGTCGACTCAAATCGACTTGTAATTCACAAAAACACGAAAAGTCCAAAAAACGACTTTTAACATTTTTGAAAAAGTCAAAAGGTCGACTTTGGTTACAACTAAATAAACCTATGCTGACCAGGCAAATCCTAAAATTGCCTTTAACCGCCTTATTACTTTTACAATACATAACATCACATAATTGTACATGAAAGCGAAAAGTCTGCATAGATATTCATTTCGACCGTTTAGGTGACCGAGTGCTTATTCAATGCAGTTTTGGCTGTCTTCAGATAAACTCCAACATTTGTAATATATTAAAGAACTATCGCATTTGCATATAATATGTGAGATATACATAGAATGTTCCAGTATTCAGAGATTAACTACAACCATGCTTAATTGTCTGTCTCGCTTATTAGCATCAATTTATGAGTCCCCGTTAATTCTGCTCTTTTTACAGATAAAAAAAAACACGGTTAATTAGCTGTGGCTAATTGCTCATTTCATTTAACCTTTAACTGATGAGGTGGTGGTAAATTTTACACTTTTTTAGGCCACATACTATGCCCAAAAAATTCACCTCATCAGTTAAAGGTTAACTAACCTTACGGGGATATGTTATCAAAGAGTTTCAGATTTTCAAAGAGGTAATTAAGCGGGGTTTATTGTAAATATTGTTTATATGTTTTCAGTTGAATATATCAAGTGAACTAATTTCTTCACTGAACATTTCCGGTCCTCCAAGGGTTAATTTTCAGTTAAATTTTCTGCTACGAGACTAAACTTCGCAATTTTAATTTATTGAAGCCAAATTTAAATACTCTCAAATTAAAGCTAACAGTATCAGCTAAGAAGGACATTTGTTTGAAATAATATTCAGAATATCGAACTCTTCGCCTGGAAATGTGAAAAGGACAAAAATTGCTCACTGACTTTTTGTTTTGAGGTATTCTGTAAAAAAAGGAATATTTGAACTTCAACCAGACGACATTTTAATAAACAATTTTTGTGTTCATTTTTTTTCTCAATTCTCAAATATTTTATTTTTCCGCCAATAAGTTCATAAAAACACATCACCTCACCAATTTCAGCGAGTACATTCAAAATGAGGTTGGGACGCTTCGAAACCTTACAGCTGTTTTTCTTTTCTATACTGTGTCAATAATAATGTTACCATTTATTGTGAATATCAACTAATGAAGCCCGAAAAACAAAATGAATAGAAGCAATGCACCTTTTTTTTCGTTGATTCTTTGGACTCATCATCATCTGATAACGACGATGCAATTTCTGCTCGATTGTTGTTGTATTTTTCCTTTATATCTAAGCGTTGCATTTAAATTGGTTAGTTTGTTAGCACAAAAAGTGCGACATCTTCAGGGTGTTCATGCAACACTGTTACACTATGTGCATGTAACATATTTTTCTGCACAAACAAAATCACCATAAGTAACTCTAAGTTGAGCTATAGACCTATACACCTCTAACCGACCCACCCTAATAAATTTACCATTTTTTGGGAATGGTGTGACAATTGTTAGATATAAATCAACATCTTTCTTTGGCTTAAATGAGACCACAATAACACCAACAACTTACCACAAACAAAATTCCACCTGTGTTTGTTTGTGAAATTATCAAAGCTTTCCGAAAGAGACAAGGGAGAGAGAGAATATATGTTTGGCAGTGCTAATTAGTAATTACTTACCGGCAGTGCTAATTAGTAATTGCGATTACTCAATAACTTGTTGTCGACAACGATGACGTATGAAATACTTTCCCGTAGGAGGGAGATCACTCAAATAAGCAGTCAATAGATTCTACGTCAGACCAACTGGACAGAATCAAAATTATTTAATGAGTCAACCGAAAAAATGCGTAATTAAGAAATTCTGGAATATGATTTTTTAACGTCGCCCGTAGCGCCGTATGAAAGAACAAAAAAGGCCGGTTTTCAAATCGTGCGTGTATTTAATGATGGCAGGGCGTCAGACAGAAGTACAAAACTGATGGAACAAAAGATACGCGTGCGACCGAAAACAGTTGTTTCTGACGATCGTTTTTATGTTTAATTTCTATGTTTAGATACGTTTCCCCTAAGAGACTCGCTTGACTCTTCGGTTTATTAACCGATGTCTGTGTTATTTCTGTGATATATTTCTTTTCTGTTTGGTTTCGATTATTTAATTTTCACGTTTTTAGTACGGTGTCACTGAGGGATTTCTAATTTTTGTTTTGTTTTTTATATGTATGATTATGTGTCAGCATTTGTTTGTCTTCTAAACTTTTTACTTTTTCCGTCGGACACGTAACTTTCGACAACCGATAACGCTTGCTAGTAAAATAGAACTGAATGTGAAATTCTTGTTTATTCTCCTGGTGGTCTGGCTCTTATTCGGCTTGTTGACGATCGTCAGTACCAAAAAAAGAGAGAAGATATTTGATTGTTTCAATTTGTTTTCGTTTCAGTGCCAAACGTTTCATGTTAATATCTGGTGTGAAATATTTGGTAGTTTCTCTCATGTACTCTTTCTCTGTTGGCCGTTTCATGGAGACTTTTTCGATTTTTACTTGCATTGTATTGAAATATCACAAGAGATAATTAAAAGATCCATTTATAAAATGAATGTTGCAATAAACGAATTTGTGTTCTCGGAACATTTAAAAAAATCAGCACGCCCGAAAAAACGATATATGTTCAATAGTTCGATTTCGTAGAATTCACCGACAAAATGTAATACACTCAGAATTTGTAATAAGTTTAAAGTCTGGAATTCGAATGATTTGTATACCCCTAAGATACGGTCACACAGGGTAGGATGGCTGTTTTCTGCATTAACAAATCGAAATGGTTTTAATATAAACATGTAAATTATGTTATCTTTGTCAATTTGAAACTAATACAAGTTAATTAAATCTGTTTAATGGGTGTTTTTTTTAAAATATGAGATACGTTATATTTATGGATTATAGTGAAATCTCTCTCTTATTCGGCTACCTATGGGACTGAGAAATTTGCCGTTTATGAGAGACAGAGTACACTTTACTCTCTTACGCCGCAATATACAACCCGAAAAATATTAAATATTTTATTTGGATATGAACCTGTGCTTGTGTTTAAATTTAAAAATCAGACTCAAAGACACAAAAAAGATAATTTCCAATAAATCGGAAAATTCTTATGTGTTGCCAATGCAAACACAGTATAAGTGTGAATGTACTTATTTTGGTATCAAACGTCTTTAAATAATTTTTAGGTACATAATGCAATTTCTAAGGGTCAATTACTGATTCCACTACCGCGATTCACTAAATTTTACCGAACCGACAATCGTAATATTTGTCGACATTCTGTAACTATTTTTTTAACGATGATATACAGGTGTTTTTTAAATTCATTTAATTTTCTATCATGAGGCATCTCTGTCTACTAAATGTCAAAATAAACGAAAAGCACATACGAGAATATGACAAAAACAAAGTATCTTCTTCTGCTTGATTGGCGACTTTTTAAATTTTGGAAATTATCTTTGAAAAAATGGCTAATTCTCTTTCAAAAAGAAGTCGGGCATCCACCGAACATTTTAGCCATGTGGTGGACTTTATTGTCGAAAGTCCGGGATTGGCAGCAGGGAAATTCCATAAAATGCATGGAAAAGTGGAATTTGAAAAAAGTGGAAATGTTGAATAGTCTCGGGGCACCTAGCGAAATACAATCATATAAATTCTATTGTACCTTGAAGTTTACACGTCTTACCTGTTTCTCTGTCGATATGCTGTTATTCTAGACCCTCTGAGTTGATCATCAAGCAGGAAATGTAGGTTCTCAGCCAAGTCCGGAGTTAATCGGTATAGTTTTTGAAATGCATTTGCAGTCAACTCAAAAGGATTGTCCACATCTCGAAGAACACGACGATCAACTACGGCAGCGTCAACTATTCGGTCATTCTTTGACAAATCGTATGTCATGTACTCAATAGCCATTTTAAACACAACATACATTTTATCGCTTTAATAAACACTAATAAATAATAGAAGTTGGTGAATCGCACTACAGGTTGATCTTCGTTTTTCGTTTAAACTGATGTTAAACTTAAAATTTATTTTTTCAGTCTACGTTTAAACCGTATATTGGGCGTTTAAACCACAGTTTAATAGCCATATGATTGTGACAGCACTCAACGAAAGCAGAAAAAGAATCAAAATTAGTTTGGTTCACCAAATTCCACAAATAAAACAAATTACATAAATAAAGCTGCTGTGTAATTTTGTTGGTGCTAGAATTGGTTTTCGGAATTGGTTTGTGGCTTTTGCCCGTGCCAAATTCATTTAGCAGAGTTTTTATAATTCTCATAATTTTTCTAAAAATCTTGTGTGACCAAAATCCACCACAAAAGTTTAATATCATTTTAATTATTACCGGAAACATATATTTTCTGCTAAAAGTGTGAGTGTTGCCACATCAACAGCCGAAAATGTGTATTATTTTGACTGACCACTCAAAAACGTACTTGGTGATTAAACTCAGTTTTATTGGAAACTGGGTTTTACATAATCGTGCTTTAACTATGATCTCATTTATTGGCCCTTCATGTTTGTTTATTTATGTTTGGTTGTAAATTAACAATTTAAAATTGTTAAATTTTTTCGTTTAAAAAATTGGTGGGCTAAAACGGATTTTGGTCTGACATTTTTTTCCGTGGCAACAGTGATTGGTATATTTAGGCTCCTTCCCAGCAAAACTTACAGGAGAGACAAAAAAGTGTTTATGTAAAAATGATTGTAATATTTAACATAAAAATAGACGAAATTATAATTTTCCAGTTAAATATGAATACTGAATTACTCTGAATTAATTTATGGACAAAGTCCGTTTTGGAAAATGTGGAGTTGAATATGGTTATTCAAAAAACCATAGGCACATAATCAACCAAGCTTTTGGGCAAAGACGATCACATACATTTTATTATCAAATATTTGCCCACTGTGACCGTGTAGTAGATCATTAAGAGGCAATTATGGTCCATATGTTTGGACCATAATTATTTTCCAGCGGTACAACTTTCAAGCTCTATAAGATACATTGCAAAAAAAATTTTGCTACAAGAACCAGATACAGAAAAAGCCTTGTAAATTAATAAGGAGATAAATCACATTATCTCTGGCTAACCCGACCAACAAAAACAGTTAAAAAAGTAAGTAACGCAAAAAAAAAATTACCACATTTTTCCAACAATGGGGAAATCCCAAAATGATGAGAACTATTCTTCACCGGCAGGAAACGGAGAAGATCGTCTCTAAGTAGCGACAGTGCTGATATTAAACACATTTACTAACTTGAATTTTCCAAACATGTTTTAAGATAACTTTCTGAAATATTTTAATTTTGTATATTTTCATCTATAAATTGAAATTAAATATATCTATATTGTTAATAAGTAGGTTTATGCTTTTTGGGGGAATTATTTGATTTTACTCGGATTACTCGCAGAGTATTTTTATGCGGATTTCTGAGGATAGCATCTACCGCATAAAAAAAAGACCTGAATGTATTTGTTTTAAAAAATAAAAACATTATTTGCTTTAAAAACCTTTCAAATATTGCTATGCCAATGACTGACATCTAGAGTGTGTAGCCGAACTAATGTGTCAAAAAACAACTTGGGACGTCTGCCCTCTGCATAGTCTTTGGTGTAAACACATTAATGAGAAATCATTTAAATAAAAATAAATGTTTGAATTAGTGGTTAATCATAGACAATTGTGGTCATCATCTCTTATGTAATTCTTGAGAAAAGACGGACGAATGGTAGTATTGTTAATTTATAATTGAATTTGATATATATGTCCACAACACTTACTCATCATGACTGTTTTTTCAGATTTTCATGAAAATGTTTTTAACATTTTTCACAGAGTTCGCAGAATGCTGCCTGGTTTGTGTCAAATGACAATAGGCGCGTTTTCGTTAAAAGCTAGCTATTATCGCGTGCTTAGTTGTAGAGAAAAAGACAAACTAGCGATATTGTCTTTTGACACAAACTAGGCAGCATTCTGCGAACTCTCTGAAAAATGTTAAAAACATTTTCATGAAAATCTGACAACAGTCATGATGAGTAAGTGTTGTGGACATATATATCAATACCAATTATAAATTAATAATACTACTAATAATAATAATAGTGGCATTTTGTTATTTTATATGCTGGCAATGCTCTGTGAACTTAAGACACAAACTTAAGCGGTAATTTCTATCCGCGCTTAATATCGCTTAGCTCTCCATACAAATTAAGCGATTATCTAACCTAGCAGTGTAACGAAAACACGCCTACTATGTAACAACAAAAATGTATTTTGTAATGAATAACCAGTCCTGTTATTCATAAATTGTCATAAATTTAAAAAACATTGCCACAAAATAGTTTTTGATCTCTGCCTTCAGTACTTTTTAATCTGATTAATAGTATTTTCAGTGTTATAAAATATTTCGGGTCGAAAAATGTTGTTTTAGTAAACTTTTTTGTATTAAAAAATCATAAAAATAAAAAAAGTATAAATTTTTAAAAGTTTATCATAAAGCCTCATACCTTACAATTAAGTGAGTTACAGATCATTACATTTTTTATAACAATTTAGTGAAGGCCATTTCGGGTTATTTAGATAGTATGGATAAGTATACGTATGTATACAATTTGCTGAACCACAACATAACTACATTAACTGTAGAACCCATAATTATGCTTTTCTTCAGTTCTTCCCCTTTGGAAGTTCCAATTTTCGAATACAATGAATATCTGGCCCACAATTTGTAACCGACACTTCACTTCGTTCTATTGTATATATTTGATTTATCATTGTTGAAATATAATTCTACTTACCACTTGGTTAACAATCCATTCACAAGTAATGACCGACACGTAATGAGTGGGATCAGCTGGAAACCCCATTGTATATATGCGATTCTGCCCTCTACATGGCATTACAGCCATGATTATCTTATCTTCATAGAGTCATAAAACTGTGGTGCGATTTTAGAAAATAGATATATAATCACACTGGGAAACAATTTCAGAATGAATTTTGAATGAGCATTTTTTTCTCTAAGAGCAGCTGACCCAAAAATCGATGGTTCAAAAACTTTTACAAATTTTTTTACCAATAAACAGCACCACAGTGATCATTTTCACTAGTTTTAACACATTGAATGATATCTCTTAAACTATGGACAAACTTATATGGTTTTTATTACATTTTGAATCGATTTTAATTCCGGGTATGAAAAGGGTTAAATTATAATTTATTTTAGGAGAAACTTTTGGTGTAGGTCCGTGTTTCAACAGAAACACTAACCTACACCAAACAATACGATTTCTTTGAAATGTTATAAAAATTTATGGCATATCGATGTGAATATATGGAGCTATTGCCTTTTTAAAAGAAAAAAAGCATGCCAATTATTTGTAAAGCACACAGACGGCATTGCTTTAAATTGTTTACAAATAGTCTGTTGAAAATGTTCTGCAAATTGTATTAATCCATGAGAGAAAAATATTGACAGAAAAGCTGACGCACGATTTTATGAAGTTTATACATATTAACAAAATACAAGTATGCAACAGGCTCGTTCGATTGACCTCTCTTAACAATAAATTTTTGTTGAAATGTCGGAATAATTGTGATTCTATTTTATGTCGCATGATGTCACTCAAGGTATCATTGCTATTTTTGAATAAAACATGTCTTTGAGATGGTCCCACTAAACCAAACAGTCCTCAGATTTCGCCACATATGCATCGCATGTGAACGCATCTCAACAAAAGGAAAATGAGATTTCTCTTAGAAAATGATTTGTTAAGGGAACCCTGTGGTTGTTCTTATTAAATTGTCGACGTTGCTGGCGTTGTTTCAAATCTAGAAACTTGTAACTGAAAACCTTACTTACGAGTTTCTTCGTATAGTTTCATTGGGGTGATTGCAAATGTATCCAGTCGATCGATTGACAAAATTTGATCTTCATCAATGCTGTAACTTATAGCTGCGATATTTTGAACGACAGTTGTATGAGCCGGTCGACACAAATTTGTCGATTAATATATTTTTATTCAGCTAACGACCAAAAATATCCACAATTTTGCGAATAGTGGTTTTTACAGATCCGGTAGATTGTAATCTGGAACAGCTAATAACCATGTTTCTTGCGTCGGCGAAATCTGATTGAACCTCATTCCCTTGTCGGAGGACTCTTCATGAAGGCTGAATTTTCAGACGTTATGACCAAAGATATTCTCCCTGCCTAATTTAGCATTAAAATCTCTTAGAACGATTTTTCTTGGCCAGGGCAGCGGTCATAAGTCTGTTCCAGGCGCTCATAGAACGAATCTTTTTTTTCTAATCATCTTTTACCTCCGACGTACAAATAAGGCTAATGTAAAAAATATGGCCTTGATGCATATTGTGGCCAGCCTTTCGTCTAATGGCGTGAAACCAGCGACAAGGTGTCGTATTTGCTTATTCACGACAAATTCCAAATTGGTGCTTGCTTTCACGGTACCTGTAAAATATGTCGCCATCTTTCATTTTCGTCACGCCGTGTCCCTTCTATCGTATTTCCTAGCTGGCGGTGATGTCTGCCTTGAATTTTTGGAGGACATGCGCCAGTCAGATAGCGGCACATGGTCTTTGGAGTGTTCTCACATTCCAAGTGCATATCCGTAAATCGTGGTCCTTTAAACGTTTGCGGTTGTCGTCAACATTAGGGGAAGTCCGTTTTTATCTTCTTTTTTTATTTTTCTTAGCAGTTCCAAATTTAACATATACAAGACTCCATCGCCGCCGAAGAAGAAATTGGTTACCGAAAGCGGCCACAAAGGAACCAATGGTACGATGATGAGTGTATAGTCGCCACTGAAGCTAGGAACACAGCATAGAAGGCGACACTCCAGCCTATGGCAACGCGAGCTGTGTTGGAGCGATACCAGGAGTTGTGGAGAGAGGAGCATCGCATATTCCGAAAAAAGAGAGAGATGGATAGACTACAGTGTGAGGAGATAGAGGTTAATGGAAGTAGAAACGATGCCAGAAAATTCTTTCAGCGAGTGAAACATCAAACGAATGACTCGTGTACTGGCATTACTTCGTGTATAGATGAGAATGGAAATCTGGTAACTGATCCGCCGAGTCTGGAAATAACAATTCTCCAGACTTCTAGCGGTCGATGATACAACCGAAGATAGTAACCCGCGACCAATCATAGACTACGGTGTGGAGTGTCCATCCCTACACACGATGTGGTAAAAACTGCAATATTTAGGCTTAAGAACAAGAAAGCCGCAGGTGCCGACGGAATACCAGCAGAGCTGTTTAAGACTAGCACAACTGTAAAGTACGTGAATCAGCTAGTTTGCACAATCTGGGTAGATGCAAGCATGCCTGACGATTGGAACCTAAGCGTACTATGTCCGATTCATAAAAAAGGAGACAAATAATTCAAGATAACACTGTACAACACACTTGTTCTACCAGAAGACCAAAGTACATGGAAATCACATATTAACCAGACCAACAACAGTTTGTAGAGCCAACCTAAGTAAGTATGTTGATTGCATTTCGTTTTATAAGATTCTCGAATGAAATTAAACAAATTTTAGTAAATTGTTTTCATTGTGGATTGTAATTCGTTTTTTAAGGCTCTCGAATTAAATTAAACTCATTTTAGTAAATTGTAGACTTTTTACGCCCAAAAGAAAAAAACAAAAAATGTTAATGGAATGAAACACTACAGAAAAAGAACCTCGAGCTTGAAAGATCTTTACAATCATATACTGTAGTCCTTATCTTTCACGTGGCCCCAAAGAAAGAAGTCGCGAGGTGTTAAATCACAAGATCTCGGTGGCTAATTGTGATCGCCTCTTCAATGGTTTCGTTGCTTGTGTGGCACGTAGCGCCGACTTGTTGAAAGTAAACCTTGTCCAGATGAATATCTTCCAACTCCGGCTTTGGGCTACAGTAGCAAAATTCTCAGTTGTTCTTGAGCGACGTGCAAGGGTTTTATTCTTCACATCACTAACTTGTCGCAACACCTCGAATTTTTCCACCAATTTCTGTATGGCGGTCCGACAATTTGCTTCACGACGACCCAAAAATGCGTTAGTTTTGCCAACTGTGACTGCAAGATTTTCGCCATTTTTGTAGTGAATTTTAATAATTTCAATGCGTTGTTGAAGCGTGCGTTTTTAGTAATAGCGTATTTTCTACTTGTCAAATGTCAAAGAATAAAAGCTTCAAAAGTCACAGCAATCGAAATACTGGGTGATTAAAAATAACACCGCTTGTTGGAAATCCCTTTATATGATCGGAATTGCCAACGATATGTGACATTGATACTGTGTTGAGACGTCGTAGTAAAAAAAATTTAAAAAAAAAATAGAAACAAAATTAAAACCAAATTACGAATCGTGTGGAATGGTTGGAGAAAAATTCGACGATATACCATAATTGTTTAAATATTTTCCCTTAACCAGGAGAAAGATAAAGATATTGTGAATCTATATGGTGCATTTTAAAAACTCAGTGTATATTTAGTCACCAGCAAAGCATAATGTAATGCCCCCCAATGGCAGAAGATTTAAGTAATTTGGTCTAAGTCCACCGGAGGAAGCGGTGGTACATGGGGATACCAATAGTCCTTTGTAAGGAATCCGGTGTCTCGGATAGTTTCTTATAGACGATAGGCGGTGTCAGTTACAAGTTAAAGCTTTTTCCGATAATCTGTTGATACAACCTCTGAGCAATGTTAAGTCGATTAAGTTGTTTTCGAAATAAATGTTGATTTGTTTCCAGCGTTCAATTTAGATGTTATTTTATCCAGTATAAGACGCTGCTTTTTTAACTCTTAAACATTTCAAAGAGATACAAAAAATGTACACGTCCAGGAAAAAACAGACTTTGACTTAGCCAGCCAATTCCCATCTGGTAGTTTGAAGACATCTAGGGAAGACCGAGACTGTCATGTCAAGTCGAAGAAAAAATCTTCATTTGGTATCAGCCAGGCAGAAGTGCCTCGAAATCACTTGTTAATCAGGCCAAGACTAACAATAGGTTGTAGTGCCAACCTAAGTAAGTAATGTGAAAACATGTGACCCCTGCCTCGGTACTCTTCTTTGTTATATTTCTTAGATTTTGTTTAGTTTCTTTGTCACTCGAAGCGGAATCTGAATTAAAAATGAAAAACATTTCCCCACAAAAACACCAATCAAAATAAATAAACAGACTAAATAAACTAGAGATGACAATTTGTTTAACCACATTCATACCTTGTCGTCACATTGATTTAAAATTTCAAGTTGGGATTGAATTGATGTCGACTCTTGCAATGGGGCTGAATAAATAAATCACTCCGCTAAATTAAAACCCCGCTTAGCTAAACATATCGTATAAGTAAAATGTTTTGTACTCAAAGTTTTGATATTCGTTTAATATTTACTATCTGCTTTTAGCAGTTTGGGAAAATAAGTAAAACACGAAATGAATCACTTGACATGTTATTGTCTCTCGATAACAATAATTTTCACCTTGAAAGAAATTAATTTGCTTTTGAAAGAAACAGTGATAATTGATACAAATTGGCTTATTTTTAGTTAACCGGAGTCGACTATGTAAGAATACAGCTGTAACCATGTGCTGAGCCAATGCTGTACCAAATACAATTTGTGTGTACAGTACGAACATTCTGTCAACGTGGGTTATGTCCGCACTAACATACACATTCAGTGGTTCTAAAACTGTATTACATCCAAACTATAAAAACAATCTCCAAACGACAATTGGGTTTTGATATATTATACTCTCCACTATATGTTCAAAGAGTTCATATATTTTAATGTTTAATGTACATTAGAGCGGCAACCAGTTGCTTCGAAAAAAATAAAAGTTAAAATTGTAAGGCGAGCGTGCGGGTCGGAATATTTTTGTTCCTATTGTGAAGCACCAAAAAATTAATTTTGAGTCAAATCGGATAATGTTAACACGTGCCGCATCCAGGTGAAAGGTTGAATCCTGGGGAAATTTTGAATTTGTAAGCTTGCATTTTAATTATTTTCCAATTGATTTGATACTAAGTGAAATTGGAATAAACTAAGTGAAACATAAACTAGTAAGTTGTAATGCGCCTATGGCGCCCGTTAATTTGCTTGAGAAAGTATTTGTTACTTAATGTTAAAAATTTTGTAAAAAATATTTTGAGAAAACTATTTTGTAAAAAAAAATTTCAAAAAAAAATATTTGTGGAAAAAAAATGTTGTTGAAAAAAAAAAATTTTGTGGAAAAAAAAACATTTTTGTTGGAAAAAAATTTTTTGTTGGAAAAAAATTTTTGTTGAAAAAAAAAATTTTATGGAAAAAAAAAAATTTTGTTAAAAAAAAAAATTTGTTGAAAAAAAAAATTTGTTGAAAGAAAAATTTTGTAAAAAAAAAATTTTGGAAAAAAAAAATTTTGGTAAAAAAAAAAATTTGGGGAAAACACAATTTCTGTACAAAAAAAAAATATTATTTTTTTTATTATTATCTTAATATATATTTACCCTCGACACTGATTCACTGATACACTGATTCCCTGATTCACTGATTCCCTGATTCACTGACTCTGTCACGCAGTACGTAGGAATTTAAATAGGCATTCTATAAATAATAATAAAAAAAATATTTTTTTTTTTTTGTACAGAAATTGTGTTTTCCCCAAATTTTTTTTTTCCAAAATTTTTTTTTTCAATTTTTTTTTTTTCCAAATTTTTTTTTTCAACAAAAGTTTTTTTTTTCAACAAAATTTTTTTTTTCAACAAAAATCTTTTTTTTTCAGCAAACATTTTTTTTTCAACAAAAATTTTTTTTTTCAACAATATTTTTTTTTTCACAAAAAATTTTTTTTTTCAACAAAAGTTTTTTTTTACATTTTTTTTTCCACAAATTTTTTTTTTTCCAATTTTATTTTTTTTCGAATTTTTTTTTACAAAATAGTTTTCTCATTAACAAATTAAGTAACAAATACTTTCTCAAGCAAATTAACGTGAATCAGTGTATCAGTGAATCAGTGTCGAGGGTAAATATATATTAAGAAGAAGATAAGAACCATTATAGTTCATGGTTGATGAAATATCGGCATACGTTTCAGAGGTGTAGCAATAGGAAGTTTTTGTTCGAATTGAATTTCTTTCGAATCAGTGCTTTGTACGATATAAATTATGACAGAGACCCACTGTTCAAAACCAGCTTTTTCTTGGGAAGTTTTTCCTTGGCTCTTAATAGTAAAGTTGGAAACAGTCGCTGAAAAATTATTGATAGTCATACCTCGCGTTGAACTTGGATTTACTGTGTGATGGTCTCGCACTCTACCTACCGCACCACGAAAATTTATGGAAATTTAACAAAAACCTTCATGTGTTTTCTTCAGTTGATTTTGGAAACATTAATACTTCACCAAATCTGTGACCCGATAGGTGTTAACGAGATGTCTAGGCGCCGAACGAAGTCGAATGAATCCAATCACTCCAGCCAGAAATGCGTTAGAGATCAGCAAACAAGTGAATGTGTACACGCTGATTCTCTCGGTTATTGTTATTATCTTAAAGAGCGTTCACGCTGAGAAATAGGTCTTTTTTAAATATAAATGACGATTGGTAGCAAACGAATACGTTTTCCGGAAACTGCTTATGGAAACTTTGACTTAGTGTCGGCCTGAAAAATAGAACTCCTCGTATTCATTTTTAACAAAATTCCCTTCTAATTGAAGTTATTTTTAAACTTAAATTTCCGAATTCCCACCAAAGCCGGAAATAATTTTTATTCAAACCGCATGTCTGCCTAAACCAAATATAAACCAAAACAACGAAAGCAAATACTAACGAAGAAATTGTGTCAGAATTTGGGATAAAATATGAGGTGAAAATTGTTAACAAGATCCTTGAATTTTAAGTAGCAATAAATACCAATTAAACTGTCAGCTCTGTAGTTACACCCTCTTCCAATACAAGCACTTGTAGTTCACAAGAAGTCCTACAACACACACACACACATATGTTGGAAATACCTACACAATACTTGTAAACGACACACAATTACACAAGGACATCCATACATACGTTCGTTTAATAATAGCAATGGTATTGTCGTAGTAGTTATAGTGCGGGAACAAAGGACTTGTTGCATAAAATCGAAAATCTACGTCATCGATACAAATGAACGAAGACTAAACTAACAACACCCTCGAATGGAGGACACCTTTTTTCCTACAAGAGAGAGAAAAAATAATGACATTCCGTTGTTTATGGGGCATAACAAAACACCAAATAAATCAAAATATCTTTGTTGTATTTATGAAATATGAGACCTTAGTCGTCCGTACACTCGTATCTTAACTAATTATCGCAACCACAGCTCATGCCAATGCCACAACATGTGGCATGAGTTCCTATGCGAGCACAGTGCCGAGCGACAGAGTATCTTGAATCTGGTATCTGTTGCATAAACATAAACATGTGTTATTATTCTTAAGTGGATGATGATTATGCTGGCTGCGCTGGCTGCATTTCTGTTTAGGGCGTTTATTACGATGTTAAGAGCAGTGGCGCCAAATACTCACTCAATTAATATGTAAAAGGGCACGACGTTATGCCACACAATGTAATGCGGAGGAACGAAGAATATTAAGAATATCATTTTCGGGAGTGCGCATAAGAGTTTGGCAATCCACAGTCAATTAGTGGTGGAACGATGCAATGGATCGTATACCAACAAACAATTGCATTTAGTGGCGTACGCTGTAGTTAGCATTTGGCATAATTGGATGATAATTACACTGTGCGACAGATCATACTCGTGCAATTTCGGCCTGGCTGGTGATATCAACAAGATGTTTTGACAATGTCAGTCAGAAATCATCGGTTTCATTCTGTTCGAAAATTATTGGGGATCTTCATGCAGTGTCGTCCTTTATTGGCCGTACCAGTAGGCTAACATTATATATTTAAAGCTGAATCAGTGGTCTTATTCCCCCGGAAATTATGTTATCATTTTTTAAGCTAGTCATCAATTTGTCAATTCGGTTGCAACACCTAGAAATATGGATTAGCCCATTCAGATTTGGCTCCAGGGAAGTCCGAGACAGCAGTGGAAGGACCAAGTGACAGGCAAATCCTGGATATAACAAATTGGAAAAAGCATGCACAATAGCATGGTGCTTGGAAACCATTCATTAAGCAGGCCAACCCTAATAGCAGGTTGTGGAGTTAGCTTCAGCAATTAAAATTCTAAGAGACCAGTTACACCTTGATCTGATGGTTTATTTGGTGATCACAATGCTTGTTTTAATAACTTCTACTTCTCTCCAATATTTTCTGTATAAGTTCGCTAAAGAAGTAGCTAGTGAAGCTCTCACCCTATCGAAGACCTCTTGTAATGGTGATTGGTTGGGTGAGGTCGCTTCATATTTCTACTGAGGATCTAGTGTCACTACGAGTCATTCTACAAAGGCGTACAAGTTTTTCACAAATTGTTGTCTAAAAATTGTCTTATCGGGCATTATTATTTTTTTTTTGTTTCATGCGTCTCTTTTTTTTTTTTATTAATTTCGCAAACCTTACATGACTTCCATGCGTCCCACTGTGCATACAAAGCGTAAAGCTCAATACTTTTCCCAAAAATTAAGCAGTGCATCATTGAATAACAATGGCGGTTGAATTCAGATTCATTTTCGAATGCTGCAACCCGAATGCATTACTATTGTACTTAAAGCCGTACAGCGGTACATGCATTACTCTAGTCAAGAACAAGTTCCATGTTATTTTTACAATTCGGAGAAGTTTTAGGTAAATGGGATGTTTGTGGGCGGTCGTGGTGCGACTATCATACAAAAACCCAGATTAACATCATGATAGGGACAAACACACATTTTTCAGGGGCAGTTCCCAATGGTTTGGAGCTTACCTACCTTTTTCCGTGCCCCTGCAACCCCCCGATCTACTATTCATTGTGATGTGCCGTCCTTTTAAATCCGATTTCTTTTTAGTTTTTTTTTGTTTTGGAGAGGTTGAGAATGAAATGCGAAAATGGAAATCAAAACTGACGTCGTAGTCAGACGTTGAATGGGTCCGATGTGCATGTCGGACATCATGACAACTCAGCACACATTATTTGACGGTATGACCTATGGATTAAAATCGCAATACCTTTTTGGTTTATATATAAAAATAAATAAAATTCTTCGCAAAAATAGAAATGTTAAAAAAAGGTTTCAAGCTTGTGTTTGCTTTGAAGAATGCATGAAGAATATAGATCAACAATACATAAACAAAATTAAAAATAAATACTTGAAAAACAAATGTTTCATATTATCTATAGATAGCCAGGAATTGGCATCTTAATTTCAGCCAACAACAAACATATTTGCTTTGTAGGTTATACATATCAAAGACTAACTTGTAGGTATGTATGTCTGTCTATATATAATTTTATGTTACTTTTTATTAATTTTTTTCTCTCGGTTATTAATGAAATATTACCTAAAGATTATGAAAAACTCCCCAATTTCGTAGGAGATTTTTGTGTGGTATTTTGCATTTGGGGCATTTTTCATAGAGCCTGTATGTTGTTTCGATCGGACAAACACAGCACAATAAATCCTATTTCGGGATGTGTAGGGTGCATAAAGCAAATAAATTGAAAATTTCTTTGGATATGCTACAAAACTGGGAGTGTCTGCATCAATTTTTTTTCGCGAACCTATCTAGTGTATACTTCGGATTTATGAACAAAAAAACAAATAAAAATGAAGAATGCCGCTAAATGAAGAATTCCCAAAAATAAATGAGAAATCCACCCAAAAGCCCGATATAAAAATTTTACCCAAAATTATGTAAAATCCCGCAAACAATTTTTGAAAAATTAACCAATGCAAAGTCCACTAAATATTATGAAAAATCCCCCAAAAAAACAACAATAAATTTTGGTAATTTTAACCAAAAAAATATTCATTTTACATTTTTGACATAGCAATTATATGTACTTATATGTACTATGTATTATATGTACTTTGCTTCAAAATATCTTCAAATTCTTTCCGGTAATATGAACAATAGGGTGGAGTGAAATTCAAAAAAAAAAAGTTAACCTCGGAAAGAGATGTAGTCTGGGGTCCTAATGAAAAATAAAGAAAAAATTAAAAATGAAGAATGCCGCTAAATGAAGAATTCCCAAAAATAAATGAGAAATCCCCCAAAAGCCCAATATAAAAATTTTACCCAAAATTATGTAAAATCCCGCAAACAATTTTTGAAAAATTAACCAATGCAAAGTCCACTAAATATTATGAAAAATCCCCCAAAAAAACAACAATAAATTCTGGTAATTTTAACCAAAAAAAATATTCATTTTACATTTTTTACATAGCAATTATATGTACTTATATGTACTATGTATTATATGTACTTTGCTTCAAAATATCTTCAAATTCTTTCCGGTAATATGAACAATAGGGTGGAGTGAAATTCAAAAAAAAAAGTTAACCTCGGAAAGAGATGTAGTCTGGGGTCCTAATGAGGGGAAAAATAAAGAAAAAAAATTTTAGGGGTCGCGCCACTCCCTCGAAATTTGGAAATTATCGCTACTTTGACTGAACAATGAAATCGCCACCAAAGCTACAAATATTAGTCGATTATCCTCATATTTGCCTCAAATACTTTTGTTTGGGCACTGAACAAGCTCAATAATTTTTAGGATTTTTCTAAAATCAACGCCAAAATAGCGATAATTTCCAAATTTCGAGGGAGTGGCGCGACCCCTAACATTTTTTTAAAATTTTTTTTCTTTATTTTTCCCCTCATTAGGACCCCAGACTACATCTCTTTCCGAGGTTAACTTTTTCAAATTAAAAAAAAGCATGATTTCACTCCACCCTAATGAACAAGTTATTTTATCCATATTGGCTGCAATACATTGCGCTTGTACAGGGTTCTCCAGCATGAGGTGTTATTTTGGTATTCAAAGAAATATGGAATTTTTTTCGGATGTTTATTTCATAATAAAGAAGAAGGTATTCCATTAATAACCACCACGCCTACAGGACCATATCCTTTTCATGAACTTTTCCATAACCAAATAGCAAATTGGCTGCCCTATGTCCTCGATAGCCTCACGAATTCTATCTTTGAGGTCTTGAATCGACGCTGGTCTGTTGACGTAGACCTTATCTTTCACGTGACCCCAAAGCAAGAAGTCGCAAGGTGTTAAATCACAAGATCTCGGTGGCCAATTGTGATCACCTCTTCGAGAGATAACACGGTCCAGAAACTTCTTAGTTTTGCGAACTGTGACAGCAACATTTTCACCATTTTTGTAGTGAATTTTAATCCATTTTTAGTAATGGCAGAGTTTCTTCTTGTCAAATGTCAAAGAATAAAAACTTCAAAAGTGACAGCTACCGAAATACCGGGTGATTTAAAATAACACCTCTTGTTGGAGACCCTGTACTTTCAAATAAAGCCAAACTTGTGCGAATATTTCACACATAACTTGTTGTATATATTAATTTTTTTCTTCTATCCACTGCTATTGGCTAAACATTTACTATTCTACGTTAGGTTGCTTGAAATAGTCTTTAGAAATACAAAGCTGATTGATCCGCCAGATAAATGTGGTGAGTCTTTGCTTTAGTTAAACAACAAAATAGTTGTAGTAGAGCTGCCCCAGCTGGTATTGTGCGGCTATGCGCCCCACCAAATATTTATAAATTACTACGTAGCACGAAGAACACACCTCCTTGTGTCTGAGGTGGCCATAAATTTCCCCCAGCTTAATGATCGTCGCAGGGTCTGGCCAATCAGAATGTACATAATTCAAAAATCATGCCAAAGGCGAACAGAGACATACAGATAGAGAGAGATGGAGATGAGCACATTCAACAAGTCTGGTGATCTGCCATGAACCCATGTGTTGAAAGAGATCAACATAAAATACTCATCATGGGGAACACGTCAAGGTATGCGACTGGCGGCATACGGCGTACCGGGTAGGCTGACTGATGGTGGCGGTATGCTTTGAATTTGTACACGCTGTCGAAGTGGTGGAAGAACGCCGACATCGAAATGCCGAGACAAGGAGGAGGCGATGGATGGATGCGATGTTGATGCTTTTCTTTTTCACATTTCACCGTTTCTTGTGCGTTGGGGTTTTTTATGTTTTTGAAAATAATTTCAGTAGTCAGTTGACTTTAGTATAGTTTAGTATTGCGACAGCAATTAACTTAATTAACTTAATTGTGTATTTTGCTAATTGCTAATTGAATTAGCTAAAGAAAACCAACGGAACCAAAACAACAAGCGTGAAAAAAAATCAAGATTCGATTACGAACGGATACAGGCCTTTTGGGTGGAACATGTACCAACGACACGCCAATCAACACAAATGACAAAGAAAAAACACACGAAATAAATTTCAATTTCAAACATTGGCTCTAGAAAAAAACAGTTCTCAACGCACGGGATAACCTTTAGCCACCGTCCCCGAAACAAAAGTGAGGAATGCTTGCAAAAAGGTGTTGAATCCAAATCAGTTTCTAGGTACGACGGCCAAATAGGAAACCCATTTCATTGTGTGTGTGTGTGTTTGCTTGCGTGTCATTGCCAATAGAAACGTACAGATATCGCAGTGACAATTTTCTTAATTAATTGATACATAATTAAGTTATTTCACCAAAAAAAAAAAAAAAAAACAATCCAATACTAATTTGTTAATTAGTCATAGTTTAACAGTGATTTATTTATTTTGCACGGCATTTGTTAGCAGCAATGTTAAATTATCAACAGCAAACACAGCAGCACCAGCAACAGCAGCATCAAATGCCAGCAACAATGGCACATTGCGATAATGCCACACAGGCGTCAGCGGCGGCAACATCTTCACCGTGTTGTGCCACAACGGTGGAGAGCAGTGCAACACCTCTCGAATTTTACATTTCACCACCGCCGACACAGTCACACCACCAGCCACAGCTACAACCTCCATCATCATTATCATCAATAATGGCCGCAAACACTTCGGCATCACAGACCACCTGTTCTTCAGCATCCTTACAACATTTGCATAGTTTAACCAACAGCAATACCAATTACGTGAACACTTCATCGGCCGCTGTGGCGGCGACGGCAACAACAGCATCGCCTTCATCTACAACACCACCCCTATCCACCGCCCTGTATCACCCGCAATTATGCCGAAAATCCTTATCATCGCCATCGGCATCCTTATCCGCAAAACTTTCCAGTTCTTTGACTTTGGCAGCATCACCTGTGGCGGCGGCAACGGCCGCCACCTCCTCTTCCTTTCTCTTTGACAACAAAGGTTCGGAAAATGTGAAACGTTTCTCCGTTAACAATCTGCTGGAGTTGGCGGCGGTACAAGATTGTCATCATCAACATCATCATCACAATGTCATTACGAATAAACTGCAAATGCATCATCATCATCATCAACACCAGCACCAACATCAGCATCTCCACCTTGAACTACACCAACAGCAGCAGCAACAACAACAATCGCAACAGCAGTCCATCATTTCACCGTCACATGGGAATAATTTGGGTAAGTTTTGTTCTGTTCTGTTCGATTGCCGTGAAAAATCATTGAAATCTCAAATAAAATTACGCATCGGTTTATGCATATTTCATCAGTAGATATGTAAGTGAAATGTCACCGAGGAATTGGAAATGTCACGTGTGTGTAGCTGTGCTATTTTTCAATGTGTTTGTAGTACAAGGTTGGGGTAGTTAGTCAGATTGATTTGAGAAATATTTACATACACTACCGCAGGATGAAGTGTGGTGCACTATTCAAAAAGGATTCAATTCTTAAAGAGTATCACAACAGTTTGCATTTCCCTCATTTCCTCGAGTTTACTAGGTGGATCCACCGCAGAACAATTCCGATTAGGTGAAGTATTTGAAAGAAATCCAACGGTTTAAAGTTTCAAGCATTTCATCGGTTATACAAAAAAATAGTTTAATTTCATGTTAAAGAAAAAGTTTGATTGGCGTGAAATTACAGCCGCGTTTTTATAAATTTATAACAAATATTGAAAAACAACATTGTGTACTAGAAGAAAAAAACGTTTTCTTATACAAATAAGGGGTGGGGCCTTCATCGTTGGAGATTACCTCAAAGATTCCTTGCTCATACTACTGACGAATTTCAAACGATCTCTGGTTGTGATTGCCATGTTTCAATTATCCCACCGAAATTCCTTTTGGAAAAATGGCGTGACTCTTTTTGTAAGTCTCTCCATTAAGAATAATACACATCCGGACCGTCTAGGTTGAACTTTTTCACATTAGAAAAAACTATCTGCCAATAATTTTTTTACATAGAATGTAAAGTACAAAGTAAAGAATAACTTACGTTATTCTGTCCAGGAAAATTATACGGGCTACTTTGTGACGTGTTAGCATTCTTCGGTTTTTGACGGTGAATAACAGGGGCATTTTTAAGTACTCAACAGGACACATTTAGCCCACATGCATGATGAATTTGATTAGCGGTTTTGTTGAATTGCTGGCGAAGTGAATATATTGAATTTTACTGGTTGCAAATAAAAGTGAAAAAAGTTATCTAAACACAATCCTAATTGAAAGTTGATACTTTACCGTTATTATCTGCCTATAGGAGGCACAGATCATTCAAGTTGGACAACGTTTGTTTGAGATATTATTTCAGATATTAAACGAATAAAGAAAATAGATTAAACTCAATTTTGTAAGACCTTGGTGATGGTTTCTGGCTCAATCTCACGAATGACTTACCGGATATTAATCGTAAGTGCCTCAATCATTATGGAATTTTGTCTACAAAATCGGTTCTTTAAAACACCCCACCAAGTCGAATGGCGTCAAGTCGCTGAGAAAGCTGATAACATGATTCTCCCAAACATCGATTGTGTGGCAAGATATCAGCATCGTACAGCTGAAACCGAAGATTGACCATGTTTTCAGTCTACATAGGCATGATACAATAGTGTATCATACCTAATGGTGCCAACTGGTCTGGTTTTTCAAGTATTATACTTGATTTGAGCTCAATATACTGCGCCGATACTGCATGCAAAACGATACTGCATTTTAGAAAATTGCGGGTGAATGCATGAATTTTATTTTTCAAGCATTTTTTTTTTTTTTTTTTTTTTTTTATATGCTGCTCAGAGGTTCAAGCCGATTAAGACTCTGGAGTAAATGAACTATTAATGAAAACAATAAAATTTGTGTACGAAAAATCTTCGGCTCAAGCCGGCTTCGAGCCGCCGCCGACCATTTTTTGCCCAGCCGCCGCCGCCGACTTTTTTACGTCGACTTGGACCTCTTTTCAGCTTTTTTCAACATTAACGAGGCAAATTGCCAGAAAAATATGTCATTCGTTCGCGCTTCGCTTATGATTATGTTCAATTTCTTTAAATCTCCAAGTAGGTTCGCTTTGTGCTCTTTTGCAAGTCAAATGCAACATGGATTGGGCTTGTATCGATTTCTTCAAATTTTTGAAAACTCGTCCAGATTTGCTGCGAAAAATCTCCTTAGAATACAAAATACCAAAGCAAGTTCATGGTAGTCCGATGTCAGTTCAATTTGATGAATTTTCAATTTCGGAATTGCAATAATTAAATTTTTGTTATTTTCACTTTTTCAAAAAGCATTAAATTTTACTCAAATAATTATACTGCATTTTTGTGTGTAGATACTGCATTCAACTTGATTTTTAGGGGTTCTAATACAAAATATACTGCATTTTACCGTTGGTACCATTAATCATACCTATGTAGCGGTTGTCGTCAACTGGAAATCCGCACCAAAGTGTTCTCCTCCGAGGATTTATTGGCTTCTCGACGATCAGGTGCGGATTTTCCGATCCACAGATCCGAACATTTGCTTGTTAACAGCAACGCCCTCCCAACACTTCTTTGAAGTGATCAGACGGACTTACATATGGTCGTTGTGATTAAAGCAGCCCCCATCTTTTCATTCAAGAAAGATAAAATGTACACCCTAAAAGGGTGTAACCTCAGCTACCTTCAGAATTTTCCTATGTTCGGACCATTATTTTTAAACTGTACTAGTGTGTCCTCCTTGGAAAAGAAGTCTGATGATAAATCAGAGATCAGCTGACGGAGCTGGAATGAAATACTGAATACTAGCGAATAATTTTGTAGAGGTCCTGCGCCCCGCATGGAGTTGAGCGGAAATACAGAAGAAGTGTGTACTTCACAACGAGTGTCTATTAGACCGGTTCAAAAATGTATGGGAAAAATTATGTGTCTTATTTTCTTCGGTGCGCGTCCATTTTCTGAAAGTTCTACCCCTAACGAAATGAAAAATATTTCAAGACCCCAAAAATTTTGATCCCTAGGTACTCCGCAAATCGTTTAAAGGTCATTTTAGGGCTGTTTACGACTTAAAACCTTTTGAATAATGTGTTGTCCAAACCAAATGACATATGGATAATATTTTGATGGGAGATCATTAATAATAATCCAGGCAAATTTTGAATTTTTAAATTTTTTAAAAAAACTCTGTCCGTTATTTTTGGCGGAATTTTTAATCTGCAATTTAACTCACAAACGAACATTATCGTCTTTTCACATCAAATATTTTTCTTATTTTGTTCTAGCAAAAAAAAGTTAGCATTTTTGTATTTTTGCGCCAAGATTGCCCTTTCCAACGCTGTATAATGTTGTACATTCTTTGGACCATAAAATAAAACAACAAAAAAAAATAAATTGTAAGAAGTTTATTTTTTGAAAAATTTTTGAAATTTTTTCTGTGGTTATCTACAACCTGCAGCAAATATTGTTTTTGCTCTTCATTCGATGTTATTGATTTATTAAAATCAGTTATTAATGCCACACTTCTTTCTGCTGAATCGTTAATAACGTTAAGCTGTGTGACAATTTGAAGACCACAAACATAAGCGCTGTTATTAGGCCACTCAGCAGGGTCAAGCATTAAAAAATCTGTAGATATTTTGAGTTTTTCAAAAAATAACTGGGTGTTGATGGTGACGAAATCATATAAATTGGCATTTAAATATGAAGCTTTGCAAGTAGCCTTTTTCAAGGTCTTTTCGGTTCCTGCATTGTTTTTAATTGACTCCACCATTTTTTTGTGAGTGTCAACACTTAGTGATCTATCGATGCAATTTCTGCTATCTGAGGATTAATACGTTCGTACCTATATAAAGAAATAAATTTGGCTTTAGGCAGTTAAATAACAAATTTAGTTGCGCTGGTTACTTTTCAAGACTCTACAGAAACTCCAAATCGTTTTTAGGTGCCATTGCGGGAAGTGGAGACAAAAACCAATATTTTTGGTACACCCCAACAACAAATAAGCATACATCTTGTACTAGTTTCTTTTCTTGAGGAGACATAGGAAACTGATTTTGGAACATCCAAATTTTTAAGGAATAAATGGCTTTAGACATCCATCTTGCTCTGTGCATTGCTCCTGGATATCTAAAGCGTATATTTTTCTCTTTGTCCTCCCCAAGAAAGATTACAATAAGCTCCAATAATTCGGCATAATCATGTCTTGCGTGATGGATCTATAATTGCAAATAATTTTCTTTAAATTACGAAATAATTAGATGAAATATATACCAAAAGTTGTGTTTTAGCGAAATCCAAACTCTCTGCTATTAAGTCACCAATATTTTCAACAACGTAATCATCATCTATTCCTATCCGAAACTCAGATTGCTTAATGGTTTGCCATTGCTTTTGAAATTTTTTAAATAAAGAAATATCAGGACTGATCGTCGATCCTTCAGCACTTTTCATTACAGTGGACAAAATGAGTTCGAGAATGTGGTGTCTGCAAGCAAAGTGCAAGAAACTTGTGTCTAATTCCTTTTCTATTAAAGCGCAAGCACCATTTCTTTTCCCTTGAATTATAAAAATAAGTTGTTATCAAAGCTATCAAATGTTATTGTGCATAAGAAAATGGTGGAGTCAATTAAAAACAATGCAGGAACCGAAAAGACCTTGAAAAAGGCTACTTGCAAAGCTTCATATTTAAATGCCAATTTATATGATTTCGTTACCATCAACACCCAATTATTTTTTGAAAAACTCAAAATATCTACAGATTTTTTAATGCTTGACCCTGCTGAGTGGCCTAATAACAGCGCTTATGTTAGTGGTCTTCAAATTGTCACACAGCTTAACGTTATTAACGATTCAGCAGAAAGAAGTGTGGCATTAATAACTGATTTTAATAAATCAATAACATCCAATGAAGAGCAAAAACAATATTTGCTGCAGGTTGTAGATAACCACAGAAAAAATTTCAAAAAAATTAACTTCTTACAATTTATTTTTTTTTGTTGTTTTATTTTATGGTCCAAAGAATGTACAACATTATACAGCGTTGGAAAGGGCAATCTTGGAGCAAAAATACAAAAATGCTAACTTTTTTTTGCTAGAACAAAATAAGAAAAATATTTGATGTGAAAAGACGATAATGTTCGTTTGTGAGTTAAATTGCAGATTAAAAATTCCGCCAAAAATAACGGACAGAGTTTTTTTAAAAAATTTAAAAATTCAAAATTTGCCTGGATTATAATTAATGATCTCCCATCAAAATATTATCCATATGTCATTTGGTTTGGACAACACATTATTCAAAAGGTTTTAAGTCGTAAACAGCCCTAAAATGACCTTTAAACGATTTGCGGAGTACCTAGGGATCAAAATTTTTGGGGTCTTGAAATATTTTTCATCTCGTTAGGGGTAGAACTTTCAGAAAATGGACGCGCACCGAGGAATTTTAACAATTTTGAAATATGAACAGGTCTAGTGTCTATAGCCGCTTGTGTCAGAGAGTTTTTTTTGCTCAGAAGTATTTCAAATTGATGATAAATAGAGTATACGAAATCGGTTGTTTCCCGAAACCCCACATCCGTCGATGCTTTGAAAAACCATTTACTGGTATTAATATTGAATATTCAACTTTTCGTACTAGAAGACGACATTTGTTGACATTCAATACTTACCTATTTCCCTTAACATTACAAATGGAAAAGGTATACTGTTGTCGCTTCTCGCATAGCCATTGAAACTCTGGTGTGAATTGGTATGTGATTCAGCGTAAAAATATGGTCGTTTTAGCTTGTTGCTATGTCATGTAATGTGTGATTCTGTGTAACAGAATGGCCGTTACAGTTTGGTATTTCCAGGCTTAATCATATGTGTATTATTTTACTTCCAAACTCAAGATTCTTTTTTGAAAGAATTGTCTTTTCTATTGATATTGTTCAACAAAAAATATTTAAAGAAGATGGATTTCTCGAGAAATCTTGAGATATTCTCGAGATTCGGGATTTCCCGAAATGTTAAAAATTTCAATTCTCGAGATTCGGGATGGAAGAATCTGGAAAATTTCTCGAGAATTCCCGAAGCCCAACTCTAGGTGCAATTACAAAATATTTTCTTTAGGTTTATATTGCAGATCGTTTGTAATTTGTGGTCATTAGAGTTTTGAAACTGAATTAGAAACATTTCTATGTGAGCTACCAAAAAGTGAATCACGAAATAACAACAATTAAAATGTACCACCTTCATTGGGGTTATTTCGTGTTGTGGTAAGCAGAGTGTGCGACATATCATATAGAAGAACCCGAGTTCGACCATCAAACATTTTTCAGCGGCTGCTTCCACCTCGTAAATGTTGGCCTCTTTACGAGTAAGAGAGTAAGAACGGCACTAGCCATTCGGAGCCGTCTTTAAACAGTAGGTCCCGCTTAGTGAATATACAAATTAAATCGTATACAAACTGATGCGAAAGAACTTCCCCGTCTATTCCTTCATGGAATGTTAAGGGAAATAAGTAAGGTTTCATTTTGGTAATATAATTTGAAAACTACAAATTATTGGGTAAACTTACCACATTAAAATGTGATGGAGGGAATTTACTGTAATGGCATGGCTCTACAACCGGTTGTTGCAAGCACTTTGACCCTGTGCGTACTTTCACAAGTTCGTGATATCAGGAATTTGCATGCCACTTTCTGCCTTACACTGGACCTTACACCCTATTACTAAAATTTTGGGAATTCCCATTCACAAAAGTAATGTGAATTCCCAATCACAAAAAACAATTGTATGGGAATTCCCATTGGGAATAAATAGCTATTATGAATATTTCAGAACAATCATGAGGAAGCGTTCAGAAATTGGCGTTTAAATAAAAACGTCACCACTGAGCTGCTACGTAAGCAGGCAAGATCCAATTGTGCCAGAGTGCTTAGGCGTGAAAAACTTCTCCACGAACAACGCCTTCGTGCTAAAGTTCTTTCTTCTCCCAGGGGTAGTAAGAGCTTTTGGGCATTTGTTAAAAGAGTAAGGGACAATTCTTCATCTTCTATCCCAACTCTCGTTAACGATGACCAGATATTCACTGACCCGGTTGACAAAGCTAACCTTCTGGCTGAAATATTTGCAAAGAATTCATCTTTGCCAGACAGCAGTCAACCACTCCCCGTAATCGAAAACGTATCTACTTCGATGCCTCAGATATTTTTTCGAACACGTGGCGTTAAAAGGGTTCTTGCAGATCTCAATGTAAACAAAACTCCGGGCCCGGATGGCATTTCAGCACTTGTCCTATGTAAGTGCTCTTCGACGCTAGCTCGTCCATTGCGCAATCTTTTCAACATGTCGTACCGTGCTGGTATTTACCCTTCACGTTGGAAAGTTGCCAATGTTCAGCCGATCCCCAAGAAAGGTGAGGCTACTAATCCTGCGAATTACCGTCCAATTGCAATATGTTCTGCGCTCTCGAAGGTTATGGAGAGCATGGTTAACCACCATCTTGTTAGGTATTTAGAGTCTAACGGCCTTCTAAATGATCGACAGTATGGCTTCCGTAGAAATCGATCTACTGGAGACCTGATGGCGTTCCTTTCGGAGCGATGGAGTCGATCTATTCACGCCCTTGGTGAAAGTAAGGTCGTGGCTCTGGATATTTCCAAGGCGTTCGATAGGGTCTGGCACGGAGCACTCATATCAAAACTTATTGCTTTTGGTGTCGGTAATATCTTCTCTCGATTCATATCGAGTTTCCTCAGGGATCGCACTATACGAGTTGTTATAGATGGGGTCTCATCCAACGAGCATAGGTTGACCGCAGGAGTTCCACAAGGCTCTGTCCTCTCTCCCTCTCTATTTCTTATTTTCATTGACGACTTGTTGGGTCAGACTGTGAACCCGATCTACTCCTTTGCAGATGACAGCAATCTCTGTCATTCATACTCATTTGATCATCGGCCAGGTCCTCTGGAGGTCGAGGACAAAAGGCGAATGATGAATGACTCACTTAACCGCGATTTGGCGACGATTTGTGAGTGGGGCCAAATGAATAGAGTAGATTTTAATGCACAAAAGACCCAGTGCTGTTTGTTGTCACACAAACGTTCACCAGATCCAGCATCGTCGTCAATTTCTATGGGTGGTGTGGATATCGACGAATCAGACACTCTTGATGTTCTGGGCATGAAGATACAGGGTGATGCTCGCTGGGCTAGCCATATATTCGAAGTGTCGAAAGAAGCATTCAAGTGTTTAGGCTTTTTGAAGCGGTGCAAGAAATACTTCACTCCATCTGATCTCGTAAATATTTACACCACTTACATCCGGCCTAAAATGGAATACAACTCGCATATATGGGCAGGGGCTCCATTAACATCTTTGAAGCTTCTGGACCGTGTACAGAGGAGAGCGGTGGTGATGATAGGGGATGGTAGGGTATCCAGCTCTATTGTCTCCCTACAGCATCGCCGTAATGTGGGTTGTGTATCGCTATTCTATAGATATTTTAATGGTATCTGTTCAGAAGATATCCGTCGTCTGGTCCCTGACGTTAGAACATTTAGTCGGAATACACGGCTATCCAGGGTATCTCATCCGTTCATTGTGAAATGGCCGGTTGACCGGACGACGCACTATAGAGAAAATTCGTTCTTTAGCCGAACCGTTCGTATGTGGAATAATCTTCCAGCAAATGTGTTTCCTGCCAGTTGTGACATTCAGAAATTCAAAACAAATGTCAACAAACACTACTCCCTCTTTCCTCCTTCCGATACCCTAATTTCCTTCCGCTAACACAATGCATTGCATTTATAGGGGGCATCCCCTGAGTGTTGGCCAGCAAAAAAAAAAAAAAAAAAAGAGGTTAAAAAAAATATTAAAATGTTTGGAATAAGTGGATCTTTGCTTCTGCTGCTCCAAAATGATGAAGAATTGTAAAAATTAAATGAAAAACTTCGCCGAAAAATATTGCGTGATGCCTCCAACCGTTTGGTACTCCCAGATTGAAAGAAGATTGGTTTACGCATTTGATTTAAAAAAATGTATGATGTACTAATCCCCACGGAACCGACCACAAAGCAAAATGCTGCTCAAGAATGCAGAAACAGGGGTGATTGCAAATAAAAAATATTTCAAAACTTTTCATAATAAAAATATTTCCTGTCGGTCTGATGTTAACTGAATCATCGAAACTTCAAGCGGGGAAAAGTAATTAGGACAGTTTACACAATCATGTCCTGATAACGATGTGTACGATGACCTTGATAATAAATCCCCGTGCATACAATTAGAATGTATGATCTTCCGGCACCATTCTCCCCTTTCGGTCGACACCGGTGCTCAGCTACTTAAATGAAGAACGCTGAATCAATTTACGAGCATCATCGCCAACATATCAATTTCTCCACATCAAACAGATAATGAAACGAAGAAAATGTTACACATACGTCAACCATTTGTGGTTATCATGACAATCCCGACACAGACGACATGACATTATGTTAATTTGTGTTGACAGTGGCGGCCGCACACAGGAATCGAAAAAAAAAGACAGCGCAATGGATACAGTATTCGGCCAGCCGATGGTGGAACGTTTATTATAGTTTCTTGAAGAAGAATTACTTAAAGTCATCTCTGTACATGTAATACTCACACTATGTGATAACTTTAGTTTATTTAAGGATAAAAAAAAATTAAAATTTAATGCATATCTCCCTGTGTAGAAAAATTATCGCAACATTGGATATAAAACAAATTAAGGGCTGGTTTACGTAAAACAAATTCAATCGTTTGGTATGAATCGTTAAAATTGAAGGCGCCACAAAACGGATATTTCTCACTAAGTGAATCTGGTTCTTTTCATATCTCATTCTCTAGCAAATATCTAAGATTCAGAAATGAAGTGTAAAACGCTGAAGTCTAACGCTTACAATTTGGACAAGTTGTAACGAACAAACGCATTCAGTAGTTCGTTGTCTTCATAACTGAATGTGTTTTAATTATTTCTTTTACAATTGCTATAGCCAATGCAACTAAGTCAAATTAGAGAAATGTTAAAAGAAAAACAAAATAAATTTTGAAAATCGCCTGAATACTGATGGGGTAAAACGTGGTGGCTACAACTATTTTTTTTAACGATAGGTAATCTCGGTGACTTACTATGCTCCTTACTTTTTAGGCTCTTCAAATTTATTTTAAAAATATGAGATAAACAAGATTTCCGTATAAGTTAGGAAATGTTATATATTAAGTCGTTTATCCATGAGAGAACATAAATATATGACTGCAAGCTCAGAACGATTTGTACCAAAGGAGATAATCTTTGACATCCCGTGTTGGCCCAAAAAATGTCCCCCATCGGCCTCTACAAATCAAAACTGTTTTGTTTTCAAGTAGTTTAGTAGTTTCAGAAATGTCATTTGTGATTACAGCCAATATCAATACTTCAATGTAAATTCTTGCTGCGCTAATATCTTGACTGGCTACCGTAAAATACCAAAATAAAGTATTACAATAATATTGTCTCTTTTTAAAGAAAATATGTTGGACTTCTAGAAAATGAAAATAAATATAAAACACTAAACCAAAAAAAAAAAAAAAAAATCATGGAAAACTAAAAAAGGGAATCCATAAACCACACACAAAAACACGAAGAGATCATCAGATGGATATAAACATACGTTCAAGTACTTATACTAGCACAGACTCACAGTCACACAAACATGTATGCAGCAAATAGTAAATGAATGGATTGGTTCTTGTTCGTCGTCGTCGTCGTCGTCTTCGTCGTTGTAGTCTGGAATGGTGAACTACTGCGGCAACAGCAGCCCCACGAGAGTTGTTAAAATCTTGTTGCATTTACAATGTCGGTCTTAATTTACTTGAGTCGAGTGGAGCATGTGCAATCATGCAACTCAAGCTGTATCCTTTTCAAAATAAAACTTTTTTGATATGTACTCGAGGTTCGAGGTACTCGTGAGCATCGCCAGCTACGGTGTGCCTGTGTGTGCGTTCGTCGTCAATGGACGGATATGTTGCATCCATTCAGCGACAACAACTGTTGTGCGCTGCCCAAGTATTCTAGGGGTCTGCCTTGTCTTGCCAGCCTGTGTGTTTCGGTTCTGTGGGGATAGTCTAGCAGCACTGAGCTGATTTTTTTTTCACCCCCCTTCCCACATTTTCGATTTCTCTCTTCATTCGTTTTTGTTTTTGCTTTTGAGGGACATGCTGCAGCAACTTTGAAATCAAAGAGTTTTTTTCCACTTTTTGGAATGATTTTGTCATTTGGTTTTCGTTTTTTATTTGGAACTTCATAAAAAACGAGTTTTATTTTTTTTCTGGAATCTCTGGGGACATTTGTTTCTGTTGGAGTTTTATTTTTTATTCAATATGTGTGAGATTTTTTCTCCAGTTTTTTTTTTTTTGGGATCTTTCGATTTGTTGGGATGGCTGTTGTGGGGTTGGCAATTGATGATTGTTGACAAATTGCCATCAATTGTGATGTGACAGATTTATTTCATGGTGACAATCGTATAAATCGCACAAATGCTTGTCAAGAAAAGTTTTGTTTTTAGAATTTTTGAAAGGAGTTGGGAGGGCAAAAAGTGAAACCAATTAAAACAAATTGTTTCTTGAGGTTTTGATTTTTAGTAATGTTGTTGAACAGCTGATGAATCATCTTACATTTTGCTAATTACAATCGAATGTCTAATACGATAGTCGTCATATCTGTTAGTTAGTTGGCATCACTATACGAAATAAGTTTAACCAGGTCTCACAGTATTGGAGGTAGGCAGATTTGTAATCCATGAGAAAACACAAGTGCATTTTGGATCGGTAAATTAAAGTCTGCTACTTGTTTATTAAAGTTTATTGCATTCAAAGGTTGGCCACAACTAATCTGACGGATAAACAAGTGTAAGAAACAATTTAAATCAAACAAAAATTTGTATTTGAATAAGAAAAAAAGGACGAATAGGAAATATGGAATACAGTCTGACAGTCGCACTCATGTTACAAGGATGTCAGTTGTGATCAATCATAGTTAAGTAGTCATCTATGAGAACGTGTATCTGTCATTACGAGTAATTAATTCCGATTCTTCAGCCTAGACCTCCATTTTTGGAAATTCGGATTGTAAGGGTATAGAACGGGAAAATGGGAAACATTTGTCCCCAAAACTGGTAAAATATACATGAGAAGTAATCTACATACTCTGATTCATCACTGTCCCGACCAAACATTCGAAGCGCACCTAAACGGTATAAAAATGGACAAAAGGCGAAACCAAAAAGTTTAGTAAAATGTGCTAACTATTCGAGGATATTGAAAAGACTACAAAAATGTTCCAAGACAGGATGTGGGAAAACGTTTTAAAAATAGTCACATATAGCGAGAAGTAGAACAGGAAATACATGTTTGGAAATTGTTCCGGGTTCGCCACCAGCATTAAAGGCCAAAATGGCGAAAATATAAAACAAATATGAACCATTTAATAAAGATTTTGAATCTACGCATACGAAATAGCGGGTATTTCTAGTACTATACTCTACTCAACGGATTAAAAATCGATTTCAGTCCAACTGTACCTTTGCAGATAATCCTCTAATCGCATTTTTGATTGTATGAATCGCTACTGGAATTAACCTCTTCGACTACATTCAATTCACTAACGTAAATTGATAACTGTGTTAACCGATTTGGGTGGAATGAGTAGGTAAACATTGAAACTGATGTCTACTCTGAAATGAGAAAACCTTGTACTTGGCAGGAACAAACAAATTAGAAAAACTATGGGGGAAAATTAGAAAAACGAAGAGCAAAATGGAAAAATTCTTGGAGTAAGGCAAATATATTTAAAAAAAAATTTAAATTAAACAACTGTACAATGGAACTGCATTTTCCGTAGTCCAAACTGATGTGGGAAATTCATATATTTCTCCACTAACTTTTGATGTTGTTGAGAGTTTCTTTTGCAGGACTGTCCATGGGCTTCATTCAAAGACTATACAGAGGGCAGACGTTCCAAGTGGTTTTTTGACACATTAGGTCGGCTAGATACTCTAGATGTCAGTAATTGGCATGGCAATATTTTGAAATATTTTAAAAGCAAATAATGTTTTTTTTTTAAACAAATACTGTTTAAATACACTCTTGTAAATGTTCAGCAAACAACTTGGGACGTCTGCCCTCTGTATAGTCTTTGCTTGATCTATCAGTAGACGATCAATTCGATTTTATGTTTATTCCTCACATCAATGCCATGTTACTGCATGGAAATTTTGAACCTAGTGATTCCTATGAGCTGTTGTTTTGCGACGGCGAAGACGATCATCCTCATCGGATACGCAAATTCATGACAACATACATTCCATGGTGAAGGGTATACAAATACATGATACTATCGATCTGTTTGATTCAAACTCAAAGTCTACGCATATATATAGCAGACTTACTATTTGTCCGGTGACAATTATCCAAGCTAACGATGATTTTTATTCGTCTTGACAGAGTCTTAATGATAATATTCCGTGTGATGATCGAATACAAGTTTTTACAAGTGGAAGAGAACTTCATGCATTAGATGAAAATTCGCTTTCTCAGCACTCTGCACACATTGTTTGCAGATAGTTAGAGCGCTCAGTTTTGTAATTTTGTATTGTGTGTTTTCTACTGTCAGTCATATTCGTATTATTTCATGTCACAGAAATCAGATTGTTTTAAAAAAACGCATATCAAGCAATTTCAAACAAAAAAGGAGCCGCCGCCGACTTCACTCACTCACTCAGCCTGACTGTTCACGACATCAAGTCTGTGCGTTGCACACCCTCGATTGCCCACATATGGTGCATGAAGATGTAACAATTCATCATCAGCCGCATGTTTGTGGGTTTACATGTTTGTGCCTCCATGGAAGATGTTGTGGGTCATGCTGTTGCTGTATCTCGTCCTGAGGGTGGAGTGCCCGAAACATGGCATCAGTAGTTGTAGGCACTTCGTCGGTGTTGTTGATGCTGCTACATTGCTGTTGCGGCAACATAAACAGACACTCACATGAATAATTATATTTTAAAGAGCCGTAAATTTACACCTAATTATAAATCATTTGTTGCGTTTATACGTTGCGTTTTTTTGGTCCTGCTGACACTTTTTCCCTTTTATTTTGAGTGGTGATGAGGTGGAGTCGGTCTTATGAGTTGTGTGCACATTAAGAATGTGCCACATTTAAATGGACATTTCGAAGAGGGGAACTTATGTTGTCGGGTAATTAAGGTGCTTTGATAGATAGGGAATATTGCAATTTTATGGGTTTTTTTTTGGAGAATTTGTAATAGTTCTGGGAAGTGAAGAAAAACGTTTTTGTAAGAAACCAGCATAAAATTATCAGTATCGACTTGTAATGCAAAAGTCTTTACATCGCGGTGCAGCGGATATAAAAATGTGTAGTTGAATGGAGCCTACTACTGAAAAAAAAAACAAAAATAAATCACGATATGTGAAAAATCTTCCCAAATTTACGCGTTGTTGTGGTGAATGTAACATTTTTTAATTTTTGATCGTAACCCCAACACTTTTTAAAAAAATAACGCGCGTGATGAAAATATCCCAAAAAAAAAAAAAATAAATAAATATAAAATAAAAATAATAAAAAATAATAATAATAAATTATTTCATAATGAAAAATTCCCCAATTTCGTAGAAGATTTTTTTTTGGGAATTTCTTAATTTTATGGGCAATTTTTCATATGAACAATTTTCCAAAAATTTGACAAACAAATTCCCCAGTTTGTTACATTTTGTATATTAAAAAAAAAAGAAATAAGCACAGCTCCTAAGCTTCTCCGCTTACACATCCGCCGCCGACTTGGTGAATGCACGGAGTTCCTATGCGGAGGGTCGTGAGTCAACTTTAAATGCTATCTACACAGATTCCACAGGATTCACCAAGTAAAACCAGGCAGCAGGTTTATTTTAAATCCTATACAAATGCAGTTTAGTTCAAAAAAAAAAAATTGGTCATATAGAAAAAAAAGAAAACTTTCTGACACCGTTTTGTTTAATGCGTCTGTTACTGGTGTTGTCATGCCTGTTTATTTTGTACGTTGTTTCGGTGTTCTAGAACGTCTAGAGTGGAAGCTTATAATCAATATAATCTAGAGTGGAAGCTTATCATTTCTAATTCAACATTGTGGTAATTGTTCTTACCGCTGGACACGTGTTTTATACTCTCAACCACTTTATTCTTACGAGAATTCACACATTTTAGAATTAAATACATGTCGAATGGTAGACACGAGCTACTGGAACTGGGATTGTTAACTGACTATTGGAAGTTGGCAATACCATGGCAAAATAATACTGTTTTTTTCCTATAATTTTCATACCGCTCCTCATTATGGACTCTTTACAGATTCTTGTCCATATCCTCCAGATATTTTGAAAGTTGCTGACATCAGCATATCTTTCTGTTCTGTTTACATTTCAATTGAAACGTTAGCAAAACAAAAAATTTTTTTTACAATCAATTAAAGAACCATTAGTGTAATGTCAGCAAGTAACCGAGGCAACAACAACCGGGCTTTTATTACTGCGACACAGGCCAGCAAACATTAATGGCACAAATATGACAACTTCATACTAAACACGTATCCTCACACCAGCAACAACACAACAGTGGACGTCGTGGGTCAGGAGGCGCCACACAACAGAAGTCACACATGCAACATCATCATTGCCTTAGCCAATGTCAGAGCGCTATCATCGTCATCATCATTAACAGCTGTGACACACTCATCGTAAAAATGCCCCCGGCTAAACAGATGACAGGAGAGATAAGACAAATTCTTCAGATATGTCACATCACACGATATAAACTGAACAGCAAGCAGATCGAACGTACAGCGTAACAAACATAAATCATCGTTTTATGAGTTTTTAATACGAAAAGGCTGAAATTACAATTTTATGTGAAAACGAGTGTAAAAACTATTAAAATCTTTGTTGAACATACACGCACATGGCTTAGGAGTTTACCTCCGAAATTGATGGCTGAGGGGCGATAAAATCGATGGCCATAAATGACATAATTTAAATGTTCCAAACGTCTTTAAAATTGATTTTCCGCCCCCTCATCAACAATTCGCTCGTAAATATTTCGAAAAGGGAATTTTAAAAGGTTTCTCCTTTAATAGTTTACTCGTTGTTGTCGGTCATATTATAAGACCACAAGACGACACAGTGAGTCAAGTTGAGAAAAAAGATATTTTCAATATTTCGAAACTGGTAATATGAGTATGTGCTTATCGATTCAGAGTTCACTATGTATATCAGTTGTAGTTGCCAAGTGGTAATAACATCGTCCGAATTCTCTAAATATATAGTTTGCCTCTCACATAGACAGATCGAGAATTCAAAACAATTTGCATGTTTATACATTTTGAGTTTGGCAATGCTTCTTAGTTGGAAGAATTTCCACTTTGTAATATGTGGAAGAGGGCCATCAACAAATTCGCAAAAATTAAGAATCAAAGTTATGAAAGTTTGAAAATTTCATATTTAATTTATATATAGAGATTATTCATATTCATACAAATTTTAAATTGCTTTTTTAAGAAGAATGTGTGAAAAGTGTTTTTGTATTTTCATACTTTTTTCTTAATAAATCTGTTTTAACATTTTTAGGAATACGGCGGTAAACATTTAATCCCGTATTCATAAAAATTTTAAACAGCTTTACAAATTTTTATTAAGAAAAATGTGTGATGTTTTTGTGAATGTTTTTGTTTTCATACATTTTTCCTAACAATGGTTTGTAAAGCTGTTTTAAATATTTATGAATACGGAGATTAGATTGCATTCATCCAAAATTGTTGCCAAACTTGTTTAAAAGAAAGTTACCGCTCTAAACCAGGCGTTCCCTAAGGGGGCGTGGAGTGATTCACAGGTTGGAATTCGTTTTTTGTTTTATTACTTTCATGGTTTTGTACTGCTTTCTCATCCCTGCTCTAGATTATCGTTGATCATCTGTTGTTTGTTTGAATAATAATTTTTAGTTTAAGTTTGTGTGCAGATGTCGTTTTAATAAAGATAACATTAAAAAAGCGTCCATTTAATGAGGAGTATGTAAAATTTGGATTCTTATTTAGAATCATGGTTGAAGAACAACTAACACAGTGTGTGTTTTTTTGCCACAAACTTCAACAATAAAAATAAAAATTTATAAACAATATTTTATATTGTTTGGTTGGTCTTAAGGAGGGCGTGGTGATTTCCACTTGCCCTTGGGGAGCGTAGGTTGGGAAGCCCTGCTCTAAACTAATGATAACTTCCTTTTTATCTTATTTTTTGATTCGCATCCAAAACAAATTGACCATTCCACACAAATCACCAGCGTCAGCAAGAGAGTCATTGTATGCCATAACAACGAACTTTATAAACATTAAAAAAAAATACTATATCAAAACACTGTGCAATATGTAACATGTATTATTGTTTTATGTTTTTATACAACATTTTTAATCTCACCTCCGGTCCGTGTTTTCTTCTTTGCAGATGACACATTTCATAATGAGTTCGGCTCCACATCATCGCTGGCAAATGACATTATTGGCGATCATCAACACCAGCAGCATCCGCATCCGCATCATCATCATTCGCATGATACATCGACGTCACCGCATTCTGGCCGCAAACCACGACGTAATCGCACCACTTTCTCATCCGGGCAATTGACGGCTTTGGAGAAGGTATTCGAACGCACTCACTATCCGGACGCATTTGTGCGTGAGGAATTGGCCACTAAAGTGGGCCTGAGTGAGGCGCGTGTCCAGGTGTGGTTTCAAAATCGTCGCGCCAAATTTCGTCGCAACGAACGTAGCTCAACCACAGGTCGACCCTTAATCACAACCACCCCACAGCCCGTGCCACCCATAACGACGGCCCATAAGTTTTCACCCGAAAAGGGGGCGGTGTTGCTGCAGCAGCAAATGAATTTGGCTCATCCGCATCATGCTCATCATCATCATGCTGCAGCAGCGGCAGCAGCCTACTCTCTCAGTTTTCCCTCGGCTTTGGGAATGTATGCATCAACGAAGAATTATGTCAACAGTTCGTACAACACCTTTGCCACGGGCAATGCGAACTCAACGGCCGAGGGTTTGGCAGGAGCCTGTGGATTTTTTCCCACCTCTAACTATTGCGGACCCAATTATCAGCCAAACTATTCGTCCTTGCGCTACAAGTCTGCTCAAGGCTTTTCGGCCCTTTGAACGATACACGGGTTCTTCTGTTCAGTGAATGGGCAAATTAAAGCAATTCTTGATTTTAAGTGCAATTTAGTCAATTTTTTGTGTGTAAAAAACATACATATATTCATATATTATTTATTTTATTTATGTTAATAAATTTTCCACAGAAATCGTAACGGTTCGTTGTCTTATTTGGAGCCAATGACATTATGAAATTTGGTTTCTTGTCGTTCGCTGACATCGTGCCAATATTAAGTGGACATATGTAGTCAGAGCCAATTAAGATTGGATGTCCGCTATATTGTTAAGGAAGGCATTATGTTATCATCAGTATCTCATGAGTTATGGTTTAACAATTTGTAAAAGAAATGGATTTGGAATGACATTTAAATATACATTTTAGTACCCCAAGCATTTTTGTGAACCTCATGTGCCGCGCACTTTTTACTCTGAGAGCTTTTGTTGTATTCGTTGGAAAATAGTTTGTATGAAGACCAGAAAAAAAAATTATGAAAATAAAAGATTTTTTCCCAAAATATAAGAGAAATATCCGGTGTCAACTGTAAGATTCACCCTGACCTTTTTGTACTATAACAGAGTCACTTAGGATTGAATAGATCTTTTCAGTGTCTAGAGATTTTTTTTCGAAACGTGAATTTTCATAGATTAGCGCATTCCAAACTTAGAATACACAGCGGAAAGTCTACATCAGACAAAAAAAACATCCCAATATTTATCAGTATCTTCACATACAAGACTCTAAGAATGGAAGGTCTTCAGACTCAGTATAGTCGTATGTTGCCATTGTAAGCCTTGCTGGAGAGTCAATTTATTTCCTGGTTATTCCAAGTCTACATTTACTTTTATTGGTCTTTAATTCAAACGCTTGATTACAACTCTCACCTTTTATTTTAATCCATTCAAATTTACTTTGACATCTTAATGAAATTTCCATTGCTTTCCATAAGATCCAAAGAATTTGCCGAAGTAAAAGATTTCTAAGATAATTTGTAAATCTTTTCTTTTGCACTTTTTCTTACTTTGTTGGAAAACATTTCCTTCGTCGAAATCGTCCATTCATTAGAGCGGACGGCAGTCCCAGTGACGTTGTAGTGTAGTGTATTTCATCAGAATTGTTCATAACCACCCCTTAATGCTGAATTGTAAACGTCACTGTCCTGTCAGGTCGTTACTTTTCCCTTTTTTCTTACTTGTCAGTAAACAATCTAAATGAAATAAGAAATGTCAACGGTAAGAGAAAAAGTGTTTTCCTCATTTTATTTTGTGCTTGCATTAACCTTTTCATTGATAAATACATACATTATAAAAGTTGTTCGGTTTAAGTTTTTCTGAAACCCCTACGATTTGTTGGTCATCAGGGTGATATGGCGATTGGTAGGTCAAAATACCGGAAGTTTCTTGGCAACTAAGTGTCTATGCTAAAGGGTGGAGTCGGATGAAAGATTGTGTTCTGATATCTGATGCCAAATGATAGTTATAGTCTGACGGGTGGACCATTTCGTGGTTTGTTTTTGAATCATTTATTTTGTCCCGCTCGAAATCTTTATATAAAAACAGGATGATATCACCATGGAACGAAGTAAATAGCTTTATGCTTGAACAACGCTGTAAAAAAGTATATCCAATGCTGGGTAGAACAAACAGCGCTTTTGTGTGAAAAGAAGTTGTGGCCAACATAGCCCACCCATCGGAATAGTTGTATGCATGTTTGTGAGACTGGCATACCAGTCGCCAACAGCCACGGTTCCCGTCGCCATCTCACACAGTCCCCACCATAATCGATTTTTTTTCACCAAGTTATATCGACCGATTAGTCGATGTCAGCTGGCGAACAATCCCTTAAAGTGAATGAGGAAGCTGTTCGTGCGACAGAGCCAGAGACCGTTACCAAGGTCATGCAAATTGGGTTGACAGAGCCCGGAACTTCTAAGCAAGCCGAAACAGCCACTCGAATGATATTGTGTTTCATGTGCTTTCAAATAAACCAAGAATATTCAACAAAAAATAATGCATTGGTCGATATAATTACGAAACAGTAAAATTCTGTGGGAATTTGTATTCCAACATCGATGGATAGAACACGTGCATACCATTTGTTTGACACATGAAGCGTGCATATCCATTGAGTCATTCAGATATGGGAATCCGATCCATATTTAACCTCCTCGAAATGTGTGATTGTCTGGTGAAAATCCAAAAAAGAATGAACGGTTTTGGGGTTAGTAACTTTGAGAAAGAATCCCATGAAAACAATTGTACTGACGTCACCATTTTTAGCTCTTTTCTTAGAGGATCTACATAAATTAAATAAAATCAATATAAATTAAATTCACAAATACCTACAGTCTTTAAACTTATCACAGAAATGACTTTAAGAAAGGATCCCATTTCAATTGATATGTGTCTTCGGATTTTTCGTCCTGTTACTTTAACCAAAAATACTTACCTCCGGCAGTGATGAACAATTGACAAAAATCCCGACACAGATATGTCCCTAAACTAGCTATGCAGAGTGGAATACGAGTATCTTCTTAGTTTATATTAAAAAAATGTCCTTCCTATAATTAATTTCAAATGAAATATGCGTATTACATATGCCTTATACATGTACAGACATTTGTTTGCATACACCTACACACATACATATTTACAGTTCTGCAGGTCTTTGTAATTTACATAAACAAAAGTTAGTAATCAAAGTATTTACTTATGAGTTTTTTTTCCCAATTTTTAAACCTACTCTTATGAAGGTTTATGTTTAGAGAACATGTCTACACTTTTACGGTGATTGCAGTGTGTGTCATTGCGAAGATATTGGGGGTACTACAAAGTAATGACTTACCGTTGAATAAAATATCAATATGTCAGAGCGAAAAATGATGTCGAATACAGAAATCAAACAAACAGAGATTATCTATTCCTAAAGTAAATCGATAGGGACGAGTGTGAATGAACAGACTTTAGTAATTAGAAGGAAAAAAAACTGACATGTACCGAGATACAAAATTGTAAAACTCTTATCGTATACGCTACTCTAGCTGATACAATTATTTAAGAGTAGATACACAAATGTAAAACTATTCAAAACGGAGAAGCCTCTGAGTCTATATGACTCTGAAACATATTTAAGAGAATACGGATAACGAACGAGCAGTGATCTTAATTAGCTGTATCCAGACATGGTCAGAGCTAAATGCATCACAATAAAGCTATTGCTCTATCGAGGTCATTTCTAATTTTATATCAATAATTTTCACAATTTACACTTTGGTTGAAATATTTTTACTATGAATCGCTTCATACCGAAAAAATGCAACGTTCAGAAATAGAGACGAGGTAGATTATAAAATAGTCGTTCCAGTTGGGATAAGTCAGGAATATGGAACATCATGGTTCAGATCTACGTGAATCATGTAAACCTCAAAAACTTTGTTGGCCACATTGCACAATGTCAATCTAGTGGACAGACGCCCATAGCTATAGAGGCAATATTGAGATTCAATAAAAAAAAAATTAGTGTCGTCTGGAATTTGCAGCCGAATACAAATTGTCTTTGACATTGCATATCCATAAATGCAGGTTCTGCAACAAAAATTCCCTTTCGACAAATAGTTTCAAGTGACTTTCGATTTCCGAAGTTTGAGAAAATCCATTTTTGAACCCAATTTGTTCAATTTAAAGTCCGTTATGCATGATTAAAATACTAATACTAATACTAATACTAATACTAATACTAATACTAATACTAATACTAATACTAATACTAATACTAATACTAATACTAATACTAATACTAATACTAATACTAATACTAATACTAGTATTAGTAGTATACTAATACTAATACTAATACTAATACTAGTATTAGTATTAGTATTAGTATTAGTATTAGTATTAGTATTAGTATTAGTATTAGTATTAGTATTAGTATTAGTATTAGTATTAGTATTAGTATTAGTATTAGTATTAGTATTAGTATTAGTATTAGTATTAGTATTAGTATTAGTATTAGTATTAGTATTAGTATTAGTATTAGTATTAGTATTAGTATTAGTATTAGTATTAGTATTAGTATTAGTATTAGTATTAGTATTAGTATTAGTATTAGTATTAGTATTAGTATTAGTATTAGTATTAGTATTAGTATTAGTATTAGTATTAGTATTAGTATTAGTATTAGTATTAGTATTAGTATTAGTATTAGTATTAGTATTAGTATTAGTATTAGTATTAGTATTAGTATTAGTATTAGTATTAGTATTAGTATTAGTATTAGTATTAGTATTAGTATTAGTATTAGTATTAGTATTAGTATTAGTATTAGTATTAGTATTAGTATTAGTATTAGTATTAGTATTAGTATTAGTATTAGTATTAGTATTAGTATTAGTATTAGTATTAGTATTAGTATTAGTATTAGTATTAGTATTAGTATTAGTATTAGTATTAGTATTAGTATTAGTATTAGTATTAGTATTAGTATTAGTATTAGTATTAGTATTAGTATTAGTATTAGTATTAGTATTAGTATTAGTATTAGTATTAGTATTAGTATAAAAATAAGCGCTACCAAGTATTTCGCAAGTAAATGTTAGCACAACCAAATGTTTGTGCATCCAAATGTTGGCGCAACCAAATGTATGTACAATATTGAGTTCAGAAAATGGATTTTCTCAAAATTAGAGTTTCGGAAGTGAGTTAAAACTATTTGGCCAATTTTTCAGCAACGGAAAGAAATATCGCCACAAGAGTAGGACCGAATTAGAGCTAGACATTAGTACTATTATTAAACTACTATGAGTTGTAAGATTCTATAATTTTCACAGTATTTATTATGTATCCTAGGGTGCACTTTCACAATGTATTTTTGACCTTTAATCTGTAATGGCTAATGCTATACAAACGATATGTGGTTATAATTACATCATTTTGAAGTCAGAATACACCAGAGACCAAGAAATTTGGAAATTCGAAAATAAAAATTTTGACCCAAAAAAAAAACAAAGGGGTAACCCATCAAAATTTTAGATTTTTTTTAAAAAATAGATTTCGTTGAAATTTGGCTCATCCACAGCGGATCTTATTCTGAACAAGAATGTGTTTTCATTTTTTTGATTGAACAACGAGTTTGGGAGAAATTGGGTTCAGAAATTAGGTTTTCTCAAAATTAGAAATTCGAAAGCAAGTTAAAACTATGTGGCCAATTTTTCAGCAACGGAAAGAAATATCTCCACAAGAGTAGGACCGAATTAAAGATAGACTTTAGTACTATTATTAACCCACTAAAATGTTAATGGTACGATCAGTTGCACTGCGGTTATCAGGTATCAAAATGTTTGAGAAGCCAAAAATAAGAGCTACCAAAATAGTAGGCAACCAAATATTTCGCAACAAAATGTTTGCACAACCAAATGTTGCCGCAATCAACTGTTTTTGCAACTGAAATTAGTATTAGTATTAGTATTAGTATTAGTATTAGTATTAGTATTAGTATTAGTATTAGTATTAGTATTAGTATTAGTATTAGTATTAGTATTAGTATTAGTATTAGTATTAGTATTAGTATTAGTATTAGTATTAGTATTAGTATTAGTATTAGTATTAGTATTAGTATTAGTATTAGTATTAGTATTAGTATTAGTATTAGTATTAGTATTAGTATTAGTATTAGTATTAGTATTAGTATTAGTATTAGTATTAGTATTAGTATTAGTATTAGTATTAGTATTAGTATTAGTATTAGTATTAGTATTAGTATTAGTATTAGTATTAGTATTAGTATTAGTATTAGTATTAGTATTAGTATTAGTATTAGTATTAGTATTAGTATTAGTATTAGTATTAGTATTAGTATTAGTATTAGTATTAGTATTAGTATTAGTATTAGTATTAGTATTAGTATTAGTATTAGTATTAGTATTAGTATTAGTATTAGTATTAGTATTAGTATTAGTATTAGTATTAGTATTAGTATTAGTATTAGTATTAGTATTAGTATTAGTATTAGTATTAGTATTAGTATTAGTATTAGTATTAGTATTAGTATTAGTATTAGTATTAGTATTAGTATTAGTATTAGTATTAGTATTAGTATTAGTATTAGTATTAGTATTAGTATTAGTATTAGTATTAGTATTAGTATTAGTATTAGTATTAGTATTAGTATTAGTATTAGTATTAGTATTAGTATTAGTATTAGTATTAGTATTAGTATTAGTATTAGTATT